>OY284477.1:3032909-3694832 GCA_958336345.1 Dorcus parallelipipedus | reverse complement strand
TATACGAACAAATTAAAGTCATCCTCTCTTTGAATTACTATAAGGATCATGAAATAGTCAAGTCGTACCGTTTTGGGTAAGCACCATAATACATATACGAGGGAGTATTGATATCTACAATAGTTAGCATGGAAAATTGAATACGAATTGCTATGGTTACAACTATAATGTTTTATAAATAATTTGTTAAAGTTTGACATCGAAAAGTGCTACCACAAAATCTTTAGAATTACTCCAGATTTTAGTCACATTTACACTAGGTGGCAACATTGCGTTGCTTTTCATCAGCTGTCGCCTCAGGTAGCCTAATGAAGATGGACGTGATTTAAAGATGTTAAAAAGCGCCAGGGTGAACAATTACCGAGCTGAAGATGATAATTCGAGATAGTGATCCCAATGGATCTCGAAATCGCAATAGTTTTACGGAAAAAATCCAGAAAGTTTTAATTTAAACTCACCTGTACGTTGAAGATAGTGGCACAAATATATAGTTAATCACTACGACTAAATCGATTCAAAAATGTTGCTCTGAATATACCTACTTACCTGTGACGCTTTTCAAACCTGTATTCTTCCCACAGAAACAGTTGTTTTGAAATAAAAGTTACTATAAAAATGTACACTTATGTATTTATTTATTTACTCGATAAATCATATTAATCCGCATTATTGTAGGATTTAGGCTATTCGGTTCTAGATTATGTTGATTTTTCAGGAAAATACAACTTCAACAACCTTTTAAAATTGACAACACTTTTTCAGTCTTGACGGAAATGGTTCTTTTTTTCACTACAACTATTTCAAATCCCACATTCGGCCATTCCTGAATGGTTGTCAGTCCCTGAAAACTCTCGATATTTCTTCATAATATGATCTGCTGATGTTGATGTGGTCTGGGGACCTTCACTATCGCTTATTTTAACATCATGTCGGTCATTTTTTTTTAATTAGAAACTTGATAGGGTCCTAAATATTTTGGATATCCACGCTTCGTTGATACGTACTATTCAGACTACGTTGTACTCGGTCAACATACTTATACCATTTATTAAGATCTATCATTGTTAGCTTGGTCAATAGATGGTCAACTGGCATGATAATTCCATTAATTCTTTCGACTTGTCCATTAACCCGTGGCAGTCCAGTAGTAACCTTATCGTCAAAAATATAGCGAGCAACAAAATAAAATGTCATAAAATTGATCGAAATATTCTCATCAAATCGGAGAAGTAATGCTCGTTGTCTCTCTCTCTCTCTGTGTAGGTCGATCGGCGGTCATCTTTTCCACATGCGCAGCGAAGACCGTCTATGCGTTCGGTACTATTTGTTGGAGTCTTTAGTCATAAAACACGAGATGGGGCCAATTTCAATTCGTTTATAAACAATTCTAAAAAAAAGTCTAACTAACATTGCCACGGGCGCAATATTGTTTTTCGTTCGGTTGTTTAGTTTCAAATTAGGAAAAATTGAAATGGTACCTAAAGCTTCCGAGAGATGGCGCCGATCTAAGTTCGTTTAAAATCAATTTTCAAGCCGTCGAATTCACAGAAGCGAACGCAGATTGTTTCTTTTGTTTAATTAACCAGTTCAATCTCAGTCACGTCAATCGCAAGCGTAAAAATTTCTCAAAAAAAATGTTTAGTGTCTGGTTTTGCACGAGATGGCGCCGTGTCGTTCATGAACAATTTCGATCATAACCTGTAAAAGTCTGACTGACGCTGCGATAAGCGCAATTTTTTTTTTCGTTCCGTTCAGTTTCAAATTTGGAAAAGTTGAAGTGGTACTTGAAGCTTCCGAGAGATGGCGCCACTCTAAATTTGTTTGAAATCAATTTTAAAACCGCCGAATGTGTTTTTTCGTAGGCGCAGTTGTCAATATAATTGCTGGAAATTTTGTAGAAAAATTAAAATTAAATTCATTTACTTCCGCGAGATGGCGCCACTTCCGGTTTATTTAGGAAACATCTCCGAATGTCTCTTATATTCAGAGATAGTATACAAATCATTTGTGTGTGTGTGTGTTCTTTTTTTAAATACAAATACGAAGATAATTGCTAAAAATTTCGGAAAAAGAAATTAAATTCGTTTATTTCTACGAGATGGCGCCACTTCCGGTTTACTTGCGATTATTCTAAGTTTATTGACAGTTGTTTGTGTTTTGTTATTTTTTGCGTGAAGAAGAAAGTGGAAATCCTATCAGAATTCGAACGTCTTTTGTCATCGGCTTAACTAATAAGTACCCGTAGGTTTTCTTTTTGTTACTATCGATCGTAATTTGTTTCTTCACTTATTGTTCGTGTCTTTCGACGCGATTACTTTCAATTTATTTCGCAGTTGATTGTGCTTTGTTATTTTTTGTATAAAAAAAAGGAATTCGATCGAAAAACGCAAAGTCATTGATCTTTTTTCTGAAACCATTCTTTAATCTTCCTTCATTTGTTTGTAATAATCAGATCCCAATCGCCCTTCCAGATCTGCTTTGTCTCTTTCCAAACCAAGCCATCCTTGGATCTTCTTCATTTCAATCCTTTTTTTAATCCCATTGATTTCATTACCTTCTACCATTCGCTCCTCGTTTTGGTAATTAAACCTAAACCTTTTAGGTCTGCGACCTTCTTTCCGTAACATTCCTGCTTTAACTTTGCCCTTCTCAAACCTCAATCTAATTATCTTCAGCTTCCCCTCTCGTCTTTTCGTTTCATCTTCGTTTTTGGTCCTTACCTCTCTTTTTTCAAACCGTTCTTGCAATCTTCCGATTGATACCTTTGACTTATCTCGATTTGGCCGTTGCATTTGCCCTTTCGTAATTTATGCATGCACCTTAATTGGTCCTTCTGACTTGATCCTCTCCCAGTTTCTTTCTTCCTGCAACATTTTTCAGACCAATCACTTTTCTCGCATCAACAATGTTTCTGATGACTTCTCGCAGCAGTAACTTTATACTTAAAGAATTCAGAGTTTAAACACTTTTATTTGCAAGAGTCATTTGTGTAAGAATCTTTCCAAGATTCTTTTTGCTCTTCATAGTTGCCATCAACCTTCGCATTGTTACGGTTGTGCAATTCATTATAATTACTCGTGTGTATTATTTGCTTTCCGGATCACTCTGTATATTGTGGGAATCGAAAATACGTTACTGGTTATCTTTAATTTCACAAGACAACAAGTGCTACGTGGTGACTCGCAACAACCACCTGTGTGCGTAGGGTAAGCAATTTTGAGAAAATTTGGTCGGTCGGACCTACCTGTGTAGTTCTTAGCTAAAAGAAACGTTTGCTGCCCAGTAGCTCAGTGAAGACGGTCGTGGGCGCGGTAGATACGCACAAGTGTCCGTCAAAACGTGGGGGAGGATTTCCCAGATGTTGAGAACCGTAAACTTATGAGCAACGTTCACCAAAGTCATGGACCTACGCTAGGAGAAGGTCCAAAAAAAGTTCATCCTGTATAGTTCAGACTCTATATAAGTGACTCGCCAGAAGGGCGGGGAAATTTATAAGCCTACTCCAAAATCCTACCGAAACAAAGGAAACCCAATTCAAGAGTAATAACAAAAGTAGATTGAGCAACAACAATGGTTGACAAAAACAGAACCTGTTTCAAGGTGCACCTAACAAAGTCGGCAATTCAAGTGTCGTCAACATTAAAATACGGTAAATTAAATAAAAATGAACGCATTTTAAAAAAAAATTGCACAATACCACAAATTTCGCAGCTCCTCTAGGGCTGGACGCATGTATGAAAAGGGGGCCGAACAGCGGGCCTTAAGCGATTTGTCGGTGGTAAAGCCGTGACTTCCGTATGCAAGTCCGGGTATGATCCCGTACTGCTTGCTGGATAAAAGAAAACGAAACGATAAACACAGATTCACGATACGGATCTCACGAACGCTATATAAAAGAATTAAAGGAAAAGAAAATCTCCATGCGCTGGTGGTTGAGAAATCAGAAAATACATCCGCAGCAGCGATCAGGTAAAAAAAATAACACCACCCAATCATTCACTTGTAGTCACAGATCCTTTCACAAGCCTTCTAGCAAAAAATTCCCAAAACCCAAAAGTAGGATGACCAAAACAGGTGGGACTTCTCACAACGCAAAATGGAGAACGAATGCGTGCGGGCGCCGCCGGAAGTTGGAAAAAATCTACGAAACTTCTGGAAAGCATGCAAGCCAACTGCAATCCCCAGACATTCGACAAGGGAATTCGAAACTAAAACCATTCCACGGGAGGAAGGGGGACGTAAAATTTTTACAACGCAAATAAACCCAAGCTCCGCGTCAAGAGAAACAGGATCAAAACGACTAATCGATCACATCGCAAATCCTCTGTCGCAGTAACAAGTTGGCAACACTACATAATCTCGCGTTATCATCGTGCGAATGTAAACAATCAGCGTCGCGTCGTAACCTGGGGCCTCAACAGGATTATCGCTACGAGGAAAGCACCAGCGAGAGACAGTGTCTGTCATGTACAGTATCTGTACATCTTCATTGGTGCTTCCAACATAAACATCTTCCAGCTTCTTTCTTCTTCTAACGTTTCTCCAACCAATCACCTTTCCTGCATCCGATGACTTCTCGTAGAAGGCACGAGCTGTTGGTCTCAATAAAGTAGGCCAATCGAATACAAAAGGGAGTGTTCGGCTGGCGTCTAAAGGATTGGGGGGCCTTGAAGGAAAAAGGAAGGACGTTTCTAGAGACTATTCCACCCGCCCGGAGCGCTTGCCGGCTCCACTCACCTCCAATCACCCCGATGGGGAGCCTTGAAGGAAAGAGGAGGGACGTTTCTAGAGACTACTCCACCCCGGAGCGCTTGTCAGCTCGACTCACCTTCAATCACCCCGTGGGGGGGCCTTGAAGGAAAGAGGAAGGACGTTTTGAGAGACTACTCCACCCCGGAGCGCTTGCTGGCTCCACTCACCTCCAATCACCCCGTTGGGGGGCCTTGAAGGAAAGAGGAATTCTCATTTTCCTATTTCTCTCCTTATTTTAGCTACTTCTTGTATCCTTGGTATCTACACTTCTAACTTTCACTTACTCTTTCTTCTAGAACTTTTTTCTTGTGCCATTTCGACCTCAATCTTCCATTGCGACCTACTACTTGTATGACTATGTATTTGCATTTAACTTTTTAGTTATTTGGCTTTACATTTAGTTACATTTAGTTCATTTACTGATTTGTTCGTACAATGGCTTCTTCCATTTCCGCTTAATTTTTCTTTGACATTGTTGTTTGTTGGTCAATCTTTTCGGTATTTGTCGTTCTTAGTTCTCTCCTAATACTGTGTTATTTACATAACATAGTCAAGAGGCCTTCTTTATTCCATTAAGAACGTCCAAATATATATTATCTGAAGCCTTTCCACCATTCGTGTAAGGCTAATCCACCCCATCTGCTTCCCAATCTATGTGTTATATAATAATCCGTGCCACCCTGGTTTGTACTTAGCTAACTTCCTAGCTGTCTGCATGGTGTACCCCGCGTCTGGATAAGATATTCTCTACTTTTGGACTACCCTTTTTCTCTTTGGTGTAGTTCTTGCTTTCCACACTTTTCTGACTTGCCTACTTTGTTCCATCCTGATCAGATGCCCCAGCCATTTCAACTGATTTTTACAATCTGAAGCACTGACTTCACCCCCAACTCGCTTCTGATGACTTCGTTTCTGATTTTACCTCGTCTTGATACTCCTTTTACCCTTCTCAGATATTGCATATCCATTGCTTTGATTAACTACTTTTTTGTGATTTTGTTAATACCCATGTCTCGGCGCCAAACTCAGTTCCAGCCTGTAAATTAATTTATATACCTTCATCTTCGTTTTCTGTGACACCTCCCTTTTACTAATAAACCTTCTACCGAGACCTCCATACGCTTTTGCTACGGCTTTGACCCTTTCGTTTATTTCATCCTCCTGTTTTCCTCGTACGTCTATAATGGTTTTTAAATATTTGTAAAATTCTACTTGTTTCCCCCATTTCCATTTGTTTTTATGTCCATATTTCTGCTATTGTTGGATATCAGCATTGTCTTAGTTTTATCTCTTCGTTCATGCTCTTGTTCCTTTTATTTAGTAACTCGCTTCAGGTATTCAGATTCCCTTGTAGATCTTTTTCGTTTGAGAAAGTACATTCCTTGAAGGAATGAGGAAGGACGTTTCTAGAGACTATTCCACCCGCCCGGAGCGTTTGCCGGCTCCACTCACCTCCAATCACCCCGTTGGGGGGCCTTGAAGGAAAGAGGAAGGACGTTTCTAGAATCTACTCCACCCCGGAGCGCTTGCCGGCTCCACTCACCTCGAATCACCCCGTGGGGGGGCCTTGAAAGAAAGAGGAAGGACGTTTTTAGAGACTGCTCCACCCCGGAGCGCTTGCCGGCTCCAATCACCCCGTGGGGAGGCCTTGAAGGAAAGAGGAAGGGCGGTTTTAGAGACTGCTTCACACCGGAGCGCTTGCCGGTTCCACTCACCTCCAATCAGCTGGAGGTAGACTTATCGATGAAAAGAAGGTTAGATTTAGAGGGGATTTGGAGTTCGATTCGGAGCTCGACCCTTTCGCAGACTCACAGATCGTTATTATGTTATAGAAGATTTTTTAGGAGATTCGAAGTTCGATTAGAAGACGCGACTCCTTCACAGACCTACAGATCATATATGTTAGAGTAGGTCAAAAATGTTGGTCCAGTCAATCAAGACCGGGCAACTGGAAAGGATTTTGCGACCGCCTTCTGAAATTTCAAAGACGTTTTCATGATTACGATTTTCTTCGGGAAGGAGAAGACTTAACAAACGTGAGCCACCAATCCAAGGCGTTCTTCTCTTTTGGAACAACGTCGGACCACAAATATGCCGCTGTAGGTAAATCATGACAAGCTGAAGAAAGTTTTCTGGAAGCCACTTGAACATCTCCCGTTGAGATGTTCCTTAAGGCCACCATTTGATTTGGCCGCTCAAAGAATTATCGGGGAGGACAATGTGGCATTGGAGGAGTTTGTGCGCAGTTGTTTTGGTTGCTCTCCTCATGAGTACCATTTGATTGGGCCGCGCAAAGAATTATTTCTTGAGGACCATGTGGCTCTGGAAGAGTTTATGCGCAATTGTTTTGGTTGCTTCTAATTTCGACGAAATGGAGGGGGTAAGGGGTGCCTAAATCCCTCCGCCGCGCCGCACAGTGGTCATTTTAATTATTCTAGGAATTCCAAAAATCTACAATCACCAATATCATTATTTTTCATATTTCTTAAAAGAGAAATAGTTAAATAATATCTGCAAAAAAGAAAAAAAGAAAATCGTAAATATTTCATGTAGTAATTACGTAATCAACACTTAACAAATTAAGGTTCAATTGTTCATTTATTTCAGTCAAGATTTATGCGTCCTACAATTAACGGCTAATGGGAGCGTTTGAAACATATTTTCTTGGTTTCTTCTGTTACATATTTATTTTGAAGGTTTGTAATTTAATTGTAAATAATTATTAGTTTTATTTTCAAACATGATTTAAAGAAAAACGCTATTGAATATCATAATTTCAATTGAGTTATTTTCTTTGCTTTAATACAAACTAATTGGACTTGCAATACTAATATTCGTGTTTGTTCGTAGTGATATATGGTTTTCTAATTAGGTATTTTCCTTAGCTTTAAGGTAAGCTTAAAATTAGCTGCCAAGAAGTGCCAAGGATTGAACTATTTCGTTTGTTTAGGAAGAATGTCGATATATGGGAAACTTTATTATTACTGATTTCTCAGAAAAATTTATTCTTTATGAAAGCTCCTGCATCTTCCTTAACTCAAAATGCACATACAAAAATCTGAATACCTCTTATCGTATACCGAGGAGATCAAAATATTTGAAATCGGCATAAGAGTAAAGTATTTATTTATTATTTTCCAAGATACGCGAAAATATTATTTGAAGAAATTATTTAGAATTTTTCTGAGATTCCAAATATGAAATCATGGCTGTCTAGGATGAAAAAAATTTTTTTTGGACAAGTGAAATTTTAGTTGATTTTTAGCGAAAACAAATCTCAGAGTCACACCTGAAGAAGCGTCCAGTTCTACATATTTAAAGTTCTACAATATATACGTTGGTACGAGAAAAATATATATATATTCTAGGAATTAATAATACAAAAAATCTACAGTCACCAAGATCATTACTTTTCATTTAAAGAAGAAAAAAAATCGTGAAGGCGTTGTTTAGCAATTACGTAATAAACTTTTGACAAATGAAAGTTCACTTGCTTATTTATTTCAGTCAAGATTTATGCGTCGAATTAATGGTTAATAGGAGCGTTTCAAGCATATTTTCTTGGTTTCTTCTGGTATATATTTATTTTGAAGGTTTGTACTTTAATTGTATATAATTACTAGTTTTGTTTTTTAACAAAATTTAAAGAAAAACGCCATTGAGTATCATAGTTCCGAGTTATTTTCTTTGTTTCAATACAAACCACAATACAAACTAATTGGACTTGCAATACTTGTGTTCGTGTTTGTACGTGTGTGTGTTCGTGTTTGTACGTAGTGATATATAATTTTCTAATTAGGTATTTTCTTTAGCTTTAAATTAAACTTAAAATTAGCTGCCAAAAACTGCCAAGGACTGAACTATTTCGTTTGTTTAGGAACAATGTCTATATCGAAGAAAGAACTGTTCGACATTTGGCGTCAAGAAAGTTCACTAAAACTTAAGAACTCTTCCGTTTTGACCTATGTTTTGAATAAATTTGATTTAGAGAAGAACGAAAATGACGACAAATATTCCAAAATAATCCTGGATAATTTTAATAGTAAAGTCACTAAAATGTGGAAGGACTGTAAACGTACGTTAAAAGTATTTGAGACGAGACATCACCAATGGCTTGATCAAAACATAGTATTGATTGAAGAAAATAACTCTGCTTACACATTCGGAGAAACTTCAAGTGCTAAACGAGGTCGACCGCATAAAGATTTTAGTGAACTCAGTAACCAGAGTAAAAGACAAAAAGTCGCACATTTGTTAGAAAATTATTCGCAAGAAGAGTTGACTTTTGCGGCCCGTAAAAGCCTTGAAAATGCTGCTAAAATGGTACAAGAAATTTCAGACTATTCACCTACTAGAGCAACTAAGATAAAAAAAGCATCACAACGACCAATTTTACTGCCTATTAAATACACTCCAGAAGAGGCCCTGGCATTGTATGTTGATGGTCAATATACCAAAAACTCATATACATTAATGCAGTCTGGAGCTAAAACTAGAAAAGCAAATATTTATTCTAACTACAATATTCTGTTAGAGACAAAGAAGGAATGTTATCCAGCGGAAGAACATATTTTTGTGTCAGATATATCAGCAGAAGTTAAATTACAAGCACTCGTTGATCATACGACAAACAGAATTATAAAAGTGCAAAAAGACATATTTGCTCTAGGAATGCCAGAGTTGTCACAAGTTAATACTCTTCTTTATAAATGGGAATGTGACGGTAGTGCTGGTCAGTCCACTTACAAACAAAGATTTAGCGGTGAGGACAGTCAGTTTAAAAGTGATACAAATTTGTTTGCTATAATATGTATTGTTCAGCTGCAACTTCGCACAGGAAATGGGCATATATTATGGCAAAACCCGCGTCCATCATCCACAAGGTACTGCAGACCCATTAAGCTGATTTTTGAAAAAGAAACCACAGAATTAGTAAAAAAAGAAATTCAAAATATTGAAAACCAAATAAAGAATCTCCAGTCGACAAACTGTGTTTTACTAAACAGCGAGATAATTGTCAAACATGACTTAAAGATGACTCTGATTGATGGAAAGACATTTGGAGTTGTAAGTAACGCGGCTACACAAACATGTGGTATTTGTGGAGCAACTCCGAAGATAATGAATCAGCTTGACAAAATTTGGAGTCTTCAACCTGAATCTCGTTTGTTTAATTATGGAATTTCAATTCTGCATGCATGGATTAGGTGCCTAGAATGCTGCTTGCATATTTCTTATCGACTCGATGTAAAAAAATGGCAGGTTCGCGATATGAATGAAAAACAAGAGGTCAAGAAAAGGAAGGCAGAAATCATTAATAGATTAAAAACCGAAATGAATGTCCTGATTGATATCTCTAAGCCTGGTTATGGAACGACTAATGATGGCAACACTGCACGGAGATTTTTTCGCGAGTTTTCTCTTGCTTCTTCTATAACAGGCCTTAATGAAGATTTCTTGAAACATCTATATGTCATATTGGTAACAATATCATGTGGGTATGCGATCAACACGGAAGCATTCAGCGATTACGCAAAATATACAGCTGAAATGTATGTACGGCTTTACCCGTGGTACTATATGTCTTCAAGCATCCACCGCATACTAATCCACGGTTCTGATATAATTAAGGCAGCGGCTTTTCCTATTGGAATGTTTTCAGAAGAGGCATTAGAATCTCAAAACAAACATTTCAGACAATACCGCAAATCACACACTAGGAAGTTTTCTCGGGAGCAAACTATACGAGATTTACTAAATACACTTTTATTTTCATCGGATCCTCTTATATCCTCATTGTCTCAATGTACTGGAAAATCTTCATTCAAGAAACCGTTAATGAAAGAAGTTTTACAGTTGCTATAAGAGCCACAATTAGTGAGTGATTCGTTACCGACCACTGATGATATTTATAATTATAACTATTGTTATCGTTTTTCGTTAAGAATTTATTGTTCATGTTATTAATTTATTATTTTACATATATACTGAGTGTCTCATAACATACGCAGAAGACTAAAAAGGTAGCTAGGGAAGATCAAAGTAAAGCTTTTTTCTTAATAATCTTTTAATAAAAACTCAATAACCAGAAAGTTACAGCAAGTTAAAGTTAAATTAATTAACAAGTAATTGTTACCAACTAGTAATAAATTACGTTTTAAATTCAAATTTACCTAAGAGTTACTTGAATAATGTTTGGTTAAAAGAAATCGTAAAAATTAGTAACATAAAAGTTACGGCTATTTAATTTTTAATTTTTTAATTCACATTAATAATTAATTAATAATAATTTTTTTATTGTCCATTAATTAAGTATTAATAATTATTTTTTTAATGCGCATTAATTAATTATCAATGAGTATTAAAACATTTTAAAAAAAGTAAGAAAAAAACTTTATTTTGATGGAGGGGAGTAGCTACCCTTTTGAGGGTCTCCATACATTATGAGACACCCTGTATAATCAGTAAGGTCCCCATCTTAAATTAGTTACTAGTTCAACTTGAAAAAATTTAGTTTAAAGTAAAACAATGACAATGCTATTTATTATTTCCTAGAATAATTAAAATGACCACTGTGCGCCGCTGGCCAAAATAAATTTCAGCAGCAGGAGCCGCTACCACTGCATTGCAGAGAAAATATCTCCGAACCTATTTTTCTTGCACTGCAACGGCAATTTTGTGGAATGTCTCGATGGTTCTAGAAATTTCGAGATGGATGCTCCAGGTGCTGCCGGAATTGCAACTACTTGAAGGTTCAGGTAAGATGAAACCTCCATAGAAGCCGAACCTGGCGTGCGATTTGAGCCAGTTTCTAGCTTCTACATGTTTAGAAAGCGACGTACGTGATTAACATCGATTCTAGAACATTAATTTTTCGGCAGTTTTCTAAATGTAAGTTATCTTAGTCAAAACTGTTTCAGCGATTTGTCACTAATGCCTATAAAACGCAGGGTTAAATCAATTCTGAAAAACGAGCGTGGCCTTGATGGCCATTAACAAATCATCACGTCTTTTGTTGAAGCTCCGGCGGATTCAAGCAGCGTGAAATTCGCACAACGTGCTTGCTCTTGACACTTCCCCGCAATCGATTCGAATCTCCGCCCCTGACGAGCGTCCCCCTGTACGTCACCAACACACCCCCATTATCATCATCGTATACCGAATGTACGTGAATGTTTGTGTTACGTTAAGTAGTAGAGTGCAAGTCGGATATACTCTGGCTTTTCTTTATTATAATTATTCTATACGTATTAGTATACAGGGAGATCTTCTAAATTGACTAAATTAGATCTTCTAAACTGACTGTTTAGTAAGTTGCTATTTTCAGGTATATGTGTACATATTCCTAAATTGCATCTTTTTTGAAAATTTCGGGTGTTCCTGAACCCATAACCCGTTAAGTTTTTTTTTGTTAATAAAGTACATAATTAGAAACAGAATTGCATTTTTTTTTATTGTTGATAACGACGTCCTACTTTTTTAACGGATCTTAACGTAATTATTTATTATTTTCATTAAAAAAAAGTTTTATATTTAATATAACGTACAGAAAACTATGTGCACACGTACAGCTGTACAGAAAGAAACTATTCGCTTGGTATATGACGAATGAACGCCGCCCGTAAGTACCCCTAATTGGTAAGCCACACTCCCTTAAGCACCGACAATATGTTTAGCGCATTGTTGCCGGTGGTTATCTAAAAATATTATAACCCTAGTTTAAAGTGGGGTGCGCATCCTGGGAATTGTAGAAACACTATTATGCTGCTTCCTGCGCGGTCGCATGTTTGTTTGCTGACAGGCTTAAGTGTGACCGATTAATTACGTAATGGTCTCATACCCTTAGCCCTTAGGTACATACGTAGGATGAGAATGACGACTTTTTATAAACGATTTCTGTCATATACATTACTATCACATAATTAATTTATAAAAAAAAATTTAAAAATCACTCTCCACACACCACAATTTTCTGGAACAGCCTGTATAGTTGGAAATAATTTTTTAAATACGCCGCGTGATGTCAAGCATATCTTTCTTAAACGTTTCTTGTCCTTTATGTTTGTTCCTATTTAATAGGCTTCACAAAAGAAATACGACATCGTTGGGACACCCTGTACATAACTGTAAAATGCCATAAATGAACTCTTACGGAATATGCAAACTAGAGCTACGCGATGTTATTTCAAATTCACCATCAGTGTTCGAAATGAAGAAAGAAAGAAAAACAGAAGGCAAGAGAAAATGAAATTACTTCTACGCAATTTAAAAAAAAATGCATTAAATTACGGGCTGATCTAAGTTAATCTAGGTTAAGCTGCAATTAGTCCTACACGAACCGAGGTCCGAACAGAAGAATTTGAAGCCACGCGCTTGTAACCGCCAACCAATGAATTTTTCTTAGCGCACGGACCGAGGTCGAAAAGAAATCAGTACGTAAATTTACAATTACTTCGTTTGGAGATATTTCCGACCGTAGTCCATTAGTGTCCTTGATTTTGTGGCTGGATTTTAATTATATCTATTTTCTGCTTATCTTCTGCACTGTCTCGAATAGGATACATCGATATTTATGTAAATATTCTTAATGGCCAAAATCATACGACAATTTTCATTTTGTGTACAGATATCAAATTGACAAATTCAAACGCTGTAAATTTTTTTACTGCTGTTTTTTACTCATTTTCGAAATAGAATACGTAATAATAAAATATAGACCGAGGGTATCTGACTGGTGAAGATTTTTTTAAAATTCATCGATAAGAAGAAACTAAAAAAATAGCAAACTTGGGTGTTACAATCGTGATCCAATGAATCATACTCGAACCGAGGTCTGAACAGATCACGGGTTTTTAAGAGCCAATCAACAAATTTTTCTCGGTACGCGGACCGAGGTTAAAATTAAATAAACTACTAAATTTGCAATTATTTAGTTTGAAGGCGATAGTCTATTACTGTTCTTGTCACTAAAAGTAACAAGAAAAAAGACTATGAGTAATTCCGATTCCCAGTTTTTTCATTTTAATGTTTAAAAAATCGCCAAATAATTATGAATGGCTAAATTGTTAGCCAGTCGCCAAATCGGAGTTTGGTCATAAAAGATTGCTGCAATCATAATCGAATTAAATCGTTGTGATCCTGCACCAACCGAGGTCTGAATAGATCAATCAAAAGTCACGCGGTTTTAAGAGCCAATCAATGAATTGTTCTTAGTACACGGACCGAGGTCGGAAAGTAATCAATCCCTAAATGGACAATTATTTAGTTTGAAGGCAGTCGCGACCACAGTCCATTAGGTCCTTGGTTTTCGTGCTGAAACTGGAAGTCGAAAAGAATTCAATCCTGGTTAACCTTGTAACGGAGAATTTCACTCATCCTCAATCTGGAATATCTTTTTAAATAATAGTAAAATAGAAGCGAAATTTTTAATTCGTCGCTAAATAACGGAGAAATAGGTTTATAAAAGTCTTAACTCGCTTGTGACGTCAGCTCTTCGCATAGTCGAGCGCCATACGTAAAGTGTAAAGTGACAGACACCCATTAAGGGTCAAAATGATAATTTACTGATAGGAGAAATGAAATCACGCCGCTTTGAACTCTTGTGACTTTTTAAGACATTTTAATAATTCCCTCATAGATTAGGTAGGTACATCAATTTGCTTCAACTTTCTTTTCTCAAAAAAGGAAAAAAATTGTAAACTTTTCCATTGCCGCAATCGTGATCCAAGGAAATCGTTTTAATCCTACACGAACCGAGGTCTGAGTAGATCAATTACACTACACGGACCGAAGTCAAAAAGAAATCAATTCCTAAATATATAATCATTTAGTTTGTAGGCGCTCGCGACCATAATCCATTAGTGTTCTTGGTTTTGGGGCTGGAAGTTTCTAACTTTTGATTTAATAGAGGCCCCCTGTAATTCGAACATTCTCGCACAAGTGAAGTTTCTTGTAATTGCTGCAACCGTGATCTAGTGAAATCCTTTTAGTCGTGCACACGCACCGAAGTCTGAACGGGTCGATTTCAAGCCACGCTGTTTTAACAGCCAATCAATGAATTGTGCTTAGTACACGGACCGAGGTCGAAAAGAAATCAATTCCAGAATTTACTATTATTTATTATTTTATGTTAGACTCGCGCGCAAAAGTTTTCATCCAACGCCAACGTGACCTCTACTCATCACGAACGAATTAAAGTATCGCGGGTGTTTTATTTCATAATAGATACGATCGAGCTTCGGTTCGTTTTAGTCCTACACGTACCGAGGTCTGAATAGATCAATTACACTACATGGACCGAGGTCAAAAAGAAATCAATTCCTAAATTTACAATCATTTAGTTTGTAGGCGCTCGCGACCATAATCCATTAGTGTTTTTGGTTTTAGGACTGGAAGTTTCTAGCTTTTGATTTAATAGAGGCCCCCTCTAATTCGAACATTCTCGCACAAGTGAAGATTCTTGTAATTGCTGCAACCGTGATCCAATGAAATCCTTTTAGTCGTGCACACGAACCGAGGTCTGAACGGGTCGATTTCAAGCCACGCTGTTTTAACAGCCAATCGATGAATTGTGCTTAGTACACGGACCGAGGTCGAAAAGAAATCAATTTCAGGATTTACTATTATTTATTATTTTATGTTAGGCTCGCGCGCAAATGTTTTCAACCAACGTAAACGTGACCTCTACTCATCACGAACGAATTAAAGTATCGCGGGTGTTTTATTTCATAATAGATACGATCGAGCTTCGGTTGGTTTTAGTCCTACACGTACCGAGGTCTGAATAGATCAATTACACTACACGGACCGAGGTCGAAAAGAAATCAATTCTTAAATTTACAATCATTTAGTTTGTAGGCGCTCGCGACCATAATCCATTAGTGTTCTTGGTTTTGGGACTGGAAGTTTCTAGTTTTTGATTTTATAGAGGCCCCCTCTAACTCGAACATTCTCGCACAAGTGAAGATTCTTGTAATTGCTGCAACCGTGATCTAGTGAAATCCTTTTAGTCGTGCACACGAACCGAGTTCTGAACGGGTCGATTTCAAGCCACGCTGTTTTAACAGCCAATCAATGAAATGTGCTCAGTACACGGACCGAGGTCGAAAAGAAATCAATTCCAGAATTTACTATTATATATTATTTTATGTTAGACTCGCGCGAAAAAGTTTTCAAGCAACGCCAACGTGACCTCTACTCATCACGAACGAATTAAAGTATCGCGGGTGTTTTATTTCATAATAGATACGATCGAGCTTCGGTTGGTTTTAGTCCTACACGTACCGAGGTCTGAATAGATCAATTACACTACACGGACCGAGGTCAAAAAGAAATCAATTCCTAAATTTACAATCATTTAGTTTGTAGACGCTCGCGACCATAATCCTTTAGTGTTCCTGGTTTTAGGACTGGAAGTTTCTAGCTTTTGATTTAATAGAGGCCCCCTCTAATTCGAACATTCTCGTACAAGTGAAGATTCTTGTAATTGCTGCAACCGTGATCCAATGAAATCCTTTTAGTCGTGCACACGAACCGAGGTCTGAACGGATCGATTTCAAGCCACGCTGTTTTAACAGCCAATCAATGAATTGTGCTTAGTACACGGACCGAGGTCGAAAAGAAATCAATTCCAGAATTTACTATTATTTATTATTTTATGTTAGACTCGCGCGCAAAAGTTTTCGAGCAACGCCAACGTGACCTCTACTCATCACGAACGAATTAAAGCATCGCGGGTGTTTTATTTCATAATAGATACGATCGAGCTTCGGTTCGTTTTAGTCCTACACGTACCGAGGTCTGAATTACACTACACGGACCGAAGTCAAAAAGAAATCAATTGTTTGTAGGCGCTCGCGACCATAATCCATTAGTGTTCTTGGTTTTGGGGCTGGAAGTTTCTAGTTTTTGATTTTATAGAGGCCCCCTCTAATTCGAACATTCTCGCACAAGTGAAGATTCTTGTAATTGCTGAAACCGTGATCCAATGAAATCCTTTTAGTCGTGCACCAATTGGCGCCCAACGCGGGGCCATAGTTCGATATGTTCGCTGCGCCTTTCAAAAGTACTAAAGCCACTGTGTTTTGTTCTTATGATTTTTTTTGTATTTTTTTTCCTTTTGAAGATGCTAATGCCACTTCTGGGGGGGATTCTACAAAAGAATTTCATAAACTGAAAAGCCGTCGCCTTTCCATACCAGTACTTTTGCGACCTTCGTTTGTTTTCTTGTTTCCTTTTCCTTTCTTGCATCATCTTCCTTGAATTTATATTAAAAAAAATACTTTGACATTTTCCAAAAGCGTAATTTTCCCCGAATATTTCATTTATGGACGAGTACGATTGGCAGCAAATGAAAAAAGTCCATTTTTAAAGAGATCTCTAATGATACTGTCCATAGAATGGATCTTTAATGATAATATCCATGGAACGAAACTTTAATGATATTGTCCATGGAGCGAATCTTTCTTCATTTTAATTATTTTAACTTTTTGACATTTTCCAAGTATGTACGTAATTTATTCCTGAATGTTTTATTATATGAACGAATCACGGTTGGCAGAAGTGAATTGAATTCATTTAACTGCATTTATACATAAAACGTGCTTGCCTTATCTTAATCTTCATTATTATAATATTTTAAAAAAATTAAAAAGATAGCTTGATCAAATGAAAAAAAATTGATGATTTTTTTCCTTTCTTTAAAAGCGACATTCAATTTTTTTAAAATTTTTATGCTATCTAATAATAATAATAATAATAATAATAAAATCTCTTGATTTTACATTAAGAAAAAAAACTTTGACGTTTTCCAAGTGCGTAATCTTTTCCCGAATGTTTCGTTTATGTCCATGGAATCGATCTTTGATGATAATGTCCATGGAACCGATCTTTAATGATAATGTCCATGGAATCGATCTTTAACAATAATGTCCATGGAGTGAATCTTGTTTGATTTTACAATTTTTTAATTGTTTGTCATTTACCAAACGCGTAACTTTTTGCTGAATCTTTCATTAATGAACGAATCTGTTGGCAACAATGAAGCAGAGTTAAATAAAAGACATTTGTTTATTCGTTTGATGAAATTAAAAAAATGATGATTTTTCCTTTCTTTAAAAGAGACTTTAAATTTTTATGCCATCTCTTGATTTTACATTTAAAAAAAACTTGGACGTTTTCCAAATGCGTATTTTTAGCCCGAATGTTTCATTTACGAACGAGTACTGGCAGCAATGAAAAAAGATTTTTGCATTTGTGGTTATGTTATTTGCCAAAAACGTTCATTTTTAAAGAGATCTATAATGATAATGTCCATGGGATCGATCTTTAACGGCAATGTCCTTGGAGTGGATCTTTTTAGATTTTACATTTTTTTTTAATGTTTGTGATTTACCAAATGCGTAACTTTTCCTGAATATTTCGTTTATAAACATGATAAACACTGTCGATTTTTTATTGTAACGACGAAAATTTTTTTCGTTATTCTGATTTTCTTGTTTCATTTAATTTTTTTATTTGCTTATTTATTTTAATGTCAGTTTTGCGGGACCATATTTATTTTATAATTCTTTCAGTGTTTATTAAAAATTTTGCGATTGTCTTTTATTTCTGTCGTCTGCTACGTACGTACTATTTTTTTTTTTGATAATTCAGTCATCTTTTCTTTTTCTGATTTTCTTTTTTCTAATTCCAGAATTTACTATTATTTATTATTTTATGTTAGACTCGCGCGCAAAAGTTTTCAACCAACGCCAACGTGACTTCTACTCATCACGAACGAATTAAAGTATCGCGGGTGTTTTTTTTTTCATGATAGATACGATCGAGCTTCGGGGAAATTAAAACTTCGCTTCGGCTTAAAATCGAATCGGCAAATAAATAAATAATTCAAAAGCTCGCGCGAAATAAAACAAACTCATGAATCTCGATTGGCCACAAACAAATCAATTTGGCTTATCCTTTTCGAACAATTGGGCCGGCGGGCGCCCGTCGCTTTGTGAGGTAACGGGGGTTACGCGGTCGCAAACCATGTTTGACACATGTAAGTGGGGTGTCTCTCGTGCGACGCGTGGCGCAGGAACGTGCCGCGCGCGTGTCTTCAAATCACAGGGAAGAAACACACTCTCTCTCTCTCTTTCGATAATCTGTGAGTCCTTATTGTGACGATTAATTTGTCACAGTGCGACGGCCAACGATCTACGAGTAATCCAATGTTTTAGCCAAAACGGAAATCGATCCGTTCAGACCTCGGTTCGTGTGCACGACTAAAAGGATTTCATTGGATCACGGTTGCAGCAAAAGCATTTACTTAATGCTAAAGATGGTAGCACGTCTCGAAGGGGGCGTAGCTTCTTACTTGTCAAAAGGTAAGGAGTCCAATCAGTGATTAATAACATTACCAGATCTATATATTTATACACAATTATAACACAATCGTAATAAATACATACAAGATATTTAAAAAATACATACAATGAAATTCGACGCTCTTTTCTTTTTAAAGTTCAAGTGTAACGTGAAAAAGAATACAAAATTACTAAAGGTAAACTCTAATCGTTATTGCTTTCAGTAAACTTATAGGTATGTCTTTAGTTCTCCTCGGCTGTGTCGAAACGAATCGAAGAAAAAGAAGAATCACTAACACTTGATGACGTTAGAGGGTAGCGTCTCGACGTAGGTCGCGGGGAAAATCCCGACGGACCCGTTGCACTCCCCCAGCCACCAACCATCGTCCTGCTGCCGATATACCGACAGGATATCGCCGGGATGGAGGGCCAATTCGTCGGAGAGGTTCGGCGTGTACGAGTACAACGCCTTACAGTGTGCTATGGGTTGAACGGGGCTTTCGTCCGTGCAGAGTCCGCAGGCACTGCTTCCTTGAGATGAAAATTCATCTGGTAAATACGAATCATCATAATTCTCCGTTTAATCGCAAAACGAAAGTTGTAGGACGCCGACTTTTTGAACAACCCCCGTAGGTGCATTTATAAATGACATTTTTCTACTTTTTTTTTTAAATTTCTCCTCGCAGTTGGCCGTGAGCTGTTAGTTGTGAACCGGCCTTGCTTGAAGCTTAATAAATTGACGTGTATCATAACCTCACTTTTCCTATTGCTATTATTATTATTATTAGTCCTGCATGAGTGTTGCCACTCGCCTTCTTCAATTGGTCGACCATTTCGATCATAAACGCTTTAGGCTCTTGCAAGGCATCTTGTTAGTTTAAAAGTGGGGTTATGGCTGTTTCATGCGTCAGTTCAATTGAGGCCGGTTCACAACTAATTAAAAACAAACGACGTAATATGTTGCGTACCAAAATCGGAATCGGGTTGATTGGAATTGCCGTCGGCGGTGCCCCTGTCGTTCCATTCGGGATCCGAAAGGTCCGGGTAAATGGTTTCGGATTTGACGGACTTTTCGCTGACGGGGCTCTTCTCGGGGTCGGTCCATTGCTCCCTCAACCACTGGGGCACCTACACAAAGCATATCAATATAATCTGAACTTATATAATTTCTTCACCCCTCACCTTTAAAATGCTCTGTTGTAGTCCTGACTTGTCTCGCGTGATGGTTATGTGCGGCGCTAGGGGATGCCCCGTCCTTGGACGGCTGTCCAATTCGGCCAAGGCACTTTGAACTTTGTATCTGGCACCCTCTAAGTAGGTTAACATGGACTTCATCTGGAAGAAGCGAAAATCAAGGGGGTGGCGGGCTTGGTTGGAAGGTCTCGGCGAGCTTACGTGATAAAGTTTCTCCGTCACGTTCTGATTGGAATCCTCCGCCCCGAAATTCGGCGTCTGCTTTATGGCCCTCGACAGGTTCTCCAATCCGTTTTTCGACTTCCTCTCGCGTTCGATGTCCTGCTTTATCAGGTGCAGCAGCTTTATCAAGGCCTGCGAATCAAAACCTATCGTTAGAGACTAAATTTTTTGAGGAGCGGCTTACAGACCTGTTTTCTTCTTTCTCGGTTCATGGCCAGCGTGATGTGTTCGCAGTAGAAGTCCGGGAGGAGTTGCTCGGAGATTTGTTGAGAAGAGTGCCTCAGGCTGATGAAGGTCGATAAGTCTTGGGTTGGTTCCGCTTCGCCCAGTGGACCTTTTAATCGTTCCGTCGCCTAAAATAAGTTACGATTGTTACGATAAGAAAATCCTAGCTTTCGGGTCACCCTGTATCTTGACGAAAGTGTGATTGCGCCGTTAGAACTTGGATTGGTTCAAAGACGACGCTTAGGACGCTAAACAACCCCGGACAACCTCTTTTCTTTTGTAAAGGTACATTAAAGGCTTGTCGTTGGCCAATGGACCTCTCCCCCCACCCGCGAACCATTCGCGTCGCACGCCGACCCGATTGAGATTTCCTCAGTCTCGTGACCGCTCGCTTGGTAAACAGACCGCTTAGCTTTCGTGTAAACTTTCATTAACCGGTGTTTCTTTTGGTGTGAAAAAGTAAACGGATATGTTGCCCGGTTGTTTTTATTACAGTCCCGAAAACAAGATTTACACAGATGGCGCTGGATAACTTTGGTTTTATTATTTCTTAAATTAATTATTTATTTAATTAATTCGGTAAGAAGCAACGAGCAAAGAATAAACAGGAGGGAGTCATTTTCCTAATTTCTTGTCCAAAGTGGTAACTAATTAAGCAACGAGTAAAGAATAAGCAGGAGGGAGTCACTTCTAGTTTCTAGATTTTATTCATTATAGAAAAGAGAAAGGAGAACTAGAACTGCAATTGAAATTCGAAGAATGAAATGAACAAGAAACATAAGAGTGTCTACGATTCTTCAATTTCTTTTTCTTGAAATATGAACGCAATAGAAGCAAAAATCTATTTAAAATTTCGCTGCAAAAAGATTTATTACAGTCCCGAAAACAAGATTTACACAGATGGCGCTGGATAACTTTGGTTCTATTATTTCTCAAATTAATTATTTAATTAATTCGGTAAGAAGCAACGAGCAAAGAATAAACAGGAGGGACACATTTCTAGTTTCTTGTCCAAAGTGGTAACCAAATTTTTTGTTAAGCAACGAGCAAAGAATAAACAGGAGGGAGTCATTTCTAATTTCTTGTCCAAAGTGGTAACTAATTAAGCAACGAGTGAAGAATAAGCAGGAGGGCGTCACTTCTAGTTTCTTGCCCAAAGTGGTAACCAATTATTCGTTAAGTTTCAAATATTCGAATTCAAATCGTCATTTGCTAACTAAAACAGTCACTTAGAGGTCCTTTTTTAAACATTTGTTCAAGGCCGCCTTGACTTTCTAAATGTTAACGTGTATATTGATACCTTTAACTCAAATATGTCACAAACGGCTCATCCAAACATCAACATATTATACATTTTTGAAATCAGGAAATAATTATCTGTCGTCCTAGCGAGCAATATATAGGGCGTTCCGTTAAAAAAAACACAAGTTGTAATTTTTTCTCGACTTTGCGATTCGCTTTTGTTTTTTGCGAAAACCCTAAAAGATAGCACGCATAAAACCGTTCAACTTTCGTATTTAAAGTTTTTCTCTAGCTGCTAAAATAATGCCTCTAGATAGGGTGTAAAATATGAAAAAAAGCCTGTATTATATAGGGTGCAACTTTAATGAGGGGAGAAACTTCAAGGGCAGGTTCCTCATGCCGAAACGTGAAAAAGAGTTCGTATAAACGACGTCCGCAAACGCATAGTTTTCGAGATGCAGCGTGTTTCGTTTCAAATCCCAAAGAATTAAAAAAAACATAGTAGGCGTTGTTTGATCAAAAAAAGTTATTAACAAAAGTTGTTTGGAATTACGAGGTATCCAATGGACCTTTCCCCCCACCCGCGAACCATTCGCGTCGCACGCCGACCCGATTGAGATTTCCTCAGTCTCGTGACCGCTCGCTTGGTAAACAGACCGCTTAGCTTTCGTGTAAACTTTCATTAAACGGTGTTTGTTTTGGAGTGAAAAAGTAAACGGGTATGTTGCCCGGTTGTTAATTGTTTGCGGCGAGTCCTAGGCCTCTCCTCTAAGCTTATCCGTCGAATTTACGGCAGGTGTGTTTTTAGAAATTTAATAGTTAATTTAAGTATTGTTCATTTGACATTTTCAATTTCCGACAATGACGTATCTTCTTTGTTTTTTTATTGAAAATAAATATTATTATTATTATTAGATTGTGGTCACCTTTATATTCGCCGGCAGGAAATCTATTTATAAATAACTTCCACGTCACACACGTTACATTACAAGATGTAGGTGTAAGGCGAACGAAAAACAAAAGAAGGTCGACGCGGAGTGTTACAGACTAGCGAAAACAAACGAAGACTGCGCAAAGCGAAGCGCAATTGATAAACTAGAGAGAGAGAGAAAAAACAATTCGATGAAAGCAAATAGAATCACGATGAAACGCGCAGAAGCGGACGAACGAATAACAAAAGAAGGCGACGATTGCTCGGCGGAACGTTTGAAAATCGAGACTGGCGGAAGTGAAATGCGACGAAACCGTTAGACAAAGAAAAAGAAAAACGAAAGAGCAATAGAAGAAACTGCGAAGGAAACAAAAGGAAATACCACGAAAAGCGATGAAAAATAAAAAAAAATTGTTTGGCAAAGGAAAACAAGAGAGAACGGAAACGAACAACCCGGAAGTACGACGAAAACAAAAGAAAATCAAAATACCAACAGAGTGTAGGAAAGAGAGACTTAACCAAGCGCGAAAAAAACAAAAGAAGAAACTGTAGGAATCGGCAAAGAGAGAAAGTCAAAAGGAAAGCAAGAAACCAACAGAAAACTAAAACAAGAAAATTTCGGATATGTCAAGAAAACAAAAGAAACGACATAGAAAGCGACAAAAAATAATTTGGCAAAGGAAAACAAGTGAGAACTGAAACGAACAACCTGGAAATAGAACGGAAAACAAAAGAAGAGAATGTCAGGAGAAAATCAAAATATCAACAGAAGGCAAACAGAATAAATTTAAAAAACAAAAGAAGAAACTATCGAAAGCATCCAAAAAATAGAGAAACTAATCTGACCAAGTGAAACAAAAGACAAGCGACGTGGCAATAAACAAAAATAAGGTGAACAGAAACAAGCGAGAACTGAAACGAATAACCTGGAAATCATTTTTCATTAAACGACGTTTGTTTTAGAGTGAAAAAGTGAACGGGTATATTGCCCGGTTGTTAATTGTTTGCGGCGAGTCCTAGGCCTCTCCAAGCTTGTCCGTCGAATTTACGGCAGGTATGTTTTTAGAGTCACGTTAGGCTTCGCGCGTCGGTCGGTTCGTAATCCAGGCTTTATTTTTATTTGGTTCTTCTTCCCCCCTCCCCAATTTATTCCGGACGTTTCACCGGAGTTCCGCTAACTGGCGAGCTCCGATGGCGTAAATCGATCTTGGCCGTCCATCCTGGTGTTCGGTAATGCGACGGTTCATCACGCCACGCATCGCAAGAGGGGGCGCGCTTCTTGGAGCGAAGGTGGTCACTGAAGTTGACGCAAGTGGTCTCACGAAAGTGGTTACACCGGACACGCATCCTGCTATTCGTGTCTCGAAGGTCTTGATGATCCCTTTTTTGTTTAATATCGCAAGAGCGGGCGCGCTTCTTGGAGCGAAGGTGGTCACTGAAGTTGACGCAAGTGGTCTCACGAAAGTGGTTACACCGCATACGCATCCCGCTATTCGTGTCTCGAAGGTCTTGATGGTCCCTTTTTTGTTTAATATCGCAAGAGGGAGCGCGTTTCTCGGAGCGAAGGTGGTCACTGAAGTTGACGCAAGTGGTCTCACGAAAGTGGTTACACCGGACACGCATCCTGCTATTCGTGTCTCGAAGGTCTTGATGACCCCTTTCTTGTTTAATATTTTAAACGGATTCTAGTGCCGAGTAGGTTGACATGCGCAGTTAAGTTAATAATTTTGTAACAACGAACAAACGGATCCGATTGTTTCGCGTTTTGACGTTTTATGATGTCACTTGAGTCCTTGATCTTGACATTCTGCACTGTCAGATTAATTGATTGCATTTATTTAACAAATCCTTGTGTGGAACTTAGTTCGACCCCTTTAAGACATAAATAAAAACAAGTGCGCACCACTGGTGATTTTTATTTCTTTTCGAATTAAATTCAAAACTTTCCATTGGGATTACGTATGATCCAGCCCATCTCCACGGGTTAGCCGATCGTGAGATGAACCTAATTTCACTTCAATCAGGTAGACCACAAATGGGAGAGTACTACTTTGGCATGAATCACCCTGTATAAAAAAAATTTTTTTTGGTATCTACCTCGATCAGTCTTGGTTCCAACTCACATTCGAGTTAGCTGGTCGTGAGATGAACTTAATTTACACATTTCAACATTTTCAACCAGGTAGGTCACAACATGAAATGGGGGAGTGTCACCCTGTATATTAAAATATTTTCTGGTATCTACCTCGATCAGTCTTGGTTCCAACTCACTTTCGAGTTAACCGGTCGTGAGATGAACTGAATTTGCACACTTCAACATTTGTAACCAGGTAGGTCACAACATGAAATGGGGGAGTGTTACTTTGGCATGAATCACCCCGTAGATAAAAATATTTTTTGGTATCTACCTCGATCAGTCTTGGTTCCAACTCACTTTCGAGTTAGCCGGTCGTGAGATGAACTGAATTTGCACACTTCAACATTTGTAACCAGGTAGGTCACAACATGAAATGGGGGAGTGTTACTTTGGCATGAATCACCCCGTAGATAAAAATATTTTTTGGTATCTACCTCGATCAGTCTTGGTTCCAACTCACTTTCGAGTTAGCCGGTCGTGAGATGAACTGAATTTGCACACTTCAACATTTGTAACCAGGTAGGTCACAACATGAAATGGGCGAGTGTTACTTTGACATGAATCACCCCGTAGATAAAAATATTTTTTGGTATCTACCTCGATCAGTCTTGATCTCAATTCATATTCGAGTTAGCCCGTCGTGAGGTGAACTCAATTTGCACATTTCAACATTTGTAACCAGGTACGTCAAAACATGAAATGGGGGAGTGTTACTTCGGCATGAATCACCCTGTATATAATTTCGTTTTTTTTTGTATCTACCTCGATCAGTCTTGGTCCCAGTTCACTGCTGTGACTCAGGTATGAAGTGAGTATGGATTTGAGGTTGTTTAACCTTTCTTCTTCTAGAGATTGGAACGTGTTGGCACCTTTTGCTACGGCAGACTCCCACTCCAGTCTAAAAAAAAAAATCGAACATAAAAATGCTGTTTACGAAAAAAGAATGAAGACACAAAACTGGAATATCCTGTAGGATATGCAAGGGTGAATCGTTTCTTAAATCGGGAAGATTATGATCTCGTATGACCCTGTAAATTTTTTTAAAAAATTACTTTCTATTTTCTCCCGTTAAATTAATTGCGTATTTTATGCAAAGTTTTAACAAAAACAGGTGTAGCAATTACCTGGCTCTCTCGGCTCGAACGCAGAGAGTATAATATTCTATGTCGGCTTTCTTCACGGCGTCTTCCGCTTTCCGCTTCTTTCCTTCTAACTAGAAAAGAAAAAAAAAACAACAGCGATTAACGATTTTGTTTTACAGTTACTCCGTAATTGTTACTTTTGCGTTTTCTTTGTCCACCGAGGTTTTGTGGATGTGTGCCAGGTGGATTAGACTAGTACTTCTAGACAATCTACAAAAACAAACAAAAAAACTTGCATTTGACGTAAACAATTCAAAGAAAATATTTCCGCTCAGTTTAGTGTTGTGCGGAGACACACAAACGGAGTGAACAATGCCACGCCCTCTACCGGTAAATTAAATACATTTTCATTCGGAAGCTATACGCGGGATGGAAACATTTCGAATTTGACTGTTACGGGCGATGTCATTTTACCCCTCTAGCGGACGTCGCGCGGATTATTTATTATTTAAATACTGCGATCTCAAAAAATATTATCTACAGGGTCGTGGTGATGGTTACCTATTGTCTAGCATGGCGTCTTGCAGTTTCTCGTTATCCCTGGCGCACGTGTGACTGTGTTTCTTGGTCTTGGCCTCGGCACTCCTCCAGTCGGCCAGACCACGCGCCGCCTTGTCCACGGCCGCCTCGGCCTGCTTCCTGGCCCTATGTTGGTTTTCGGAGAGTGTTCGAAGAGGTTTCGCAGCGTCTTCGAGGATCGCGGCCCCCATTATACGGTGGCCTTCGGCACGTGCCTCCAATTCGAGCGCGACTGCCCTCCAGGCCTCGTTTAGACCGCCGACGCCGTCTCGACACGCTCTTACCAGTTTGTTGCTCAATTTCGATAGACTTTTGGCGTACTGTAGTTCTGCTTCAGATCTGACCGACAAACAAAAATTCGTCATTGTACATATAGCAAAAAAAAAATGCTGTTAGGGGTATTAAATGGGACGGTGCTAAAGGGACTGGCTACACGGACATCCTCAATGACGACTTGACTTTGACAAGAAATTAAGAAGAGTTTCCGTGAAGCCCGGATGCTTTTAACTACTGACGTACAAGCAATGTAATTAATGGGTTCGCATTAGATTCTATAGGGTGTATAAAAAAACTTGTTACCTTTCTTGAAGGATCGTGGAGAGTTCTTTGGAGAAATCGCCCCCTTGTTTGACGTATCGCCTGAGGTCATCGAAGCCATTCTGCCCCTGTAAGTAAAATCGTAAAGATGAATTGATCGACGATATCAAAGAACCGGGCAGTTAAGAGAAAATCGGCGCAATAAGAAAACTGAGAAATGAAACAAAACACAAAGAAATGTAGAATTAAAAGAACGCGAAGCGAATTAATTCGAATTTGCCGCCAAAAAATTGTGGCCCGACGAGGTTTACATAGATGGCGCTTTTGTTATCATTTTTAATGACGGAAGGCAGTCAAATGACGAAGATGGATTGATTATAGAAAAGACAAAACAGAACTGAAACTGCAATCGAAATTCGAAGAAAGGAATTAACAAGAAACGAAAGAGCATCTACGATTCTTCAACTTCTTTTTCTTGAAATATGAACGCAATAGAAGCAAAAAGTCTATTTCAAATTTCGCGGAAAAAACATTATATTATAGTCCCGAAGACAAGATTTACACAGATGGCGCTGGATGACTTTGGTTCTATTATTTATCTAATTAATTATTTAATTAATTCGGTAAGAAGCAACGAGCAAAGAATAAACAGGAGGGAGACATTTCTAGTTTCTTCGAAGAAAGGAATGAACAAGAAACGAAAGAGCATCTACGATTCTTCAACTTCTTTTTCTTGAAATATGAACGCAATAGAAGCAAAAAGTCTATTTCAAATTTCGCGGAAAAAACATTATATTATAGTCCCGAAGACAAGATTTACACAGATGGCGCTGGATGACTTTGGTTCTATTATTTCTCTAATTAATTATTTAATTAATTCGGTAAGAAGCAACGAGCAAAGAATAAACAGGAGGGAGACATTTCTAGTTTCTTGTCCAAAGTGGTAACCAAATTTTTTGTTAAGCAACGAGTAAAGAATAATTAGGAGGCAGACATTTCTAGTTTCTAGATTTTATTCATTATAGAAAAGAGAAAGGAGAACTGCAATTGAAATTCGAAGAATGAAATGAACAAGAAACAAAAGAGTGTCTACCATTCTTCAATTTCTTTTCCTTGAAATATGAACGCAATGAAAGCAAAAATCTATTTAAAATTTCGCTGCAAAAAGATTTATTACAGTCCCGAAAACAAGATTTACACAGATGGCGCTGGATAACTTTGGTTTTATTATTTCTTAAATTAATTATTTATTTAATTAATTCGGTAAGAAGCAAAGAGCAAAGAATAAACAGGAGGGAGTCATTTCTAATCTCTTGTCCAAAGTGGTAACTAATTAAGCAACGAGTGAAGAATAAGCAGGAGGGAGTCACTTCTAGTTTCTTGTCCAAAGTGGTAACCAATTATTCGTTAAGTTTCAAATATTCGAATTCAAATTGTCATTTGCTAACTAAAACAGTCACTTAGAGGTCCTTTTTTAAACATTTGTTCAAGGTCATTTAAAAAAACCTAAAAACAAAACTATATCAAAAGCAAAACTGTCGAAAAACAACAACAAATAAATTGTGTCAAATTAAACATTTTCGCGCTGTCGATTGTCATTTGTTTTCCTCAATTTCAACATTTTTTCACTGTCGACTGTCATTTGTTTCCGTAGTTTTGAATTTCTTTGCGTCATCGATTTTCTTGTATCGTGAAGTGTTATATGTTTTTGTCAAATTAAAAATTTTAGGCACCGTCGATTCTCGTTTGTTTTTGTTGATTTCGAATTCCTTCGAATAATCGATCGTCATCTGTTTCTGTCAATTTGAGAAAACGTTTGCGCTGTGAATTGTTTTGCTCTTGTCAAATTGAAAATTTTTCGCACTGTCGATGTCGTATGTTTTTTTTTTAACTTAACCTCCTTTTTTGACCGTCGCGTCGTTTCAAATTTCTTGCCTTATCGATTGTCATTTGTTCCTGTCGATTTAAAATTTTTTTGCAATGTGAACTGTTTGTTGTTTTGTCAATTAAAAAAAAATGCAAAGTCAATTGTTACGTGTTTTTATCGATTCGATTTCAAAGAATAAACAGGAGGGAGTCATTTCTAATTTCTTGTCCAAAGTGGTAACTAATTAAGCAACGAGTAAAGAATAAGCAGGAGAGAGTCACTTCTAGTTTCTTGTCCAAAGTGGTAACCAATTATTCGTCAAGTTTCAAATATTCGAATTCAAATCGTCATTTGCTAACTAAAACAGTCACTTAGAGGTCCTTTTTGAAACATTCGTTCAAGGCCGCCTTGACTTTCTAAATGTTAACGTGTGTATTGATATTTTTAACTCAAATATGTCACAAACGACTCATCCAAACATCAACATGTTATACATTTTTGAAATCAGGAAATAATTATCTGTCATCCTAGCGAGCAATATATAGGGCGTTCCGTTAAAAAAAACACAAGTTGTAATTTTTCTCGACTTTGCAATTCGCTTTTGTTTTTTGCGAAAACCCTAAAAGATAGCACGCATAAAACCGTTCAACTTTAGTATTTAAAGTTTTTCTCTAGCTGCTAAAATAAGGCCTCTAGATAGGGTGCAAAATATAAAAAAGAGCCTGCATTATACAGGGTGCAACTTTAATGAGCGGAAAAACTTCAAAGGCTGGTTGCTCATGCCGAAACGTGAAAAAGAGTTCGTATAAACGACGTCCGCAAACGCATAGTTTTCGAGATACAACGTGTTTCGTTTCAAATCCCAAAGAATTTAAAAATAAAAAAAAAACATAGTAGGCGTTGTTTGATCAAAAAAAGTTATTAAGAGAAGTTGTTTGGAATTATGAGGTATCCCCGATTTCCGAATTGTAAATGTTCAGCAAAATTTCAGCTAATTGAAAATAATTAAAAACTGAAACTTTACATCCAAATTTGGAAGTCGGGGCTATCTCGTGATTTTAAACAACTTTTCTTAATAACTTTTTTTGATCAGACGACGCCTGCTATGTTTTTCCTTCAATTTTTTGAGAATTTGAAATGAAACACGCTGTATCTGAAAAACTATGCGTTTGCGGAGCTAACTTTATATTAACTTTTTTCGTGTTTTGATGTGAGGAACTAGCCCTTGAAGTTTGCCCCCTCATTAAAGTTACACCCTTAAACTTATTCAATTACGCACTGTATATTTTGCCTAAATCTTTGTATTTCTTAATTTTTTCAGATATGTTTTCCGGTAATTGTTTTTTCAAGAACATAATTGTATTTTCCATTACCTTACATGCTGTTCAATTTTATTTTTCGTACTGCAATCGCAAACAAAATTGTTTATGCAAAACTTACGCTCGGTTTACATATGCGCACGATTATGATTTGGGCGTGTATGCGGCTCAAATTCATGGTAGTTGCACTTTTCAAAGGAGGATCGATTTCTAACGCCACAAGAACTCGCGGTGCACGTTTTAAACTAATTTTACCATTGCGTTTGTTTACTGTATGTACGTACACACATACATAGGAGACATGCATGGATAAATTAACCTTGATTGCCAACAACATGCCCATACACTCGCAGTCATTTCTCCAAACAAGGTTTCACATTACAAATTAGGATTAGACACGAATGTCAAGATCGATCGAGTGTAAAATGTAGCAAAACTTTTACGAACCATTGCAAACTAATTAATACTAATTTAAACTAATTTAAATATGGTAGACACTTCTTTTCTTGTTAGTAAGTTGCATAAGTTATTTGTCCACCCTAATTTTAAAGGGGGGCCACTTTTTTTTGTTTTTCATGAAACCTCAATCTACTATTACGTGTTAACTTTTTGTACACAATAATTATTTGTCTTTCAACAGAGAAGTAACTGTCTCACCCAAGAGGATGGAAAATACTGAAGGATTTTCCGTTTTATTTTCAGTTCCAAATCACTTGCGTCGCTCATGGTGTTTCACTTAAAACTTGCGCTTTCAATGGTTTAACGTTAGCGCGAAGAGTCCGGCGGTTGAAAGGTCACTTCATTTAATTTGTTAAAAAGGTTAATTAACAGTGAGAGATCAGGAAACAGAACCTATCGTCGTAGCTGAATCTTGACGTGACCTGGGCCTGTACCTACGTATTTATTGAGGACGTTGTCCTAGTTTTTGCGACGTTAGGTATTTATTATTTAAAGCAGGCGTTAGTTTACACACACATAAAGAATTGTAAGACAAGTAAACAAAAGGGCAGCGGCACAAAACACCAAGCAAAACGGGGAACAAATTCTTTACCTTTCTGTATACCGAAAAGAATCTAAATAATTTTACCATCACTACGTAGAACGTGTGGCAGAAAAATATCGTTCGCACAAAAGTACACAAAGCATTACTCACACTAACAAAAACACTGTCATGTGCTGGTATGCAGGTTATTGCTTATCGTCCTTATCTTTCAATAACAGGTGAGTCTATCAATTATTATTATTTTTTCTTTAATGGGAAACGAACTTAAACAGAACCCATCATAAATGACTTGTTTATCCGCCTATCACGTTCGAAAATATTTACAGGAAATGTGAATACAAGTGCTTTCTTGAAAATATGTAGTAAGCAATTAAAAAATGAATACATAATTGATTAATTTGAAATCTGCTGGACGTTGCTTCTATTATTTGTAGTTCGAAAAGAGTGAACGAAAAGAATGAGGAAGAAACGATCTCCTCCGATTCATGTCACCTGTGATCGATCGCAGCAATCGAGATTAAATAAAATTTAAATTAAAAAAGTATATATATACAGGGTGATTCACGACAAACCGCCGAGACGCTTTGTGGGTGAGTATAATGACAGTGCTGAAGTATCAAAGCAATAACGAAAGCGAGAAAAAACTTATTCCTTATTATTATTATTATTATTATCTGCCTTATTAAAAGATAATAGATTAAAAGAAGTGCTTTGTTTGGTTACAGGGAACAGAAGCGAGAAAAAAAACATTTTTTTTCTATTGAAAATAATTACTGAAAAAAAAAAAACTGGAGCCTGACTATTTGTAAATTAGATTTAAAATGAAATGGCTCTTTTAAAATTGGCGCCCTTTCGTACGAGTGTAATTAAACGACGGTAGAGGGCGCCACTGAATCAGACGATTAAATCCTCTCCACTATAAAGTTTTAAAGGGCAAGAAGGGGAGAGAGAAACATTAATATGAAAATTTTAAAAATGGCGCTTACTTTATAATTATCAGATGACGTCATCAACTTTGTTGCGTCATTTATTTACATTGCACGTAAATTTACGCTTTGCGTTCGTTTTTAATGCGATTAATTTGTTTTTCCTGCGGCGTTTACGACATTCCAAATTGAAACTGGCGCTCTTTTGAGACAATACTGGAATTAATTCCGATAGATGGCGCTGCCGTTTCTAAATAATCAGCGACTTACATTGGTACTTCTTTGCCAAGCAGCTCTATGTGTACGTTTCACATACGTTCAAAATTATATCACAAAATCTTTTTTCATCGGACACGAACCAACTTTAAATATGTTCAAAATTATGATGAAATGTACGTCTCTGACGTAACATCTAATTTAACGCCGATAGATGGCGCTAGCTTTCTCAAATAATCTGTGCCATATGTCTTACGTAAACTTGTTCTGCATTACTTTCAAATTCGACAATTTCTTTAGTGCGATATTCACGATAATCAAAATTGGCGCTCTTTTGAGAAAAATACTGGAATGAATTCCGATAGATGGCGCTACTGCTACCAAACCAAATAATCGGCGATTTGCATTGCACTTCCTTGCAGAGCAAGTCCTGTGCGGAATTCAGGACATTCAAAATTAAAGTTGGCGCCGTTCTAAGACAATACCGAAATTAATTCCGATAGATGGCGCCACCCCATAGCCAAATAACTTGCGCCTTGCGTTAAACTTTTTGCAAACAAGTTACGCTTTGCGTTTCGGTTATGTTTAAAAGTACGATGAATTGTGCGAGTTTAAAACTCTGACATAGTAGGTGTTTAATTCTATGCCGATAGATGGCGCTAGCATTTTGTACGCATACCTTGTATAATACACAACTTATGCTTTGCGTTCCTTTCTAGTGCGACAATTTCTTTTCATGCGGCACTCACGATATATTCAAAATTAAAATCGGCGCTCTCTTGAGATAATACTGAAATTAGTTCCGATAGATGGCGCCACTCCTACCCAAATAATCTGCGCGTTGCATTGAACTTTTTGTAAACAAGTTATGCTCTGCGTTTCACTTACGTTTAAAGGTATGATGAGTTGTACGAGTTTCAAACTCTGACATAGTATTTAATTTTATGCCTTTTTTATGACTTTCAAAAAGTGTGCTTTTTTTTATTATCGGTTTTTATAAAAATTTATTGACGCAGAACGCTTTTGCATCCCGTAAAGTCAAATTGGAAAATGTCAGATGAAATTTATCCTGAGCGGTATACAGGTTGATTCACGACAAACCGCCGAAACGCTTTGGGGGTGAGTAGGTATAATGAGAGTGCTGAAGTACCAAAGTGATAACGAAAGCGAGAAAAAACAAGAGGATAATATTTTTCACTTATTATTATTATCTGCCTCATTAAAAGACAATTGATTAAAAGCTGCGCTTTGTTTAGTTACAGGGAATAGAAGCAAGAAAAAAACCATTTTTTATTGTATTGAAAATAATTAATAAAAATTTCCTTGGAATCGGTTCATAAATAAGAAACTAATTCGAGTGTCTTAAATCACCCTGTATATTTTTACCGAAATAAAATTAAAACCGACTAGAATCTTTCGAAGTCGATCAAATGACAAGTGACAAGTCAAGTGACACCGTATTCGTTCTTGACAAGACAGCACCTAAATAACCGGGAATCTTTCCGTTTCGCTTTTTTTTCTACCGTCGCTTGTTTTTGTATTTTCTTTAGTTTTGATTTACATTATGCTTTCTGTTTGTTTTTGTACATTTGTTTTTCTTTCGGGCCGGCTTTCTGATTTTCTCGAACCAGACTTAGAACAGCAACGCCAAAACAAATGAGGTCGATTGTCATTTGTTTCAAGCTTCTCGTCATGTAACCTACACTTTTCCGTCATGATTTACGTATTTTGTTTCCCGAGCGATTGTCATTTGTTTCATTTAATTTACCGATTTGTGTTTGTTTAATATCAACGACGCGACGCTTTGTTTCCGTCGGTTTCAAAGTTCATTCCACAGTCGATTCTCATTTGTTTTCGTAGGTTTCTATGTTTTCGCGTGATCGATTGTCAGCTGTTTCTGTCGGTTTCTTTTAGTTGTTAATTATCAAATTATTTAGATGGCGCCACTATTTTAACTTTCACTTTTTGCACTCTTTTTTTGTTACTTTTTTTTTGAGAAATACATATATTGTTTTGATCTTTCTTTTCACAATAATTTCCTACCAAAAAGATAGTTAGGCGAAAGTCATGTAGATGGCGTTAAGGTTTTTTTTAATTACCTCACAGATGGTGTCATTCTTCTCTTTAGAATTTTTTTTTTCAAAAATATTTTGTTCGCCTTAAGAAATATCTGGGCAAATACTACATAGATGGCGCTACCGCCAAAATCAAATAGATGACGCTATGTACAGAAGACATCTGACACGTTGCCATTCTTCTTCTTACAACTTCTTAGTTTTTTCTTTTAACTTTTCTTCACTTCCTTCAGAATAGATTTTGAGCTCCAAAAATATTTGAACAGAAATTATATAGGTGGCGCTGGTGAATGAAAAAACTACGTTATTAGGTAGATGGTGACATTTTCTTTTAAATTTCGTGCTAAATGTGGAAACTCACGCGAAAATAGCACAGGTGAGATTAAAAAAAAAAACAAAAGGAAAAACATAAAAAAAATAAAAAGAAATGTCGTTAAGAAACCTAAAAACAAAACGACATCGAAAACAAAAAAAACTGTCGAAAAACAGACCGTCTAACAACAAACAAAAGAAAAGATGCTTCATACTTAACGATTATCTAGAAGAAACAAAAGGACGTCATCGAGAAACATTAAAAAAAAAACAATGCCATTAAAAGAAACATAAAAACAAAACGATATCAAAAACAGAAAACTATCGAAATACAAAATTGTCTGACATCAACCGAAACAAATTTAAACAAAAGAATATCATCGAAAAGCATAAAAAAATAATAGAATGCAAAACGATATCAAAAACAAAAAACTGTCGGAAAACAAGAGTTTCTAACAACGAACAAACCAAAGAATGTTTTATATTTAACGATTATCTAAAAAAAAGAAAACGAAAGAATATCAGCGAAAAACATTTAAAAAAACAAAAAATTGCCATTAAAAGAAACCTAAAAACAAAAGTATTCGAATTCCTTCGAATAATCGATTGTCATCTGTTTCTGTCAATTTGAGAAAATGTTTGCGCTGTGAATTGTTTTGCTCTTGTCAAATTGAAAATTTTTCGCACTGTCGATGTCGTATGTTTTTTTTTTAACTTAACGTCCTTTTTGATCGTCGCGTCGTTTCAAAATTCTTGCCTTATCGATTCTCATTTGTTTCTGTCGATTTAAAATTTCTTGCGATGTGAACTGTTTGTTGTTTTGTCAATAAAAAAAAAAAAAATGCAAAGTCAATTGTTACGTGTTTTTATCGATTCGATTTTTTTCTTTTTCACTGTCGATTGTCATTCGTTTTTGCCGATTTCAACATTTTTTTTTCGTTGTCGATTGTCGTTTATTTTTGTCGTTTTTAACATTTGCTAAGAAAAAGTTGAACTGTGAATTGTTCTTATTTTTTAATTTAAAAATTTTTCGTGCTGCCGATTATCATTTGTTTTTGTCGTCTTTGAACTTTTGCATTATCGATTGTCGACTGTTTCTGTCGATTTAAAATTTCTTGCAATGTGAACTGCTTGTTGTTTTGTCAATTAAAAAAAAATGCAAAGTCAATTGTTACGTGTTTTTATCGATTCGATTTTTTTTTCTTTTTCACTGTCGATTGTCATTCGTTTTTGTCGATTTCAACATTTTTTTTTCGTTGTCAATTGTCATTTATTTTTGTCGTTTTTAACATTTGCCAAGAAAAAGTTGAACTGTGAATTGTTCTTTTTTTTAATTTAAAAATTTTTCGTGCTGCCGATTATCATTTGTTTTTGTCGTCTTTGAACTTTTGCATTATCGATTGTCATTTGTTTCTGTCGATTTAAAATTTCTTGCAATGTGAACTTTGTTGTTTTGTCAATTAAAAAAAAAATGCAAAGTCAATTGTTACGTGTTTTTATCGATTCGATTTTTTTCTTTTTCACTGTCGATTGTCATTCGTTTTTGCCGATTTCAACTTTTTTTTTCGCTGTCGATTGTCATTTATTTTTGTCGTTTTTATTATCATTTTATTATCATTTGTTTGTGTCGTCTTTGAACTTTTGCATTATCGATTGTCAACTGTTTCCGTCGATTTAAAAGTTTTTCACACTGTCGTTTATCATTTGTTTTTGTTGTTTTCAAGCTTTTGCTCTGTCGATGTAAATTTTTTTTTGCACTGTGAATTGCGTTCTGTTTTGTATCCTGTCGATCGTCATTTGTCTTTGTCGATGTCAATTTTCGTTCACTATCGATTGTCGTTTGTTTTCGTCTTCTGTCAAATTAACTTTTCATTCGTTGTAAGTTTTGTGTTCCTTTAATAACGTTTTCGATTCACCTGCACTAGTATCTGCATCTTGTTTCAACCTCACGTAATAACACGAGATGAAGATACTCTGAGTGATGATGCATGGCTTGTGCAAGTGAATCGAAAACGCTGTTAAAGTATTTTCCATAAGAGAAGAGTTCTGCGTCATCAATCGCCGAAGTTACAACCGACAAATGTTTCAGTATTATTTCTTTGTCAACGGTGACTAAGAAAGGAGGATGGAATTATGCTTTTATGTCTGATTATGCGCCAAACACGTTTTGATTATGACGCAGAGCTCTTCTCTTATGAAAATTACTCTAGACGTGCGAAGAAAAGGTTCCGCTTGACGTTATCGATCGTCATCTGTTTCTATCGATTAAAAAAAAAATTGCTCTGTGAACTATTTTCGCACTGTCGACGGTCATTTGTTAAATGACAAGTGAATAATTAAATACAACCCAATGTTACAATATAACCGCAACACTTTAAAATAAAAATAATTCACAATTAAACCACTAGAGGGAATTGCTTGTAGCAGAATTTTCTGTAAGAGAAACTTTCTCTATTATTTGACACATCATCCACACCTAATTGAGGTTACAATTGTGAATACCAGATGGCGCTAGTTGTAAATGAATTTTTCCCACGCACATTTGTAATTCCACAAGTCCAAAAATGAGAATAATTTTAATTTAATGTATCCACAGAAGTTGTTGAAAATTATAAGGTAGCGGAACAAGACGTTATTTTTATAGATTCAAAGAATCATTCTTTTGACACGATTACCAGATGGCGCCACAAGTAACAACTGGCTGTCTTCGTGTTTGAGGAATTTTTTTTTTTACAAAAACTAGCAAATAGTTGTCACCATAACTGAATACCGGATGGCGCGACGAACGACTTTTCGCGTTCGTAATATTAGGAATAAAACTGATTTAAAATCGTATCCCAACCGACGATAGATGGCGCCACGCGTTACAATTATTCTGGAACTTAAATTTTAAAAAGTGCATCTGGGAATTGAAAAGAGAAAAAGATTTGCGGAGAATGTATTGAAATGACAGTGACTTGACGCTAGAAACGAATGATGTATGGATAGCTGACTCGGTTGTGAAATTTTATTTTTAAAATCCTCAAAATGGTATTTTTTTTAAATACGACTTCATAGGACATTTAAAAATTTTGAAAGCTTTCAAGTTTGACAAGCTTAAAATTTTCGTAAAATCATTTAACGTGCCCTTTATAAATGAAGAAATGAGAAAGAACAATTACAGGAAACTGTTTCTGTCCACTATTTTTTGCTTTCGACTGTACATACAACAGACGAAATGAAATTCATGTCTGCCCTTAATTATGAAACGGTCGCCGTTGAAGAAGCCTGTCTACGTTCTTGACGTTTAAATTGAACGTACGGTTCTCAACTTTTGTGATAGAAACTAGCAACATGAAAAAATATTGTCGGCCAAGTTGCAAATTTGTGTTACGTTAGACTTTTATTAAAAACACACTTAAAAGTTTAACCGTTGGCTGCGTCCAGCCAAAGTCAGCGGTTGTCTTCCGCTGTCCTACGGCTGAACGCGCCTAAGCAAAACTTCAAATTAAAAATTTCCTAAAGTTGAGTGCGATCGTTTAGGAAGACATATTAGTTGAATTTATTAAAAGTTAGAAACTAGAACTCGAAAAAAATTGTCGGCGAAGTTTATAAACAACAGCTGCAGATTTGCGTTACGTCAGATTTTTATTCAAAACGTGATTAAAAATTATCCATCGGCTGCGTTCAGCCAAAGATGGCGGTTGCTTTCCGCTGTCCTCCGACTGAAATTCGGATATTCCGATATTCACAAATCTTCTGTTCTTTTGTTATTCGTTTGTCGTTCGTTATCGCACGATCGCTTTTTGTTTCATCATTTACTTTTCCGTTTCATTTTTATGTTGTTCATCAACGACGTTCGATCGTCTTTTGTTTCCCTTTTTTTTAAATTTACGTTTCACTTGTAATTTTTTTTTTTTAAGAATCATGGAGACGGGGCACTTTCGCTTTTATCTTTGTTAACTAAACGAATTAAAAAATCGTCAAAAGAGAAAAAAATATGCGCGCATAATTTTTCATCACAAAATGAAGACTTTCTTAAAAAAAACAGTTGAAAACTTCATTGAAACTGTTAGATTTATTAAAACAAAAAAAGGAATAAATTAATGATTTTTAAAACAAAAGAAACCGTAGTGTAACGTGGTTGCGAGCGCAATTATTTTGTACGTAGAAAATTTCATTGAAGTCTTTGAATTTATTTAAAAAAAAACAAAAGAAAATAAAATTTATTCGACGATTGTCTTTTCTTTTTTAACAAAGGAAAATCGCAGTGCTACTTGATTGTCCCGGTGAGGCATTCTTTGAATAATACAGGGTGTAATCACTTAAGTTCTACATACGATTACACCCTGTATATTAAAACAAAAAAAAATTTATAATAAAAGAAAATGAAGTAACAAATGACGATTCGGTTAAGAACACGAAGGAACTTGATGAAATTGTTTTGATGAAACAAATAATGACAATCGACGAAGAAGGTTGTGAAATTTGATTTTTAAAATCCTAAAAGTTTGGTTTAAAATCGCGTTGCAACTGTATAGGTACTGGATGGCGCCGCAAACAATTGACAAATTAAAAGTCAAGGCCAAATTAAAATTTCAAGGTCAACCCACCTATCTAACTGTCCAATTATCTATTGACAATCAACTCGTGAAGTTAAGCTATTACTTCATTAATCCCCCCGTATGTAAGACCCAACAACTTTTTTAAAACAAATGCAATCTACGTCTAACTATCTATAAAGTATTCGATTGTGCAAATATAATTAAATGGAAAATGAAAAATTCAACGGAAAATGAAAAATCCAATGGAAAATGAAGAATTCAATGAAAAATGTATAATTAAATAAATACAAAATGAATTAAATGGAATATGATAAATGAATAATTGAAAGAAAAATGAAGAATTGAATGAAAAATGAAGGATTCAATGAAAAATGAGGAATTAAATGAAAAATGAAGAATTGAATGAAAAATGAAGAATTAAATGAAAAATGTATAATTAAATAAATACAAAATGAATTAAATGGAATATGATAAATGAATAATTGAAAGGAAAATGAAGAATTGAATGAAAAATGAAGGATTCAATGAAAAATGAGGAATTAAATGAAAAATGATTAATAAAAGCATACGTACGATGGCTGACTAATTTTTTCGTGTTACAATTACATTTCACTCGACGGTACTTTAGGAAAATCACTTCTTCCCAATACTTACTTCCGTCGACATCAGCCTGCTTCTCCTAAACGCGCCCTTAATCGTATTAAAATCAAACTCGTCCTTCCTCTCCCCATCTTCAACGGGATCGAGCAGTTTCTTACAGTCACCATCCTCCACTTCACTCGCCCCACAAGGACCTGCGTCCCCCCTCACATTCTCGGCGTCGCTCGCTTTAATATTCGCAAAGAACGCGTCGTTTTTAACAATCCGCGTCGTATCACAGTCCCCGCTCGAGTCTTCCTGGTGGTCCTTCTTCCCCTTGAAGATCTTCCCCGTCTGCTTCAACACCTTCTTGCACTTGTACTTCGACGACTTGTACATCTCCTCGATGTTGCTGGCGCTGAACTGACTGGAGCGCTCCGCAATCATATCGTTCACCTTCGTTTTCAAATGAATCCACGTGTCCGCCGCCTTACTCCTCGGTTTCCTCAAGAGGGTGACCCTGCGGAATCTCGCGGGCAGTTTGCTTCTGGTCTTGCAGTATTCCATGCTGGCCGAATTTTGGGAGCTGGACACCCCCGGTTCGGCCTTGACGGTCTCGACCAGGACCTGGCTGCAAGAAACGTGATCGACGCTGCTGCCCGCTGACAGGACCAGATGGGCGTTGTTGGCGTTGAAGTCGTTTAAACTCTGCGACAATCGGTTACGTCGCATGGATTTGGGGACCTTGTACAAGTCCTCCGGGTCCTTGTCGCCGCCGCGTAAAGGCCTAAGGCACAAATTGGGATCGCTCCCGCATTTTATGGCGGCCGTCAGCTCCTCCAAGCTTTTGGTCAGGTACAAGTCGATGACTTTGGTCTCCGTGATGACGTTCGCGATTTCGGGCGGCGGGGGCACCGACGCAACCACCTCACTGACGCTTTCCAATTCGGTAAATATTTCGTGGCTGACCCCCACGGGGACCTTGTACTCTTCGAAGGGGTCGTTGGAGTAGAGGGCGTTCGGCGTGGAGCTTCTGGCGTCGAAAAGCTGCTCGTCGTACAGGCTTTCGACGTCGGAGCTTTCCGGACAGGCCAAGACGATTTTCACCTCGGACTTCATTTTTTTGACGTTGACGGTTTCGTAAGGATCGTCGCCCGGGGGCGCGCCGAAAAACGAAAAGCTGATCTTCGGCACCTCGTACTCGTTGTTGGGCTCCGCTTGGGGGTCCATCTCCCCCAGTTTACTGACGTCCGGCAAAATCGCGCGCGCGTCCTCGAAATCCTCGTCGGAATCGTCGCTCGAATCGTTCGAGATCAAGATGCTGTTGGGCAAGCTCTTCGAGTTTTGGTGCAGCGAAGCCGAGAGGGCTTCCTCGAGGTCGCCCCTTTTCGCTTCTTTCGGGTCCAAAATGCTCGCCTTGTCCGAATCTAATTTCGAAGGGGACCTTCTGAATATGCCCGGGTTTATGTTGGGGACCGTCACGCGCCACTGCTGTTTAGTGATTTTGTTGCAGAACTTCTTCATGATGGGGGCATCCGTTAGGGGTTATGGTGTTCGAAGGGGCATGCTTATAGTAGCACTGAAAACATTTTTTTTTAATTGTGAGAATCGTCGATGTTTTATGAACTTTTGTGAAATTCCGTCGTGTATACGTATACCGGTTGTTACATCAAACTGAGACCATAGCATTACATTAGGAGTACGACTCTGTCCGTCAGTTGTGTTTCCTATGTTCTCACTTTACGACAACGACCGGTATATACAAAAGGCTTAAAATGTACCTATAGTTTCAAAATTTGAACCGGATTAATCCAGAATGTTATGTAATGAAGTGTCTATTTTTACGTGTGAATTTTACAGGGTGAAGAAGCTACGAACCTGCATTGTGTGGTGTGTGTGTGTGTGTGCACTCCAATTCTGTGAACTTGTAACTTAAAGCTCGACACGCACAAGAAGACGAAAAAACATGTGATGGGCGAGTGTAAAAATTATGGTCTAATACACGCGTGCTCTTTTCAGCACGGAGCCTTTGTGATAGTGTGTCGGACAGAGATGTCGTCGGCACGGCAAATTTATGCTAAAAAACGAACAGGTAAATTATTACCACAGCCAAGGACGATCCACTATCTGCTTCGTGACGCTTGAACGTGTGCGTATTTTATCGCGAAATTTTTAAAATTAACGTCCCGTTTATTTATTTTATTTTTTTTGAATAGTACAAATTGTTTGCGCAATTTCGTCAGCACTATCACAGATAATAATAGAACAGATAGCTCAGCAAATGTTCTAAATTTGGCGCCCCAATTTGGGGGCCAAACTCGGTTTAGTTTGGAGACGGCTCACCAAATACGTGGTGGCGCTACTGTCACAATAGCAGAGTGGAAAACCGAAATCTGTAAATATAAGTAGCATTTAAACGAATTCTATAACTAGTTTAAAAGGAGGATTCACAACATACATATTACAATCGTACGTCACGCTATCGCGTCCTGGCTCTGCTTTAAACTGATTTCTCCGTTACTTAAAAGCGACATCTGGCGGTAAATGAGCCAACTGAGCTTCGGAATTGGAAAACGGTTTGTGCATACAAGTGACATCTATTGAGTACTTAACTAACTATTTTTAGAGCGTCCGTTCATTTCCATCCCGTTGGTTATCTGAAAAGATCTATTATCTATTCGGTATTTTTGACGAAAGCGACGTTTTTTTTTCTTTTTAATTTTAAGACTTACGTACAGCCATAACCAAGAGGAAAAAGTTCGAAAACAGGCCAAATAAGTAAGACTTGGCAATTTTTATTTATCGAAAAATCACGTGATTCTCGACGGAGAAGAACAAAATCGATCTATCGAAATCGGAGAAACAAAAGACGATTGATTGAAGTAGGCTAAGCCAACTGTCTGGAAAAGAAAGGAGAACAAAATCTATCGATCGAAATCAGAGAAACAAAAGACGATCGGTCGAAGTAAGAACCGACTGATTGCAAAAGCAAAAATATAATAAGAAGAAAAAATTCAGTAATTTTTGTTAATCGAAAAATCGTACACGACGTGACTTTCGATTAAGAATAACAAAATGCGATCGATCGCCATCGAAAAGAAAAACAAAAGATCGAGTCGATTGAAGAAGAAGAAGAGAAAAGTAAAAAGTCTTACAACCTTATGATTTTTTTATTTTCAACCGAATTAATCGAAATTTCTGCACGATAATAAAAAAAAACAAACCATAATCGATTAAAATCGACGAAACAAATGACGGCCGATTCAAGAAAGAGAAACGAACCAGAAGAGAGAAGAAATTAAGAAAAAAACAAAATCGGAGAAACAGAAGGAGATCGGTTGAAGTGAGAGCGTCGACATTTGTTTCTAATTTTTAACGATTCTTATTTATCGAGAAATCACGTGATTTTCGATGAAGAAGAAAGAAAATCGAGAGAAACAAAAGACGAATGATTGAAACAGGAGCCAACTGACTGGAAAAGAAAGAACAAAATCGATCGATCGAAATCAGAGGAACAAAAGAAGTAAGTCAACTGACTGGAAAAGAAAGGAGAACAAAATCAAACGATCGAAATCAGAGAAACAAAAGACGATCAACTGAAATAGGTGCCAACTGACTGAAAAAAAAGAAATAAAAAAGAAGAAAAAATTCAACAATTCAAAAATAACAAAATTCGATCGAACGACATCGAAAAAAAAAGATTGAGTCGTTTGAAGAAGAAGAAGAAGGGAAAAGTAAACAGTCTTATGATCTTATTATTATTACTTTTTTTTTCAACCGGATTAATCGAAAATTCTGCACAACAATAAAAAACAAACCAAGGTCGATTAAAATCGACGAAGCTAATGACGGCCGATTCAAGAAAGAGAAACGAACAAAAACAAAAGGAGATCTCGTTGAAATGAGAGCGTCGACGTTTGTTTCTAATTTTTAACAATTCTTATTTGTCGAAGAATCACAATCACGTGATTTTCGATGAGGAATAACAAAATGCGATCGATCGACATCGAAAAAAAAAAACAAAATATTGAGTCGATTGATGAAGAAGAAGACGAAGAAGAAGAGAAATGTAAAAAATCTTGTGACCTTATTTTTTTTTAATTTTCAACCGAATTAATCGAAAATCCTGCACAATAATGAAAAACAAACCCAGGGTCGATTAAAATCGACGAAACAAAAGACGACCAATTCAAGAAAGAGAAGTTCAAAAGTTAAAGGTCAAGGTCAACCTAACTCGGGCGGAAAATTAGGGGAAAAGCATAAAAATTAAAATTTAAATTGACGTGGCCCAAGAAAGGTTCGAGGTTTAAGAAAATTAGAGGTCAAGGTCAACCCAACCCAAGACAAGAAAGGGTAAACACTTTAAGGAATTTTAATTTCAAGAGGCGAGGTTCAAAGAAAGTTAAAGGTCAAGGTCCTAGCTAAGGGAACAAAAATGGAAAACCTTTTTTAAAAAATTAAAATTTCAAGAACAAGGGTTAAAACTTTAAGAGACGAGAAAGATCGAAGTTCAAGGTCACCCCAAACCGAGGCAAAAAATCGAGAGAAAACCTTAAATTAAATTAAAATTTCAATAGACGAGGTTCAAAACGGTTAAGGTTCAGCCCTAGGCAAAAAATATTCGAAAAGTTTAAATTCCATAAAACGAGGTTTAAAAAGTTCAAGGTCAAGGTCGCCCCAACCCAAGGTAAAAATACGGGAAAAAGCCTTAAAATTTTCAATTGACGAGGCTCAAAACGGTTAAGATTCAACCCTAGGCAAAACAAATGTTTAAAAAATTAAAATTTCATAAAACGAGGTTCAAAAAAATTAAAGGTAAAGGAAAAATAGGGAAAAACTTAAAGGAATCAAAAATCTCAAGTGACGAGGTTCAAAACTGTCGAGATTCAACCCTAGGCAAAAAAATTGAAATTTCATAAAAAGAGGTTTAAAAAAATTAAAGGTCAAAGTCAACTCAACCCAAGACAAAAAATAGGACAGACACTTTAAAAAATTTCAATTTCAAGAGGCGAGGTTCAAAAAGGTTAAAGGTCAAGGTCAACTCTAGCCGAGGAAAAGAAAATGGTAAAAACACTTCAAAGAAAAATTTAATTTCAAGAACACAGGGTTAGATTAAAGGCAAAAAATTAGAAACAAATCTTTAAAAAATTAAAACTTCAAGAGATGAGAAAGATCGAAATTCAAGGTCAACCCAACCCAAGGCAAAAAAAACGGGGAGAAAACCTTAAAAAATTTAAATTTCAGTTGACGAGATTCAAAACGGTTAAGGTTCAACCCTAGGCAAGAAATGTTTAAGAAATTAAAATTTATAAAACGAGGTTCAAAAAAGTTAAAAGTCAAGGTCAGCCCAATCTAGGAAAAAAAGTAGGGGAAAAACCTTAAAAAATTAAAATTGACGAGGTTGGAGACGCTTTAGGTTCAACCCTGGGCAAAAAATTTTAAAAGTTTTATAAAACGAGGTTCAAAAAGTTAAAGGTCAAGATCAGCCCAACCCAAGAAAAAACAGGGAAAAAATTAAATTAAAATTTCAATTGAGTGGTTAGGGTTCAACCCAAAACAAAAAATGTTAAAAAAATAAAAATTTCATAAAACGAAGTTCCAAAAAAGGTTAAGGGTCACGGTCAACCCAACGCAAAAAGTAGAGAAAAAACTTTAAGGAATTTCAATTTCAAGAGGGGAGGTTCAGAAAGGTTATAGGTCAAGGTTAACTCTAGACAAAAAATTAAAACTTAAAGAAACGAGAAAGATCGAAGCTGAAGGTCAACCCAAAACAATGCAAGAAATAGGGAAAACACCTTAAAACACGAACGTTTCAATAGGCGAGGCTCAGGTCACGGTAAAAGGTCAAGGTCAACCCAACTCAAATAAAAACTTACGGATAAACCGGTCGTGAGGTATCGTGACCGGGCGCTTAAGGATAAAATTAAAAAAATTAAAGTCAAAAAATTTCAAATAAATTAAAAAACTAAACTCAATGCAGTCAAAGGTCAAATGAAATTTACAATAATAATAATAGTTTAATTAATTTAATTTAATTATTTTTATTATTCCGTTCAACCCAAGCAAAAAATGAAAACCTTAAGAAATTTAAAAATTAAAGGTGAAGACCAAATGAAAATTTCAAGGTGAAAAAATTAAAACTTCAAGAGTGTAAGATCGAAGGTCAAGGTCAACCCAAAACAATCCAACAAATGGGGAATAAATCTTAAAATATTAAGAAGCTCAGGTAAAAGATCAAGGTCAACCCAATTCGAGTAAAAAATCAAACTCGAGAAATTTCAAATTACGAAAAACAAAACTCAAAAAAGTTAAAGCCCAAGGTCAAATGAAATTTATAGGTAAACCCGGCTCGATTATTCCATTCTATTCAACCCTAGCAAAAAATTAAAACTTTAAAACTTAAAGGTCAAGGCCAAATGAAAATGTCAAGGTCAACCCGCCTATCTAACCCTTAATAACTGAAAATTAAAAAAATTAAAACTCAAAATTGAAAACACGTCGTGTGACCACTCAAATGAAATCGTTGAGCGAGTAGAGAACGGACAACACATTTTATAGATTAAATTATTGACTCTCAAACAGACGAAGTTGGAGGGGGGACGATTGATTAGGTTCGGAATAACTTCTACAACATTCTACATAGAACATTCAAAAATGTTCGTAACCTTCGAGGCAACTACTAGAACTTTCTGGGACGTTCGAAAACTTTCTGACACATTGAAATACTTTCTGAGGCATTCAAAAACTTTCTGGAACTTCTTAGAATCATATAAAACATTACAGTGATAGTAACTTTGAACACACTGAAAAAGGTTTGGAACCTTGGAAGTTTGAGATAACTGCTAGAACTTTACGGGGGACATTAAAAAACTCTGTGGGACGTTCGGAAACTTTCTGGGACATTCTCAAAAACTTTCTGGAATTATATAAAACATTACACTGGTGGTAATTTTGAAGACATTCAAAAATGTTTGGAACCTTCGAACTTTCTGGGATATTCGAAAACTTTCTGGGACATTCAAAAACTTTCTGGAACTTCTTAGAATCATATAAAACATTACAGTGATAGTAACTTTGAAGACACTGTAAAAGGTTTGGAACCTTGGAAGTTTGAGATAACTGCTAGAACTTTTCGGGGGACATTAAAAAACTCTGTGGGACGTTCAGAAACTTTCTGGGACATTCTCAAAAGCTTTCTGGAATTATATAAAACATTACACTGGTGGTAATTTTGAAGACATTCAAAAATGTTTGGAACCTTCGAACTTTCTGGGATATTCGAAAACTTTCTGGGACATTCAAAAACTTTCTGGAACTTCTTAGAATCATATGAAACATTACAGTGATAGTAACTTTGAAGACACTGAAAAAGGTTTGGAACCTTGGAAGTTTGAGATAACTGCTAGAACTTTTCGGGGGACATTAAAAAACTCTGTGGGACGTTCAGAAACTTTCTGGGACATTCTCAAAAACTTTCTGGAATTATGTAAAACATTACACTGGTGGTAATTTTGAAGATATTCAAAAATGATTGGAACCTTCGAACTTTCTGGGATATTCGAAAACTTTCTGGGGCATTCGAAAACTTTCTGAGGCATTAAGAAACTTTCTGGGGCATTCAAAAACTTTCCGAGACATTCGAAAACTTCCTGGGATATTCAAAAACTTTCGGGGACATTCTGGAACTTTCTAGAATTAAATGTATAAAAAGAGTATTTAAGGTGGACGATTTGAGATCCTACGAGATACGTTATCTGCTGTTATACCGACAAACAAAATCGAAGCGTAAAGTAGCAGGAGGATGCTACAGAGTGCGCGCCGCCCATTTTCAATCGTGACGCCTTGAAATCAGAAAGTAGGCAACCCACTCGACTTGAAACTGAAATGTTGCTGCGACTTTAAAAACACAAAGTTGTTTCTGATTTGGTTGACGGGTTGCCTATTCCGAAATCTTCAGGGGTGACGATTTTTGATACGCTGACTGAACATCTGTCAAGCAATTTACTATAACACAGCTGTTTGATAATAATGAGCAAGAGAAAGAGGAAATATTTTGCATTTTTTTCGCCGTATTTATCCAAGCTGGTGCGCCTGTCGGGGAGGTGTGTTGGCTAGTCATTCACGTATTGCCCATAGCGGCTGCGACCGACTTACATTTCCTATACTACTTTCTGTCTATTGTATCGTTTATGTTCTCGCTTTACAACAACAACCGGTATATCTTCCTTTGTATTGACTAACGTATGGAACGTATGGGTACATTTCGCATTCCACAGTTGATTTTGATAAGGAACTTAATTTCTTTCGTGTAGTGGAAAAGACGATCGGAATTTCACAAAATAATTCGCAAAACGTAAAGGAGCATAATTACCTTGGCGATACGAATTCCTCCAGAGCGAAAACCACTAACCTTTTGCAACGTGCGTGCTCATTGAACTAACTAGTAGCTCGACAATAAAATTTCTCACATTATTCCATTAATTATTTATCACTTTCAGTTTCACTCTAAGGTTTTCTTTCGCGGCGCGACTTGGCACATTCACCGCCGATTAAAAATTCCGATCGACCAGCCGATGGAATTTCGCGCGAAAATCGACGGGGTAAGTAGCAACCCCCGGTGTAAAATACATTGACGACGAGGTGGGAGTTATCGCGGTCGAGCCGCGTTCGGACTAACGTAGCAAAACGACGCGGGGTGCGCACTATATTAAGAAACTGCTACGCTATAATTAACATATGAGTGTGCCTGCATGCGAGTGTGTGAGTGTGTCTTACGTATGTATATGCAGTCGGTCACATGTGTACCGGAGCAATTAACGCAGCAACACGTTTGTGTGTGCGTTTGAGGACGATCCTGTTTACTTAGCCCCGAACTTTATCGCGGTGTTGCGTAACAAACACCGAACTGTCTCGCTTTAATTAAGACATTCACGAAAAGAACTTTTCAATTTTAATGTTAATGCGCTTGAAAGCGGTGCGAACACGTGTCCTGTAACGTAATTGCATAAAATGCAATCAATGCATAATGCTGCGAAAAAGTAGCCTGTCAGCTAAATCAGCAAGTGCAGAATGCTGTTGGTAATTAGGTTGCTTGTGCTAGTTGCTAAGTTTATATATATTGTTTTTTTTCCGAATCGCTTGTTAAAATGCAGGGTGGTTCACCATCGTCTCGTCTTAGAAGGTGGTTTTAGAATTTTTTTTTTTTTTTCATTTTTCTTGGGGCCTCCTAGTATTAAATTTCTCCCGTACAACTTGTTAACGGACGTCTTTAAAGTCGTATATCAATCAATCAAATCTTTAAGTGTAATAAAGATTACAATAAACGTCAATTAATTCACTATAGTATATGTATACAGAAAAGTAATATTATAATAATAGTAGTCGTCATCACAGTGTAACATATAAGTGTATATAACAATGGACAATATGATATAACAAGAATAACATACAATCATTGGCGAAAATTATATAAAGTGTGTACTTTTAGTAGCTGACAAAAATTCATCTACAGAGTAGAATGAGTTTTTTAATAAAAAATCTTTAATGTGTATATTAAATTGCTTACTATTTTTTTTTGTTTTATATGTAGTGGCAATGTATTATACAGTTTCGGTCCCCGATAATCGATACTTTGCTAAGTGCGTGTCAGTCGATGAAGTGGAGTCTGAAGTGCCATTCGTTGTCTTGTATTGTACAAATGATTTTCTCCGTTTGTTGTAAATTTATGACGTCTGGAATGAACATATTTTAGACATGTAAGTATGTATATCCCTGGAATGGTGAGTATTTTTTCAATTTTAAATGCTTCTCTGCAGCTTTCATTTTGCCTTAGTCCACATAAGGCCCTAATCGCTTTCTTTTGCAGCAAGAAAACTCTGGTAGCTTGGCTGGATATACCCCAGAAGATGATGCCATAGGTGGCTCTGCTATGGAAGTTTGCGTAGTAGGACATGCGAGCTACTTGATATGTTGCGATTCGTTTTAGACGACGTATACTGTACACTAAAGACGTTAATGATTTACACAGTTGTTGTATATGTTGTGTCCAATTCAATTGACTGTCTATCAATAAGCCGAGGAATTTTACGCACTGATTATTTATCCGTTGTTGGTTTTAAACACTGTTTTTTCTTTATTTAATAATAGTGAGTTACTAGTCATCCACACAATTGCATTTTCCAAAGTACAACGCATCTTTTCTTCTAATTTGTCCTTACTTTCACTTTTGTTTAGGAACGTGGTGTCATCTGCGAATAAGCAAACACTATCTGCGTTTACGCTTTTTACAAGATCGTTTATATATATTAAAAATAGTACAGGCCCCAGGATGGATCCTTGCGGGACGCCATGAAGTATCCTGTCGGTGGAAGATTTTTCGTTGTTCCATTCAACTATTTGAGTACGACCCTGGAGATACGATGTCAAAATTTGTAGTGATACACCCCTAATTCCGTAGTAGTGATGTTTATTTATCAGTGTCTGGTGGTTCACACGCTTGGTTAAATAGAATTATGAGACTATCATGAAAGTATTGAGATGATTGAATTTGCATTTTTTAAAGGTTCCCAGTTATGTAACTGCAACAGTTGTTTGAAGTAAGAAATGTTGTTGCTATTTGTTTCTCGTAGGGTAATGGTTTTTTTGGGATCTGATACAGTATCTTGTTTGTGTATCAATATTTGTGCACAATGATCGGACATATGTAGATTAATAGTTTCTGCTTCACGTTCTTCTGGCGGTATATTAGTAAAAATGTTGTCTATACAACTAAAACTATTTATTGTAATCCTTGAAGGGTCTCCAAATACTTTTTGTAGACCATAAGTCTCAAATAAATCCTGCATTTGATCCTTATGCCTTGATTCTTGCAAAACATTTATATTAAAGTCGCTTGCAATAAATATTCTTCTATATTCTTCCATGTCATTTATAATTTGTAAAGCTGTGTTCATTGTATTTAAAAATATTTCGAAGTTTCCTGTTTTGGATCTGTACACCACTAATATTATGGTTTTTAATTTATACAAATCGGTTGCAGCCATTTCAATGTGAAACTCCAGTGACAAATTATTTATCTGTTGCATAGATTTAGCTTTTATTGGATTTTTCAATAAAATCATTACGTCCCCATGTTTGGAATCTGTTCTAGTGAATGATGAACAAATATTGTAGTTCGCAATGTTTATTTTTTCCAGGTGCCCTTTTTGTAACCAATGTTCTGTGACACATATTATATTTAAATCGTTTTCGTTTGCGTGATACTCTAAGCAGTCTACCTTTGATGCTAATGATTGAATGTTTATATTCATTATTTTAATTTTTCTTTTTTGTTCATAATTATTTTTATTTATTCTCACTTGTTCTTCGAAAAAACTTATAACGTTTAATAATAAAATTTTTGGGCCAGGTTTCGCTCTTGTACATTTCTTGCAATAAATCAAAGTTGAATCCCACTTTAAATGATTTATTCTTACTTTTATTTTCTTTATGTTTCATAATTTCCTCAACAATAAATTCTCTATTTGCAAATATTTTTGTTAGATAATTTTTTATTTGACTCCCTGTGTTGTCAGCACTTACTTTCCCCACAAATAGCCAAGCCATTTTAGTGGCCGCTTTAAGATTTCCATTTTCTGTTTGTTTTGTACCTATTATTGCGTTCTGTTTCCGTCCTTCGTTTTTTTGTTTTGATACCGTACCCTTTTTCTTTAAATCAATTTCCCTACATTCATATTCTACCTCCGGACAGTCCGGACTAATTCGATCAATGACTTTATTTGTGTTTATTTTTAAATTCGCATTGTTCTCAGCTGTTTTACTTACTTCTGGTTTTTGTGGTTTTGTGTTATAAATCACAACGTTTCGTTATCGTTTGACGGCTTCGTCAGCAGTGAAAAACGTCTTAATTTTATTTTTCACTCCTGACGAAGCCGGCTAAAATCATAGCGAAACATTGACACCTATGCATTTTCTATGCTGTCGGAATTGAATTTATAATTTAATTGTAAAAGTAAACTATGAACACCATTTGTACAGGCCGTCGCATAAATAAGGGGCCATGTATGAACACCTTATTTTCCTCTAACAACAAAATTACGAAAACGGATCGTCCATACCTACCTTCCGTGAGTTGCGCAAGCCGACCCCTGTTATGCCGCAAGGCGAAAGCATTCTGTGAATCAAAAGGTTAATCAGCTCATCTGTGAAGAACTTATCGCAGCATGTTTACAACTGCGAAATATGCGGATTTGTATAATAAAAAGGGCGCAATACATATGAAATTGGCGCGCCATGTATTTGTTACATCCCTATCACGTGCAACGTGTGCAACACTTGATAGAACAAGATTACCATCAGACAATGCCATGCAACAACAAGAACTGGCAGCAGCAAGCTTTAGTGCAATCAAATTTTCGTCGCCGCGCCGCGCCGTATAGACCCCAACGGAGGGCATTTCGAACACTTGCTGTAAACATCGCGGTAAGCAACGGCATGACGATCGGAGCCCAAAGACTCATTAGGTTTGTTCGGATTCTCGTCAGGACAGTCCTAGAACGTCCAGGAGCATGCGCACAACAAGAAAACGTGCATTCTCTTTTGTTATGCGCATGCTCCTGACGTTTCTGGACCTGTCCTCGCGGGAACCCGAACAAGCCTCTTATGTTGGGCAGGTCAGTTTTATTATCGTTTCACGTCACATCTGCGTGCCAATGACGCATAGAATTTATAAGCAAACAGGACCGCATTTCGCTCGTATTTCGCCGAAAAATTTCACAAAATAAATTACCGAGGCAGACCATTTTCTTTTGTATTCGCGGACTCACCGTGTTAGCCCTTGCATTAGGGTCCATCATTTATGGGACTCCCTGTATGTGCAGTGTAGTATTATTGTCTCACTTTCGTCCGTGTGCTATTCGATTGAAGCAAAAAATTAAATCAAGAGATTATTAATTTTCGTTGTAAAACATTACTTGATGGAATTGATTGATTGTAAAGGAGGAGCAAGATGGCGCTTCTCTTCAGGCAGGATAAAGGAACGGAAAGAATAAATAAATCTGACAAATACGTTTTTGATTGTCCGCCAGTTACTACAGTCTCCACCAAAAAATCTGAGCTCGTTTTACTTTAATTTATTAAAATTCACTTTAAGTGTTTCGAGAACAGTATCTCCAGAATAGGGCTGCGAGAGTTTATCGATAATATCAATAAATATCGAATAGCGATATTTCCAATCGGATATCTACATATCGTTATTTATTTATTTACATATTGATAATATCGATATTACTGATATTTATTTATTTTCGGTTATCCATAGGTATATCGACATTATTTATAAAATCTTTAAATAAATTTTTATTTTCTCTGTCTTGAAAAAATCAATAGTTTAGATGAGTTTATTGATGAAAGTGAAATTGTTTCATTTGAGCCTGAGATCAGTGAGATCACATCGATTAGTTCATCGACGTATGAGAACTTCGCTGAGTTCACCGATAGATGGCGCAAGGAAATAAAAATGAAGTGAAATTGCTTTCATGGGGACGACATCAGACTTCACTGATTCACTCGTCAACGAGTTTACTGAAGATAGCGAAATAGAAGTCAAGTTGTCTCCTTCATGTATTAGATTTCGTCGGTTAATTCAGCGATGGATGAGGACTTCACTGAAGGAAATAAAAATGGGGACGGGGATCAGATTTCACTAATTAACTCATCAATGAGCATGTTGATGACAAAGAAGTAATAATGAAGTTGCTTCGTTGGAATATGAAATTACATCGATTAGTTATTAGTTCATCAGCGGATGAGAACTTCGCTGATTTCACCCACAGATGGCGCAGGGAAATTAAAACGAAGTGAAATTGCTTCAATGGGCACTGATTCTTTCCTCGACGAGTTTAACGAGTTTACTGAAGATAGAGAAATAAAAGTTAAGTTGTTTCTTTCATGTATTAAATTTCGTCGATTAGTTCAGCGAAGGATGAAGACTTCATGCATGGACGATTTAAGGCAATAAAAATGAAGTGAAATTGTTCTAATGGGGACGGGGATCAGGCTTCACTGATTGATCAATTGATTGAATCAATGAACATATTGATGAACTTGCTTCCTTGGAATATAAAACGACATCGATTAGTTCATCGATGGATGAAAACTTTGTCGAGTTCGCCGATAGACAGCACAGGAAAACAAAAATGAAGTGAAATTGCTTCAATGGGGACGACATCAGACTTCACAGATTCATTCATAGATAAGTTTAACGAATTTATTGAAGTAGAGAATTAAAAGTGACGTTATTTCCTTCATGTATTGAATTTCATCGATTAGTTCGGCGATGGATGAGGACTTCACTGTTGGACGATTTAGGGAAATAAAAACGGGGACGGGGAACAGACTTCATCAATGAGCATATCGATGAGAGATATAAAAATGAAGTTCCTTCCTTGCAATATGAAATTACATCGGTTAGTTCATCAATGGAAGAGAACTTCGCTGAATTCGCCAACAGATGGGTTGGGGAAATAAAAATGTGGGAACGACATCAGACTTCACTGATTCACTCGGCGAGTTTATTGAAGACAGGTGAAGGTTTCCTTCATGTATTAAATTTCATCGATTAGTTCATCGATGGATGAGGACTTCACTGAAGGAAACAAAGATGAAGTGAAATTGCTCAACTGGGGGCGGGGATCAGAATTCATTCATTCATCAATGAACATATTGATGATAGAAAAATAATAATGAAATTGCTTATTATTATTTAATAATTATTATTACTATTAATTAATCGATGAGTCAACTGATGACATCGATAAAAGTTTAATCATCGATTAGTCTACCGCTATATCCATCAAAGACTTAGAAAGTTGACCAAACAATCGCTTTTGCTTTTCTTTTTTAGATAACCAATAAAAATATTTTAAAAATTAAGCGATGTCACACTTTTAATTCTTTTATTTTCGTCATATTTTCCTACAGTAAATTCGCAATCGTTTTAATTTCACTTAACTTTTGATAATATTTTTTGTTTTCAACCTAACCTCAGTTTGTTGCTAGATTCATGAATTAATTAAAAAAAGAAAAAACAAAAATTTATAAAGTTAAAGAAAAACAATGGGAAGCCGATTTTACAGCGCAATTCAATTGGTTACATCCTCGCGCCTCCAACGGCAGCTATCGTCGTCAATGCCCCTAGAGTATCGAATCCGGGGGAGGACCACTGAAGCCAAGGTGGCGTATCAGTACAACTCCGTCAAGTACATACGTAAATATGAAAAAGTCCCAAAACTGACGTTTGAAACTGTAACAGGGTGAGTCGCGGTATTTTCAAAATAGCTTCTTTATGATGAGAGGTGGAGCAAAAAGGGGTTACACGTTGCGACCTATCGCTGCAGCGTACCAACGGAATCAAGCGATGATCAGTTGACAGTTAACTGAAGTTCTCAAACGGTGGTGTTCCTTTGGATACTGCGCTTAATATGCAACTTTGAAGAAACGCCCGAGAGGGTTTCGATTTATTTTGCGCAGTTTAAGTATCAGTTTTGGGATACCCTGTATATGATTAAAGTCGTTTTTTTAGAATTTTTTTTTGTTACATACCTATCGCCGCAGCATACCATCGGAGTCAGTGGCCTCAAGTAATGATCTGAAGTTCTCAAACGGTGGATACTTCGCTTAATAGGCAACTTTGAGGAAACGCCTGAGAGGGTTTCTATTTATTTTGCGCAGTTTTGGGACACCCTGCATATGATTAAAGTCGCTTTTAAGAATTTTTTTTTTGATTAAATATAGGTAACAGTTAAATTTAACTCTGTGGAGCGGATTTACAACGATGTTGTCGGTGACTTTCCGATGAAGAAAATCTAGTGATTTCACGACCTGCTTAGTGACAGATCTGGCGATTTAATTCGGAAAGAATTTTAACCGAGCCGCGCAAGATTCAATAATACGCATAAAATAAATATGTAATTAGTTCAGTTGATCCTGTTGTCACTTAGTGGCGACATCTGTCGTGATATAATTAGATCTGTTCGCCGGGTTCTTCTTTACCAACAATACGTGAACGTTTAAAGTACTTTCTTGGCAATTTTCAGAAAGAGAAAAACGAATGAATGGAGATCGAGTCCAGCCTCTTTTCTATACTATTTTCTGTAGTCATGTTGGAAATAATAAATTATTATTATTATTATTATTAAATAAAGAAAATTTATCAAATTATTATTATTATTATAAAATTTTAAAAAAATAAAAATTTCATTGCATAAAGTTAGAAAAAAAAATAAAAGAAATCTCATTAAATAAAATGACAAAAAATTAAAATTAAAAAATTCTCATTCAATAAACAATACTTTCTACTTTCTATAAAATTACAAAAAAATTATAAAAAATACAAAAAAATATAAAAATTAAAAAAATTAAAATTAATTTTTTTTAATTAAATGAACAAAACTTTCTAAAATTAAGATTCGAACTTTAGGCAATTTTTGGCGTAAAATAAAACGAAAGGCGATTGACGAATTTATAAAATTAAAAAAATCTCATTGAATAAAATTTAAAAAAAATTTCAAAAATAAAAAAAGCAAATAAAATTACAAAAAATTATAAAAATTAAAAAATTCTCATTAAATAAACAAAACTTTCTAAAATTAAGATTTGATATGTATTTGTGCAATTTTTGACGAAAAATAAAACGATCGATAAAGTTATAAAATTTTTAAAAATATGTAGATATAAGTCTCTGAATAAACTGCCAAAAAAAAAAAACACAACAATTCGAGAGTTTCCTTTTCTGCCTCTCGTTTTCTTTTGTCATTTTAAAGTTCTTTTATGCTGCGGCCAGTGTTGCCAATCCTAATAAGCTTAGCTGAGATATTCACTTTTTTTGAGTTGTACGTTTTACCGTCGGTTGACAGCTTTGTCAGGAGTGAAAAATAAAATATTTTTACAAAGTAGAAAAAGTTTGCTTTTTCCGGCATTTGTTTCTAGTGGAATTTTTATTGAATTGTCGTCTGCTAGTCTAGTGACTTTTGAGTTAAAGATTAGACTTTTTGCGGAAGCCCATTGGCAACACTGGTTTGCGACAGTCACACACATCTGAATGTGTCGAAACAATCGTTATGTTTTAAAATTATTAATAAAAAAAAACGTGAAAATTACGAAGGCCGAATCAAGACCGAATTCTTGAAAGAAGTTTCGTTTCAAATGTAAGAAATATCCATAAACTTAATCCTACTCAGGGTGCATTCGACATCACGCTCGGAGCGCTCGGGGTCTCCTTTGTCTCACTCTTACATATACTGAAACTCATTCGCTCTCCGTCGCACTTCTGCTCAGAGCGCGCCCCGAGCGCAATGTCGAACACACCCTCTGAAGAATGGGAAGAGTATTTAGGGGGCTTAAGGATGCTAATTGTAGACACACTGTATAACAATTTCGTATTGTAGTCCATTTTCATGTTTGACTTGACGTTCATTTCAAAAATTTCTAACGTTTCATACAACAAGTAATACAATTTATACCTATTTATAATCTGTGACTTATATTAAAAACAAATTATACGGGGTGTTTCAGAATAACCATTCCTAACTTTCGTAGATGTTCGAGGGCATCGAACTGAGCATTTGTTTGAAGTAAAGTAATTTCCGGAAATTCTTCATTTTCGAGATGATTAGACGTGAATGAGTTTTGAAATAAAATCAAAGCGTTTCTATTTTTATCGATTATAACAATAATTAAGTTTAAAAAACAATAATAAGAACTGTTCTGCTGTCATTATCAACGCGCAAAGTACGCCGACGTATAATTAAACGACGAACTTTTCGAGCTGCGTTTTGCGCATTATCTCGAAAACCAAAAAATTCCGGAAGTTATTTCATTCAGAAAAAGTGCATAACTCGATGCCATCTATCATCCCTCACAGTTAGGAATTGTTATTCAGAAACACCCTGTATAAGAAATCTGCGATAATTCGTATAACACGATGAGTCGTTTGAATCTTTATGCGTTTTTAATTCTCTTTCATTCTTAGGCCTCCTCCTAAATGGGGATAAAGTCAAATGAAGAAACATGAGGCTCCGTTAGCGCATACCTACCCTGCACCCTGTACATAGGCCTGAATTTTTCAACTTTTCTGATTTCATTTTTATGGGGGAGTATTTTAGTTTTTCTAACGTAAAATGCTGGTTCACATACTTTTTTTTATTTAATAGTTTAATGTCAACAACAACACCAAGTGTTTTTATTCTTCGTAATTATTTAAATATATTTTATCAAATGCCAATAAAGTTAAATTGTCTTACTATTGAAAAATGCAATGCTACTCTTAGCCAAATATTTTAAAGAAAGTGCAGAAATGTTATGAATTAAGAAAAAAACGGATCAAGACGTGGCGTTTATTTTCCAAAGTTATGTACACAATAAAAGTACCTGTGACAATTTAAATAACCGCGACAAGGTCGCCAAATAAAAATCGTGTATGTATGTGTGAATGTGAATACGAAAGGTTACGTCAGTGTGCACGCAAAACAGGTATCCGTTTCATTAAGTTGACGGTTTAATTAAAATAATAAATCAGCTGGGATTTTTACGTTTTAAGCCGGCCACAAACCTGGCGATTTATCTCAGATCGACAAGTAACATGTCGCGCGTACGAGGTTCGATCAAAAAGTTCACGGAATCGTCGAGTTTCCTGTCCGATTGAAACCCCTTGTTTTTTTTCCCGTGATTCCACCTTCAGATCCGTTCACCTTTCGATGAATTACGCCGGAATTTGGAAAATATTTTCAATTTACATTCAATTTAAACCGAAAGTAAGTAAGTAAGTAAGTGCTTTATTGTGTTTTCTACTCGTACAACAGTAATTCACTTGTCAATACAATTTCATGTGTTAAATCATTTTACATGATTGGTTATATAGCTAATACATATATTGATCTTAAATAGATTAAGATTTCGGAGTGCACATAAACTTGTAATACACATTAAAATAAGATTCAAATGTTACATACACAGATTACAGTTTAAAAACTCATCGATATCATACAATGGATTTCTTAATAGCCAGATTCTTAGTTCATGCCTGAACTTGTCTCGTGGCAGGGCCCTGATTTTATTTGGCAGCCTATTAAAATATTTTACTGCGTAATGGTTTGGTCCGTACCTATCAGATTCCAGCCTACAGAACTCCGCCAGGATGTTCTCATTATATCTTGTGGAGTAATTATGGGTATCCGTATGTGTTTCATACATTTTCATATGTAATTGAATATAAGATAGACATTCAAATATGTATATTGCAGGTACCGTCAACATCTGAAGTTCTATAAATTTATTTCTCACATTCTCTCTATATCCCATGTGACATATAATACGAACTGCTTTTCTTTGTAAAGCAAATATTCTGCTCAGGCTTTTTTTATGTCCCCAGCATATAATTGCACAGGTAATATGGGTATTGATAAGTGCAAAATATGCTCTTAGTAATAATGAAGGTGGTAGTAGATCTGCCAGGTTCCTTAAAGCATACAAGTTACTTGAAATTTTCCTGCGACATAATTTATATGACATTGCCAAGAAAGGCCTGGGTCCATATAAACCCCAAGAAATTTAACTTTAGTTGGATTTTGCTCCTGTAAGCTTTTATTTGTAAAATACATTTTTAACGTTTTATCTCTATTTAAGATAAGCCCGTTAGCTTGTAACCATTGATGTAGTTTGCTTTGTATATTACTTATTTGTAATGAGCAATTGTGATACTGTGTGTCAGTTGTTATAAGAGTTGTATCATCCGCAAAAGATATGAGTTTTCCCTGATCAGTTCCATTTATTAAGTCATTTAAATAAATTAGGAAAAGTATAGGTCCAAGAACTGACCCCTGTGGGACTGCCGAAGATATAATGCTTGTTTTAGATTTAAGTCCATTTACATAAACAAATTGCTTTCTATTTTGTAAGTATGAACGTAAAAGTTGTCTACTTTGTGTGTTGAATTTAGGCAGCTTAATGTTCTAACTTCTTTAACATAATGCTGTGATCAACGCAATCAAATGCTTTCTTGAGGTCACAGAAGGCAACTCCCACCACTTTCCCCTGCTCCCTACCTTTAATGATTTCATTTATTAGATATATTATTGCATCTGTTGTAGATCTTTTAGCTCGAAATCCAAATTGATTTGCATAAAATAAGTTGTGTTTTTCAAAATGGTTAACTATTTGTAGTTTTAAAGCAGTCTCGAATATTTTAGAGATTATGGGAACTAGTGAAATCGGGCGGAATTTTGCCCTCTGTGACCTCACCCCCCTTGTGCACAGGGATTACCCTTGAGATTTTTAAATCTTCAGGAAATACACCTGTATCTATAGATTGATTTATAAGTATTGTTAGTGGTACTAATATTAAGTTTTTTATTAACTTTATTATTTCAGTATTCATGTCCCAGTCGTCACAGCTTCTTTTATTTTTTAATCGATTTATAATATCCCTTACTTCAATGTAGCTAACTGGCTTAAATTCAAATTCTGGAAAATTATTATTTGCTAAGAATTTTTGGAAGTCATTTTTCCCAATGGGGTAACTGCCTATGTTTTTTGATATGTTAGTGAAGTAATCATTAAGTCTACTTATATCCATGTCCATATTTGTACGTTTTGAATTTTTTCTATTTTTATTTACTAGATTCCAATAAACTTTAGGGTATCCTTTAGATGTTTTTAATTTTGTTGAATAGTAGTTTTGTTTAGCTGTAGTTAATTTTTCTTTATATTGTTTACGTAATTCTTTAAGGGTTATTTTTAAGTTTGCATCATTTGTAATGTTATGCTTTAATTCAGACAGCAATGATATCTGTTGTTTTATTGTTTGTAATTCTTGTGTGTACCATTTATTTGTTAATTCTGTTTGATGTGATTTTATTTTTTTGAGTGGAAAAGCAATGTTTATATTTTGAGTTATTATACTTAAAAAATGAGTAAATTTTGTATCAATGTTACTTGTTGAGTCTCCCACAAATGACCAGTCAATCTGTTCTATATTATTATAGAGAATAAATTTATTTAGATCGTTATAACTTCTACGATGATTTGTTTTATTCTGATTCAAATATTCCCTATTCATATTTATTTTAGCTGCAACTGCTTTGTGATCGGAAAGTCCAGGATCATAAACAACCCCGTCAACCCCGAAAGGAAATTAATGAAATCAACAACTACTCACACTGTGATCAGCAATGTTTGGAATCTGTTTTCCTCAGAGTTAATTTTCTATTTGAACGCTTTGTAAATATGTCTGAAAATAACGATATTCAATTATACAGTGCGTACCAAAAAAGTAGGTACAACAAAGTAGTAGTCACCATAACCAAAAACTCTTTAACGTTACATTTTTTTGCCGGATATGAAATGAAGGCCCAGAATATGCAAGGGGCAGTCACTTTTTAAAGTTGTTAAAGAAAGTCAAGGCTAGAGTTAAACAAAACATGCGAATATGTTGGGATTCGCACTCTATTACTCGGATGAAAAAATGATTCTTTTTTTTTACTTAAGAAAGCCCCCTTTCTTTATTAGTGTATGTGTTATTTCAGAAATATATCAATAAATTTAAATGAATTGATTACGATCCTAGCAAATCGTCTTCAACACATTCCTTCATAGAAATCAAATCCTTATGTGTGTATAAATTTTACCTCGGTAGGTTTAAATGCATTAATTACGATCCTGGCAAATCAGCCTTAAAACTTAATTCATTAACTGGATTAAAATTTTTACGTTTATATAAATCTAACGTTCATTACGATCCTAGCAAATCGTCGTTAACCGAATTAAGATTACCTTGTATGTTTCGATATATCTGTCATATTCTAATAAAATTATGTACTTGTCTATATGCCTCTCTTTTATCTCTAATGTCAAGCAAGCTTTAAGTATTTACAAGAAACTTGCTGTGACATTTTTTAACAAGGTTCTGGATGTGGTCTTCTGGTCTTACGGTTCAAGAAATTAAATACATTTTGAATGACGAATGAACGAACGTTTTGATAGTTGCCACGATTACTTTCTTGATTAAATAAGGGTCGGTGAGAATATTTTGCAGGAACATTTTCGAACTTGTGTTTATAGTGAGTTCTATGCAATTGACGGTCATTCAGGTGGCAACGCCTGACGAGAGTTGATAAAAAAAAAATTCAAAAAATCTCAAGTAAAATTTCAGTTGGAAATAAAGAGATTTGTGATAATTGTTTCATTGTTACAGGAACTGAGAATTGTAAGAGTCTAAACAGACAAAAAAATTAATAAGTTTGCATTTAATTACTACACGCATAAACCTTGAATTAAACTAAAATTTAATTCGCGTTTCTTTTTGGGAGATTGTATAAGAATTACACTGCTAAAAATCGCGGTCTTTTTTGCGTGTTTACACAAAAAGAGAAGCGCGCGTGAGCAATTTGAATAAAATTAGAAACGCCCGGTGACTGCTTTTCACTTTCCCCTGTACATACATACAGAGCGAGTCGCCATAAATCTACGCACGGGAAAATCGTCGACTTAAGCACGACTTTATAGAAAACTTATTCGTGAGAGCGCTTTTTCCTTGCAGTTGCCAGCTGGCTACTCTTTTTTTTTTAAGAGAATGGTCGTGACGTCTTGCTTATACACCATGTGGATGTGATGTGACAAGCGACGTCCGCTTATGCTTGCCAGAAGGTGGATGAAACTTGACGCCAGCCAATATCATTGTTACAAATTCATAAATACAGCAGTTTTTTAATACCTTTAAATAACAGAAAGTTACAGACATTTTTTTAATCTCTGTTACGCCATTTAAATTACGCATGTACACTTCATCGAAGTGAAAAAGTGTATGTATATACGTTACATGTCATTAAAGTTACAAAAGCTAAGCTTTATTCCGGTATTAAATATTTTTGTGGTATCGTCTTCCACACAAGTTACGATAACACAGCAACATTTAAAATCAATAATAAACTTTTGCAAAATACGATCAGATCATCGCATACGAACGTATTTAATGCCCAAAAACACGTGGGGGTTTTCGTTTAACGCTGCACTCCACGTGACTTACGACCTGTACAAGTTTTGTTTTCGATAAGTTACTGTTTTTCGAAAGTATATGGATCCTAGACGTGATTCCTATTATTTTTCGGAATACAATTACGTAATTCAAGTTTTCTGAACGCAAGAAATCGCAAACGTGTACTTCACTTGATCCAAATCAATGTTTCTGTGGTATCGTGTTTCATACTGGAGGGTACGTCGTTACGATGGAACAACAATATTTAAAATCAATAATAAACGTTTGCAAAATCCAATCAGAGCATCGCATAGGAACGTATTTAATGCGCAGAAACACGTAGGGGTTTTTGTTTAACGCTGCACTCCACGTGACTTAAGACCTGTACAAGTTTTGTTTTCGATAAGTTACTGTTTTTCGAAAGTATATGGATCCTAAACGCGATTCCTATTATTTTTCGGATTACAATTACGTAATTCAAGTTTTCTGAACGCAAGAAATCGCAAACGTGTACTTCGCTTGATCCAAATCAACGTTTCTGTGGTATCGTGTTTCATACTGGAGGGTACATCGTTACGATGGAACAACAATATTTAAAATCAATAATAAACGTTTGCAAAATCCAATCAGAGCATCGCATAGGAACGTATTTAATGCGCAGAAACACGTAGGGGTTTTCGTTTAACGCTGCACTCCACGTGACTTACGACCTGTACAAGTTTGGGTTTCGATAAGTTACTGTTTTTCGAAAGTAAACGCGATTCCTATTATTTTTCGGAATACAATTACCTAATTCAAGTTTGCTGAACGCAAGAAATCGCAAATGCGTACTTCAATTGATACTAATCAAGCGTAAGCTGTTACTACTTACTAAGAAAAAGCACTTCGACCATTTGAACATCCTTACAAACAGTATAAGAATGACTTAAGTGCAGTATCACTCTATATATGTTAAGTGTAGCAAATTTATGTTTCTTTATGAGCGAGCATTGCGGATATGAGTTGGAACATTTTTGTTTTCATTTAGAATGCAACTAAATTCATTGTAGTCATTAATAATCACATTGCCGTCTCTTATGACGTCAAAATGCTGGCGTAATGAGACGAGGAGAACAACTGCACACATCCTGCATCGCTGCATTTTCGTTGGGTCGTTTTTATGTGCCCACGTTGTTCACTTGTTGTTGAAAAACGAATAGATTTTTCCCCTTAAACTAAAAAGCACACTGTCAACTGCATTGGCATTAATGTATCTACATGTAACTTCCAAAATGAAATTATCAACGGCTTAAAATACACATTCGGGCATGTCCTCAACATATTGAGCATAGCACTTACTTAAAGCTGATTCCTTAAATAGAATATAGATCTGTCAATTTTTTAACATTTATAATGTTCAAATTATTTTTAGATTAAAAAAAAAAATCAAGTTACTTTTTCAGTTTCCGTTGACAACCTTGTTTATCTTGACAACATGTTTATATTTTACACTTCTGACGAAGCTGTCGAACGACTGCGAAACGTTAAGTGTTTATGCGCCATTTAGTGTCCGTTTAAAAGAGTTTGTGATACATAGCACTTACGTACAGGCTGACTCTTGAATCTGTGAGGGTCGCAAAAATTAGGTTTGCTCAAAGAAAGTTGGGAGCCCCTGGCCTACTTGCGCCACGAACACCTTCGAGCGATGATTAGGTAGAAAGCAAGCGCACATTCTCTACCCTGTGAAATTTAAACATCCATAATTAGACACGCCAAATTAAATCTCGCCGGTTTCTGATGAATTCACAACGTTCGGGACGTGAGACCTCTTTGTAGTGCAAACGCGAGATGCCACTTTGGGGTTCGTGTGTAATCCGATGCTCTTTTAAACAAAACCAAATGAAATAAATAAAAATGGGACAGGAGAACCATATACCCATAGACCACAATTTCAAAATAATCAACAGTGCACGAGAATTTTTGGCGCCCAAACGTGTGGGGCAAACGAATTACACGACGAAGCTACGAAGTACTTTGTCATTAAATCATCATGTTATACGTTTCGTATAAATAAAGAAACGCAGGATTTACGAGAGGATATTTGTAACACAGTGCCTATAGTAGATTAGAATCTTGATATATGCCACGTAGCTCCACAAATTTAACTGTGAGTGGTTGTATTGAGCAGTGGAGATGTAATAGCATTGAAGACTAAAAAGGTAAGTACCGGTACGACTTCGCAACTTGCGAATCAAATATCACAGGACCACGAAAAGCCGACAGGTCGTCCTCGGCGGGCTATATTTAGCAATACCAGTAAAATCGATAAATTAATGTAATTACGAAATTAAGCAACAGTTTCTCGAAATTTATCGACCCACTTGTGAGAGGGTTTACGTTATGCATTTGCATGTTCAATAAGAAACCAAAAAATCAGGTCGTTCGACGCGGATCGAAAGGGAAAAAAATGTATTGACAGTTTCTGATCTTCCTTCCCAATTAAGCATGTAGCGGTAAGTTGTTAATTAGTAAGCGGGTGCAAAATACAATGGCCATTGTGCCCGATTCACAACGACGAGCTCGAGGAATGCCTGCTTTGCATACGTACGGCGTTTTACTTTCCTTACATTTGCATAACGCGATGTTCCCGTAACCTTCTGTTAGTTCTTCGCTTTCGACCTGCTTCAAAGTATTTAATTACCTTCGTCGAGTTGTAAATCGGATTCGTTTTGCGGTCAATAAAAGAACATAACATGCATAATATTCAAATCAAGGTCGCACTTGTGTTTCAATCTCATCTCATCATGTAATAAGTAACAACAGATCCTTATATGTATTGCTTTTTAATTAATTAATTTAAAAAAAAAATTTTAAAGACAACAGTTTCAAAATAATCAACAGCACACGACAATTTTTGGCGCCCGACGTGGGGCACCCTCATCATCACTCGGCCCGTATCATCTTATACCTACATGATGCAAGTACTTTCGATTAAAAAAAAGGTGTGTAGGTATAATCCATTCACGATCTTTTTAGACTCAGAGTAGGCCATGTTAGGGTGACACTTTTGTTGGTACCTCCAAGTGAATATGTTCCATTTTAATTTGATGGTTATATTTTTGAAAACTGACACCAAAAAATATTGATGATTTTGAGCATTTTGACTTAGTATTACAAAGTCACAAGTAATTTATTTGTTTTAATGCTATTATTTTACTTTCTTCATGCCAACGTAGGGTATAAGAAGCAATATAGTCGATGGGACTGACGTTAAAGTGTCAGATTTTTACATTTGTCACATTTTGAGTTCTATCAAAATCCATGTACGTAACTTGACGAAAAAAAAGCATGGCCCTCTAGAGTCTAAATAGGTCGTGAACAATGTATACACAGAAAATTGAAAGTTAAAAGATATCGTTGATAAACACAAGTAAACTGTCATTTTATTTCTGAAATGTTGAAGGTAATGATCGGGATAATTCGCTTATCTAATTGTACTTAAGTTAAACGGAAAGCAACTTCTATAATACGGAACATTACCTTATTTTGTTCTGCGATTACGTTACGATGGCGTTTTTATCCTAAAAACATATTGCCGCCGCGTTACGAAACAACTTTCATTTCACTCTTGGCTAGCTATGCGACTGACAAGCACCAATTAAGCAGAATTCGAGTTTAATTGATTTATTAATTAAACTAAACTAATTTCAATGATACCGTTAGATCTGCGTCACTTTCACCCTATTACCGATACAATAATTAAAAATTAACAAGAAATTCTTTCGTACGGATTTAATATCCTGATGGCTCGCTTTTAATCGGTCGTTCTAATTTCCATACGTTGTCGTCGGTGCCATAAATAAAGAAAGAAATTTGTATATTGACTTTCTGATATGATATCAAATTGAGAGTAGCTTTCTTGCACGTGATTTTCATATTATTTACGTTCGATGCACGTTCTTTGTTATGTGAGTGGTACTTTCACTGTCAAAAATAATACGTTTTGGGGTATTTCAACAACCTCCAATATTATACCAGCAGGTACTTATCATCAATCAAAAAAGCTGAAACTTCTCGACAATTTCAAAATAGTCAATAATGCGTGACAATTTTTGGCGCCCAACGTGGGGCAAACGAATAACACGACAACACGCCTCATTATTTTGCCCACGTCATCTCACATACCTACACGATACAAGTACTTTCGAATTGACATTGTAATAAGTATCTTCAAAAAACTGAAAATTCTCAATTTCGAAGATCTTAAGTATTTTGTTAATAGCTAATAGTTTCGCAAATGCGACTGTCAACTGTTTTTTTGTCTTACGTACGCCAACTTAAATTAAAAAAAATGGACAGTCGTACTTGCGAAACTATTAATCCTAACCTATTTATTGTTAAATTTGACGGCTGTCAGAGTAAACTGTTATTATAAAGATTTTTGAAATTTTAAAAGGAGGTTCTATCACAAATTCTCCAAAATGGACACTGAAAATGCACACTACCACTTAACGTTTCGCTATCGTTTGACAGCTCCGTCAGAAATTAAACAGTATAAACCAGGTTGTCAAAATAAACAAGGTTGTCAATGGAAACTGAAAAAGTAAATTTGACACTTTTTTTAATGATTTTTAATTTTTTAATTTGACAGCTGTCAGGGTACTCTGTCATTGTAAAGAAGAATTTTTCGTTTAAACTTGCTGCAATTTTTAATGCTTTATTTTTTTAATTTGACTGTTATCAAAGTAAACTATAATTATGAAGATAGATTTGTTTCATTTAAATTTGACGCTTTCTTTAAAAGATTGACAGCGGTAAAAGTTCACTGTTATTGTAAAGGCGCTTTAATTTTTAATTTTGACAGCTATCAAACTGTTATTATAAAGACATAGGTATTCAAATTTCGCGCTTACTCTAAATAACTATGACACTTTCATTTTTAAATTTGACAGCTATCGAAGTACATAAACTGTTATTATTATAATGATGTAGGTAATTCTTTTTTGTTTAAATTTCGCTCTCTCTCTCTCTCTAAATAACTATGACATTTTCATTTTTAAGTTTGACAGCTATCAAAATAAACTGTTATTATAAAGAGGGACTCTTTTCATTTAAATTTGGCGATTCCTCTAAATGATTGACACTTTTTAAATTAGACAACTGTCAAAATAGACTGTCATTGTAAAGATGGACTTTTCATTTAAATCTGGTGCGATTTATGACCCTTTCATTTTCAAATTTGACAACTATCAAAGTAAATTGTTATTATACAGATGTATTTCTTTTTTTAAATTTAAATTTGGCGCTTTTTCTAAATGATCATGACAGTTTCATTTTTAAATTAGACAACTGTCAAAGTAAACTGTCATTGTAAAGACGGAGTTTTCATTTAAAATTGGTGCGATTTGTGGCCCTTTCATTTTCACATTTGACAACTATCAAAGTAAATTGTTATTATAAAGATTGATTTCTTTTTTTTAATTTAAATTTGGCGCTTTCTCCAAATGATTTTGACACTTCCATTTTTAAATTAGATAACTGTCAAAATAGACTGTCATTGTAAAGATGGACATTTCATTTAAATCTGGTGCGATTTATGACCCTTTCATTTTCACATTTGACAACTATCAAAGTAAATTGTTATTATAAAGATTGATTTCTTTTTTTAATTTAAATTTGGCGCTTTCTCCAAATGATTTTGACACTTCCATTTTTAAATTAGATAACTGTCAAAGTAGACTGTCATTGTAAAGATGGACTTTTCATTTAAATTTGGTGCGATTTATGGCGCTTTCATTTTCTAATTTGACAGCTATCAAAGTAAACTACATATTATTATACTTTTAATTTAAATTTGACAACTTCTTTAAATGATTTGAATTTGACAGCTATCTCAAACACACTGTCATTGTAAATCTGGTGCAATTTTTGATAATTACGATTCTTTCATTTTTTAATTTGACAGCTATCAAAGTAAACTACATATTATTATACTTTTAATTTAAATTTGACAACTTCTTTAAATGATTTGAATTTGACAGCTATCTCAAACACACTGTTATTGTAAATCTGGTGCAATTTTTGATAATTACGATTCTTTCATTTTTTTATTTGACAGCTATCAAAGTAAACTACATATTATTATACTTTTAATTTAAATTTGACAACTTCTTTAAATGATTTGAATTTGACAGCTATCTCAAACACACTGTTATTGTAAATCTGGTGCAATTTTTGCTAATTACGATTCTTTCATTTTTTAATTTGACAGCTATCAAAGTAAACTACATATTATTATACTTTTAATTTAAATTTGACAACTTCTTTAAATGATTTGAATTTGACAGCTACCTCAAACACACTGTTATTGTAAATCTGGTGCAATTTTTGATAATTACGATTCTTTCATTTTTAAATTTGACAGCTATCAAAGTAAACTACAAATTATTATACTTTTAATTTAAATTTGACAACTTCTTTAAATGATTTGAATTTGACAGCTACCTCAAACACACTGTTATTGTAAATCTGGTGCAATTTTTGATAATTACGATTCTTTCATTTTTAAATTTGACAGCTATCAAAGTAAACTACAAATTATTATACTTTTAATTTAAATTTGACAACTTCTTTAAATGATTTGAATTTGACAGCTACCTCAAACACACTGTTATTGTAAATCTGGCGCAATTTTTGATAATTACGATTCTTTCATTTTTTAATTTGACAGCTATCAAAGTAAACTACATATTATTATATTTTTAATTTAAATTTGACAACTTCTTTAAATGATTTGAATTTGACAGCTATCTCAAACACACTGTTATTGTAAATCTGGTGCAATTTTTGATAATTACGATTCTTTCATTTTTTAATTTGACAGTTAAGTTTAATAGTTTCGCAGGTACTCTCAACTGTCATTTCATCGTATTCATATTCGATATGAAAATCCAAGATGGCGCCTATAAGTGCAGCAAAAAATTACTACACCTCACATCGCGCTCTTTCGCAATAACTCGCCGAAGGATCCCCGGAGTATTCCGGATAGTTTCACGTGCTGCAACCATAAGGAACTTCATCACCCTGTATATCGAAAACGAAGCAATTTAGGCCAAATACTTATTGGAACTTTTTTGCTTAAAATCAGTCCGGGAAATGCCCCTTCAATTTTTTCTGCGATCATTAAATTACATCCTGTATATATCCATTTTATCTTTATGGACTGAATTCTTTTAAGTGTTCGACACAGAAGACATGATTTTCATTAAATCATCATTTATTACGTTATTTACATCTTACACGGGAACAATGATACTTTTTTGCTTTTACACGTGAAGAAAGCGTAAAACTCGACTCAAACACATCATGATTAATAAAAGAAATAACTATTCCTCGTGCTCGTGCTCTCTTTAAGTCTCGAGTCTCAATCCGGTTGGAATAGCGCGAGCACATGTAATTTTTTGATAAATGGACTGTCCCGAATGAGTTGCAGGTTCAGTTAGGTATTTTCTAAGTATACCTAATTTCACTTAGCGACTTCAATAATAAATGATCCATTAAATAACGCATTGAGGCCGCAATAATATGTGCTTTTGTTATTCACGAGATGCTAATAGCGGTTTTCTATTTTGTGATACTTTATCTTTCAGTGTTGAGAAAACGTCGCGAAGTTTCAAATGCGTGTGTGAGTTTTACAGAAATCACGTTTGGTTTTAGTTCAAAAACAAAATTATACCCCAAAGTTTCTCTGGAATTAAGAACTCACCCCATGACACTTGAGCGTGTCACGTCGTGTCACTTGAACAAATCGTTCCTTTTGAAAAAAAAAAAAGAAAAAGAAAGGTTGCTTCCATCGCATCGGTGTGACCGCGGCTTTATATGTATGTATAGGCAAGCGTCGATACAATTCAAGGCGGTTCCGATGAAATAACTTCGGTATATACAATCCTTTCGTTCCTTTACGTAATAAATAAACGAGGAAAAACCTTACCGACGTGAAAGATGAAAGGTTACGCGGCGATTAGCAGTGCCCGGTGCCCTAGGGCTGCCTTTTTAGTAGACGACTTTGAACCTATTAACCGTACAAGAGAAAGTTCGTATTTCGACGATTACAAGAAGTTGCTGGCCGCTTCTTCTTCAGTTACATAACAGACGTGACATAAATTTATCAGCTGTGTGTCTAAATGAATTATTTAAAATTTTCGACATCGCAGTAATTTGTAATTAAAATCGTTTATATACACCACCGCACAAAAGTTTAAGGCCACCACCATTCTGTATACTTACATAGGATTAGTAATACGACTTGCAAAACCAAATCAAATATAATTTAATCCTAATACTTTACAAAAGGTGATGTCGGATTTGATGTGAGCCATGTTGTCAAAATAAGTGGTCAAGAAACGTTCACTTTGAGACTCTGCAAAGTGGCTGTTAAATGAAAAGCTCTGGTAACGGAAGTGGAATATAGTATAAGTTTATGGTGTAAATTATGTATAACAAGGAGAGATAGATTCATTGGACATATTCTGCTACGTGAAGCAACATCAATCGAAAGAAGAACAGCGAATAGAAATGAAAGAGGAAGAATATACAGGAAGGTATAAACGGCAACGGAAAGAAAGATGCAGAAAATCATCAAAAAACCAAACAAACCAAATAATTCATAGAAATGTATATTATCCAACATATACATGTTGTACATATATGATATACAAAGTACATTACCTACACTACAGAATATACTTTATAGGTATATTGTATATGTATTCAAGCTTTTACGGCGGATATGTATATTGTATATCAGATACTTTTACAAATATTTACGATATTTAGATTTAAAAAATACAGTTTATACACATGTATACATTTTTATACTCGATTTTTAAGTTCCTTTGTATCGACGATCGTGTAAGTGGCCATGTTGCAAAATTTCTTTACAGATTGTATAATATTTCGGATATAGTACGTTGTTAAAGGTAATATAAAATGTATATACCTATACAAACGAAATATCATATATCGTATATGTATATATTCCTTGTTATGTACCAGATATCCATTTTCCCAAGTATCTTGCATATGTATATTAAATCCAAAAATAAAGTATACTAGCCAACACTGACCATAGAGTGATTTATGTATATGTTGGATAATATACATTTGTATCTTTCTTTGTCTATGAATTATTTGATATGTTGCAACTTTTTGATGATTCTCTGCAAGTATTTAGGTCACCTTTCTTTCCGTTGCCGTTTATACCATTCTGTATCTTCTTCTTCTTTCATATATCACTCTATGATATATACGTATGTTAGATAATATACCTATACGTACAGTGCAGAGTGACGTACGTATTTTGTAGACAATGACGACCGATCGTATTTATCTACCAATACGTTGTCATGGAAATAGATCGTGCACGTGGTGAGGTTAGTTATAAAAGTCAACGGCTATGTAAAGTAAGAGTGAGCCTAAATTATGAACCTGAATTATAAAACAACTAGTTTTTTTTTTGCTTCTATTATGTTTGAAAAACTGAAGAGCTTACCCAAATGAAAAGATCTGGACGAGACTGCAGTGATACTTCACATGGAACCTAAAATAATTGTGATAAGACTGTGTGATAATGTTGTTTAAAATAAAGATCTTATTTCTTTGTAATTATTATTGGTTGGCGAAGCGAACGCCTGGAATAGCGCTAAAATTTTGCCAGTTCTCCAATTTTTACTCAACTAAAATAAATAAGTATGGGAAATAAGAAAACGTAAAAAAGAACAACAGATAGAAGAAGTAAAAATAGTAAGTAAAGTTTATCCGAGGGATACAAGAACTAAAAGAACAGGAATTCTGAAGTTAAGACGAATCAAAGCAAAACAGAAATACAAGGATGAAAATGTTGAGAAGAAAAGAAGAAGTAATAGAATATGAAGTGAGTATTTAAGCAACAAACAACAAAAACCCAATAACAAAGATGGTCTTGAGTTTGGAGACATTATTTGAATTACATAAGTACAACAGAAAACACTTCGTAAAAGGAGCAAAAAACAAAACATTTACATTGAGTGTTTCGAAGCTCGTTAGACTGCTTTACCAAGGATAAGATGATCTCAATTTATTTTGCCTGTCATCATGTCAAAATGTCAACATTTGCTTTTAGTGGTCACCATAGTTACAGTAACTTTTGATAAGCATATAAAATGGCCCAGTGAGTTGTCAGCTATTTTTACTCGCCGTACTGACCTTAAAGGAACTTAAGGACGTCATCAGAAAGTAAACGACCAACCAAAAATTTGCAAAGCATTGTCTTACACCATAACAATGCAAAACTCCACACTACGTTTCCCACAGTTGAGACAATCCAGAAATTCGGATGTTCAGTTATACCCCATCCAGCTTTTAGTCCCGATTTAGGCCCGTCGCATTTGGCCCAATGAAAGAAAGTTTAAAAGCGATCAGATTTCACTGATTGGAGGACATAAAAATGAATGTAAGACATTGAGAATTAGAAGAAGAACTAGATTTCAGCGATGGGTTCAAAGATGACACACATGTTTAGAAAGGTAAGAAGATTACGTAGAAAAATAGCATTTTTGGGAAATTTTTCAAAGAAATTACGATCGGAATTCGATCCCGTTTTGTTTATAAACTCTATACGTCATAGGTAAGCGATTGTGAAGATAATTCGATTATAAAACGATAATAAAACTGGCCTGCTCAACATAATGACACATATTGCTGAGGTTTTTGGACTGCGATTGTTATGTCATTAGTTACCGTGATGTATATAGCAAGTGTTCGAAATGCCCTCCGTTGCACAGGTCAGGGAAGGCAAGTTCGTACTCAGTATTATACTTTAGCATATTTCCCAAACGATGCTGTTTTTCTAATTTTATTAGAAGAAAAAAAGTTATTGTATATGGTCACCTATCCATTGCTACCGTATGGCCCCTTATTTATGGGACACCCTGTAGAGTATGCATGGAAGTATATAAATGATATCAAACAAGACATTGAAAGCAGCGCACTTAAAATTATAAAAAGAATGAAATCTAAAACATACAGCAAAGAAGAATATACTATAACAGGAGTATTACTTAATTAATTAATTATTATATTATTTTTTTACTGCGAAAGAAGTAATAAGTGCCGGGATTTATTTGTTTATTGTAATTATGGGTTTTCAATAGGCGTATTCGTTTTAGCTGTGTTTTAACTGATCTGATCACTATATAGATAAGTGAAAAAAGCTAGAGGACTAAAAACTGCCTTGAAAACTTTCGGTGGGCCACTCACTCTGTGTTTAAATAACATTCAAACATGAACATTGGAATGGAAATACCCACGTAAATAGAATCCCATAAAATGGAGAATCTGTTATTTCCGAAATTGAATTTACTTTCTCCGAAATAAAATTTACTTTTTCCGAAATTGAAATTACCTTTTCCGAAATTGAACTCACTATTTCCGAAATTAAATTTACTTTTTTCTGAAATTAAAATTATATCTTCTGAAAGTAATGTTACTCTTTCCGAAATTGAAGTTGAAAAGGTATAACATAGAACTGACCGTAATGAACCTTATCTATTTTGCACATTAAATTCATTGCGTTCAGTTAGGACAGATAAAACAGAATTGAACAGAAACGACTGTGTGCGCCTATGACATACAGCGGCCATATTTAGTGACCAGTTTGGACGAGAATCTATAACCCTCTCCTGTTATTCTTAACTCGTTTTACAAAAAAATGTTTCGAATGAAAGTTTCCTTACGTCACGCGGTGTATGTTTTAAAAATAGTTTGTCGTATACAGAGCGTTCCGTTTAATCTGCGCGTCATGTTGCTTTGTTATTTTAAAGGGAACGCCCTATATATTTTTACATTTTTGGATTCCGGACCGAATTTTAGAGTGACTTTACGTACAACACCTTTTCATGTGCCTTTTCGGACAAGTGCATTGCCTAACGAAGTACGAGCTCGTTGATGAATGAATATTAATTACCTATTTCCTATCCGTTTCTGTTTCCGTTCCAGCATTCCATTGTTAATTGTTCGCGCAACAAATCTCGCCTGCAGTTGATGAATAAATAAACACTTTCATAGTTGATCAGGTCGACTAAACCTTGACCAAGGAACGGAGCGATCGGATCGCTGTGATTCCTTTTGAGCGCACCATCGAAGAAACCTCTTTATATATAACAACATTGTATGTAACGACATTACACCTCTTGTTTAAATATAGAAAACGCACCTGTGTATGTATACTTGTGGACAGTAAAATGTAAAAGAGTAAAACCGCGCTAAATTCGACTGTATCTATGTTATGCATTAAAGCTAACAACTTTTTTGCTGTCCGCGAGTATACATACCATTAGTATAAACAAAGATAGAACATCCTTCCTCTAAATAATTGAAGATAGACTTTCAAGATGGGTATTTCCGTTTCCCTCTTTTTAAATCGTCTCGTTTTTCTACGTTTTCTTCAGCGCAGCTTAAGAAAGAAAAAGGCTTACCTTGAAACAACGTTTTTTCTATAATCTACTTGTACGGTATACGTTGTTTATTTTCATGGATGCTTAGGATTTTACTTGTGCATGTATGTAGAAATTTTCGTATGTATGCGAATGCATGTAGAGAATTGATTAAACGTACGAAGGCGTAGGATTGCGTAAGTCGTGATATAATGCCCGACGTGTCTGGAAAACAACGGAAAGATGTAGGTGTGTACAAACCCACTTCATCGACGTACACTCTCAAAAAAAAAAAAAAGGAGTTACACGGTTAAACGCGCAGGTGACGACAAATGGTTTAATTAACGGTGTTTCGTATTGCGTTGGCAAAGTAAATTATAAGTGAGGGAGGGAGGGAGGGAGAGATTATTCCGGGACACCCTGTATAATAGCTAATACTAATACATAAAATAATAATATATAATAATATAATAATAATAATACATAAAAAATTTCAGTTTCCGTTGACAACCTTGTTTATTTTGACAACATGTTTATATTTTCACTTCTGAAGAAGCTGTCGAACGACTGCGAAACGTTAAGTGTTTGTGCGCCATTTAGTGTACGTTTAAAAGAGTTTGTGATAAAAAAATTTCCTTTTTTTAATAGAACGAATCAATTCTAAACAATTCTCTTAACGTAAAATAAAATAAAAAGTACTGCCTATTATTTTAAATAAACAATCCAAGAGTAAACGGTAAATGTGACGAATACCTACATACAGGGGGGGGGTATTATAAATTAAACAAAACCTGTTCCGCAAATAATTTTTATATGCGTTTGAAAATTTGATCGCCAGTGACACGATTGACTTATTGTTCTCTGGGTCCGGCTTTAAACATTGCTATTGTCAACAACAAATTAATATGCTGTTACACGTCTTCGTGATTCCGCTAGTCGACGAACCGTTGTTAGTTACTCTAGCCACTGCAAGGCGGAATAATATGTGGAACGGTTAACGTTTTTTTTTTTTTCTTTTTAAACCAAAGGTCATCATCGTTCACTGTATTTACGCACTGACACAAAATAGTTGGAACAATTAAACACGTGTACAACATGGAATCCTTGCGGAGGGTTGACTGCGTGAATTTAAATTGTCAAGAATATCAATTTATATGCACTTCTTGCAATGGTACGTGAAAAAATATCGTGCGTTTCGTTTTGAGTTGGAAAGGAAACATTTCATCGTGCTTATTATTATATTCTTTATTATTAATGTGATCTTGTTCCCGCTCGTACTCACGTGCGCTCAGAAACGCAATCGTTTTAGTTAAGAACAAAAGAAATATTTCATCGTGTTTCGTTTTGTGTTTTTTCTTGTTGGTATTGACTTGTTCGTTTCGAGTTTCCAAATTGAAGCAAAAAAGGGACTTTAGTCACGAAGCTCTTGGACTTTTTTTATTAAGAGGACTATGGATCACGTGATCAATTACTCGAAAGCCACCAGTACTCCCCCCAAACCCCGCATGACTGAAAAAACGTCTCTCTTATAATTGAAATAATTGTCGTTTAGTCCAATCAGGCTCAATAGTTGAAGGACAAGGATAACAGCATCTACACTCGTCTTGTATAAGTTCACACACATTCATCGTATCTAACATAGTGGCAACGTCGCGTCGCAAAACTAGCACGTGGTAATATTCTTATATTCTGAAATAAAGGAAGAAAAGTTTGCTGGTTATATACGCGCGAAATTCAAAAGTGTAAGATTTGAATAAAAATCATTCTTATATCGAAAAATAAATTGCGAAATACGCCAGTAGTAAAATAATTCTTAATTAAATAATATTCGTAATTAAGACACTTTTTGTTCGTTGAAATTTGTCAAATAATAAATAACTTTTCAAATGAAATAACTTCCACATTTCGTTTTGTGAAAAGTAGCTTATACTTTAAGTCAATTTTCTTGATAAATAATTTTCTGATATTTGAAAACCAAACAGAATTTGATCGATACTAATTTCAATTCGAAATTTAAATTGATATTAAATTTAACTAAAATGTAATACATAGATGTCTTATTAATTACACTACTTACGCTGGATTTCACAAATGTCACTTAACTTTAATCATCGATTAAGAATAATCATTCCTATACCTTCAACATATGTAACCATGGCAACGTTTACTTTTAACGGATGATTAAATTTAAGTAACGTTTGTGAAATCCGCCACTAGAAATTCTTTCAATATTTTTACTTTAGGAAAAAGTTTTCATTTCAAGACAACATCTTTACACTCATCTTTTAATATACAAATAGGAAATAAATTGTGCATAATTTACTACATTTTATTAGTAATATTGTTGCAACTTTTGAAAAATCAAAAAATAAGATTGTCTTGTAAAAATATTTAAAAAAAAAAATTTAACTTATTTCACAACGAAAGCATGTTACAATTTAGTCGCTCATAGAATGATTCTAAATAACAAAAATAAAATATTTTTACCGAAAACGAAAAAAAAATGTAGACGAAAATTATATTAAAAGTTATTTCAGTTTAAAATTTCTTAATATTCAAAAAAAAGTTGAGAGTGATGCACAAATAAGGAATAAGGAATGCATTGGAACAAATAGTTAACCAATAGGATTGCTCAATTGCCGACATGTGTTGTAAGCAACAGACCGTACAAAATGAAATTAAGAAAGGCGTACTATCGATATCTTAAAAAAAAAAAACTTTAAAATCCAGCAGCTATGCGTTTCCATTATTTTATTATGTTAAATTGCCAAGTCAGTAACCGTATTTTTGTTAACGCCGAAATTCTGAGGAATTCGTGTAACTATGATACTCTCTTCTACGCAAGCAATTATTACCCTATAGCTTTTAAAACAACATTTACTTTAAGTACATATGATTGTCAATGACAATTTCAAATTACGATCGGTAGTAGTTTTATCCAGATTAAAAAGTCTTGTCCTATTAGTTATTTATCATAGCAGTGGTAACAATTTAGAGAAATTTTTCGTAATTAAATATTTATGTATAGTCGCGACCAAGAAAAAATTGGTCGTTAGTGTCTTACTTTGACATATTGACCAGTGTTTTATTATCAAGCGATCGCGGTGGTCATAAACTTTGTACAGCGAAATATTTCAGGTGTCAATTTTATTTGTCAAATTGATTAAAATCACACCTGACAAGCAGACAATTTATGACTATTCCATCATCCGTCACAACATGCGAATATGCGAACAGGGAATAAGTAATTCTTTAGGGTGAAATAGTGACGTTACTCCAACTCTCTCAGAGCAAATTTCGCCTCCTTAATTTTTATAAGAGCATTAATTGTCACACTTCGAGTCATTTATATGATAAAAATTTCTTTCTCGTAGAATAGAAAGGTTTTAACTAAAATTTTGAAACGTGTTAAATTCGTGTTTTTAATAGATGTAGGTGGTGCATTGAAGACTTCTATTTTAATCTATCACTATCAATACAAATCGTTCGTAAAATATTATACTTTGCGATGCACTTTTTTTTTGCAATAACTCTAAAAAATATACATAAAATCCTACAATCTTTGCATTTACAGTCTTTCGGTATCTCCTAAAATAAAATCTCTAGGTGGGGTGCAAAACATAAAAAAAATAACCCTGCAGATCCGGCGTTTGCTCCTAAATTCAAATATATGTAGTTCAATTAAATGGCTAACACCCTCAGAATTTTGGAACGGTAAAGGTAATAAGTTTAAAAGCATAGCGAGAAGTCGGAACGCACCCAGTTTTACGATAACAACGTTGCCAAATTTATTTGACATGAGTTAGTTTTCCTTCAACCTTAAGATGGCAGCACTTTACATAGCAAATTTTTATATTACGTATTTTTCATTTTGCACTTTTAGGAATAATAATTTCGTATATTTTTTTAAGCAAATATGATCAGTTTTTTACGTAGAATGTGAGAAAGTCACTTTCCGTAGTGAGTTTTAAAATTTTATAATTTTACTTTGTTAATATAAAACATTTTCCATAATTATTGACTTTCCCACATTGATAGTATTATTACAGACTGATCTACTTTTAGAATTTTTAAATCGAACGCGTTTTAAAAGCAGCTTTTGAAAAATAAATTTTTGCCAATATGGCGGACCTCCATAGGCCTCTTAAGTCGATCAATCACATTCGCAGGATTCACTTGGTCTGTACTGTATTAAACGCACAGTATTTTCTTACGCCGTTACTAATCTATTAAGTGGCAGCCGTGACATTTCAAGTCGATTGCTGGAATTATATAATAAGTTTTATGTGCACTTAAATGCATTAGCGCCAACACGAGATTGTTTAATATCAAATTGAATTTAACAAATTTGTTGCTGGCCGCAAATAACCAACTTCACATTTGGCAGGAAGTTTTTCGCAGATGAGCATTAATTTACTTTCACGTTCAACGTTAACGTGAGAAACACGAGTCTTAACTAATTGATTATAACTTTCATAATGATAAAATAGTTGGTTGAATAGTAAGTTTCATTTAATTGTTCATTATTAAGAGCAATCGCTAAAGAACGGGTGAAAACGCACGCAATTCTTAAGGTATTTCGAAATTACTTTCCAAATGCCAGCGCGCCCGTTTTAGGAATCGAAAAAGTCAACCTGTACGTTGCACGCTATACCGCAAATCAAAAATTACTTCGTAGTTTGTGCGACGCCTAAAATCAGTAAAGAAATTTCCTTTCCGGATTTTTAAAATTCAATTTGGCCTCGAAGCAAAATAATAAATAACATTGGTAGCGCATAAGAATGGCGTAAACCGGTGAACTTTGAAATAACAACGACCTCCTCAGGAGCGTTGCAAAATATTGCATCCGTTAATAGGCGTAGCTACTCCTTAAAGGAACGTTAGTTTTAGTGTTATTTATTTTTCTGAAACGTAATTCCTTTTTTTAATTATTAATTGGGGGACCCTGTATATTACAGATATAATACTTTTGCTTACTACTTGTTATAAAATAACTTTCATATTATTAAATTATTTTTTTTGCCCAATTCCGTAAGTAGGGGAAGATTGGGACCCTTCGTACATGGGGCACATTCATACATAAACTATTTTTAAATAACCGCGAAAAATTTTAAAATGAAACTATGCGTACGCAAAGAATAACTTAATTGTCGTGCACCAATGAAATTTGAAAGCAGTTCAGTTGCAACGAGTGGCAGAATAGGGTGAAGTGTGTTTGAGCTGTCCCCAAGTAAATTTTGGTACAAAGTTTGCGACTCTTGTAAGACGTATTCTGTAATTCAGTAATACCGAAAATCGTTCTTGGGGTGAGTACAAATTATTAAAATCAAGATTTAAACATCAGAAATTACTGGACTTAATTTGATTTTTTTGTAATCAACGAAACATTTTTTTTTTCATTTTGGGGTAGATTCGTACATAAACAAAGGGGAACATTCATACGCGTACGAATGCGCCCCTTTTTATGTCTTCTGTTTTCAGAATCATGGTGAGGAATTATAAAAAGAAGGAATCCAGAAACACTGAAATAAACGAAGAAACAATGTCTCTGGCTATAAATGAGGTTCTGGAGGGCAAATTATCATATAGGAAAGCTGCTGATAAATATAATATAAAGTCGTCAACGTTGGAGAGCCGCATTAAGAAAATTCGAAATGCAAATGTTGGCGAGTACGAAACCGATCGTTCCTATAATTCAAAATATACGTCACGTCAAGTATTTTCCAACGAAGAAGAGACACAGTTAAATAATTATATTTCGGAATGCAGTAAAATGCATTATGGCCTGACAATTTTACAAATTAGAAAACTGGCTTTTGAATATGCCAAAGGAATAAATTGCAGATATCCACCACAATGGGATGAAAATCAGTTAGCTGGAATTGATTGGATGCACGGATTTCGAAAACGTAATAGCAATTTGAGATTAAGAAAACCTGAAAACACAAGTGCAGCCAGGTCTTTTGGTTTTAACAAAACAGCCGTTAATGAATTCTATGAGAATTTGGAAAACGTTTACAATACTCATAAATTTACTGCCGATCGTATATTCAATTTTGATGAATCCGGCATATCTACAGTATTGAATACTCCTAAAGTATTGGCTGAAAAAACTCAAAAACAGGTCGGGCAACTTGTGTCTGCCGAAAGAGGGCAACTTGTTACTTTTGGTGGCATAATTTCAGCGAGTGGAAACACAATTCCTCCTCTTTTTATTTTTCCTCGCGTTCATTATAAAAATCATTTTATCGACGGTGCTCCAGATAACTATCTAATATCACAAATATTTACGGACGTTCTAAAACACATTCAAAAACATACGCTTTGTTGTAAAGAAAATCCCATTTTATTATTGTGTGATAACCACGAAAGCCACGTTAACATAGAAGCTATTAATTATGCAAGGGAGAATGGAATAATTTACCTATCGTTTCCACCCCATACATCTCATCGTCTCCAACCACTGGACGTGGGGGTATTTGGACCTTTTAAGTCGAAATTGAAAACAGCTTTTAACGACTGGCATATTTCAAATCCTGGAAAAACTGTTACTATCTACAATATTCCCAAATTAGCTACAATAGCTTATTTCCAAGCATTTACAGCAAAAAACATTATTAGTGGATTCACTACACCAGTTACTACACCCTTTAATAAACTCGCATTTGGAGATAAAGATTTTACTCCCATTCAAGTTTATAATTTCAATAAACCTGCAGTAAATACCAACGATGAAAATTTTTCTGTCACACCAGAACAAGCAAAAAATAAAAAAGTCTTGCCAACTTCCAAAGATGTCATCTCAACTAATCAACCAAACGTACTTTCGCACACCGATGCCTCCGTTAAACATTTAACTAACACTGCTTCATCTACCCGAATTAGTCCGTCACATCCAAAAGCATCGACATCAAAAGTTTCAATTACACCAGAAATGATTCGTCCATATCCAGTTGCTGACAAGAAGAAACAAGTAAAGAAAAGTAGGCAGCCAGGAAAATCTAGAATTTATACAGATACTCCAGAAAAAAATAGAATTCAAGAGCTGCAAAGGAGTAAAGACGAGAAGAAAGTAGAAAAAGAAAAAAAACTAAAAGCAAGAGAAATGAAACGTATCCTATCCCTTTCGTGTGATTCAAATTTGACACGCCCAAGAAAGAAATATAGAAAGAGAACTCCTTCAGAAAGTAGCTCGTCACACTGATATTAGTTTGAGGGAAATCTCTACTGCAAGTCCGGACATTTATGAAGAGAATGACCAACTTTCAGATGAAGTCCCTATCGAACTAATTCCGGAGAATATAAAACCTGACAATTTCATATTGGTAAAATTTGAAAAGAAAAAGTCTGTAGTGCATTTTGTAGGCCAAATAATAAGTCATTACAGTCTTACAGAATACAAAGTATCATTCTTAAGGAAGAAACCGGGTTCTTGGACTTTTGTTTTTCCAAATGTACTGGATGAAGCGATAGTTTTCTTTACAGATGTCATTTTGATATTACCTCATTCTGTGTCTTCTACTACGGCTAGAACGTCTGCTATGTTTACTTTTCCTGTAGATTTAAGTGCGTATAATGTACAGTAGTTAATATTTTTTTTGACTTTAAAACGTTCATCAAAAATTAAATTATTATTTATCTCATACTTACCAAATAAAAATAAAATTTAAGTTTAAATAAGTACTAATGGGAAAGTTTATTTTGTTGATTTTTCTTAAAATTTGTACGTGCAATAAAGACTTATAATGAAAAAAATATTTATGTATGAATCTACCCCTGCGTATACAAAGGTGCCCCCTTAAATGTATGAAGGTACCCCCATCGAGGGGTACATTCGTATGATTTCCTTACTTTGAAAAAAGCAGCATTTTTTATTTATATATAATTTAAACGAATTTCTAATCTAATTTTTATTTGAATTGAACATATACATTCACCTGTGATATGAAAAAAAGTGTATAATATGATTTAACGAAATTTTATAAGTATATTGGGAAAAACTGTACGAAGGATCCCAATCTTCCCCTATACCGTCTTCTGCGCACAGTCAGATTCGCTTACGAAGAGTTTTTATCCTGAGCTTTTAGCTACTTTCTTATAGCCTTTTCTTGCCATCTAAAGAAGTACCTCCCTACTCAATTAAAAAGCACAATAGATGGCGCATACATGTAAATATGAAAAACTCTTTAGATCTGGGAACTTTACCTATAAAGTCATAGGTGGCCTGCTTCACAGGTACCAACAATTTTTACAAAAAGTATCTGCACTTTGTTGTCAATAGATGGCGCCCAATAGTTTATTCTTTTTCGTTTTTCGTTCGTTTGGGCAATGGGGTTTATTTTTGAATCACGTTATAGAATCGATGGTAAATAAATTCAATTTTCATAGAAGCTTTTCGTAGTGAATTGCGCTAAATAAACAATCCATAGATGGCGCATAGAAATCATGACATGAATATCACGACACTTTTACATTTCTTTTTTAAACAAACTGTCATTTTTGGACGAATCTTCAAGAACAGCTTTAATTTCCTGTCTACAGACGCCGCGCGTTATTTTCTTCTTTTTCATTCGCCGATAGATGGCGGGCATTAAACGCCAGAATTACAGTTTTCTTCTTTTTCACATTCACTTTAACAGTGACATTTTTAGGTTCGGGAAAATCCTATGAAAATGGAAAAAAAGAAAATAGAAAATTTGATTGAATTTCATAAAATAAAAGTTAATAAATTGCATTCATTTAACAGCCCGATAGATGGCGCACGTATAATTAATGCAATTTTGTGCTAATAGATGGCGGGCATTAAACGCCAGAATTACAGTTTTCTTCTTTTTCACATTCGCTTTAACAGTGACGTTTTTAGGTGCGGGAAAATCATATGAAAATGGAAAAAAAGAAAATAGAAAATTTGGTTGAGTTTCATAAAACAAAATTCAATAAATTGTGTTAATTTAACAGCCCGCTAGATGCCGCATGTATAAATAACGCAGTACCTGCGATTTTCTGTCGATGGATGGCGGGCATTAATAATAAACACTTCTTCTTTTTAATTTTAATTAATAGAACAGTTTGATAGATGGCGCACAACAACGAAATCTAAGAGAAAAACAATCGACGATCGCTTTTTTTCAGTGAATTGCGCTAATTAAACCAGTCATAGAAAAGGCACTTTACTGGATAGTTTGCTTTCTTTGTCTGTCTGTAAAAAATGAAAACAGTTTCGTATTAGTTCCTAGAAAATACTCACACATTTCTGACAATAGATGGCACACCTTAATTAATATTCATTATTTTCTTGATCGTTTTATTAAATGTTCCCCTTTTTAAATTAAAACGAAACGTATAGAAAACAAAATCAAATAAAAACAAATGCGATCGCATCTCTTAAGAAACTTCATTTTAATAATTTTTAATTTAATTATCTTTTACATCAATAGATGGCGCAGGTCTGGTTTTTAATGAGACTTCCATTTATTTTTATTTTTTGGCAGAAATACTTAAATAAATATGAGTAAATAAAGAGACGTTCATACGTAATAAATTTGCTTTATTTAATATCGTTTATTTTATGAGTCAACAGATGGCGCGCAAATCGTGTAGGTTTTATTTTGATTTGTTTTTTTTTTCCTTTTGACAGAATGTTTTTCTGTTTAAGTGAACGTTGTGTTTTTTTGTGCAACAAGTCATTTTAATAATTTTAGACGTGCAGTATCAAATCTTAATTATTAATAAACCCGAAAGAGTTCGTCCTGAGCTTTAAGCTTTGCTTGGATAACTGGACGATTTCAACATCTCATCCTCAGCTGTTTGAAGTTCTCCAAAAAGTAATACTTAAAAGTCTTTTGTTTTGTGTATGTACAGGCGGCGATACACTCATTATAAAAGTGCCCTTCGTCCTGAGCTTTCAACTCTATCGTTTGTAAAAGCATCTTCCTTCCCGAGCCTTTAATTTCGTTTTAACCTTCTTTCGTTCTGAGCTTCTAGCTCCTTGTTTATGGTATTCGTTTCTTATTGCGAAAGTCCTGAGCTTTTAGCTTATTTTTACCGTTACATCGTTTGTTATTGTAGAACTTTCGTACTGAACTACTAACTCTAACAAAAAAAAGTATCTTTCTTCCCGAGTTTTTAGTTCCGTTTTAACCTTCTCTTGTCCTGAGCTTTTAGCTCCTAGTTTACAACCTCTGTTTACAACTTCTAGCTCCTTCTTTTATTGCCCTCGTCCGTTATGCTGAATATTTTGTTAATCTGAGCCTTTAGTTCTTGTCCTGAGCTTTTTTAGCTCATCGTTTATAATATTTGTTTGTTACTGTAAAAGTATCTCTCATCCTGAGTTTTTTTACTGTTAGTGCTGTTACATCGTTTTTTTGTAAATGAACTTTTAGCTCCCATTTTTATATTCTTTCGTCTTGAGCTTTAATCTATCGTTTAGTCTTCGTTTCTACCTGAGCTTTCAGTTCCGTTTTAACCTTCTTTCGTCCTGAGCTTCTGGCTCCTTGTTTACGGTGTTCGTTTGTTAACACCTGAGCGTTTAGCACATTTTTTACTGTCACATTGTTTTTTAGTGTAGAAGAGCTTTTATCTCACACTTTGATTCTTTCGTCCGGAGCTTCAACTCTATTGTTTACAGTCTTCGTTTCTACCTGAGCTTTCAGTTCCGTTTTAACCTTCTTTCGTCCTGAGCTTCTAGCTACTTGTTTAAGGTATTCGTTTGGTATTGCAAAGGACCTGAGCTTTTAGCTCATTTTTTCCTATTACGTACATCGTTTCTTACTGTAGACGAGCTTTTAGCTCCCATTTTAACATTGTCTCGCCCGGAGCTTTCAACTCTAGTGTTTATAGTCTTCTTCTCGAGCTTTTAGTTCTGTTTCACCTTTCTTTCGTCCTGAGCTTCTAGCCCCTCGTTTATGGTATTCGTTTGTTATAGTTAAAGTCCTGAGCTTCTAGCTCATTTTTTACTGTTACATCGTTTGTTGTCGTAAAAGAGTCTTGTTCTGCGCCTTTAACTCTATTGTTTGTAGTGTTCATTTGTTATTGTGAAAGTATATTTCTTCTTGAGCTTTTAGATCCTTTTTTACAGTCTTCGTTTGTTCTTGCAAAGGGTTTGTTGTCCTGAGTTTTTAGCTCATTTTTAACTGTCATCATCTGTTACTGTAGAAAAATATAGTTCCCGTTTTAGCCTCCTTCTTTCATCCTGAGCTTCCTCACCTTAATTTTTAGTCTTCGTCTGCAATTATAAAAAAAATATGTTCTCGAGCCTTTGCCTTTCGTTTTTTGTTATAGAAGCTCCTAGTTGTTTTCCTACAATTTTCGTCCTGAGCTTTAACGTTCTCCATTTGAGGTTCTCCTGAGGTTCCATCTTTGTTTAAATAATCCTCCCGAGTTAAAATTTAAAGAATAATCGGTTTTCTCATTCTGAGCTTTCCCGAGAAGTTTTATCCAAATTTCTACAGAAAGGGCGGGAGCTTTGAAGCTCTCACGTCCCGTTTTGGCTTCCATTTTTCATCCTGAGCTTAATTTTTACTGTCTTGGTCAGTTCTTGTAAAAAAAAATATTTTTCTGAGCGTCTAGCTTCCTTTTTTTTATTATAGAAGCTTCGAGTTGTTTCCTTACGCTTTCGTCCTGAGCTTTAACACAATTTTTTGAGGTCTCCGTTCGTCGTTGACCTTTCTCCTCAGCTCTTGTCTTTGTGTAAGTTAAAATTGAAAGAAAAATCGAAAAGGATTGGTTTTCTCGTCCTGAGCTTTCCTAAGGAACTTCATCCGGAGTTTTACAGAAAGGGCGCGAGGTTTGAAGCTCTCGGGTTTGTTATGTAGATAATCCTTCTTGTGCGACATTAATGAACGAGTAGTTTTCTTGGAGAGAGAAAGATATCAGTTGTCTCGTCCTGAGCTTTTATTTAAAAGAAAAGAGAATAGAGGTCAGTACAGTGTGATATGGAAGGGATTTAGTCGACTGGATGAAGCTGATTAGCTTAAGCAGATTAGATAAGCAGTTATTGTAAAAAAATATTTTCCTGAGCGTCCAGCTTCCTTTTTAGCTTTCGTTTTTTTATTCTAGAAGCTCCGAGTTGTTTCCTTACGATTTCGTCCCGAGCTTTAACACAATTTCTTGAGGTCTCCGTTCGTCGTTGACCTTTCTCCTCAGCTCTTGTCTTTGTGTAAGTTAAAATTGAAAGAAAAATCGAAAAGGATTGGTTTTCTCGTCCTGAGCTTTCCTAAGAACCTTCATCCGGTGTTTTACAGAAAGGGCGCGAGGTTTGAAGCTCTCGGATTTGTTATGTAGATAATCCTTCTTGTGCGACATTAATGAACGAGTAGTTTTCTTGGAGAGAGAAAGATATCAGTTGTCTCGTCCTGAGCTTTTAAAGCTTTAAAAGAAAAGAGAATAGAGGTCAGTACAGTGTGATATGGAAGGGATTTAGTCGAGTGGATGAAGCTGATTAGCTTAAGCAGATTAGATAAGCAGTTATTGTAAAAAAAATATTTTCCTGAGCGTCTAGCTTCCTTTTTAGCTTTCGTTTTTTTATTATAGAAGCTCCGAGTTGTTTCCTTACGATTTCGTCCTGAGCTTTAACACAATTTTTTGAGGTCTCCGTTCGTCGTTGACCTTTCTCCTCAGCTCTTGTCTTTGTGTAAGTTAAAATTGAAAGAAAAATCGAAAAGGATTGGTTTTCTCGTCCTGAGCTTTCCTAAGAACCTTCATCCGGAGTTTTACAGAAAGGGCGCGAGGTTTCAAGCTCTCAGATTTGTTATGTAGATAATCCTTCTTGTGCGACATTAATGAACGAGTAGTTTTCTTGGAGAGAGAAAGATATCAGTTGTCTCGACCTGGGCTTTTATTTAAAAGAAAAGAAAATAGAGGTCAGTACAAGTCAGTGATATGGAAGGGATTTAGTCGACTGGATGAAGCTGATTAGCTTAAGCAGTTATTGTAAAAAAAATATTTTCCTGAGCGTCTAGCTTCCTTTTTAGCTTTCGTTTTTTTATTATAGAAGCTCCGAGTTGTTTCCTTACGATTTCGTCCTGAGCTTTAACACAATTTTTTGAGGTCTCCGTTCGTCGTTGACCTTTCTCCTGAGCTCTTGTCTTTGTGTAAGTTAAAATTGAAAGAAAAATCGAAAAGGATTGTTTTTCTCGTCCTGAGCTTTCCTAAAAACCTTCATTCGGAGTTTTACAGAAAGGGCGCGAGGTTTCAAGCTCTCAGATTTGTTATGTAGATAATCCTTCTTGTGCGACATTAATGAACGAGTAGTTTTCTTGGAGAGAGAAAGATATCAGTTGTCTCGTCCTGAGCTTTTATTTAAAAGAAAAGAAAATAGAGGTCAGTACCGTGTGTGATATGGAAGGGATTTAGTCGACTGGATGAAGCTGATTAGCTTAAGCAGATTAGATACGCAGTTATTGTAAAAAAAATATTTTCCTGAGCGTCTAGCTTCCTTTTTAGCTTTAGTTTTTTTATTATAGAAGCTCCGAGTTGTTTCCTTACGATTTCGTCCTGAGCTTTAACACAATTTCTTGAGGTCTCCGTTCGTCGTTGACCTTTCTCCTGAGCTCTTGTCTTTGTGTAAGTTAAAGTTGAAAGAAAAATCGAAAAGGATTGGTTTTCTCGTCCTGAGCTTTCCTAAGAACCTTCATCCGGAGTTTTACAACAGAAAGGGCGCGAGGTTTGAAGCTCTCGGATTTGTTATGTAGATAATCCTTCTTGTGCGATATTAATGAACGAGTAGTTTTCTTGGAGAGAGAAAGATATTAGTTGTCTCGTCCTGAGCTTTTATTTTATTAAAAGAAAAGAGAATAGAGGTCAGTACAGTGTGATATGGAAGGGATTTAGTCGAGTGGATGAAGCTGATTTCTAATAAGGCAATCGATGTATCCTGGTATTACGAAACGAAAGAGCTTTTGTTTATGAATTCAAAAGTGCGATAACAGAGCGCGCGCCATCTTATCGCAAAACGCGGAAATATTTGGACACGTTTTAGTTTAGTTTTGATTGGTCGTTGTAGAACTTGGGAGATCCTGTATATTTCGAATTTTTTGAATGCAATGTGCGTGTATTCAGAAGTTGTACAGTATCTAGTCAACGATTTGCAATAAAAATAAGAAAGTACTAATGTATTATTAATGAAACAAATCATAAATGTTGACGTTAAAATACCACTTGAATAGATTACATGCAAAGTTAGCCAAACACAATTAAATATTAAAAAAAATTATAATCATGTGTCTTTGTTATTCTAAAGTCGCCGGAGGCCTTATACCTTGCATATATTAATAGAATAAGCTTTCCATTCAATACATCTATTGATTACAATTACTTAATCCCCTTTTTCAATTGAAACGCTTTATTGTCCCGCCGCAGTCAACAAAATACCGATTTTCTTTTCCATTTACAATAAACGAAGTTGCTTCAGGATAGGATAACGTGAACGTTAAGAAATAAAAGCAAGCCATTAATCTTATCAAAGATCGAATCGGTGTGGTTATCCTTGAGAATACTTTCCGGAGATTCGAGGTTTCATTTCAAATTAATGGCGAACTTAACGTACCAGATTTAGAAAAAGAAAAAACAGTTTTTAAAACTAAATTATTCAAATAGTGCAGTGCCTTAACTTGTTGAATTAAATTAGGATTAGATTAGAACAGACAACAGTCTTGTGATATTCTTTATTGCTCTTCATTTCGTGTACACAAAACGGAATGTCATATACGGGGGGGTGCTCTATGAGCTATCTTTTATTTTGAATAACTAATTCGTTGACAAAGTTAATCTGCATATTATTGAGCAAGGCGCATGTGAAACCTATTAAATTATTATCAGAGTGAAAGGCAAATTTTTGCGACAGTTCGCAGAAAAACGTACGCACCAGATTGGATATACGAGGGCCAAAAATCGCGTCGATTGCATTTGCGCGCGTACATAAATTAGCGGCGGCGAATTGCGCCGTTTAAGAATTATTTACGTAATCGATAAGAGCCTGACATATACTAATCGCGGAAATAAAATAAAATGCGGCGAATGCGGCGCGTTTTTAAAAAACGGTCCACACTTACGTGTAAACGTAACGATTACGTTCACAATATTAACAATAAATGTGTATTAATTTCTGCGGCGCGCTTTTGTTCGCTGAAACTCACCTGAATTATGCATGGAATTTTGCACTACGTATATAGAACTGCGAAAGCGTGAAAATATCATTCTTTTAAGAAACAAATGAATACAAGAAATTAAACTGCCTTTAACACGTCAACAATCACATAGGTCCTTACGTACTTACAATAGGTAGAAAGTTCGTTTGTTTGCAAAGCGAAAAACGGATGAAAAATGCATGTCACTTGCAAACAAAAAACATGTAATACATAAGGGGAAAAACGAAAAAAAAAAGAAATTTGTAAGCTTTTGTTACGGTACTTGGGGGGGGGGAAGTCGGATCGAATTAAGCTGCACGTCATCGTATGGCAGAAAATGACGAGGAACGCGATGCCGCCGCGAGCTTGACGATCTGACCACCCGAAGCGCCGCTACAGCACCGAACTCCTCCGGGGGGGATGAATCGACGAAAAGGGGGGTCCGTGCACGTGATTAGACGGCGCCCGCCGACTCAGAGTCACAAAACTTTATAGCTTGATACAAAAATTCGCTCAGTTTGGCCGCTACGGAGCGTTAAAGTTCCTGTGTATTCTTATGGGAAATAAAAATTTTTCTCGAACGTTTCTCGAGAAAGTTATCTGGGGATTTCTTTAAACTTCCGACGCCCGTTAGATTAGTCCTTCACGAGTCTTTCGAGGCCCCGCCCGCTCCGGTAGGACGACCAGGGCCGGCTCTAAAGCGTTTAGAATTCGACTCCGATCGGTTATCTCTTCGGGAAAAAAAATAAATCTCCGGAACCGCAAGAGATATCGCCCAGGTGTTCCAACGAGAGGATAGCTACCACCTCCCTCTTCGCGACGACACCGGTTTCGACACGATAGCTCCATAAATAACGGAACGGCGAATTTTTTTCCTCTGCCTTAGGAGATGGCGCTGCAATTCTTTCAATGCAATTAATCGGTTATCTATCTGACTCTACGCAAGTTCATTGCTCCTGTTTTCTTTCCAATTACAATGCTTTCCAATTACAATGGAACTGGAAGCATTCGAATTATGTTTGCAAATGTCCTCAAAATTTCCGTCGTTCTTCGATAGATGGCGCTCTAGTTCTCTCATTGTAATTTTATTACTGCTTTATTAATCAAGTTTAGCATTATCTCGATTTTCGTTAGAAAACTCGACTGAGAATCTTGAAATCTTTTAAAGGGACACTAAATTATGCACACTAACACTTTACACGTTTGATGGCTTCTTCAGAAGTGAAAAAATATAAATAAAGTTGTCAAAATAAACAAGGTTGTCAATAGAAACAAGGTTGTTGATAGAAACTGAAAAAGTAATTGATCTTTTTTTTATATAAATTAATTATAAACATATAATATTTTATTTTAATAAATGTTAAAAATCGACAGATTTAAAGAATCTAGAAAACTGCAAAATATATCGTTTAAATTTGCAAAATCTGTACGTTTATTAATAGAATTCGATGACATTTTTATTTTACACATTTCTATAAAGCGTCTTTCGAAAATATTAGACTCACAGCATAAAATATTAGTATTTTCAAAATCAAAATTATGGTCATTTTCTAATTAATGTTCTACAAGAATGATTTTGATTATTTTTTTGGATATGTTTTTGTTACTTTCGATTTTTTGTTTCTTTTCTTTTTCTTTTTTCTTCGCATTTCGACGTTGTTTGTTTCAGTTCTTTTTTCGTTTCGTCTATTGTTTTCTCGTCTGTCTTATTTTCGAAGAATCTGTCTCTTGTTTTTTTGTCTGTTGTTGTTTTTCTTTGGATTCTTATAATTCAAATAATTTTTCACGTTGCATTCGACATTTCGTACAGATTATTCTTTAGTTTCTTTTTTTCTGTTGACGATTTTGATTATCTCACACTTCACCAGATAATTGTCGATTTTCTTTTGTTTCAGAAATTAAAGTAACCGCTAAGACACGCGGTTTAAATATTTAACGTCTGCGCAGTGTTCGCATGCATCCGGAAGTTTTTAGTAATGTGTAATTCATCTGTTCTGTAATAGATGGCGCTCAGGCTCAGAAACTCTCCTTATATTAAAGAATCCGTGTGAATATAAAAATAGTTTTTAGTAATGTGTAATTTATCTATTCTGCAATAGGTGGCGCTCAAAAACTCTCATTATATTAAAGCATCCGTGTGAAATATAAAAATCGTTTCTGTTGAAACAATCTAACTGTTGTTTGACGTTCGCCAAAGACCGACTGATCTAAATTCGAAGCTCTAAAATAGATGGCGCTGCTAATCTCTCAGACTCTCATTGTATTGTTCGTAATTTCAAGTATTTCAAGTATTTGGAAATTAACGGCTAATTTAAATCAAGCTTTCATTTGCTTTTTTTTGTAGGTATTTCATTTTTTCTTTTTATAGACGAGCAAATCCCCGATTTTCATCGGAAAGCCCTTAAAAATCAAATAAATCAAGCGTTCATCTGTTTTTTTGTATTTATTACTTTTTTTGTTTCTTTTTATAAGCAAATAAATAGCCAATTTCCACCGGGAACCCGTTGAAAATCAAATAACTCAAGCTTTCAACTCAACTTTGTTTCTTTGTATTTCATTGTCCTTTTTTTTTATAAGCAAGAAATAGAAATAAGTAGGGCGACCAGGGCCGGCTCTAAAACGCTTAGAATTCGACTCCGATCGGTTATCTCTTCGGAAAAAATAAATAAATCTCCGGAACCGCAAGAGATATCGTCCAGGTGTGCCGATGGGAGGATAGCTACCTCCTCCCTCTTCGCGACGACACCGGTTTCGACACGATAGCACCATAAATAACGGAACGGCGAATTTTTTTTTTTTATTCGCCTCCGGTAAGGTGCAATTATTTCTCCGGAACCTGAAGAGATGTCGTGAGGTGTTTCAAGTAGAGGACTGTTTAGTACCGGGTGATTTTAATTTTTCGACGCCCATTAGATTAGTCCTTCACGAGTCTTTCGAGGCCCCGCCCGCTCCGGTAGGACGACCAGGGCCGGCTCTAAAGCGTTTAGAATTCGACTCCGATCGGTTATCTCTTCAGAAAAAAAAAATTAATCTCCGGAACCGCAAGAGATATCGTCCAGGTGTGCCAACGGGAGGATAGCTACCTCCTTCCTCTTCGCGACGACACCGGTTTCGACACGATAGCACCATAAATAACGGAACGGCGAATTTTTTTTTTTAATTCGCCTCCGGTAAAGTGAAATTATTTCTCCGGAACCTGAAGAGACGACGTGAGGTGTTTCAAGTGGAGGACTGTTTAGTACCGGGTGATTTTAATTTCTTTTTAACAACTCTCGTCATGAAATTCGGACGGCACGTCTTAGCTTAACTGAAACATAAGGCGCTGCACTCACTCACTTCTTGAGATTTTTTACAGTAAAGCTAAGACGTACCGTCCGAATTTCATGGCAGGAGTTGATAACAAAATTTTGAAGGCATCAAAAATAAAACAAAGAAAGATCGCTGCTTTTCTTCTCTATAAACGAGAAAGACAAGAGAGGTATGCCAGAGTAGTCCATAATTAGGTGGGATTTTAATTGTTAAAATTATAAGCACTTCCTAATTTGAAAATGGTTTATTTAATCTGAGCGACCGGTTTCGGTATGAATACCTTCTTCAGGCCTACAAAATAGAGAGATTGAAGTATAAAACATGTGAACAGTAAGAATTACAGTGAATGGTAAAAATTGAATACATTTTTAACAACAGAAGATTTTAACCGCATGTTGTACAATGTTAGGTTATGTATATTCGAAAAACTATGTAAATACATTGAAAAATAATAGTAAACTTTTTTGATTAAGGTATGGTCTTAATGGGAAACAAATACTTACGGCTGAAGTCAAAATTTAGAAAAATGATTCAAAATTGCAAAAGAAAAGAAATAACCATAATGTAACATTTTAGTTCCAAAGGTTGAGGAACAACTGACAGGTGACAGGAGATAAAGCGAGTGAAGTTAGTTAGTTAGTGCCATGAATATAGGTTCGTATTGAAGTTTTAATTGCTCATTTAAGCAAGTAATATTTTGATTTTGTTTAATTTTATGTATTTCTAGTGCTTCTAGTAGTGTAAGTTTATGACTTTTAGGGCATTCATGTAAGAGTTCGGTATTATTGATATTGATATCAAGTTTATGACCGGTGTGAAGTAGATGTTTACCAACATTAGAATTTATTGTGTCTCTAATATGTTCTTTTATACGTTTATTTATATTTCGTCCTGTTTCGCCTATGTAGATTGCTTGACAGTTTTCTCATTTTAATTTGTATACTCCGCTTTTTTCAAATTAATTAATTTTATCTTTATTGTAAATTAAATTGATTTGTTTAATTGGCAGTATTAGAGAATTAGAATATCTTATAAATCACGTGAATTATTTCGGCCTTATTGGGCCTCGTCAGAGATATGTACTAAAAAATTACTTTTTGAAAGGATAATAATTAAAATTATAAACTTACACCTTTCATTAATTTCACTCAATGTTTCCATAGTTACTTACGTTATTTAGTTTACTGTCACATTTTGACTGATGAAACATAACACGTTTCCTTCATTTTTACAAAATATTAGACAGTTTTTCAAAAAGTTTTCTTTCAGGGTTTGTTTTTGGGATTTTGGAAATTCAAAAATATGTAAGTTTATAATTTTAATTATTATCCTTTCAAAAAGTATTTATTTAGTACATATCTCTGACGAGGCCCAATAAGGCCGAAATAATTCACGTGATTTATAAGATATTCTAATTCTCTAATACTGCCAATTAAACAAATCAATTTAATTTACAATTTTCATTTAGCAAGAACTACAGCTTTCATTTATCTTTATTGTTTTGTAATATACTTAGAGTGTTAGTTTTTTGTGTTGTCGTGTAATTGATATTAAATTTATGTAAAACTATTTACATACTATTTTATAATTAATATTTCCTTGAAAAGTTAGTTGTTTGTATATAGTATTGTTGTTTTTATTTTTATTTTCAGTAGAATTTTGAGGTTTATTATTGATTTTATTGTATCTTTTATTTATGTTGTTTAAATTGAAGTTATTGTTTATTGCTATTTGATTGATGTAATTTAATTCTTGATTTTTGTTTTCATTTGAAAGTGGAATGTTTTTAATTCGATTAAAGTAATAATGAAAAGCTTGTTGTTTGTTTTCGTGAGGATGATTAGAATTGAATGGGATTATTATGTCAGTAGAGGTGGGTTTGTGGTATATGTTAAAGTCAAAATTGTTGTTGTTTATGTTTTTTGTAATGGTTAGATCTAAAAAGTTGAGTTTGTTGTTTATTTCTTTTTCTATAGTGAATTTTATATTGATATGTATGCTATTTATGTAGTTATGGAAGAGTATTAGATCTTCGTTGTTGCCTGACCATATACAAATAATGTCATCAACATATCGCTTCCATAATTTTATGTTTAGCAAAATTTTTATTATTAAGAATGGTATTTTCTAGGTGATTCATATAAATATTGGCTATTAGATATGCGTTGGGTGCGCCCATTGGTAGGCCATCTGACATTTTATAATATTTACTATTGAATTGACAGTAATTGTTTGCTGTAGTTAGTTGGAATAATGACATTAACTTATCTAAATCTTGTTGAGTGTTAATATGTTGTTTGAGTATATTATATACAGGGATATTCACATAAACCGTTCGTTAAAAGTTTTCAAGGTTGCAGTTCACATAGATATTTGAAATTTAAGGAGCAAGGGTTTTCCGTGGAGATCTCTTTAAATAAAATAAAATTGCCTTTGTATCACTTCCGGTTGTACCGGAAGTCGCTATCAACTCGCTTATTTTAAATGGAATGCTATATTTTTTATCACGTTTTTGAATTATACATGTAAAAATATGTTAAGTTGCAATACATTTCCCTATCTCTAAAATGCATCATTTTTGAGATATTTTGAATTTTCTTAGAAATTTGGATTCTGCAATCTGATTTTCAAAAAATTATAACACAGCTGTTATTGAAGCAATTTTATTTGTAATAGCTAATATTGTATTTGAAGCTTTAAGGTTCTTAAAAATTCCATCAGCATAATCTATTAAGCTACAGGGTGTCTAAAACGCACCGCTCCACTCGAAGATATTCAAACACAGAAAAATACTTTTTTTCAAATGGAATGACCGATATTTTAATGCACCATTGTATGTGGAATCAAATGCTGCGTCGAACTGTACTAGCATTCCCTATACCTAACTTTAACAGTTTTTCAGTTATAAGATATTTCTGGTTTAATACATAAAAATTGACATTTATTAGGTTAAATATTTCTAATTTTGTTGATATAGTTATGAAAACAACAAACAATTGCATTTAACGTTTCCTGTTACTACAAATTTTAAGCAAAAGCAAAAAAAATTTGAGAATCAAAATCAAAATTACTCAAACGCTGATATTTTAAATCTATTTTTTAAATTCATGAAGAATGATCTAAAATTGTTCAGAGCAGAGAATGTGTGTTCAATCAAATGTACTCCTCTTGTCTCCTATGAATAAAACACAGTTTGGAAAGTTTGAACCTAACTTTATACAATTTGGAAAAATAAAATGTACGAAGATCAGTAACAAATAACGAAGATAATTAGACAATGATTTTAAAATACTTTCACGCTAATCCAGAGAATTGCAAACTAGCAGCTATTTTATTCTTCAATTTAAAGTAATGAAAATCATACTTTTTCGTTTTATAAGATCACAAGCGTCCTAAGAGAAGGATGATTAAAGAACTATTAAAATTTGTGAATTTCCACTTGCCAAATTCTATTTTCTTTGGTTGACTACAAAATTTGTAGTAACAGTAATCGTTGTTATAATTTCCATGCTATCTTAATAAAATTAAAAATATTTGACCTATTAAAATTGTAATTTTCTTTGAATTAATCGAAAATGTTTCATAACTCAAAAACTGTTAAAGTTAGGTATAGGGAATGCTAGTACAGTTCGACGCAGCATTTGATTCCACATACAATGGTGCATTCAAATATCGGTCATTCCATTTGAAAAAAAGTATTTTTCTGTGTTTGAATATCTTCGAGTGGAGCGGTGCGTTTTAGACACCCTGTAGCTTAATAGATTATGCTGATGGAATTTTTAAGAACCTTAAAGCTTCAAATACAATATTAGCTATTACAAATAAAATTGCTTCAATAACAGCTGTGTTATAATTTTTTGAAAATCAGATTGCAGAATCCAAATTTCTAAGAAAATTCAAAATATCTCAAAAATGATGCATTTTAGAGATAGGGAAATGTATTGCAATTTAACATATTTTTACATGTATAATTCAAAAACGTGATAAAAAATATAGCATTCCATTTAAAATAAGCGAGTTGATAGCGACTTCCGGTACAACCGGAAGTGATACAAAGGCAATTTTATTTTATTTAAAGAGATCTCCACGGAAAACCCTTGCTCCTTAAATTTCAAATATCTACGTGAACTGCAACCTTGAAAACTTTTAACGAACGGTTTATGTGAATATCCCTGTATTAATTGAAGAGTTTCTGTTATGGGAATGTTAGTGTATAAGTTTGTGACGTCAAATGAGACTAATTGGTCATGATTTTGTATGTTTATGGATTTCAGATTATTTATTAATTCTAATGAATTATTTAGGGTGTGTTCGGTTTTGAAATTGGTGATGTTATTGAAAATATTGATGAGTATTTTATTTAAGGGGTAAGTTGGTGAGTTTATAGAGTTGACAATAGGTCTAATAGGTATGTTATCTTTGTGCAATTTGGGTTGACCATATAACCTTGGCAAAGTAGGATTCATTGGAATGAGTTTTTTGAATGTGTATTGATCTATATATTTTAGGAGTGTGTTTTGACAATTTTTTATAATGATTCTAGTGTTATTTAGGAGGTTTGTTATGGGATTTTTATTGATTTGAATAAAGCTATTGTTAGATAAGAAAGCTTCTGTTTTTTCTATGTAATCATTTGTATCAATTAAGACCATACCTGCGTTTTTATCTGCACATTATTAAATGTGCCTTTATCGCTACAGGGTGGTCATGGTAATAAAGAAAATATCAGAAATTTCAAAATGACAAAACTCGACTTTCTTAAATAGCACGCCCTATATTTTCCTATCCTAAATTCTTCGTTTAGTAAAGCACTTTCATTTTTGTTAAGTATGTCTTATGCCTATCTGCGATATTTTTCGAGATTTTTGCATCTATTTGAATTATTTTTATAAGACGAATACTTGCCTAAGGTGGCCGTGTAAAATAGGCAAACAATGCAAAGTAGAGATATTGCCCCGAGTACTCACCGTTGGGACACTCTGTATATCTGCCCAAATCGCATTTGTATTAGGAAAACTCTCTATTTATTCAATTATTTAAAACAAAACTTCAGTACATTTTTGAACACCATCAGTAATGCAACGCGATACCATTATTATTATTTTACATTTACGACTACAAAAAAAATTATTATTATTAATATCGCTACACATTTGATACACATTTCACATTTCTTAATAGTACGGTTTCATGTGACGTTGAAGACTCTCTTTTTAAAACCGTGCACTTTCTATTAATTACACACTCGAAAAAAAATACACTTTCTGATTTTATCTAATTGTGCAACGCGTTATGCAAATGTGCGATTACTTAAAAAAAAAGACAAAGTACGAGAGATAAAGCGTTTCCCTTATCAATTGTTGCTTCCGCTTTTTTTATTATTAAGGTCACGTAGGGGAACCTATTCATTTCGGGCGACTTTCATTCTCTCATTCGGACAGCATTGAATGAGAGACAGTTTCCTCTCTCTCTCTCTCTTTCTTTTCGTTACTACAATACAGTATTTATATTTATTTAAAATACGATCACTACCAGAATTTTCTTATTTTATTATTAATGTTAGGTTTTTGAGCGGCAAATTGAATTTGTTGCAAAACGAATTTGTAAATTGTAAGTTTGTAAATAACTCGGTTAAAACTGTCGACTGTCTTATGGGGGCTCATTTTTCACTATGTCCAAGATTCGGATCTAGAATTTCAAGTATCTCTGCCACTTTCTGACATTGTACTTAAAATGCAATAAATTTTTTGTATTATTTAGGTAATTAATTAGAATGGTTAACACACACTGTATCCACTACGTTATGTTATAACCAGGGATCATATTTGAGACCACCTACTGGCCACGCACTTCTAGCTTGACTGTACTCGGCCGTCCCCACCTTGTCTAAAGCTAAGTTCACATGCATTGCGGATACGCAAAATTTTTATTGCGGATCGTTTCTAATTGGTTCAAAATTCAAAATGAACCAATTAGAAACGATCCGCAATAAAAATTTTGCGTATCCGCAATGCATGTGAACTTAGCTTAAGGCAGCAGCGCAATCGGCGATCGATCCTCCCACTCTTCGATCTATTGTTCCTGTGTACACTCTGAATAGCAAGTTTTCGTATTTTCTCCGCAGGAAGTGACCTCAAATATGATCCTTGGTTATAACATTAAACAATCAAGAACAATTTTTAGGTGGACAGCCTTTACTTACTTTATCGACGCAAAGTTTATTTGTTTTATTTAATTTTATTTGGGCCTTGGCTTTCGCCGTACCACCGAAATTTTTATAAGACGGTACAGACATCAATGGAACAAAAAAAATGTATCCCGAAATTTAGGGAGAAAGAAAATTGGCAACACTGTTCGCCAAGCGTAAAAGTGGAGTTCTTCTTTACCAACAATACGTGCAAACTTAAAAAAATTCTTGCGATTTCCAGCGAGAAAAAGACGAAAGCAGAAGGCGATCGATTCTTGTCCTTTCTTGCTACAAAAAAAAAACATTCGAAAGTTTTCTTTCCCGACATCGATTCTATTTTGTTTGTTTAAAAAGACGATTGAGTTTCACAGTTGATTGTTTCATTTATTTTTTTTTTTTACAAAGAAAAAGTCGATTCAAATTCGAATGTCTAATTCATTTTATTTTTTTAACGCAAAAAAGACCATTTCTTTTGTTTCTTGTATTCGTCAGACAATCGATCGTCTTTTGTTTAAGTTTCTGTCGTTTCTTCTACATTTTGAGGCCAGTGTTACCAAACCTAACGTGAATAACGATAAGTAAATAAATGTAAAAAAAATTATCCTTAAATTTAGGGAGAAAGAAAATTGGCAACGCCGTTCGCCAAGTGTTAGAGTCGAGTCCTTTTTTACCGACAATACGCGCAAGCTTAAAAAAATTCTTGCGAAATGCAAGAGAACGAAAACAAGAAGCGATCGATTCTTGTCCTTTTTTGCCTCTTTAGAAGAAAAAGAAAACGATTGTACTTACGAATTTGTTTCACAAGCTTTATTTTATTTTATTTTTTTTTCGAAGAAAAAGTCGAAATTCGAACGTCTTTTGTTTTTAATTCATTTCTTGACGCATTTTTTGTTTCTTGTATTTGTCAAATAATCGATCGTCTTTTGTTTTTCGCTGCGTCGGGAGTTGTTAAACAGTTATTAAAAAAATTAAATCAAAAGTCAGCGTTTCACTGTATGTTTGACAGCTTCGTTAGGAGCTGTCAAACGATTCTAAAAATTAATTAAAAAGTAAACGTTTCGCTGTGCGTTTGAGAGCTGCGTTAGGAGCTATCAACCAATTGTAAAGATCAGCTCCTGACGAAGCTGTCAAACAGTTTAAACGATTTAAAAGTCTACGTCAAAAGTCAACTTTTCGCTTCATGTTTGGCAGCTCCGACACAGCTCCGAAAACGACTTTTCGACTTTCGACGTTTCGCTGTATGTTTGACAGCTTCATCAGGAGCTGTCAAACAATTGAAAGGGTTACATGTTTGGGAGCTTCGTCAGGAGCTGCCAAACAGTTATAAAGAAATCAATTCAAAAGTCAACGTTTTCCTGTACGTTGGACGGTTTCGTCAGGAGCTGCCAAACAGTTATAAAAAACAATTTAAAAAAATAATAATAACAACTGAGCGACTTCTTTCTTGCTGTTGTAAATATGGCGAGAACAACTATTCGAGTTTTCAAGCGCCATCTGTGGAGTAAATCTCAAAACCAATTTGTAACGAGCGTCTAAATAAAAACCTGGTCAAGTGGGTTGTGATCGAGAATTTTTCCATTGCATTTACATAGCAGAATTACTAAATGTAGCCTACTTGACCAGGTTTTTATTTAGACACGAGTTAGGTACAATTGCATTTTATAATAACCTACAAAAAGAAAACAAAGTGAGGAATAAAACAAGAAAGAAAAGTCACGTCTTTACGGAAACGACGATGGAAACTGTCCGGCTCTCGTAACAATATAAAGTTAATGCAATCCAGCAGCGTCATCTGGCGAGGGGTTTGCGTGTAAACTTCGAGCTATTTGTATTGTCATTTAAGAAAATCGACGGGCAACTTTCTGTTGTTGTGAAAACGGCGAGAGCAACTCAAGTTTGTAACAAGAACAAAAGAATTCCATCATTTCAAGAATATACAGAAAATTCTCCAGCGCCATCTGTTGAGAAACTCTTTATGTACCTTTAATGAAGTGCAAGAAAATAAAGTGGAAAGTAATGCCGGGTTTCGTAAAAGCCAATTAAATTTAATCATTGGTTGAGAATAATAATCATTCCTATACCTTCAGCACATGTAACCATACTTTTAACGCATGATTAAATTTAAGTAACGTTTGTGAAATCCACCATAAGAGTCATATTGTAACAGAAAGCAGGATAATAATGACACAAACGAATGACTGCAGTCCAGCACCATCTGTTGAGTATATTTAAAGGCCAATTCGTACTTGCGTTTCCTAAATAAAAAGAGAAGACAAAGTGAGACGGATAAGCGAAAGAGAAAACATAATAGACGAAAGCAATGACGGAAACTTTTTGATAACAGGACGAAATAAATGTATTGCAATCCAGCGCCATCTGGGGAGGTGATTGGGTGCGCGATTTGTCCAGAAAACTTAAAAAGTGAAGTTGCTTTTGTTATGATTAAAATGTGAATTGATTTGCAATACAATTTTAAAAAATGTAAACGACTGTTCTCCAGCGCCATCATCGGGTGTACGTACCAGTTTGAGCAACTACTTTAGAAGAAATTCGAAAATCAAAGAAAAAATAAAAAGAGAAAAAATCACATCAAGACAAAAGCTACGATGAAGTTCGCAAGATCGCACTTTTCTCCAACGCCACCTATTGAGGAAACCCTAAAGACCAACTTCAGCGCCACCTATTGCTTAACCTTAGAGCTAGTCTATGCGATTGCGTCTCACAGAGCAGAAGAATCAAACGAAAGAAAAATGCCATGTCCTGACGGTAAACTCATCTTCGACGTACACCAGCGCCATCTATTGAGAGAATCTCGAAGCCAGTTGATGCAATAGCGAAGTGATTCTTTTAAACGTCATCACAATGTTCTCTCCGAAGTAACGCAAAGAAGAACTCGACTTTTTTCACGATCGCCATTGTCTACAATTATTTTATGACTTGCGCAATGTAAACTGCGTTTGGCAAACAGTCTTGCCAACTTTCTTTCTCCCTAATTTTTTTTTTGCATATGTTTTTTTGTTAATATTCTACTACTCATTAAAACTAGTAATATAATAACATCGACGTTTCACCGCACGTTGACGTAGTCCCTCCGGGATAAACATAACGCACAACGCACAGCGAAACGTGTCGACGTTAAAAGCTGTCCAGTTAAAAATTAAATACGATAAATGTAGTTACAAGAGGGTGCTTTAGTGATGATTACAGAATTAGATGAGTTAGTCACGTGTGCTTTACCTCGATTTCGTCTTTCGCACCCGACTTTCTCGAGCACTGGAAAGGCCCCCTAGCAATACTCTTAATGCCGTCGTACTTAGGCCAACCCTGCACACATGAAAACACAAATTTAAAAACCAATTAACGGACACGGGTTGAGTTTCTTTCGATGGTCAATTACAGAATTAAATTTTTATAGCATTTCATCTACACAGAGGTATACTGAAATGATCAGGATAATTTTTTTACTCAGCAACCATGCGGTCAGGATAATTTATTATCGCAGTAGTTTCTTTTGATTACTTAATTCAAGAAATATTCCAATACGCATGCTGATTTTTTTTTAATTGATTTTAACAGCGTACTGCCTTTTATTAAAAAAAAAAAAACAACTTTTGTTTTTCAAAATTCTTGGATGTAACAGTAACACGAAATTAAAGTCTCCCTTAATTATTATAAAAAGGAAAAAAAAAAGTATTTTAAGTTTCACTGTTGTAATGGGTTTTTTTTTTTAGAGAAATTAAAAATTTAATCATTTCTTTCTTGCGCCAAACGCAAATTATGAACGCAAACAATTTTATCTAATCGATTTTTATTATCTGAGTGACACACAACGTAAATCCTTTTACATACAAGAGGCTAATGAATTTATATGGTTTCTAAGGCCTACGCAGATATGCTCGTCATCATCATCATTAAAAAAATCTCACGCATTTTTTTCTCAATTGTGCAGAAGTACATTTTATGATTTGTCTGTTTCAAATTCTCGGCAATTGTCCTGAAATATGGTCCAAACAAAAGAGGAAGCTTCCGCTTTCAAGTTTAAAAGCTCCCCAAATGAATAGAACAACTTTAGGAATAGTTAGGACCATCTCTGCATGCATGCATTCATTCGTTGCATTCATCCCACTTAATAGAAAAAAAACTGCTGTTTTATTCCAAAAGAATAGAAATCGACAAAAGGAAACGAAAGAGAAGAGAAAAGGACAACGTGGCAAATAAAAAAGAAGCAGTGCAGCAAAATTTAAACTCGTACGCTCATGTAATACGTCACAAACACGCGAACGTCGCGCTTTGCCTCTTACAAGAAATTTCAGCTTCATCTCGAATCACCCTGTACATACATAACAACTGGTAATACGAGTTCCTCTCTAAACTCGTGCGCTCTTCTAAAGCGTCGCAAGTCTGCACACTTTCGCTGTTTTAGGTTGAATCGCCCTGTATATAATAAACAAGAAATAATCCAATTTAAAAGAAGTGGCACAGTAAAGTCTATCGAAGAATGCATGCATACAGCTGATTTCGCCTAATTTGTTCTGGGGTTGAATTCGTTCGTGTCGGTGTCAGAAATTAAAGCTTCATCTTGAATCACCCTGTATAAAGGTATGTAACTACTGGCTCTTTTTACAGCTCTGTTTAAACTCGTGTGCGTCGCTATTCAGTCCGAGCACTTTACCATTCGGAGGAAATTCGAGAAACGTCGCTGTTTTATCGTGAATCATCCTGTATACGTAAATCAACAAATAATCCAATAAAAAAAAGTGGTACGGCAAAGTCTATTGAAGGACGCAAGAGTACAGCAGATTTTTAACTTTAATGAGGGGGCAAACTTCAAGGGCTGGTTCCTCACTTCAAAACACGAAAAAAGTTAATGTAAACATAGGTCCGCAAACGCATAGTTTTTCAGATACAGCGTGTTTCATTTCAAATTCTCAAAAAATTGAAGGAAAAACATAGTAGGCGTCGTCTGATCAAAAAAAGTTATTAAGAAAAGTTGTTTAAAATTACGAGATAGCCCCGACTTCCAAATTTGGATGTAAAGTTTCCGTTTTTAATTATTTTCAATTAGCTGAAATGATGTACTTACGATGTGAATTTCACCCAAATTCGGAAATCGGAGATACCTCGTAATTCCAAACAACTTTTCTTAATAACTTTTTTTGATCAAACAACGCCTACTATGTTTTTTTCTTAATTCTTTGGGATTTGAAACGAAACACGCTGTATCTCGAAAACTATGCGTTTGCGGACGTCGTTTATACGAACTCTTTTTCACGTTTCGGCATGAAGAATCAGCCCTTGAAATTTTTCCCCTCATTAAAGTTGCACCCTGTATAATACAGGCTCTTTTTTATATTTTGCACCCTATCTAGCGGCCTTATTTTAGCAGCTAGAGAAAAACTTTAAATACGAAAGTTGAACGGTTTCATGCGTGCTATCTTCTAGGGTTTTCGCAAAAAACAAAAGCGAATCGCAAAGTCGAGAAAAAATACAACTTGTGTTTTTTTTAACGGAAGGCCCTATATATTTCTCGCTAGGACGACGGATAATTATTTCCTGATTTCAAAAATATATAATATGTTGATGTTTGGATGAGCCGTTTGTGATATATTTGAGTTAATCAAATATACACGTTAACATGTAGAAAGTCAAGGCGGCCTTGAACAAATGTTTAAAAAAGGACCTCTAAGTGACTGTTTTAGTTAGCAAATGACAATTTGAATTCGAATATTTGAAACTTAACGAATAATTGGTTACCACTTTGGACAAGAAACTAGAAGTGACTCCCTCCTGCTTATTCTTTACTCGTTGCTTAATTAGTTACCACTTTGGACAAGAAATTAGGAATGACTCCCTCCTGTTTATTCTTTGCTCGTTGCTTCTTACCGAATTAATTAAATAAATAATTAATTTAAGAAATAATAAAACCAATGTTATCCAGCGCCATCTGTGTAAATCTTGTTTTCTGAACTGTAATAAATCTTTTTGCAGCGAAATTTTAAATAGATTTTTACTTTTATGGCGTTCATATTTCAAGAAAAAGAAATTGAAGAATCGTAGACACTCTTTTGTTTCTTGTTCACTTCTTAATTTGTTCTGGAGTTCAATTCGCATCAGCGTGAGATATTTCAGCTTCATCTTGAATCACCCTGTACGTAAACAACTGATAATACGAGAGAAAGTGTTTTTTTTTCTCTCTCTTTTTAAACTTGTCCCCTCGCCTAATGCATCGCAAGTCGGACACTCCTCAGTTCAAGTACTTTGCCTTTCGGAGGACACGTCGCTGTTTTATTATGAATCATGCTGTATACATACATACAGTGTGTTATTCAAAGTTGTACAGATTTTTTAACTGACGATAGTACTCTTTAAATAGGTGCTTCCTTTATACAAAAGAGATACACAATTTATTGTCGTCCCACCCTTTTCCGGGAGTCCGGTGCTGTAGCGCGGCGCTCCGGATGGTCAGATCTTCAAACGCGCGGCGGCATCGCGTTCCTCGTCATTTTCTGCCATACGATCACGTGCAGCTCAATTCGATCCGAACCCCCCCAGGTACCGTAAAAAATTCCGAAATTAAAGCGTACAAGTTTTATAATTTTCAAAAAATCACATCTCGAAAAAACGCATTTTCCTGGAATACGGGCCCCATAGGTTGGTAACCTTGGGGGGCTTAACTTGCGTGTGAGAAACTTTGGTTTGATTCGGTCAGTAAATAAGGGCCGATTTATTGTGGCTCTCAAACAAAAACAATAAATTGTGTATCTCTGAAACTAGTAACTTTTGTATAAAGAAAGTTTAGGTATTTAGTCAGTTAAAATAACATCCAGTATATGTATGTATAACACAACAAAAAGGTGGTGCATCAAAGTTTATTGTTAATCGTTCGTTTATGCTTAATTTTCTCTGGAGTTTAATTCGTTTGTGTCAGTGTCGGAAATTTCAGCTTCATCTTGAATCACCCTGTATAATCCAAAACCAAAAGAAGGTCGCACTCATCGCATTCATTCATTTCGTAATAAAAATCGCTTGATTAAAATCGGTGATTTTTAAACATGATTTTAAAGAAATAATTTAAATCAGCTCAACTCTGATTTATTTATTTCTGTATATTTCATTATTTTTTTTTGTTTTTATTGTTTTAAATGTTTTACGTTTGTATGTGTTTGTTGGCCTAGACGCTATTTTGCTGCTTAGTATACATTTAGTTTCTTTTTGTAGTCTCTTTTATAAATTACTTATTGAACACTAGATGGCGCCCCAAAGTATTGATTATATATGTAACTCTTATCGTCAAAGTCAACTTTTCCTTTTTAGAAAGCGACAGAGTGTTTCGTTTCAAACACTAGATGGCGCCCCAAAATATTAATGATGTGTAATTCTTATCGTCAAAGTCAACTTTTCCTCTTTAGAAAGCCACAGAGTGTTTCGTTTCAAACACTAGATGGCGCCCCAAAATATTAATTATGTGTAACTCTTATCGTCAAAGTCAACTTCTGCTTTTTAGAAAGCCGCCGAGTGTTTCGTTTCAAATACGAAAAGTTTCGGTGTCTTTACCGATGACGATGATGATGTGGAAATTGTTAAAAACCAAGATAACAATCAAACAGCAGCAACTTACGCTATGATTCAAAAGGTGGCGCTGCAATTTCGCGCGTAAAATCGCACCTTATCATTCTCGTACAGGAAATAATTGATAAGAAGAATGTTTGATGTGTCCGCTCGAGAGCATAAACTAAGAACTGACATTTTTTAGTAAAGAAAATTAATTGTAGTTTCGCTCCTGATCGAAAGATGGAGCTTCAATACCAATTAAAAATTATTTCATTCATTCATTCACTCATTCGTTCGTTCGTTCGTTCATGCGTTCATTCTTTCATTCATTCATTCATTCATTCTTTCAAATTCATTATTGTTATTTAAAAAATCAATTTTTTTATAACTTTTGACAGGATTATTGTTTAAAATTGAATAATTTTCATGGAATCGTCCTCTGAAGAACATTTCTTCGGCGCTAGGAGATCGCCCTGGAGCATGAATATGCACTAATTTTTCTTGAAATACAGCAATTATTATGCAGGGTGTTTCCAAACCTCAGTCATTTACTAATATTTTCCAACAAATTCATAATGAGAAGCACGACTGAACACCCCGTGTAATAATCTTGAGGTATAACGATTTAGCTGTGTAAACAGTACTTTTGTAATGCAAACTATGACAGATTTTCTTTTTTTAGTTTATAAAGATTTTCAAATTCATTATTTATTATTATTTAAAAAAATCAAATCAGGCCTATTGTTTAAAGTTGAATAATTTTCATGGAATCGTCTTTTGAAGAAGATTTCTTCGGCGTTGGAGGAGCTTGAATGTGCATTCATTTTTCTTGAAAGGCAGTAATTAATATGCAGGGTGTTACCAAATCTCATTTAGTCATTTACTAAGGATTTCCATCAAATTTATAAGGAGAAGCTTGACCGAGGATTTATACATATAACACTTTGCATAACAAACTTCAGGAGTCAAAATTTCAACGGTCACCCTGTGTACCTAAATAGAGACTTCGTCATGCAAACCATGACAGAGCTTTTTTCATTTTTAGTTTAAAAAGATTTTCGAATTCATTACCATTTAAAAGAAAATCAGATTTTTATAACTATGCATTGATTTTTCTTGAACTTTAGCAATTATTATATGTACAGGATGACTGAAGTTGGTTAGATGTTGTCGTTAAAAAAAAAGAAAGAAAAACATAACCTCGACTGTAAAACGCAGAAGGTTGATAAAACAGAAAACGATAGTCAAAGCAATTTGACCGTTATATTACATGCAATTTTTTTTATAACATTTTGCGTTTTGTCGAATTCTGACACATTTTCGAAACCTATTTTGAACTACTAGATAGAAAATTTATAATTATCAAGCATGAAATAGTTTTACATTTCTTTCGTATATTCTGAGAAACTAAGAGTGATATGTCAATTAATCGTGTAAATTGTACAGTGATACTGTGCTGATACTTTATCACAATAAACCATGAAACTGATTTAAAAATTGCTGCTCGGAGTTTGACGTTTAATAATTTAAACATTTGTAAACATTTTGAAAGTAACGATTATTTATTTAACATGTTCGATGTCAAACATCAATTTGAATAGAGATGGCAACAGCAGGCAGCGTTGTTCCAAGCAGGAACGTTTTGTGTACCAGGTTGGCAGCTTCCAGGGTGCCAGATTTATATATGTATGCAGTACCAAAAAATATTGAGCAACTTTTAATTAGAAAAGCACCGGTCAAAACACAATAAAAAACAAAATAACCGCATTTTTTTAGCAATAACCACAAATAACACAATAAGAAAAAAGTAAAAAAAAACACTAGAAATCAGAACTAACTAGAATGCTAGAATAGTACCCAGTGTTGCCAGATGTCGTGATTTATCACCAGATTTAGTGATTTTTGTTGCTGAATTATTACCTGGTGATTAATTTAAAAAATAGGGATTTTCTGTTGTTTTCTTAGTAACCAAAAAAGTACATGTATTAAATTTTTTTTTGTATTTGCAATATTTTTTGTTATATGTATTTAATGTTTTTATCCTTTTGTTAGTATGTAAAAGTATTTCCAAGTTTTTGTTTTTTTATCGTTCTTTTTTTTAATTTCTTAATCCATTAAACCGTGTTGTAAAATCGATTGTCTTTTGTTTTTATTATTTTTTTTAAACTTGATTATTTTTCAGTTTTTATTATTTTGTTTTCCTTGTTTTGTCACCATTCTTTTCAACTCCTTTTTTTTAATGTATTAATTTATTAAATTGTGTTCTAAAATCAGTTAAAAGCATTTCCAAATTTTTGTTTTTTTCTAATCGTTCTTTTTTTAAAATGTATTAATCTTATTCAACTTTGTTTTAAAATCGATCATCTTTTGTTTTTATTATTATTTTTTTAATTTTATTTTTTTCAATTTTTATTATTTTGTTTTCTTTGTTTTGTCACCATTCTTTTAACTCGCTTTTTTTAATTTATGTAAAATCGATGGTCTTTTGTTTATATGTATGTATGTATTGTTATTTTTTTAATATGATTTGTTTTTAAATTTTTATTATTTTGTTTTCTTTGTTTTGTCACTCTCTTTTTCAACTGTTTTTTTAATGTAATAATTTATGAAATTGTGTTGTAAAATCGATTGTCATTTGTTTTTATTATTATTATTTTTGAATCTCATTATTTTCCCGTTTTTATTATTTTGTTTTGTCACAAATAATATTTCCAAGTTTTCTTCATGGTTATTCTTTTAAATTTATTGATTTATTAAACTGTGATGTAAAATCGATTGTCTTTTGTTCTCATTATTATTTTTCTAATTTGATTATTTTTCAGTTTTTATTATTTTGTTCTATTTGTTTTGTCACTCATTTTCAACTCGTTTTTTTTTAATGTATTAATTTACATATTAAATTGTGTCGTCAAATCGATTGCCTTTTGTTTTCATTATTACTTTTTTTAATTTGATTATTTTCGAATTTTTATTACTTTATTTTCTTGTGTTGTCACATTTACTTTTCAACTTAAATTTAAAATGGTGTTTAGACCATGACATTACTTGTAGGTTTAACAACATGTTAGTCACATTCTAATAATTCATACTTAGGTTGACGTTTAAAAAATCAGAATGTCAGGTCGTGGTGTCAATGGAAAGTTTCGTTAAAAAAAAAAACCTCCAGCTGACCCAGCTGTCAGATGTGAACCTGTAAGCCTCAAATAAATTACTTTACAAAAGGCTTGCGCGTCAATTTCGTTAGATAAAAAAAAAACTCCAGCAAAACAATTTACAGTGAAGAAAAATAAACGACAGTCGTCTAAGAGGAAGATAAAAATAAAAATAAAAAACAAAAAATCAGACTGTAGATACAGAAAACAAAAAAGAAAATCGATTGAATTTACAGTGATTAACTGATTAGAAACAATTGACAATCGACCAAGAACAAATAAAGGAGGAAAGACAAGGTGAAAGAAAAACAAAATTTTGATTTCTATGAAACAAACTCTCATCGACTTTTAAGAGAGTGAGTGACTCGACGAATTCGATTTGCGGTTCAAGGTCGTCAAAGCCCGTTTATTTATTTATTTGCGTCCACACGACGTGATTTTCTTTTTCTAAAACCAAACTTCAATAAAAAAAAAAGAACGAGCTCGTGATTCGTCGGAAAAGTAGAAATTATTCCATTTAAGTGAACCGGCATCCAAGGATGACCGGTACAATTCTGGCAGGAGAGGAAAAGGAAACAAGTCGTCGTAAATTGCTGTAAAGTTCAACGCGTTAACGGTTTTAAAAAAAAAACGCAAAAAGAATGTAGGTTACTTGAAGAACAATTAGTAACTCTTTTGTTTATTTTTGATTTGGGCGACGTTGCAGATCGTCGCCTCCAATTCAATCCTTCCATCACACCTAAACATATCTTCCCACTTTTCTATGTACTTTTGCTTTGTATACATACAATGATGCAGTAGGCCGTAAAAAATTTGCTTGGGCGTTCATTGTGCTATTAATTATTGTTAACAAATAATTGCTTCTTCATGAATCTACTTACAAAGTGACTCTGGTTGCAATGGGTGATTCCCCGAGCATCCTCTGTAGATGTAGCTATTTCGGCCTCGTCAGCACAAGAGTAGCTCGAGAACTCCACCGCAATTACGTAATTGCAAAAATTTCAATAATTCATGACTATACATAGGAAAGGTTCATTTCGATGTCATTAAATCAGCGGTGCAGTATAAAATAAATGGAAACAAATGTCCTTGAGCAAAGGTATCGAGGATCGTTACAAACAATAAATTTGGGAATTCAAGAAGTCTGAGCGTAGTCCCGACGATTTTCAAAAGTAAACAAACAATAATAAAACAATAATAGAAGAAGATCCACGTTTCTTCCGCGACGAATTGTTCGAGACAATCAAAAGGCTATCGACAGGCGAAAGAAACAAATGCAAAGAAAAACTTACTTTTCTTCTTGTTTCTTTTGTTCCTAATTGTTTCGTATTTTTTGACGATTGCTTATCTATTGCTTGTTGATTTTCGATCGTTGAGATCTCATTTAATTCTTTATTTTATTTGTTTGTATTTGCTTTTACTTTTTATCGATTTTCAATCTTGGACTTTTCATTCATTTCTATCGTCCAACCTTGTTTCGTCTCTTGTTCACCTTCTTTCTCGTTTGTTGTTTATTTTGAAGAGTTTCTTTCGTTTCGATTTTTTCGGCGTCTCTTTCGTTCTATTGTTTATTGATTTTCAATCGTTGATATTTCATTTATTTAATTGCGTTTTACTGTCTGTTTTGTTTCTCATTTCTTTTTCCTTTGCTAACACTATTATTTATTTTTCATTCGTTTCTTTCGTCCAACCTCCTTTTGTTTCTTATTCGCCTCATTTTTCGTTTGTTGTTTATTTATAGAAGACACGTAAACGCAAAATTCGAGAACAAAGCGCGGAAATGAGAGACACGAAAGTCACAAACGTCTAACTGACAAAGTAACACAAAATAGTTTGACAGCTCCTGTCGAAGGCGTCAACTTTTAGGTACGTTGATTTTTACAACCGTTTGATAACTCCTAACGAAGCTGTCAAACACACGGCGAAGTTTATTTTAGAATTGATTCTTGCAATTGTTTGATAGCTCCCAACGGAGCCGTCAAACAACGCACAGGGAAACGTCGACTTTTAAACCGATTTTTTTTAATAACTGTTTGACAGCTCCTGACGAAGCTCATAAATTTAGAGCGAAACGACTTTTACGACTCTTTGATAGCTGTCAAACATAGAGGGAAACGTTGACGTATACAACGACTTTTACAATATCGAAGGGGTTAAAGCCATAAATGACCTAACGGTTTAACTAGCACTTATATCCATTTCGAGGTAAAATATTTATTCATTTGACAGTTTGACAGGTTGTATAAAAGCAATTGTTTCGTTATGCCAACAAATTAATTAGTATTCCATCTCCTCTTTTGGCACTCACTTCAATTCACAAGAAAATGCACTTAGATCTAACCCTTTGACAGCTCCCGACGAAGCTGTCAAACATACTACAGCGAAACGTCAAAAGTCGAAAAGTCGTTTTCGTTTGGTAGCTGCCAACGAGATATTAACTTCCGAATTGATTTTTACAATCGTTTGATAGCTCGTGACGAAGCTGTCAAATATTTTTACATTGATTTTTGTAACTGTTAGGTAGCTTCTAACGAAGTCGTTACACATTGACTTTTAAGTAGATTTTTTAATAACTGTTTGACGGCTCCTGACGAAGCTGTCAAACATACTACAGCGAAACGTCAAAAGATGAAAACTCGTTTTGGTTCGGTAGCTGTCGACGTAGCTGTCAAACATACAACGAGATGTTGACTTTCGAATTGATTTTTACAATCGTTTGATAGCTCTTGACGAAGCTGTCAAATATTTCTACATTGATTTTTGTAACTGTTAGATAGCTTCTAACGAAGTCGTTACACATTGACTTTTAAGTAGATTTTTTTATAACTGTTTGACGGCTCCTGACGAAGCTGTCAAACATATTACAGCGAAACGTCAAAAGATGAAAACTCGTTTTCGTTCGGTAGCTGCCGACATAGCTGTCAAACATACAACGAGATGTTGACTTTCGAATTGATGTTTACAATCGTTTGATAGCTCTTGACGAAGCTGTCAAATATTTCTACATTGATTTTTGTAACTGTTAGGTAGCTTCTAACGAAGTCGTTACACGTTGACTTTTAAGTAGACATTTTTATAACTGTTTGACGGCTCCTGACGAAGCTGTCAAACATACTACAGCGAAACGTCAAAAGATGAAAACTCGTTTTGGTTCGGTAGCTGTCGACGTAGCTGTCAAACATACAACGAGATGTTGACTTTCGAATAGATTTTTTAATAACTGTTTGACAGCTCCTGATACGAAACGTTGACGTTTACATCCTTTACAACTGTTTGACAGCTGTGTCGAAACGGTGACTTTTTTTATAACTGTTTGACAGCTTCTGACAAAGCTTTTTCACCTCATTTTTCGTTTGTCGCTTAATGAATGCCTCTCCTGTTTCGTTCTATTGTTTGTTGATTTTCAATCGCTGATATTTCATTTATTTCTTGTGTTTGGTTTTTGTTTCTTTCATTTCATATGTAAACGGGTTGTGAACAGAACAACTGATTGGACGACTGTAATTTTTTATTGCACTTTCCTGCGTTCTGCTTCATAGCACAATTTTTCAAGCGGCACTAACCGTCTTCACGTGCGCCCGCGCACTGATTATAGGCATGCATGTAACGCGTTGTTCCGCTTCATTAGAATTTGAGCCGCGCTAAATAGAAACTTCCGAGCGTGTTAATAGCTTCTGTAAAGGAAGGCAAGGACAAAAAAAATTACGTATTCCATCACATCAGGTAAACACGATGATTAAGCTAGAGTGCAAGGGTACTCAACAGGACAAGTTTAATCCGAATTTGGGAACGCCTCATCCGTAAACCGTGGAAAGCTAGGCGAATTATCTATTAATTAAACTTTTATCTGTTTTTTTTTTTAATTAAAAAGAATAAGAAAACGTCATTTGGATTTGGAGATTACCAACGTAATTATCCAGCTTTAAGGCAAATCCTAAAATCTGTCGTGTTGAAGACTCACCCAGCTATTATCCTTGAAAACGGACATGTCGATGTTTTTGTTGCAAAGAAAAAAAAACTGCACACAACACGACACTCTAAACACTAAATGCCCATGGCTCTTTCCCGTCTTGTTTTTCGTTTTTCCTTTTTGTTTATTTTTAAGATTTTCACCAACAACTAAATCGGCGGTAGCATTGAATTTCAAACGCGCGACTTCGGATGTTTTCTGCTCCGGGAATCAGAGCGTAATAAACAATCGCGCGAATTAAGACGACGGACGATTTCCAACCGCTTTTTGTTTCGGACGTTAGCAACCTTTGATCCGCACCAATTTAAAAAACGTCCAACGTCACATTTCGTTCACCGAATTGATCGATCAAATTCTTCGGGGCCCAGGTGCACGCGCGCGACGAACGCACCAAAAACAAACGACTGCGACTGCGGCCGTCCGCGGAATCCCGCTACCTGTTCGAAACCACCAACTTTCTAATTGGTTCCTGTGAGACACACGCGGAGGTGTTATTATTGGTCGACGCCGCTCGATTGTTTTGTGTCGCTTGTACCTAATAGCCGAAAATGTGGGCCAGTTTGTTTTGGCGCTCCCACGCTAATTTATGCCCCCTTTTAAACGCGGATGAGGTAGGTAATTAAAGTGCACACACAAAAAATTCCATCCCGAAGTGTTTCACGCGCACATAAATGAAAAACGTCAAAACATATAATTACGGTTGGTGTAGGATCTTACATTAGCCTACATTGAGGTAAACAACTCTACCTGAGATACCTATCATGACATAGAAAAGAAAATATTGTATTAGTAGTAACATTTTTAATTTAATAAAATAATTAAAATGTGTAAGTGAATAAAGGAAGTGATGTTTTATTTCTCTTCATTCGCTCTTCTTTAATTAGTCGGATAATAACGTGGCCTAGACGTAACCGCAATCAAATCGAGTTTGTAAATATTAAACATTTTGAAGGCACTGAACGGTGCCGGCATCTATCCGTCGATGCTATAACTAATCGGTAGTAGTCGCTGTATCCAAAATTAGAAACCTGTAATCGTGCTAAGTTAAACCATCTAGTTAGTCAACCGACGGAAATTAATTTTAGTTCTGGACCAAGATTGATAGGGGGCGATGGACTAGAAGTGTAGCACTCCAGCAGACGTTAACAGGTTTGAATCTCCACTCATCAACTGTTTCCAATAAATGCCGTCTTGATTTGTTTGCGCTGTGTTGCACTGTGGTGTTGCCGTGTATTTCACCGAGTTTCGTTATAGTTGTGAACATAATACTTAAATTAGTCACATTTTCTTCAAATTTCTCGTCGAATTTTTTAGGATGTCGGGGAACAAATGTAGTTATTTTATGTGCGAAAAGAGCCTGAGAAGAAACCCTGGACTTAGAAAATTTATTTTTCCCATTCATTACGATGTACGATGTAAAAAATGGATTATAAATTCAGGTTAACGAACATTGCCGCTAACAAGGGAAAGTCCCCAACCCGAAAATTCAAAAAAACTAAAACTTTGTGGGTTAGTAGTTCACCCTACGGTGAACACGGAATTATTTTACCTGCCCAAAAAAGCCCTAAGTGAGCAACAACACCCTTTGAAATTTCTGCGATTTTCGGTTTTCTGCAAATAACTCGGCAACCGATAAAGATAAAAATTAAAATTATATGAAAAAATATTTACAACACAACAAAAGCAAATGAAAATTTCAAAAAATTATTGGTGGACACTGGAACCATTTGGATCCTATTTCCATTGCGGCACTCTACATGTTTTAAATGGAACACTCTATGCTCGATATTTTGCTGGAAAATTCATTTTTTTTGCTTAATTAATACTTTTCAAATTTCATGTAAATAGATTTAAAAATAAAAACTCTGGAATTCACATGTCGAGGGACTCTCAATATATTTATACACACTCTTAAAAATAGTTTGTGACGGAGAAATAAGAAAATTTAATTAAAATTTTTTTCACAGAAAGTTAACAAAAAAATAGGATCTTGTAATGAATTTTTCTTTAAATAAATGTAAAACGATAAATAAAAATAAAACAAAATGCAGGCGATTTTGATATTTTTTTTAAATATACAATCGCGTACAAAAAAGTGGACTGTTTTACGTCAATTTTATATAATAAAATAATATAAAACTTTTGCCTGGTGATTGTAATTATGAACTGAAACTTATGGATTACAATCAGTAATATTTATTTTTTGTCATCCGTAAATATCAGCTCATAATTACAACAACCTAGCAAAAATTTTATATTATAAAATTGGCTTAAAAAAGTAAACTTTTTTTGTCCGCGACTGTAGTACGATATTTTTGTAAATTTTAGTGTGATAACAAATAAAACAAGAGTCTCAAATGTTCCAAAACTAAAGTAATTAAACACAGGCTCTCGTTTTCCTGCAGATACAGGGTAGCCCAACGAAAACGAAACAAACTGAATATCTCCCAAGAAAATTTTTGTTTGAAAAAACGCAAAAATAGGTCGATTTATAATCCCAGAGGGACACTTTTCTATCCTATACCGAACCGTCATAAGTCATCCCCCTCCCTTCCAGCTCTCTGACCAATAGAATTTAAATAGGAAATGTACCATGAATGGCATCTCATTGAAAAGGTAATTTTATAGAGTAATGTGAATATGAATGTCCGAAAACTTGATTTTAGCGCCCTCTTTCGGGGAAAAAATTGTTACAATTTAATTAAATTTGATTAAATTTAAGTAACGTTTGTGAAATCCGCCATTAGTTAGTTTTCAATATTTTTACGTAATTTCAATTCGCGCAGTGAATTACTATTAAAATTAGTTTTCATATATGAGTTATCACACACTTATTATTAACAATTATTATTATTATTATTATTTAACAATTTTTTTCCCGAAAGAGGGCGCTAAAATAAAATTTTCGGACATGCATATTCACATTACTGAATTCTCTCTAAAATTACCTTTTCAATGACATGCCATTCATGGTACATTCCCTATTTAAATTCTATTGGTTAGAGAGCTGGAAGGGAGGGGGATCACGTATGACAGTTCGGTATAGGATAGAAAAGTGTCCCCTTGGGGTTATAACATATGTCCAAATAAATTTCTGATAAAGGTAGGCCATGGAAGATAAATTATTACGTTATTTACATTAAAATATTGTCCAGTTCTTGAGTAGTTAAGTAAAATTGAAGTTTAATTCGCCATATCTTACAACTTGATATGTCACAAGGGAGGAAGGATCTGACAAATGCATTGTAAATGTTCAGTTAGGTACCTTATATCTAAGTTTCAAATATTAATTTGATAACTTAAAGGATTCAGAAGATGTTGCCAAAAGAAAAATAAGTTTCATCCCTCTTTCAGGGAATTATAATTCCCTTATTATTGACTTTTGGAAGAAAAGTATTGAAAAAAGTTGTTTCTTTTGCGCCTCTCTATATACTGTTTCAGTCTCAAACGAGGGTTTGGGACATCCTGTATAATCCATGTTAAAGTAATTAGATATTTCTGTCTGGAAGGTAGAAAAGTACAGAGATTGGATGAGAGACCACATACTGTAATTAATTTTATTCATGATAAGACGGTCGAAAGAATTTTAAAAATTACTACAGGAGAGATTAATTGCCATATAACAAAAATTATAAATCATCACAGAGCATCGTTAACTTTTGATTGCAATATCAATCAAATCAATATTAACACGTATCAGTTAAACACCAAAGAAAAATTTTATATTATTATAAGAAACACAAATATGTTGTAAATTAATGTCAGTATTGCAAAATGTGAGTACAAACCCATTTTGTAAACATATTCACTCTCTTGTTGAGAACATCACTAGGGATAATACTTACGAAAAAAATAATTATTGTAATGAAAATGAGCAACCAGAAACATATTTGCTGTCTGCACCTATTACATCAAGTATAAAAAATAACAGATGCAATAAGGTTAAAAATAAAAGTGATAATTTAATAAATAATTTGAAAGATGTATTTTTTTTAAAGAAGATCAACAATCACTTTCTGAAATATACCGAAAATTGAAGGAAACAATACCACTTTCAATATTATTAAAAGGCCCCATGTAGGTTTGAGTAGATATGAAGGAACATTAAAGGATATTCGGCGAACAGTTATTCAACGATTGTAAAACTAGACCTTAGTAATATCAGTTAAAGAATTAGCAAATAAAAATAGCAATGTCTTTCCATAGTACTAAAATAAAAAGGCAAACCACAGAGAAAGAACTAAAAAAAAAAACAGGTAGACAGAAATTGAGAACTTGAACATTATAAGTTATTTGTAATTTTTTTCATAATGTAATATTTTTTGTAATAACATATAAATAAATATTTGAACTTTTTAGTATGTTATAATGAAATATTTTATGCCCTTAAATTAAACAATATTTTAAGTAATTTTGAAATGAACTTGGTTCAATATATTAATTTTTGTGGAAAATTTTAGCCTAATCAATCAATTTATTTTTTAATTTAAATTCTTCAGTGTCTTTTCTAATACTCTTATAATCAAATATGTATTTAAGAGCTTCCGAAATCCTAACTTCCGTAGGCACAATTCAAATTAACCGCTAATTCTCTCCTACCACAAGAAGTCGTGCGGAGATTTTAGCCGCTCGTTAGATTTCAGTGACAGTAGATAAAATAATTTTTCTTTCAGCCGAGTTTCAAACTTTATAAACACATGCCGTTCATGTATTTTGTTTTAATCAACAGTTATTAGATGGCAGCACATTCTGAAGACTAGGTTGACTAACTATTAATACATAAACAATGGTTAAACTCTTGTTTATATACATCTACAATTCTTTCGCTCGATCTTTGCAATTACGTCAGAAAATTATCGACTCAGAATGACAAATTTATAATTTCTATCATTGTTTTAACATATGTATTAGATAAGGATAAAAGCATATGTTGATTTCGTTTCTCGAATCGGTAAAGTATGCCGTGACTGCAAAGATCGAGCGGAATAACTGTAGTTAGCCCATCCTTGAATAAAATCTGACAACCAGTTCTTGGAAACGAACACCAGGCGGTGACAAATTAGTAGTACCCGACATCTATTGTTAAATAGATGCATTATTAGCAAATAAATGGTTTTCAACAAAAATTAGAAACATGGCTTTGGCCAACGAGTTAAGAATATCAGGAGTCGTAGTAACATTAGTTTCTCATCCTATCTGGTCACTAAATGTGGTCGCGGTAAGTCATAAGCGCACACGAGCGTTTTACAATATTCTGGAACGTCCACAAACCAATCATTCTTTATAACACAAATATTACATTACATTTAACTGAATAAGATTCGAGAAATGTCAATTGTATTCTATACACTGCAGTTCTATGACTAAAAGAACTTGAAAGGAACTTATACAGTGTGTCTGTAAAGGCCTAAAAGTTCAATGTTAACCAACTTTTGTTATCTTACGCGGTATACCTTATTCCTTATTCGGTTTATAAACGCAAACACACAGATCCGTAAGATTAACTTTTGTCTTAAGCGTTACGCCTTAAACCTTATTTCTTATTCTTGTTGTATAAACCAGCCTTTAGAATATATCTCTTCAGAGTGTCATGTAGTCTAGTTGTCCGTTAGTGCCTCAAAAATACAATGTAAGTATTCGCACTTGTAAGAATTGTAATTATTTAATAATAAATCTGTTGTTATATTAAGCTATGTTCCTAATTTCATGTTACTTCAATTATTACCGTAACAATATTTTTCACTTCTGACGAAGCTGTCGAACGACAGCGAAACCTTAAGTGGTTTGTGCGCTATTTAGTGTCCGGTTAAAAGACTTCGTGATACTAATATATTACACTTGCTGCACTACTGAACATTGAAAAATTCCGAAACTAACCTAAAAATCATTTACTTTTTAACCGAAGTCTGTAATAACATATCAAGTATCGTTTGCATGTACTTACTTATCACAATTGCTAAATAAACACATTATGCTCGACATTATTTGAGAGGTTTTGAGAATACAAGGCTCATAGAACTGTTAAGTTGTAGCTGCGCACGACTTTACATTCGCGTGCGCAAAATGGATAACGGGAAAATGGCTAATATCAGGCGCTTCTGAACAAGAAAGATCGCTCTCAATTAATGCTCTCTGAAAAAATGAACCACTCCAGCTTATTGGAAAATGAGATGGTTTTTATGCTCTCTTGTAAAATGACCTTTACATGACTTACGAGATTTTGAAATTAGGCCGACGATATGTGAAATTTATTTAGTGTAAAGTTCTTATACAGGGTGTCTCAGAAAAACTATTCCTAACTTTCAGAAGTAGTAGAGGGCATGTAGTTAAGCAACTTTTATTAATAAAGTTGTGGCCGGAAATGTTTCCACATCAAGTTAAAACGAAACAAAAAAATAAGGACTAGAAATAATTTCGATGTAAAAAGTAACTTTTCTATTCATTTCCAGCAACTACATTCGATTATACGTCGTTATAACTTATGTATTCAAAATGGAGGCCATAATTTTGAACAGTTTTTATAATTTTTCATGTTTTCATAATAAGTTGAAATTAATTAAAATTTTGTAGTTTTCTTCTGAAAGTTAGGAATAGTTTTTCTGAGACACTCTGTATAAATCAAATTAACTGCATACATAAGCAACGTTACCAAGTTTACCAATTTTGTTGGCCTCGTATTTTGTCTCGTGTGCTGAAACTAACAAACCCTGAGAATTAATTGTTGCTTTCTTGTGACCCTTATGGAATGTAGGAAAGAAATACCTGAAGCTTTATATGTACTTCTGGGACATCCTGTATATTTAGAAAACTGACATATTATATTATTATGTACTATATTTATTTTCATCCTGCTTTAATTTCAAACTTTATCGAATAACGATAGTACTGTATTCACTTTTAAGTGTAATAAATGTTGTACTAAGAAATAAATAAATGAGTAGAATAGAATAGAATTCTTTTCGTTTATAGTTGATTTCAAGCATCTTTATATGTCAAATTATTAATTATTTTCTTAACTGTGTTTAATTTATAAAAAGTATCTCTTTTATTTTATTCATTCACTTTTGATAAACTGAACAATCGATTTCGCAAAACGTCAAGTAAGTACTGTGACATACTCTTGCTCGCTTTTTCATATTACAATAATACAATTTCATGAGTAAGAACTGTAAAAAATATTGTTTTAAATTGTCTATTTTTCTGTCACAGACTGATTTTCTTTTCTTTAATTTTGGATTTGTTTTCTAAACTTTTAAAACTTTTCCTTGATTACTCTATTTATGCGATGAATTTTTTCTGTTATATTCGATCCAATTTAATACGTTTTCTCTGGTTTTATTAAAAAAGCTGCAGTTGCGATTTCTTGCACTATCGAAATATACATACATATGACAGCTCGATTGATTAAAACTGACTTTATAGCGTCATGTGCGTTATTTATACAGATTCCTTCTTGACGTTCTAATCGTGCTTAATAGATGTCGCGCGGGTCGCTTTTAAAACGCGATGCATTTTTATACACTGGGATCGATAATGATTGGAAGTTCGTGTCTGGAATATTTCCGAAATATTATCAACCTTTCATTTCGCAACAACTATTTACTTTACTACTAGGTATAAGATAATCAATAATAATTTCTACGCGACGATGCGAGGTGCGGACAATAAAAAAATATATACTGTAGAGCGGCAAATTGAATCGTTGTTAATCGGCAAATTAAATCGTTGTTGATCGCAGTGTACATGCTTGCTTGCATACAATATTAACTAAATTGCATGAGAGAAGAAAATACTTCTAAATCGGGCTATTGAAATTTGCAGCTAAGCGTTCGCCACCTGGTGTCAACTAAACAAACCCTTGTATGCTACATAACATCAGGGTTGCCGATGTGCGGGCAATTACCCAAATTACGGGTAATTTAAGCAACCTTTCGGGTAAAAAAAAATACGTGGGTAAAAATGGGTATTAAAGATGAAGAAAGTCGCAAGCCCAAAACCACCTTCTTCGGACGGAATTTTTTTCAAGGAAACTTTACTTTACAAATCTACGCTGGATTTCACAAACGTTACTTAACTTTAATCATCGATTAAGAATAATCATTCCTATACCTTCAACACATGTAACCATGGCAACGTTTACTTTTAACGGATGATTAAAGTTAAGTGATGTTTGTGAAATCCGCCATTAAACTGTTTAACATCGCTAGAGATGCATATACCTAACTTTTCTTTTTAAAATATCGTAAGCCCGCAGTAGATACATTTGTACATTTCATACAATTTAATGTATTTCTTGACTTAAGACAAATTTTGTTGCATATTTTAACTAAATTTGTCATAATATATCAGAAATTGTTTTTTAATTTGATCCAAAGTATGTTTTAGATATTTATACGCAATTTTCTTTGTAAATGAGAACTTTATGCAAGAAAATTTGTACGTGAACCAGTTAATTTGTCGCCAGTAAAGCTAATAAACATCAGTGAAAGCCTAGCACATTAATAATTTAGTTTAATAAACTTTTAGTTTGGAATATCTCAGGTATTTATGTTCTTCTGGTTATTACTTACAGTTTTCTATTTATTATGTCATATTTTTCTATAAACGCTTAGATTTATTGTAAACTTACATTTTGTAGCAATAAAATGGAAATTTAAAGTAATTTGTGCCTTGATTTACATAAAGTATTCCAGTTTGTCATTTTTGACAACTAATTTCTTCAAGGTCAAATAGCCACTGTCAGTGTCAAAAACATATGATGGCAGTACCTGTGTCCCTAGACAGAGATCGAGTGCCTTAGAGTCAATTATAGCGTTTTCGATTCACTTGCACTGGTTGCACTCAATGTATTTGCATCTTCTTTTAACCTTATGTAATAACACGAGATGAAGATATTCTGAGTGCGCACTAGTGCGGTCAATCGAAAACGCTATTAGATAATCCTGTCTGCCGGTAACATAGGATAGCTCTTTTATCATACTTGATAAATGGCTATAACTTCATGTTTGTCTCTTTCCGGTTGTCACGTGCATCCCCTACGCTTACGATTTTAGTGTTAATTGTGTTCAAATATAAAAATTGTGTGAGTTCATTGTGTAGAAGCTTCTTAGAATAAGTACATTTCAGTGATTAATTTGTGACTTTACTACGAAATACTTCTTAAAATACATTTCAGTGATTAATTTGTGACTTAACGAAATATTTATCACGTGAGTTACATTATTACTTATATATATATTGTGGCATGAATTCTGATTAGGTAGTTTCAGGTTGAAGTTACAACTTATATGTAATATGGGTAAATTTCGAGTTTGTGCAGTGTCTGGGTGCCGGGATAGGGATGCACCAAGACATCAATTTCCGAATCCGGAGAAAGATGCATCCCGTTTTCAACAATGGATTTCCGCATGTGCGAATCAAAAATTGGCAAATTTGAATCCGAAACTTGTTTTTAAATCACATCGAGTGTGTCACCAACACTTTACCATTGAAGATAGAACAACTAATATGTATGTATAGGGTGATATATCGATGTGCCAAAAATCTGATGTTCCCAATACATCTGCACAGTCTGCAACTAGAAGTAAATATTAAATTTATGTCATTATTAGTTTTTCTGTCTATCAGAGCAGGTTAATAATGAAATAATAATATGAAAAGATGATGTACCACAAGATATATCGCCAACTGTTCCAGAATGTAAAATTTTCTCTGCACCTACAACATCTGCTTCTAAAGGTCAGTATGAAAGAATTAAGCATTGAAAATAAATTATCTAAGGATTCGCTAATGTGTACTCCAATTTATAGAATTTGTTAACCATATCCTCTGGCAACATCAACACAAATATTTTAAAATTAAGTTTTAATTGAAGGAGTGTTTATTTCTTGTATAAGCTATACTACATTATGTTGAAGAGAAATAATCGTTTCAGTGGCTATGATCTCACTTGTACGGACCTGTCCAAATTTCTTGGAAGGTTGAATTATTCTTTATGATAACCGACCCTCTTGTGGCGTGTGCCGATTGCAAAAGTAGTTAACTAAGATAAGTAGTCCAATTTAGAAATGGATTACTATATGAAATGCGAAAAAATATTTTTACACTTTCTATTATAATTTTTTTATTGCAATGTTTAATTGTCACTTATATTTTAGATAATGTGTCTTTATTAAAGTTGGTGAATGTGAGACGACAATCAGAGCTTTCTCCAAAAGTCCAGCGGCTATATAAGACAGCAAGACAATTAAAAAATAGTTTGGCAGTTTAAGAAGTAGACTGAAACCTGCAGCGAATCATTTTGTAACATGCAACAATGGACTACGATCAGAAGCAACAAACTTTTGTTTAAGTCAATTACAACGCAGATATACCAAGGCTAAAGGCCACCGCTTTACCCTGGATGAAAAGTTGATGTCATTAGCACTATTTAAACATTCCGGTAGCGGGTATAGGTTTCTATCAAAATTATTTTGTCTACCATCCAGAAGAACACTACTAAGATTGCTAAGTAGAATACCGGTGCATGAGGGAGTAAATGACTTCCTAATGGAAAATTTAAAGAAATCTGTCATTAATCTGAAAAACAGAGATAAGTTGTGCACTTTGATTTTTGATGAAATAGCACTAAAGCCATCTGTGACGTTTGATAAGCACAATGATGAGATAATAGGAACTGCAAATGGGTTAATTTTTGACCATGCCCTTGTATTCATGGTACTTGGTGTTTGCAAGAAATGGAAGCAAACAGTTTGCTACGTTTTCTGTAAAGGTAACACAACAGCTATTGAAATTAAAAGGATTTTAGTTTCCCTCATCAGAGAGTTGCAAGTGGCAGGTTTGGAAACGTTTGATAAGCACAATGATGAAATAATAGGAACTGCAAATGGGTTAATTTTTGACCATGCCCTTGTATTCATGGTACGTGGCGTTTGCAAGAAATGGAAGCAAACAGTTTGCTACGTTTTCTGTAAAGGTAGCACAACAGCCAATGAAATTAAAAGGCTTTTAGTTTCCCTCATCAGAGAGTTGCAAGTGGCAGGTTTGGAAGTAGTAGCTACTGTTTGTGACCAGGGCGCAACCAATGTATCAGCCATTGAAAATATGGTCCAGGAAGCTCGAGGTTATTTCTTAAAAAACAGTAAAGAACCGAAAAGACGCTTGAGGTTATTCCTCTTTATGATGTCCCACATCTAATAAAAGGAATAAGAAACAACTTATTGGAAAAGGATTTAATCTGGGAACATGATGGGGAAGAAATACGTGCCACATGGAAACATATTGAAACTGCATATTATCTTGACACAGCCAGTGGAGATATCCGAGTGCTTCCAAAAATAAGTGACTTTCATGTTAATAAATTAAAAATCAAGAAAATGAAAGTTTCTTGTGCTACCCAAGTATTAAGCCATTCAATGGCTGCAGCTATTTCTATCATGGCTAGAAACAGTAAGTTTTTTGCTTGTTTTTAAAATTATTGTTGCTTATTAAATCTGTACTCAGTTTCTGCTGTGTATTGCTTTTTCTATTTTTATCTTGTACAAAGTGAAACTGTTGTCTAATTATTATGAATATGCAGTGCATTATTTAATGAAATACATAGTATAATTTAGTGTTGTAATGTTAATACTGATTTTCAGATGAACGGCACTATGATACCAAACAGAGCACAAGAAACAGCAAAAATATTAAAATTTTTTGACGTCTTATTTGACAGTGTTAATGGTGGAACTTAACAGAGGTTCTCCTTTAAAACCATTAAAAAGAGCAGTATCGGCGTCCTCAACTCATGACGATTTTTGGAAGAAAACCATATTGGAGCTGAAACATATGTACTTCCAAAAAGAAGGAACCACAGTGGTATGTCGACCACCATCACTGAAAAATTGGATGTCCACATTGGAGGGATTTTTGGACTTGCGAGAAATTCTTATAAGAAAAATTTCTTGCCTAGATCCTTTAATCAGGATCCTTTAGAAAATTTTTTTGGTCAAATTAGGCAACACAGGTATTTTATCCCAAGCGGCATCTTTTCTTATTTTTAACTTACTTATTTTTTTCAGAATAAGAAATACCAACCCAACATGTTTGCAATTTAAGGACAGTTATAAGAGCCTTTTGATTTGAAATGTAACTAGTACGCACTCGGTCTCTTCAAACTGTGAAGAAACTGATGATTCTGCCCTAATGGAACTAAAGGAATTATTACGCAAACCTTTTGCGAAACAAACTGTTAGCAGTTCCTTTGAAATAATTAGTTCTATTGATAGAAATATTTTGCACAATAAGGACATCGATTTAGAACGTAAGTTAAACAAAATTGCAATGGGATATATATCAGGATTTATTGCAAAAAAAGTTTTGTGTAAATTCAAATGTGAAATGTGCAGACTTCATATTGTAGACAATAATTTAACAGATGACAGTTTCCATGAGCTGATTCGACAAAAAGAGTATGGCAATGAAAGGTCTTTAATGTACTGTAATAATGTATTTATCAAAAAGTTTATGACTTATCGAAAATGATTTTAGCCAATTATAACGTCACCGTTAATGTCAAGAAATGTATATTTCATTATGTGAAAAAATATATGTTGAATTTACGTTTTTCTGTGTACATAAAGATGAAATTATTAATTATGTTATAAGTTTTGTAATAGATTTATGTATTTTCACATTCTGTAACGGCATAAACAATATTATATTAGGTAAGGACTCTAGAATAAATTCAAACTCTTGCAAATTATATAAGGAAGCTTCTGCAATTTGTAAAAAGCGAAGCACATATAGAAAATAATTCAGTTTAATTGTTATTAAATTCTATTATACATGCATAAAATCATGAGGACATTATGGTAACAGAAATGAAAAAACTAGATAATTCATAATTCATATGTTTAATATGAAATAATGGTTGCTATTGATTACTTTAAATGTAATGTAATATTTAGAATATGTTTTTATCTCTTTTTTATATTTATATTTTATTTATTACTTTCATTATGTTTTGTACTTTTTATAAGTGGTTTATTGTTAGAATTGTAATTATTTATAATAATAATAACAATCTGTTCTGCGAAACATAATTTTCTCGATAAAAATATGTTTTCATTTTCTTATTATATTATTTTCCTTCTTGAATTCCTCTTGACGAAACTTTTAACCGAGAGTCAAAACGTTGAGCGATTGTGCGAATTTTTACAGTCCGTTAAAAGATTTAAAAGAATTGCTGTAATTATTGATTTTCAATAGTGTACAAACACCTTTCATACTAATAAATATTTATTTATCTAAAATGTATTTATTTAGGTAAATAAATATTTGTATGTGTGGGAAGGTGTTTCCATAAAATATTAGGTTATGTAGGTATATGAAGTCTATTTAAATTTCCCGCATATTTGAAAACGAGATAGAAAATCTCGCTAGAGGGCATTGTTAACATAAACAAACTTCAACAAAGAAGAGGCATTCAGGGGGTAGTAACTTAAATGGGAGGAAGTGGTACTTAATTTATACAGAAATCTATTAAACTCTAGTTCTCTCGTCATCCATTGTATGACGCTGGTACAAGAAATTTTAAAGGTTGTTGGAACTGATGCAAAAGTGTCAAATGTCAAGTTGGTCAATCTGCGTGAGTTTTGAGTAATTCACCTGACTTACACAACAGTTTATCACAGATTTCTGTTTTCAGCTTTAGAAATTCAGATTAAATTTGGTGTTCCTGTGATTATAGTGTTTTATAAACTGCTTCTCTTGTTTTTGTGGACTACCTTTGCGTCTTTGTTAATTAGGTAAGTTCGTTATCTTGTACTCCGGGCCACACCTAACGAGCGTGTAATGCATGTCTTGAGTTTTAACAACACAAATAGGACCGGCTAAATTAATTTAATTAACAAATGACTTATTGTTTCACAGCAGCTGTAATTTGCAATGGAAAGTAGACCAAAATGTCCATGTTGTGTGCCTGGATGTAAAGATCGGGTGAATAAAAGGCACCGTTTTCCTAAGTACAATGAAAAACTGATGAAAGTATGGATTGAAAATATTGCTCATCCTCGTTTTATTCAACTAACATCTCAACAAATTTATGGAACATATTATGTTTGTGTTTATGTACAATTTTCCCAAAAATACATAGTGCCTGGTACTAAGCGAGGACTTAGAAGAGATGCTATACCAACAATGTTTTTATCAGGTATGTAAGTATAGAGTCACTATTGTAGTCAGGATGCATAAATATGCTCTATGTGAAGGAATACTCACTGTATACAGTGTGTCCCAGGATTGACTTCAGAATAGGTATAACGACAAAAATTTTTTTACAAACAAGTTTTGCTTGACTGAGAATGGATTTTCATCAAATATTAGTGCAAATGGTATCTAGTTGGCATAGTTATTTTAAGAAAACCATAAAGCATTGTAGGTAAAGTGGCTTTTCTGTTGCTTTTACACAAAATGTTCTAAATTTGAAATTATGGCCATAGCTATGCCAAAATTCATTCATGTGAACAAAAATATTGAAATAACAAAAATTGACAATTTTAAACTTTTATGTATTTAAAAAAATCGCAATTTGTTTTATTCCATACATTCAAAAAAATATGCATTATTTATTATATGTTATTTATTATTTTTCTTTTAATGGTTTTCTTAATTTTTTTTAATGAAAGTTTAAAATCATAAATTTTTCATTATTTTAATGGTTTTGTTCAAATGCGATGAATTTTGGCATATCGCCATAATTTCAAATTTAGAACATTTTGCGTAAAAGCAACAGAAAAGCCACTTTACCTACAATGCCTTATGGTTTTCTTAGAATAACTACTCCAACTAGATATCACTTGCACTAATGTTTGGTGAAAATCCATTCTCAGTCAAGCAAAACTTGTTTGCAAAATATGATACACATAGTGAAAAATTTTTTGGTCATTATACCTATCCTGAAGTCAATCCTGGGACACACTGGTAAGCCACTTTTTGATCAAAATTTTATTTTAGGTTTTGGTGATGACCAACATGAACATACAAGTGGAGAAAATGCAGAAACCGTCCATTACCCCTACCATTCTAAAGGCTTTAAAATTTATAATGATTTGCCATGAAACGATGTCATGTGAAAATTTCAGATCACTTAAAAAATTAGTCATACATTATATTGTGATATTGTGAATATTTTTTATACAATTTCAAATATTTAATTTAAATTGAATCGATTGAATGCTAGATTTAAGATAAATTTTCGATTTAGTTTTACAGTCTTATTCTTTTGGTTTTCCCCTTTTGTCAATTGTGTTTCCGAATTTGTCAAATGACTTTCCAAACCGTTCTAAGTATAGTAGCCCTGCGTATTGGAAAGTCATTTGACAAATTCGGAAACACAATTGACAAAAGGGGAAAACCAAAAGAAAAAGACTGTATATTTATAATTAATAGCTATCTGCTTAATTTTGCAGATCATATAAGTATATTTCTTTTTTATTTAACAATAATTTTTGCAATTATTGTAACTAATAGCAAAATGTGAACTAAGTGACTTTATTATTATTGTAATTTGTAATACAATTATTTTACACTACAATTATCTGTTTTCTGTGTTCTCTTTCGTGCTTTTCCTTACCACATAATATTATTTTGTATTTTTTTTTATAGCATTTTCATTTGTATAATGGACAATTTACGTGTAATTTCATATTGAATACAAAACGTGAAATTGCACATGTATATTGTTCAAGGGCTATATGATGAAAGATTTTTGTGAAACAAAACAACTTTCTTCATAAAAAAAATTTGCATCTTGTCATAATAAGCTTTACAAATGAAAATGTTATAAAAATAAGAAGTAATTTTGTCTTCATGGAGTTTTTCAAAATTCAAATAACGCGGTAATTCGATGTAGTTCTGTTGTCATCCACCGCGAGCGCTGAAAGTCTGCCCTCTGTCTCGTACACAGACTTTCTTATCTATAGGGGTGGTCTGTGGAGGCATTTCTAGACCACCAGAGAGAGAGAGCAGTTTACTGAAATCGCCAACAGCCGTAAACAAAACTGGATTCTTGGCCGATTGAAGTTTACAGCGCATTGGCGCGAGCAGCTAATAATATACAACTGGACCTGGACGGGCAAACGGAACTTTCATTTGGAGACTTTAGTTATAAAAAGCTTGCAAGCTAGTTTATTAAATGATAAGTAAATATTTACTGACGCCGCAAATTACGCGCAGCGACATCTACCATCTTATAGGTTAGGCGTTCAATGAACGAGATACGTTTTCGCAGTTTCCACAGTATTACCTGTGGCCAATGTTGCCAACCTTCCGAGTTCGAAATTAGCAAAAATTTCCCCATTTTGTGCAACGGAAAATTAATGCTGCCTTCTTTCGCTGAAATGTTTGAAATGTGATTCAAATAATTTTTCGTTGCCCGCCCTGGATCTGAACGCATTTCAATCCAAACGGATCGTAAAATTGGAAGATTGAAAGGAGAAATGGGATTACCGATCGAGATTGAAATTTCACGAAAATCCGTTTGCATCTTTGAATCTAAACGCGTTATATATATATGGATCAAATGAAAGAAAGCAGCTTATATTAGGTAGGTCTTTTCCACCTTCAGCTTAAATTGTGATCTTTCACTATGATAACAACTACAAAAAAATAAATATAAGTACCTGAGTTTTCCATTAAGAAAAAAATTGGATTTCTTCCTCAACTCTATACGCTTTTGTTTCCTGAGATAAATGTAAAAGATAATACGTACAAACCCTATAATTTTTGCAATGTTAAGTTTTAATCTAGCTTCTAAAATATTTAAAAAAAAAATAGAAATAAAAAGAATTTCCTTTTCTTCACGTGAAATAAAAAAAAATCTCTCGGGTTGGCAACACTGCCTTACGCTAAAGCTAGAACTTTTCTATGTTGGTGTTAGTTTTCTCTGGTAGATGGCGGTGATAATTTCTTGGCTATTCTTGATGTTTTTAAAACGGTAATTAATTAAAGTTATTGTTTCATTTGTTACCCTTTTAACTTTAAATATTTTTTCCTTTTGACAGAAGCATGTATCTAAATTCCCTTAGATTTTATTAAAAAGAATCATTTGCTTAAAATTCTCTAAAGAAAAAGATTGGCAACACTGTACGTACAAAGCTTACTTCTTTTTTGTTTACCTGACCGTACCAACTACCAACATTTTTGACACTAGATCTCGTAACTTTCTGTTGAAATATCAAACACCCCAGACACCTTCGAATAAATTCAGACTTGTCAAGAATTAGTGATTTTACATGACCGGTTTAGTGACAAATCTAGAGATTTCATAAAAAAATAATTGTATCTTTTAGTTAATTCATGCATTTTTTTCTTATGAAGTAGTTGCGCATTTATTTTTTGATTGGTGTCATTTTTTGTCAAAAGACGGCAATTTTGCCCAAATGTAAAAATGTTGATAAAGAAGAACACGATTTTTATACACGGCAAACGCGATTAATTATTTCTATGACAGATGTCACAAACTAAAAGTCATGCATTCAAGTTCAATTAGCATTTTACTCAATTTCAGATCGTCTCTTCAATTTCTCCTCATATTGATAAAACGAACAGACGGAAGACAGTAAACTAAAAGCAACCATATCGAACCTTGAAACACTTTATCAATATGAGGAGAAATTGAAGAGACGGTATCTGAAATTAAGTAAAATGCCAATTGAACTTGAATGCGTGACTTTCAGTGGTGACATTTGTCATAAAAATAATTAATCGCGTTTGTCGTGTATAAAAATCGTGTTCTTCTTTATCAACATTTTTACATTTGCGCATAATTGCCGTTTTTTGACAAAAAATGGCACCTTCCGACACCTCCTAATAAGTTCAGACCTGTCAAAAATTTAGTGATTTCACACGACCGATTTAGTAACAAATCTATGGTGGATTTCACAAACGCTACTTAAATTTAATCAGGCGTTAAAAGTAAACGTTGCTGTGGTTACATGTGCTGAAGGTATAGGAATGATTAATCTTAATCAATGATTAAATTTAATCGACTTTTATGAAACCCAGCACTAGTAATTTCTTTTGAAAATAATTTAACTTTTAGTTGTGGCATCTGTCGTAAAAATAATTAACTGCGTTTGTCGTGTATGAAAATCGTGTTCTTCTTTATCAACATTTTTACACTTGCGCGAAATCACCGTTCTTGACAGTTTGAACAAATAATAGGTCTGTTTCTTCAGCAGCTCTGACTGGTCTGAAACCGTCAGAAGCATGCGCCGATCAAAGTTTCACATTTAAGGCAGCTCATGAAAGCAGTGATTAATTTGACGGGCGAATATATTTGACAGTTTCAAACTAGTCCAGAACGCTGCAGAAACAGACCTAATAAATGACCATCGACCCCCCCTCCCCTTTTTTATCAGGAAAATACAATAATCAAAAGTTTTCTTTTCTACCGTCGCGTCGATCGTATTTTGTTCTTTCTTTGCATTTTTTGTGCCATCTGGAGACATAAACACTAACTCGTAATTTTTTTCCGGCGAAAGAGTCGATTGGAATTCGAACGTCTTTTGTCATCTCTTTTAATTTACTTCTTGACGCAAAAGTGAAAGCGCAAGTTTTTGTTATATCAGCTTTTTTTGTTACTTTCGATCGTCTCTTGTTATCGCTTTTAATTTATTAATTCTTGACGCAAAAGTGAAAACGAAAGATTGGAATTCGAACGTCTTTTGTTATCGCTTTTAATTTATTTTTTGACGCAAAAGTGAAAACGAAAGTTTTTGTTACAGCTTTTTTTTTTTGTTACGATCGTCTTTTGTTATCGCTTGTAATTTATTAATTCTTGATGCAAAAGTGAAAACGAAAGTTTTCTTACCCATTTTTTTCGATCGTCTTTTGTTTGCTTTCGTAATTTTAACGGTCTTTTATTGAGATCAGTGTTGAGTAGAATATTTAAATACTGATCGTATTTTGTTTATGTTTTTGACATAAACCTTTTCATCTCTCTCTCGTTTTCGCTTGTAATTTTAACGATCTTTTATGCTGAGGTCAGTGTTGCCAATCATAGCACGCTTAAGCGGAATATTTAAAGTCGAGAAAGTAAAAACACGCTTCTGGTGACTTTTTACTTTTTTAGTGTGATTATTGCGGTAATCCTTCAGGATGGATAAACAATGTATTATAGAACTATTGCATATTTATTTGTTGTAACTGTCACACACGTGGTTTTTACAATAATCATTACAGTTCACTGTTTTACCGACCATCATGAACTAGTCCGGAAGCAGTATTGCCAACTTAAAATAGATTCGATTATTTAAGGTTATGCGAGCGAATGGCTTCGTTCAGATGAAGAAAATATCGTAAACAGTTTATGATTAATCATAAACAGTTTACGCTGCTTATACAGTTTTCAGTTGAACGATCGGTAGCGTAAACCGTTTTATCAAATATAAATATTCTAGTGCCTAGTGTGTAAGTCTTGTCTAAGAAGAATTTCGAATTAAATTAAATAAAATTGAATTCAACAATAATTATTTTGGACGCAATAAACCTCTGGGAACCCATGCAAAATTTGCGGAGCAGAAATGAACGACCTCGAAATGAGAATTAATAAAGTGCTTAATCGTTTATGAACTTCTCTGTCACCAAACACTTCATATTGTACTCCGTTTATTGTATAGATTTTGTAGACGCCATATTTTTAAACACGTTTTCGCTAGGGTAGCGTAAAATCGAATCGCTCCAAAAAATGGCGTCCGCTATTTAAACATGTTTCATCCCGACCCTTGGAGTGTAAACGTTCAGATGAAAAATCGTAAACCGTTTATGATATTTTCCGTCATCTGAACGAAGCCAATGCCTTCTGGCAACACTGGTGCGCGTGCTTGAGAATACATAAAACAGTCGCCAATAGGTTTGTTCCAGCAATAGTTCGGAACTAGTTCGAAACCGTCAAAAGCATGCAGTCATCAAAATTCTACATTTGACGGCGCCGTTAAATCGGTCATTACTTCGGTGGGCAACTGTTTTTAACGGTTCTGAACTAGTTACGAACTCTTGCTGGAACAGACCTAATAACTCGCAAATCGTAAATTGTCGTACTCAACTTTAACTGAGCCCAATTTATCAATAGTGGTCGGTAACCCAGTGTTGCCAATAGTCTTTCACAAAAGTCAACTATGACAGTCATGACAATTATGACAACTATGGCAATTATAACAATTATGACAATTACCTTCATTATTAAAATGTATTAAATAAATGAATGATGCCCATCTATTCTGGCAAAGTTGATGCCAACTGTTGTTTACTCCCTATGCTTTCGTCAATGATGAATTTTAGGTTCGCTCGTTTGTCTGCTCTAATCGGGTTAGACGAGTAAGGCGTTCGTTTGTATTTGAGCAAATGATCTAAGACTGTTCGTTTGTTCAGAGCAAGTAACTTGAGATCACATCGAGCAAGAAAAGTTGCTCGGTCTGCAGAGGTCGAGTAAGAAGAGTAGAGCAGGAAACATAACCTCTGAATTTAATTTTGGTGTCAATATGTCAATAATAAAAGCGTTTCTTCGCGATGTGTAAAATATTTATTATATATTAGAAGGATCTGGAAAGTGAACCACTATCAATAAACGCATAATAAAGATAAGTCTTCTGTTTTAGTTGATTTAATATTTTTGAATCACAATCAGCTGTTTCTAATTGACATTTTTATACTTGATTGATGTTCGTCTATGAAATACTTTGAACGTTCGAACTTACTCTTGTAGTCGCGTGATTATGATCTGACTGCCCGATTTGAGCAATTTAGATCACACAAACGAACAGACCTTTTATGTCGAGTTCAGTGTTGCCAACTGACGAAAATTTCTTAGAATTTGGAGCTTTTAACTTCATAATTGCAGCGAGCTAAGGACATTGTGCCTCCTCGCGCCTTACCGAACCAGACAATGCAAGAACGTCTTGTGACCAAGAACTCTTCGCCACAGATTTCGTAACACCCTGTACATGTTTGCATACGTGTTCTAATTTACGATTTTCCAAACTTGTTGAAGGACATTGAAATATCTTGACATTTTTTGTTAATTTTGTTGGTCTTATCATTATTTATTATTAATGTCGTTAAAACTTGTTGGTTTATGCCTCATAGTGCCTCGGTGGAATCTCGTCTTAAGGCCTAAACCACCACCACACGAGCGTTCTTTTTTCTTGCATAAATCTGCACGACGTTTTCTTCGTTGCGTTTTGTTTCATCGAAAATAACTAGGCGTTCTCTCTCTGCAAAAAAAAAAAACAACTCGAGGAAAACAATTGACAGGAGTACTTAACGTAATTTATTAATGAACGTTAATTTTTAATTAATTTTCAATTCTTGCATAGTTTCTTCTTAATCCGTTCGGAGGTGCGAGTGGTTCGAAATTGCGTTCTTTAAAAAAAATGTACCGTGTCATCGTAACTTTGGACTCGCCTCATTGGAAATGCACGGCAAGCAAGTGATTTGCATTAAATAAAACATTAAACAAAGAAAATAATTAGCAAATTCTGAATAAGTGCCAACTCTTCGATTATAAATAATGTTTACCACACATAGACCTGAATCGACACAAATTCTTGAGCTCCATCCAGTGTTCACTTATGAATTAGTTTATTTATTTTAAATACGCGTCGCTTTCTAAACCCCAAACGAACTCGAATTCCGAATTGTTGTTTTCCGTTTTTCTCTAATCGCTAATCGTCGAACGGCACTTTCCGTTTAGAAAGCCGCTGCGTACGGTTGTTTTCGTCGATATCATTCGTCATATTATCATGTACGTGTGTGTGTGTGTATGTATGTATGTGTGTGCATGTTGAGTAAATAATAAAATTGGCCGAGACTTGTTCACGTAAACAAGAGCGCTCATTGTGGAGTTGTCAAAGATCTGTGATAATAGGATATAGTAGCACCCGCACGTAAAATGATAAGACAAACACGAATTTTTTATGTGCTGATTGTTGTTTGTGTCGTCGTTTGTTGTGTTCAATGTCGAAGCGTGCAGAAGGAATACGCCGCGGAAAACGAGACGACAAACGAGAAAAATACAACAGGTTAGTCGATACTCGATAATTAATTCTGTTAACACATCAAAAAGCTTGAGCGTTATACAATTTCTTTCACTTAAAAATATAACAGTTATTAATTAACAATTTCAGGAGCGTAATTAGGAGATTGTAGCCCGAGAGTATGTTTAAAGCACGACGCGAAGCGGAGTGCTTGGAAATGCTCGAGGGCTATTATCTACAATTATGCACGTTTTTATTTTATTGTGGCCAAAATTTGTGGATTCAATATTTTTATATCGCATGCGAGTGATGTGCACGTCGCCTCCATAAAATAATTGTGTAATTTTTTTACGGGTTTGTTTACTTTAAGGCCCTCTGGCAATGAAACCCAAATTACGCCCACAATTGAGCGCAAATAAACAAGATTACGGTTCCAAAATAAAATAAAAAGTTTTTGAAGGCGAGATTCCATTGAGGCAACAATCTAGCAAGCGCCAGGTCAAGGTCTTCACAAATTACTTTTTTCAAAATAAATTCTGCCACGATATAGTTGACTTCAACCTACTTCATATGTCATAATAATCGATCACCAGTCAAAGCTGCAAAGGTCTATGTTGCATGCATGCTTCATAGTGCCTCATTCAGGAATAAATTTAAAAAAAAAACCTAAAAAATCACTAAAAATACAAACAAAAGACTAGGATTAATAATAAATTAAAAAAGAAAAAACAATTTGTGACAAAACGCATCTCCAGCTAGAAGCAGCAACAAGACCAGCTACAGTGAAGCCTTGAGGATGTCCCTTGCATAAATGGACGAAACGTCGCCAAGTCCGTCTTAAGGCCTACAATACATGAGCGTTTTCTCTTTGCGTAAGCTACGCTGTTTTTTTTTTCAAATCAATAGTCGGCTTGCGACGTTGTGCGTTTTGTTTCAACGAAAATAGAAAGGCGTTCTCTCTCTCTCTCTCTCTCTCTGCTAAATCTATCTATATTTTTAGGCCCGATTTTACAATCGTCGGATAAACATTATTCTTAGAATAACGTGACGTAGGTGTGACGTAGATATGGAGGAACATTAAAGGATTTTCGATGAACAGTTACTCCGTCCTTATTCCACTGGGACTTAGTATATCTTTCTATTTTTTTTTCCTTGCGTAAGCTTGTACAAATCTACGACGTTTTCTCCGTTTGTTTTTTCTAATGCGTTTTGTTTCGTCGAAAATATATAGGCGTTCTCTATCTGCTAAATCTCTCCATCTTTTTCCGTTGCGTAAGCTAGCATAAATCTACACGTCGCTTTCCCCCTTGCGTTTTGTTTCAACGAAAATAGACGGGCGTTCCCTCTCTGCTAAACCTGTTTATCCCTTCAATATACAGTGTGTCCCAAAAAGTTTTATACAAATGGAGAAAAAGTTTATCTTACATTTCACAAAAAAAACTATTGTTTATAAAAAGCTCTGCATGACTCGTAGATCCATAATCAGGTACAAAATTGGCTGGAATACAGGGAAAATAAAAAATAATGATTTGGACGGAGAGCAAAATACGTTCATACTGTAGTGGAGAGCAAAATGTTCAACACAATTACTGTGAATTTAATCTTTTATGAATGAAGAAAGCGTTAAATAATAACAAATTACTTGTCCTACAATTTCCTATTGATGGAATAAATTATGTATGTAAAGAACGATATTGAACAAATCATGCCATCTAGCGACATGCAAAAGAACTAAAACTTTAAAAAATATATTTTCTATCAAAAAATATATTCATAAACATATCTTAAATTACCCTATTTTAAAATAAATAAGGAGCGCCATCTGTAGGCGCGTAATGTAAACCAAAAGCTGGGTTGAGAACGGTTGCATTTTGTAATTTTTTTACCGATTATTGAAGAAACAATCTCAAAGAAAATGCGTCATCTATCGACATAAAAAAGAAATATGTAATTGTTATTTTTCACAATTTTTTTATACATAATAGATTAGTAAGTTGCGAAATAATTTCTTTTTTCATAAATGAAGAAATTCGGTCTTAAAACAAATAATAATAAATTACTTGTCCTGCATTGTCCTATTGATGGAGTAAATTCTGTATTTAAAGAAGAATTGAAAAAATCGCGCCATCTATCGACATGCAAAAGAATTAAAACTTTAAAAAATATGTATATTTTTATCCAAAAGAAAAAAATCCAATACATCTTACAAAGTTTCAATAAAAATTAAATAAAATAAAAAAGCAGCATTTCATAGATATTGATTTTAAGTAACTGAGGGGCGCCATCTGTCGACGCATAATGTGAACTAAAAGTTCGGTTGAGAACCGAGGAAAGAATGCCACGAAATTTTGATTTAATTTTATGCCTGCGCTGCGGTATAAATTCTCTCTATTTAAAGAGTAATTGAAAAAGTCGCACCATCTCTAGACATGCAAAAGATTTTTTTCCCGATACACACAATTTCAATTTTTAAAATAAAAAGCACTATTTAACAGATACCAGATACTTATCCTAAATAAATAAAAAGCGCCATCTGTTATCTTACGATTGCACTAGAGTATATTATTAATTGCATGAATCACAAAGAAAGTGCGCCATCTATCGACGTAGAAAAGAACGAATTTTCAACAGCACTTTCGCAACCGTCAGAATTAGTTGCTCATCGAAGAAATGATCGATTTTAACAGCGCAATCAAATACACAACTTTGATGAACGCACGCTTTCGACGGTTTTGGACTAGCCAAAAATTGCTGCTGGAACAAACCTACTAAACAAACAAAAAAATAAACAGCGCCATCTGTCGGCAGTAAATTAAACTAAAATTAAAAGCAGAGTTGACAACCATTGAATTTTATAATTTTTTTTACGATTATCGAAGGAATACCTTCCTTTTTATTTCTGCGTATCAGGCAAGTAATTTCTTTTCGTCATAAAAATAATGTATTTACATAACCTCACAATCGGGCTCGCTACATTCGCGGGATTACTGACAATTGCTGAAGTGTTTATTTTTTAATTTTTATCTGGGAATATCAATAATCTACAAGTGTGCATAATTTTTTTGCTATTTAATCACAATTGCAATGAACATTTTGCTCTCCACTACAGTTTGAACGTATTTTGCTCTCCGTCCAAATCATTATTTTTTATTTTCTCTGTATTGCAGCCAATTTTTTAAAAATTTTGTACCTGATTATGGATCAACAAGTCATGCAGAGCTTTTTATAAAGAATAGTTTTCTTTGTGAAATGTAAGATAAATTTTTTCTCCATTTGTATAAAACTTTTTGGGACACACTGTATCTATCTCTTTCTCTCTTGCGTAAACTTGCATAAGTCTACGCGACATTTTCTCCATTTGATTTTTTCTAACGGCGCTTTATTTCATCGAAAATAGACTGGCGTTCTCTCCCTCTGTTAAATGTATCCATTTAATATATCTATTTATTCTATTTCTACTTTTTTCCTTGCGTAGGCTTGGTTAAATATACAAGCCGTTTTCTCCCATGCGTTTTGTTTCATCAAAACTACCTAGGCGTTCTCTATCTGCTAAATCTATTTATTTTCTTTCCATCTTTTTTCGTTGCGTAGTCTTGCATAAATCTACACGACGCGATGTTTTCTCTGTTGCGTTTTGTCTATTATAGACACGCGTTCTCTCTGTCTGGCTAAATCTGCTTATCTCTTCAATATATCTATTTTCTCTCTTGCGTAAGCTTGCATGAATCTACACGACGTTTTCTCCGTTTGGTCTTTCCTGATGCGTTTTGTTTCATCGAGAGTAGAAAGGCGTTCTCTCTGTCTCTCTGCTAAATCTACTTATTTAATATATCTATCTATTTTCTTTCTGTTTGTTTTTTTTTCCTTCCGTAAGTTTGCTTAGATGTACATGCCGTTTTTTCCTTGCTTAAATATAATGCCGTCTTTTCCGTTGCGTTTTTTTGATGCGTTTTGTTTAATCGAAAATGTACAGGCGTTCTCTATCTGCTATATTTATCTATTTTCTCTCCATCTTTCTTCCTTGCGTAAGCTTGCGTAAACCTACAAGACGTTTTCTCCGTTGCGTTTTGTTTCATCGAAAATAAAATCTAATCTATTTACCTCTTTAATTATGTTATATGTATTTGCGTAAGCTTGCTTAAATCTACGCGGCGATTTTTCCGTTTGGTCTTTCCCGATGCGTTTTGTTTCATCGAAAATAGGAGAGGCGTTCTCTCTCCCTCTCTGCCAAATCTATCAACAGTTCATCGATAAGTCAAAGAATTTTTCTGGCTTCGTGAAACGGCCTCGCGGCTTTTGTTATGTCCTGTCACTTCGTCGTATATTTTCTAAACTCAGGTCTATACGATCGGCGTATCCATTTTCTTTCAATTTTTTTCTTTGCCTAAGCGTTTTGTTTCATCGAAAATATGTACCTAGGCGTTCTCCTCTATCTGCCAAATCTGTTTATTTTCTCTCCATCTTTTTCCTTGCATAAATCTACACGACGCGACGTTTTCTTCGTTGCGTTTTGTTTCGTCGAAAATAGACGGGCGTTCTCTCTCCGCTAAATCTGTTTATCTACTTAATGTATCCATCTATTTTCTCTCTTTCTTTTTTCCATGCGTGAGCTTGCGCGAATCTACACGACGTTTTCTCCGTTGCGTTTTGTTTCGTCGAAAACAGGTGCGCGTTCTCTCCCTGCTTAGCTTAAGCGAGGGAAAGGCGTTCGTCTATTTTAGGCCTACCGTAGCAATCGAATATTTTACAGTGTGTTATAAATATGAAACCCAAACTCCTAACTATGCGTGATAGTAAAAGGTGGATCGCCCTGTATACATATACAACGTTCGTAAGTAATTTGCACACTGACGGTTTAAGATCTGTCACGCTCAGTTGGGTACATTCCTTGTCTGAAGATCCGAATGCACGGTCGAAGACGATCAAAATGGACGGTCGGTGACGTCACGAGTTTTGACGTTTTCGACCGGTTTTCAAAGCGCGGTGTTTTATCGCTTTTCTTAGTGTATGTGGATAGTGTACGCGTGTTCAATTGGTTTTTCAATGAAAGAAAATAGAGCGACTTCCTAAACCGATTGACGTTTCTTGAATGACTGACAGTTGTCAGTTGTCAGACAGTTTGTTTCAAACCGAACGTAACCTAAGATGGCGTTTCACGTCGATCTACGTAATTCAAAACCTGCTTCACAATGTTAGGAAAAATCTCAGTTAGTTGTTACCGCAGACTAGCAGTGACGTCACGAGTTTTGACGTTTTTAACCGGTATCCAAGATGCGGTGTTTTGACACTTTTGTTAGCGTACGTAAGGAAATAGTAAGCACGGTTGGTCCGTGTTAGTTTAATAGCGAGTGTTCAATTGTTTTTTTTTTAATGAAAAAAGATAGAGCGACTTCCTAAACCGATGGACGTTTGAATTGTATGACAGTTGTCAGTTGTCAAACAGTAGTTATATTTTGGTTATAGCGTAATATAATCTAATCGTTTTTTTTTTAATGAAAGAAGATAAAGGCGACTTTCTAAACCGACTGACGTTTCAATGAGTGACAGTTGTCAGTTGTCAAACAGTAGTTCATTTTCATTACAGCATAATATAACCTAAAATGGAATAGTTTTTTAGTGAATGAAGGTAGAGCGACTTTCTAAACTGATTGACGCTTGAATGAATGACAGTTGTCGGTTGTCAAACAGTAGTTATATTGTAGAAACCGATTGACGTTTGACTGAGTTGTCAAACAGTAGTTCTATTTTGGGTATAGAGTAAGTAACTAAAACGGCATTGTTTTTTTTATGAAAGAGATAAAGGCGACTTTCTAAACCGATTGACGTTTCAATGAGTGACAGTTGTCAGTTGTCAAACAGTAGTTCATTTTCATTACAGCATAACATAACCTAAAATGGAATTGTTTTTTAGTGAATGAAGGTGGAGCGACTTCCTAAACTGATTGACGCTTGAATGAATGACAGTTGTCGGTTGTCAAACAGTAGTTATATTGTAGAAACCGATTGACGTTTGACTGAGTTGTCAAACAGTAGTTCTATTTTGGGTATAGAGTAAGTAACTAAAATGGCATTGTTTTTTTTTATGAAAGAGATAAAGACGACTTCCTAAACCGATTGACGTTTGAATGAATGACAGTTGTCAGTTGTTAAACAGCTTGACATAACCTAAAATGGAATTTGACGTTGGGCTAGTTTAAGACTAGCTTCACAATGTTACGAAAAATTCGAATCGAACTGAACACCTGATAGTTGTTACCGTAAGACAAGTCGACGGGGCGATTGTCGTTTGTTCAGCTGACTGCTTGACCTTGACATTTCCAGCCAATACCCAATGACAAGCGGATGAACTTGAAGAGGTGTGACGATAGTTTTCATGTTGCCAACTTACGTAGTTCAATTACACGGGGTCCGTGTTTTCGAACCCTGTATTTGTACATACAGGGTGATTTTTAACAGTTTTGGCAAAATCACTCTACTCGTAGTAAAAGAATCGATGTCACAGAATACAAAATGTAAAAAACAAGTTATATAATGAAGTTGCTTCGTACAGAATACAATGCGGCGGTAAAACTGTACTTTAAACTATTATGGTTATTAGTTACATCAAGGAGTTATCTTGACGCAGAATGGAATTTCGTACATTCATTGTTACACGTTCGTCCATTTTTTTTACGAAATAGTGACGGAATCGTTTACAATTCGCGACAAGATCACGCTGATAACACTGGAGCAACAACCACAAAAAATTATTGACATTAATAAAATTTTTATTGTTAAACAGACTCACAGTTGATTTTTTTTTTGCAATTATGACAGATGTCATTTTTGTAGTAGACTGTCGATGCCATCATTTTAATTACTGACATTATTAAAATTTTTATTGTTAAGCAGACTGGCAGTTGATATTTTTTCTTTGCAATTGCAAGGAAAAAATATTTGACAGATGTCAAAGTTTTGAAATATTTTTGTAGTAGGCTGTTGTTTACGTCACCTTAATTAAAAACATTAATAAAATTTCACTTGATTTAAAAACATTAATAAAATTTTTTATTATTAAGCTGACAGTTGATCTTTTTGTAATTTTGACAGATGTAGTAGACTGTCAATTACGTCATTTTAATTATTGACATTAATAAAAATTTTATTGTTAAGGAGACTAGCAGTTAATTTTTTTTCTTGCAATTTTGACAGTTGTCAAAGTTTTAAAATATTTTTGTAGTAGACTGTTGATGACGTCACTTTAATTGATAACATTAATAAAATTTTTCTTATTAAACAGACTTACAGTTGATTTTTTTTTCTTTGCAATTCTGACAGATGTCAAAGTTTTAATATATTTTTGTGATAGACTGTTGATAACGTCATTTTAATTAATGACATTAATAAAAATTCTATTGTTGAACCGACTGGCAGTTGATTTTTTTTTCTTTGCAATTATGACAGGTGTCAAAGTTTTAATATATTTTTGTAGTAGACTCTTGACAACGTCGCATTAATTAGTAATAACATTAATAAAAAAATTTATTGTTAAACAGATTGGCAGTTGATTTTTTTACTTTGCATTTATGACAAATGTCAAAGTTTTAATGTATTTTGTAGTAGACGGTTGATACGTCATTTTAATTAGTAACATTAATAAAAATTTTATTGTTAGAATGCCAGTTAATTTTTTTTCTTGCAATTTTGACAGATGTCAAAGTTTTAAAATATTTTTGTAGTAGACTGTTGATGACGTCACTTTAATTGATAACATTAATAAAATTTTTCTTGTTAAACAGACTTACAGTTGATTTTTTTTTCATTGCAATTCTGACAGATGTCAAAGTTTTAATATATTTTTGTGATAGACTGTTGATAACGTCATTTTAATTAATGGCATTAATAAAAATTCTATTGTTAAACAGATTGGCAGTTGATTTTTTTACTTTGCATTTATGACAAATGTCAAAGTTTTAATGTATTTTGTAGTAGACGGTTGATACGTCGCGTCATTTTAATTAGTAACATTAATACAAATTTTATTGTTAGAATGCCAGTTAATTTTTTTTTCTTTGCAATTATGACAGGTGTCAAAGTTTTAATATATTTTTGTATTAGACTGTCGATGACGTCATTTTAATTATTGACATTAATAAAAATTTTATTGTTAAGGAGACTGGCAGTTAATTTTTTTTCTTGCAATTTTGACAGATGTCAAAGTTTGAAAATATTTTTGTAGTAGACTGTTGATGACGTCACTTTAATTGATAACATTAATAAAATTTTTCTTGTTAAACAGACTGGCAGTTGATTTTTTTTTCTTTGCAATTCTGACAGATGTCAAAGTTTTAATATATTTTTGTAATAGACTGTTGATAACGTCATTTTAATTAATGACATTAATAAAAATTCTATTGTTGAACAGACTGGCAGTTGATTTTTTTTTCTTTGCAATTATGACAGATGTCAAAGTTTTAATATATTTTTGTAGTAGACTCTTGATAACGTCGCATTAATTAGTAATAACATTAATAAAAAAATTTATTGTTAAACAGATTGGCAGTTGATTTTTTTACTTTGCATTTATGACAAATGTCAAAAGTTTTAATGTATTTTGTAGTAGACGGTTGATACGTCACTTTAATTAGTAACATTAATAAAAATTTTATTGTTAGAATGCCAGTTAATTTTTTTTCCTTTGCAATTATGACAGGTGTCAAAGTTTTAATATATTTTTGTAGTAGACTGTCGATGACGTCATTTTAATTATTGACATTAATAAAAATTTTATTGTTAAGGAGACTGGCAGTTAATTTTTTTTCTTGCAATTTTGACAGATGTCAAAGTTTTAAAATACTTTTGTAGTAGACTGTTGATGACGTCACTTTAATTGATAACATTAATAACATTTTTCTTGTTAAACAGACTTACAGTTGATTTTTTTTTCTTTGCAATTTTGACAGATGTCAAAGTTTTAAAATATTTTTGTAGTAGACTGTTGATGACGTCATTTTAATTGATAACATTAATAAAATTTTTCTTGTTAAACAGACTTACAGTTGATTTTTTTTCTTTGCAATTCTGACAGATGTCAAAGTTTTAATATATTTTTGTGATAGACTCTTATAACGTCGCATTAATTAGTAATAACATTAATAAAAAAAATTATTTTTAAACAGATTGGCAGTTGATTTTTTTACTTTGCATTTATGACAAATGTCAAAGTTTTAATGTATTTTGTAGTAGACGGTTGATACATCATTTTAATTAGTAACATTAATAAAAATTTTATTGTTAGATGCCAGTTAATTTTTTTTTCTTTGCAATTATGACAGGTGTCAAAGTTTTAATATATTTTTGTAGTAGACTGACGATGACGTCATTTTAATTATTGACATTAATGAAACTTTTATTGTTAAGGAGACTGGCAGTTAATTTTTTTTCTTGCAATTTTGACAGATGTCAAAGTTTTAAAATATTTTTGTAGTAGACTGTTGATGACGTCACTTTCATTGATAACATTAATAAAATTTTTCTTGTTAAACAGACTTACAGTTGATTTTTTTTCTTTGCAATTCTGACAGATGTCAAAGTTTTAATATATTTTTGTGATAGACTCTTATAACGTCGCATTAATTAGTAATAACATTAATAAAAAAAATTATTTTTAAACAGATTGGCAGTTGATTTTTTTACTTTGCATTTATGACAAATGTCAAAGTTTTAATGTATTTTGTAGTAGACGGTTGATACGTCATTTTAATTAGTAACATTAATAAAAATTTTATTGTTAGATGCCAGTTAATTTTTTTTTCTTTGCAATTATGACAGGTGTCAAAGTTTTAATATATTTTTGTAGTAGACTGACGATGACGTCATTTTAATTATTGACATTAATGAAACTTTTATTGTTAAGGAGACTGGCAGTTAATTTTTTTTCTTGCAATTTTGACAGATGTCAAAGTTTTAAAATATTTTTGTAGTAGACTGTTGATGACGTCACTTTCATTGATAACATTAATAAAATTTTTCTTGTTAAACAGACTTACAGTTGATTTTTTTTCTTTGCAATTCTGACAGATGTCAAAGTTTTAATATATTTTTGTGATAGACTCTTATAACGTCGCATTAATTAGTAATAACATTAATAAAAAAAATTATTTTTAAACAGATTGGCAGTTGATTTTTTTACTTTGCATTTATGACAAATGTCAAAGTTTTAATGTATTTTGTAGTAGACGGTTGATACGTCATTTTAATTAGTAACATTAATAAAAATTTTATTGTTAGATGCCAGTTAATTTTTTTTTCTTTGCAATTATGACAGGTGTCAAAGTTTTAATATATTTTTGTAGTAGACTGACGATGACGTCATTTTAATTATTGACATTAATAAAACTTTTATTGTTAAGGAGACTGGCAGTTAATTTTTTTTCTTGGAATTTTGACAGATGTCAAAGTTTTAAAATATTTTTGTAGTAGACTGTTGATGACGTCACTTTCATTGATAACATTAATAAAATTTTTCTTGTTAAACAGACTTACAGTTGATTTTTTTTTGTTTGCAATTCTGACAGATGTCAAAGTTAATATATTTTTGTGATAGACTGTTGATAACGTCATTTTAATTAATGACATTAATAAAAATTCTATTGTTGAACAGACTGGCAGTTGATTTTTTTTTCTTTGCAATTATGACAGATGTCAAAGTTTTAATATATTTTTGTAGTAGACTCTTGATAACGTCGCATTAATTAGTAATAACATTAATAAAAAAATTTATTGTTAAACAGATTGGCAGTTGATTTTTTTACTTTGCATTTATGACAAATGTCAAAGTTTTAATGTATTTTGTAGTAGACGGTTGATACGTCATTTTAATTAGTAACATTAATAAAAATTTTATTGTTAGAATGCCAGTTAATTTTTTTTTCTTTGCAATTATGACAGGTGTCAAAGTTTTAATATATTTTTGTAGTAGATTGTCGATGACGTCATTTTAATTATTGACATTAATAAAAATTTTATTGTTAAGGAGACTGGCAGTTAATTTTTTTCTTGCAATTTTGACAAATGTCAAAGTTTTAAAATATTTTTGTAGTAGACTGTTGATGACGTCACTTTAATTGATAACATTAATAAAATTTTTCTTGTTAAACAGACTTACAGTTGATTTTTTTTTGTTTGCAATTCTGACAGATGTCAAAGTTAATATATTTTTGTGATAGACTGTTGATAACGTCATTTTAATTAATGACATTAATAAAAATTCTATTGTTGAACAGACTGGCAGTTGATTTTTTTTTCTTTGCAATTATGACAGATGTCAAAGTTTTAATATATTTTTGTAGTAGACTCTTGATAACGTCGCATTAATTAGTAATAACATTAATAAAAAAATTTATTGTTAAACAGATTGGCAGTTGATTTTTTTACTTTGCATTTATGACAAATGTCAAAGTTTTAATGTATTTTGTAGTAGACGGTTGATACGTCATTTTAATTAGTAACATTAATAAAAATTTTATTGTTAGAATGCCAGTTAATTTTTTTTTCTTTGCAATTATGACAGGTGTCAAAGTTTTAATATATTTTTGTAGTAGATTGTCGATGACGTCATTTTAATTATTGACATTAATAAAAATTTTATTGTTAAGGAGACTGGCAGTTAATTTTTTTCTTGCAATTTTGACAAATGTCAAAGTTTTAAAATATTTTTGTAGTAGACTGTTGATGACGTCACTTTAATTGATAACATTAATAAAATTTTTCTTGTTAAACAGACTTACAGTTGATTTTTTTTTCTTTGCAATTCTGACAGATGTCAAAGTTTTAATATATTTTTGTAATAGACTGTTGATGACGTCGTTTTAATTATTGACATTAATAAAAATTTTATTGTTAAGGAGACTGGCAGTTAATTTTTTTTCTTGCAATTTCGACAGATGTCAAAGTTTTAAAATATTTTTGTAGTAGACTGTTGATGACGTCACTTTAATTGATAACATTAATAAAATTTTTCTTGTTAAACAGACTTACAGTTGATTTTTTTTCTTTGCAATTCTGACAGATGTCAAAGTTTTAATATATTTTTGTGATAGACTGTTTATAATTCATTTTAATTAATGACATTGATAAGAATTCTATTGTTGAACAGACTGGCGGTTGATTTTTTTTTCTTTGCAATTCTGACAGATGTCAAAGTTTTAATATGTTTTCGCAGTAAACCGTTGATGACTTCATTTTAATTGATAACATTAATAAAATCTCTATTGTTAAACAGACTGGCAGCTGAATGTTGTTTGTTTTTATTATTTTTTAAATTTTCTTATTCCGTATTTTTAACTAATTCTACGACGTTTCGTTTTCTTTGCTTTCTCATCAAGCTTTTCTTTTTTTTTCTAATTTACGAATCTGCTGAACTGTGTTGTAAAATCGATTGTCGTTTGTTTTTATTATTTTTAAAATTTTATTATTTCGTATTTTGAAGAAATTCTACGACGCGACGTTTCGTTTTCTTTGCTTCCTCATCAATCTTTTCTTTTCTTGTCGGGTGAATTAAGAATCACCCTGTATATACAAGCGTTATTTTCAGTCCTTGTAATTTTTTTTTTTTTTTTTTAGTTTCAGGTCCAATTTGTGAGACATCCGAGGGCATAAAATTCGGCCAAAACGACATTATCTTCTCAAGTCCCGGACACTGTATAGGAGTCGAATGCGACGTAAACGGGGAAGTCGTTTATTTAAAGTAAGGAAGCAAGCGTATGATTAGAGAGCGGATAAAAAAAGTACTCGTGTCCGCTCTCTACTTATCAAGCGGCGCGCGGTTTAATTTTCTGGCAACCTCGAAATAACACAAACATTCACGAAAATATCTTCGACTTAATCGGTGTTTTTTTTTGTTTTTTTGACGTCCGCTAAAGGTCAGCCGGCGCGGCGTACACAAACATAATTGAACGCGAGAGTAAATATTGAGTTCGATTAAAGTTTAACTGATAGTGATTTGTTGTTATTTTTTGGGAATTTTTTCAGATGTAAGCCCGCCAAAGTCAAGAGGGGGTGTCACGGAAGATACTTCGACTTTACCAAGCCCTTTCCCGAATGCTGTCCCGCGGCGGTCTGTTAAAGATGAAGTATTAACCCGAATCGAGTCGCAGCAAGAAATTTATTTGGAAAAAAAAATAATGATTCGCCTCAAAATATAAATTATGTAAAGTTAAAAAAAAATTCATGAAAAACACTGAATTGTGGTGCGCGGGGTTAGTTTTAATAAAAGAGAAAAACTTTGTCAATTTTCTATTAATTATTAATGACGTCCCTTCGGGGTGAATACTGTGAAGTAAATTGAGGAATGTAGTTGACTTGTTGTTCACGACTTAGACCTTGAATACTAGGAATAAAAACAAAACACAAAGTTGAATGGTTTCCCGATTTTTTTCAATTAATTTAGAGTCGCTCGATATAATGCCCGAGAATTTACAGTTGGGACACCTGTATATTTAAACTACAAACCGAAGACTCCCGTTTTTTTTTTTTTTTCAAACCAAAGGATCTCACACATCACGTCGGTTGTGTGGAAGCCATGTAAATAGGTACAGTAATCGCTTTCAAGTATCCTTTGCGTATTTATCGAGAAGCTGGTAATCGAATGTGTCACTTTCAGTGAGGAATCACGGATAATAAAGACATCGTCATCAAATGGCGTCCGTGGACGAGCACAATGCGAATTTTAAGTGCGATGTCAGCGCCACGAACACTCGATGTGAGGTCGTGTCAATAATAACAGAGCCGCTACAGTTTTGAGTTCCCTTTCGTCTCCAGTTTCGGAAAAGAATTCCGCACTTCATTCAAATGAAATGAGCGAGGAGGAGTCGTTTAAATATTTACTCCTTCCTTCATCGGCGAGTATCGGATAGCGATCCACCGGACGCGCTTGTCTTTTTGTTCTTTCATCCATCTCTTCCTGATCTCGGCGCGGAATCCCGACCACGAATTGCTTTTAATTGATTTCCGATAAAAGGTTTCCGCGTTTAACATAATAGCGGTAAAGTGTTGACATCTTTACGGTGTGTGAAAGACGTCACGTGCTCGCGCCTCAATGCAGGGGCGACCGCACGGAGAGGAGGAGGAGGATGTATGTATGCCGGGAAACTTCGACGAATTTCTAAAGGTACTTGGGCCTCAGAGAACACTTCCGAACGAAAGATACAAAAAAAAAGAAGTATAAGCTCATCAAAAGCTACCAAAAGATATAGCCATTTAATTAATTCGACAGTTCTCCCAACTCGTTCATGCATAAGGCCCACCCTTTGTCAAAAAATTACTAGGACGTATTGTACCTGTTTATTACTTATTACATTAAGTGAGAAGTAACTCCCTCTCGTTTCTTTTTATTGGCGCTATACAGGTATTTGTTTGAAAGTGAGAACATGGGCAATACACACATACATACAAAAGAATTGCCATGATCTCAGTTTCAGTCACTTACCGGTAGCTAAAGCTATTCAACTGTAGTGGAAAGAACTTTGCTTTCTCATGTGATGAACAGTTTTAATATTTCATCGTTGCTTATTCCAAGGTTTAGTTTACATGTTCAGTGTGAGATAAAGAACGTTTAAACTTCGCGCTCGAAAATCTACAAATCTAAAAAGCTACAAATCTTTAGATACATGCTATAACTGGAGGCTTAAAGTTATCGATTGTGGTCAACTTAATAAGAACTCCGGCCTGTAGGTGGCGCTGATTACAACTGATAAAGAATGATAATTCATTCCCGGCTTAACTACTGTTCAGCTCAACCGCTCTTAATTCGAGACATTTTAAACAAAATCTCGGAATAATTCATCAATTTTTTTTTATAAATCCCTTTAAGTTTATCCCTTTTCCATCAACTATAACCTCAAACCTTCTATAATCATCATATTAAGCACATAGCTCATGATTACATCTGATTCTCCATTCATCTCTTTATTTATTGACTGTAAAGAAATTCTAAACGCAATGAAATGCCAATGATGAAAACTCCAACGTGTAGATGGCGCTGATTACGACTGATTATAATACATTTCCAGTTCAACTATAATTCAAAATGTAAGTGAATTGCATCGTAATTCTAAAATTTCCAAATCTTTAGATACATGCTATAACTGGAGGCTTAAAGTTATCAATTGTGCTCAACTTAATAAGAACTCCGGCCTGTAGGTGGCGCTGATTACAACTGATAAAGAATGATAATTCATTCCCGGCTTAACTACTGTTCAACTCAACCGCTCTTAATTCGAGACATTTTAAACAAAATCTCGGAAAAATTCATCAATTTTTTTTTGTAAATCCCTTTAGGTTTATCCCTTTTCCATCAACTCTAACCTCAAACCTTCTATAATCATCATATTAAGCACATAGTTCATGGTTACATCTGATTCTCCATTCATCTCTTTATTTATTGATTGTAAAGAAATTCTAAACGCAATGAAATACCAATGATGAAAACTCCAACGTGTAGATGGCGCTGATTACAACTGATTATAATACATTTCCAGTTCAACTATAATTCAAAATGTAAGTGAATTGCATCGTAATTCTAAAATTTACAAATCTTTAGATACATGCTATAACTGGAGGCTTAAAGTTATCAATTGTGGTTAACTTAATAAGAACTCCGGCCTGTAGGTGGCGCTGATTACAACTGATAAAGAATGATAATTCACTCCCGGCTTAACTACTGTTCAACTCAACCGCTCTTAATTCGAGACATTTTAAACAAAATCTCGGAAAAATTCATCAATTTTTTTTTGTGAATCCCTTTAGGTTTATCCCTTTTCCATCAACTATAACCTCAAACCTTCTATAATCATCATAATAAGCACATAGCTCATGATTACATCTGATTCTCCATCCATCTCTTTATTTATTGACTGTAAAGAAATTCTAAACGCAATGAAATGCCAATGATGAAAACTCCAACGTGTAGATGGCGCTGATTACGACTGATTATAATACATTTCCAGTTCAACTATAATTCAAAATGTAAGTGAATTGCATCGTAATTCTAAAATTTACAAATCTTTAGATACATGCTATAACTGGAGGCTTAAAGTTTTCAATTGTGCTCAACTTAATAAGAACTCCGGCCTGTAGGTGGCGCTGATTACAACTGATAAAGAATGATAATTCATTCCCGGCTTAACTACTGTTCAACTCAACCGCTCTTAATTCGAGACATTTTAAACAAAATCTCGGAAAAATTCATCAATTTTTTTTTGTAAATCCCTTTAGGTTTATCCCTTTTCCATCAACTCTAACCTCAAACCTTCTATAATCATCATATTAAGCACATAGTTCATGGTTACATCTGATTCTCCATTCATCTCTTTATTTATTGATTGTAAAGAAATTCTAAACGCAATGAAATACCAATGATGAAAACTCCAACGTGTAGATGGCGCTGATTACAACTGATTATAATACATTTCCAGTTCAACTATAATTCAAAATGTAAGTGAATTGCATCGTAATTCTAAAATTTACAAATCTTTAGATACATGCTATAACTGGAGGCTTAAAGTTATCAATTGTGGTCAACTTAATAAGAACTCCGGCCTGTAGGTGGCGCTGATTACAACTGATAAAGAATGATAATTCATTCCCGGCTTAACTACTGTTCAACTCAACCGCTCTTAATTCGAGACATTTTAAACAAAATCTCGGAAAAATTCATCAATTTTTTTTTGTAAATCCCTTTAGGTTTATCCCTTTTCCATCAACTCTAACCTCAAACCTTCTATAATCATCATATTAAGCACATAGTTCATGATTACATCTGATTCTCCATACATCTCTTTATTTATTGATTCTAAAGAAATTCTAAACGCAATGAAATGCCAATGATGAAAACTCCAACGTGTAGATGGCGCTGATTACGACTGATTATAATACATTTCCAGTTCAACTATAATTCAAAATGTAAGTGAATTGCATCGTAATTCTAAAATTTACAAATCTTTAGATACATGCTATAACTGGAGGCTTAAAGTTATCAATTGTGGTCAACTTAATAAGAACTCCGGCCTGTAGGTGGCGCTGATTACAACTGATAAAGAATGATAATTCATTCCCGGCTTAACTACTGTTCAACTCAACCGCTCTTAATTCGAGACATTTTAAACAAAATCTCGGAAAAATTCATCAATTTTTTTTGTAAATCCCTTTAGGTTGATCCCTTTTACATCAACTATAACCTCAAACCTTCTATAACCATCGTATTAAGCACATAGCTCATGATTACATCTGATTCTCCATACATCTCTTTATTTATTGATTCTAAAGAAATTCTAAACGCAATGAAATACCAATGATGAAGACTCCAACGTGTAGATGGCGCTGATTACAACTGATTATAATACATTTCCAGTTCAACTATAATTCAAAATGTAAGTGAATTGTATCGTAATTCTAAACACTTTAAGGCCCAGTTTTACAATCGTGTTACAATATGTTTTAACCTTCCTCCATATCTACGTCACGTTATTCCAAGAATAGCGCTATACTCGGTTTATCCGACGATTGTTAAATCGGGCCTAAATGAAACGTTGGAGAAAATATTTACAAAAAAAAAAATACTTGAAAATGATGCTGCCAAAACAATTAAACAATTAGTCCTCAGTTATCCGATTGACCTTAAACTTGTTCTTGAAAATCATAACGACTGTCAATTGTTTCCAGTCAAAATAATTGAACAAGTATACTGATTTGTTCGGTTGGCTTTTCGATTGTCTTTGGATGTTCCTATTAATTTATAAATAAACGTTTTTCAATACGAATTATGTTTGAAGTCTCTATTTGTCGTGACAAAATTTTAAAAATCAATAAAAGTATATTTGATAGGAGAGCAGGAATTTACAATTTAAAAAAAATTGCATTGAAATCCCTTTGGTGTGTAAACAAAGTGGACACCCGGTGTATCGATAACTAACGATATACATGTAGGGGCGCTTCGAGGCTTGCCCGAGTGTGTACGTTTATTTGTGGAGGCGCTACGAGGCTTGCCCGAGTGTGTATGTTTATTTTGGGGCGCTACGAGGCTTGCCCAAGTGTGTATGTTTATGTTTATATAGTTAAGGAAATTTATCTTTTACATATCGTTGGGTAATAGATTTTTATCTATATTTTTGTACAGCCCTAGTTATCAAGGACCCAAAGAAGTTGTTCGTGTGTAAGAACAACAAACAATCAGAATTTACAAGAGATTAGAAAATGCTTAGTTTATTCAAACGAAATAATACGAACGAAAAGTTAAAAAAAAAATAAGAACTGAGGTAAGTAAATAAACTTCACATGTATAGGAAAAAAAATATTTAAAAAAATTGTAAAGTATTTTTTTAGAACGCCGGGTCTCATTTGCTTTGTTTAGAGCAGCGTGGCCTTGTTATCAACTTTCGTTTCACTTAATTTTTTTTTTGCTTTTTCTACCGTTAACATTTCCCTTCGTTCTTTTTTTTTTCTTCATTTGCATGTTTGGTGTACTTACCTTTTTTTTTTAAATACCTAACATCCTCGTCCACTATCAAGCATTTGATAGTTTTCTCAGACAATTTTTTTATTAGTAAATTCGGACTTGCCGACCGTCTTTTGTTTTGTTTTTAACAAAAACCTCAATTTTTAGAATTTTAAAGACCGCATTTTTTTGTTACTAAAAAAATTATAATAATATATGTATTTAAACTGTCTTCTCTTGTTTTTCTGACAATTCGGACTTAATTGTCTTTTATTTTCTTTTCACTTAAAACTCAGGCCTTTTTTAGTTAAAACTACAATAGTTTTGCTATTAAGAAAGATTTGAATTGTTTTTGTTTTTTTAATAATAATAATAATAATAGTAATGTTTATTTGTCAATTATGTAAGGCAGCACACAAATAACAATTGCAACCCTAATATTTGACATGTCAAAAAACAATTAAAAGTCGCATTCAGCGTCACAGAAAATACAAACCAATGAACTTCTATTATGCATATAAATATTAAGCAGAAGGCAGGAAAATAATTAATAATCAAACGAATAATTAATAATCAAGAAAGTCATTTACAGTGTACAACTCCTGTTCAATTAGATTGAAAAATAAAGAAAATTTATAAAATTATTATTATAAAATTAAAAAAATATCATGGAATAAAGTTTTAAAAAAATATTAAATAAAATTACAAAACAATAAAAATTCAAAAATTCTCATTAAATAAACAATACTTTCTACTTTCTATAAAATTACAAAAAATTATATTACGAAAAAATATAAAAATTCAAAAAATTCAAAAATTCTCATTAAATAAACAAAACTTTCTAAAATTAATATTGAACTTTAGGCAATTTTTGGCGTAAAATAAAACAAAAGACGATCGACAAATTTATAAAATTGAAAAAGTCTCATTGAATAAAATTAGAAAAAAATGTAAAAATTATAAAAATTTAAAAAAATATAAAAATTAAAATATTTTTATTAAATAAACAAAGCTTTCTAAAATTAAGATTTGAAATTTGTGCAATTTTTGACGTAAAATAAAACAAAAGACGATCGAGAAATTTATAAAATTAAAAAAAAATAAATATAAAAAAAATCTCATTGAATAAAATTAAAAAAAAAAGATTCTCATTAAATAAACAACACTTTTTGGAGTAAAATAAAACAAAAGACGATCGACAAATTTATAAAATTAAAAATAAATTTAAAATTAAAATTAAAATTTAAAAAAAATACAAAAATAAAAAACTCGTAAAACAAAATTACAAAAAATTATAAAATTCTCATTAAATGAATAAAACTTTGTAAAATTAAGATTTGATATTTGTGCAATTTTTGACGAAAAATAAAACAAAAGACGATCGACAAAGTTATAAAATTTAAAAAAATAATAAATATTAAAAAAATCTCATTGAATGAAATTACAAAAAAAAATCAATAAAATTACAAAAAAGTATAAAAATTAAAAACTTCTCATTAAATAAACAAAACTTTCTAAAATTAAGATTTGACAATTGGGCATTTTTTGATGAAAAACAAAACAAGAGACGATCGAGAAATCAACAAAATTCATAAAATTACAAGAAATAACGAAAATTTAAAAAATTCTCATTAAATAAACGAAACTTTCTAAAATTAAAATTTGAAATGTGTGCAATTTTTGACGTAAAATAAAGCAAAAGACGGTCTAGAAATAAAGAAAATTGATAAAATTACAAAAAAAAAAAATTAAAAAAAAAAGAAGTTGAGAAGTTGAGTCGGTAGATCTACCGAATTATCGGTAGAATTGAACACTTTCAATTTAGATTTAAGGCTCAGAGCAGTATTTAGGGAGGTCGTTGATAAACAAAGAGAACAGTACAGGTCCTAATATTGATCCCTGGGGCACACCGACCCGAGTGTAAAGTTCCTCCGATAAAGCCCGATTCAAAGCGACGTGTGAACGTCCTTCCAAATATGATCGAATCCATTGATTTGGGACTCCTCTGATACCCAACCCATCAATCTTCTAGAACAGACGTTTGTCTAATTTATGCATTTCAATGTAATTCTCCAATTTCCCTATTTGGTTTTATTTAATTTCCCTATTTAGCCAATGGCGGTTGTGGTTTTCATGAATGACTCTTTTACGTAGCATTTTCAAAGTGATATAAAAAGATTTCCATGAAGGCGTCCAAGTTGCGATCAGCGTTATTCTCTTCGTATATGGTTTCCCATTTTTCTGTTCGAAAAGATTGTATATTTTCACGACAGTAATTTCTACGGTAAGTAAATGATTTAGTTGGTATATATAATTATTTCCTCTGATTGATACATATTGCAGTGATATTTACCTATGTCCATAAGTTTATTCATCGTATGCTGTTTCCGACAAACTTCACATCTTATAAAAATTTCCAAAATAAAACATTCTTCACATAATATTCCTCAAGTATACAAAATACCACAAATTCTTCATATAACTTCTTATAAATTACAATGATCTTCATCAAAATATGTCTTCTTACATCAAATCAAATAAGTCTCTGTATTGTACAGCGACAAGTTCCAAGTTAGCATCCCGGAAAATAATTTACCATTTCTGAGTCTTGTGGATTGGATGGATTTTTCCACCTGGATGGAGCGTATGCACGGGAACCTTCTGAGTCTGCAACATCCCCTCACGGCGAGGCATTGGCCGATCCAAAAGAAAAAAAGAACATCTAAAAGGAATAAAAGATTAGTTTATATGAAAGATGGTAGGAGGTTTAGGATAAAAAGTCATAAAATTCCAGGCAGAATAATAAATTATCAAAATTTATGTAGCAAACATTTAAAAAGTTAGATTAGTTAGATTAATATTTAGAATTTTATTATAATTGTTGTTAATCGTTAAAATATAGTTGAAATGTTAATAAAATGAAATATACTTACTTAGTTTAACTTTAAGTTTGAAATATTTAAGTTTTTTGTCAGATTGACGTTTTGTGTGACAGGAACTGTCTGATTGAGTGAAGTATTTATAAATAAAAATGGAGGGGTTGATCACCTAAGAGAATAAACAAACCGAGGTGTAATGGAGAGTATATGTACACAAAACGTTAATCTTTCAATAACAACCAGAATATAAACATCATAAAAAAATTTGCTCTTATAATTGAATTTAAAATATAACTTTAAAATTTTCAATCTATTTCATTCATTAATAACTTATTATCAGAAATTTATCCAGGAATGTCTCACTGTGTAACGTTAAAGTAAGTCTATTTTGATTTTAAAAATTCTTTTGGTTTTAAAAAATACACTACATATAACACATCTTGTCATTCATCAATCACCTGAACTATCAACACACATTTACAAATAATTCTTATTATTGTAGAAGAGTTATTGTTTGTTTCGCGATTGGGCGTAACAGGTAGCAACACTTGGCATATAAGGCTCTATCTATAATAATAAATAAAAATTCTAATTCAACATCACACTACATATAAACTTTATAAAATTCTAAAGTATCAAAGGATTCTTATCGTTTGTTTCGCGATTGGGCGTAACAGGTAGCAACACTTGGCAAACGAGGGATTACTTGTACTTCTTTAGAATTTTAGACATACATCACAAAATTAAACAATTAAATTACTCACCAATTTATCTTCAAAATTATAATAAATAACTGGATTATAATGGACATTGAGAGTTTCCACCCTGAAATGTCACTTTGACATTATAAAATAAAATTCATATCAGACTACTAGACTACGTAATTGTGTAGTGGATGTGGTGTAAAAATTAAAATAAAAGAGAAAATACACAAGTTCAATACTTACCACATCTGCAAAGAAAAGCAACACTACAATATGATCAGAAAGGTAAGTGTCACTTACTTCTATTTCACATTGAATGTCGGTGAATATATCATCTATACAACTCTTGGAATTGCTGGTACTGCTTTTTACCTTATTTGTGAAGACCGTACTCCATCATGAAATCGATTAGATAACTGGACGATGCAGACGCACCTATATTGTTACGATTTTAAGGGTTCTATTAATTTCTATTTTAAAACAAAACACGAAATAGTTAAACTAATTTATTTAAAAGCAAACTAATTTATTTGTTATACTAAATATAACACCTAAATTATTTACAAGCTTATACCTCATTTATTTTAACAGCCGAGCGAAAGTCTAACGCGAACTTTAATGCCGAACTGTCCAAAGCCGAATTGTTCCCCATTCACCGGCTGCCGCTTTTTATATAAGCCGGGGCTGTTTGTAAGTTAATTTTCGCAAATGGTTCCAGAATGTCTTATTCCAGAATGTTTTATTCCGCCGCCGGAATTCTCTAGGCTGTCTGCAGAAGGTCCTCGCCTAAGTCGCGTCGGCTGGACGACTGTGACGCAAGAGACAGTCTGACGCCGGCTGGTCTCGACGAATCATTACAATATTAAAGTCACTGCAAGTTCATATAGTCTCAGGAGGTTATTCTAATCGGGGTTGCAAGTTACAACTTGTTTTGAATTTGAATTTGACTTTGAATTAATTCATTTGTAACTTCTAAACTATTAAACTACTTTTATGCTTTATTTGAATCATCGCTATCAAGTTAACGTTAAAACCGTTTTGATTGATCAATTTGCTTATAATATTTTGATCATACCCGTCATGAAATATTCCACCTATTTTTATACAGGGCTTTTGAATTTTTGGTGCTGCAATTTTCTAATCATCACCCACGTTTCTAACAACTTTTTCAACAGCTTCTTTATTGTTGCATTTCATAATTATTACACCTCCATTTCTCGTAGTTTTACCCATTTTTATCCCGATTTTCATCTTTTTGTTTCGTTATCGTTGACTTCTCCCTTAGTTTTTTTTTTTTTTTAATTTGTAATAATAATAATAATACTGATAATAAGGTTTATTGGATGTGAATTTGTGTATTTCAGTGCTTATTTTTTTTTAAATTTCTGCAATCTGTGTTCTATCAATATTTTCTTCTGCCGATGGAATTGACTTACAAAGTAATTAGCGATTCTACTTGTCTGTCTCCTTCCGGCGGCTTACTTTTGCCTAGTTCAGTCTGGCTGTTTTCCACTGTCATTCTCTTTGTAAATCTGTATGTCGGTTTGTTTGCTTTTTTCTGTCAATTTCTGTCTCGTCAAGACAAATGCAAAACAGAAAATGTCTGCCTTCCATAAACCTGTCTGTCTTCGTGTCTTGTCGATCGACTATTTTTCTGTCAAATTACTTTCGTCTGTCTTCTGTTAGCCTCATATGTCTGTTTATCTTCTATCTGCCTCATTTCCCTGCCATTATCTGACAATTGCTGTTTGTCTATCGTCGCCAACTGATACAATCGACATTATAAACTGAACGGAAGCATAGACATCTGCCTGCCACAGAGTTCTGTCTTCTTCATTTGTTGCGATTTGTGTCTGTCTGTCCCCTTCCGGCCGCTTACCTTTGTCTAGTACTGTCTACCTGTTTTCATTGTCATTCTCTATCTAAATCTCTATGTCGGTTTTTTTTTTAATGAGTTGTCTGACCCGTCAAGACAATTGCAAAGTAGAAAAAGTCTGCCTTCCATAAACCTGGATTTGGACGTGTGTCGATTGTTAAACTACTTTCGTCTATCTTCTGTCAGCCTCAACTGTCTGTCTTTATTTGTTGCGATTTGTGTCTGTCTGTCTTCTTCTGGCGACTTACTTTTTCCCAGTTCTGTCTGTCTGTTTTTCATTGTCATTCTCTATCCAAATCTGTACCTACGTCGGTTTTTTTTTTGATGAGTTGTCTATTAGTTTTTGTCTCGTCAAAACAAATTCAAACAGAAACTTGAAAGACAAAATAGACATCTTCGTGACCGCCAGAGATAAATGCAAGCAGAAAATCTCTGCCATAAGAGTCTGTCTGTGTCGATAATCACCCAATCATCGACAGAAACAGATAGACGATCTTCGCGATTCTGTTTTTGTCTATCTTCTGGCGGTTTTGCCTACTTTTGTCTCCATCTTCCTTTGTCGTCATTTTTGTCCATGTTTATCTTGCTCCTTTTTGTTCAATTGCTGCTTAATACGTTCTCTCTTTAATCAAAACAAACGTAAACAGACTGATAGACAAAACAAACTTCTGTCTATCTTTTTTGCCTACTTTTGTCTCCATCTTCCTTTGTCGTCATTTTTGTCCATGTTTATCTTGCTTCTCTTTGTTCAATTGTTGCTTAATACGTTCTCTGTTTAATCAAAACAAACGTAAACAGACTGATAGACAAAACAGACTTCTGTCTATCTTTTTTGCCATCCCTGCTTCGGTTACTGTCATATTTACCTTGGCAGACAGCAGAGGATGCGGCCAAATGAAATTTAGCGCCCTCTGTTGCCTATGATCTGCTCAGAAACAGGTTTGTCAGCGTAAGAAAGAAGTGCAAACAGAAAATGTCTGGCGTGTCTTCTGTTTCTGTCCGTTTCTTCATCTTTATCAATTTTCCCCATTATTCGTTTGCTTTTGCCGTCAGTTGCTTAAAGGACTTTGTTATCATCAAAAATAAATATAAGTAGACACTTGGCAGACAAAATGCAAGTCTTATCTGTTTCTGTCAGACTATTTTTGTCTTATTTATCTTCTCTATCCTCAGCTTTAGACGTCTTCTAATATTGTTGTTATTTGTTTGCTATGAATCGTTAGTTGAAAAAAAAACCTTTTTACCTAAACTAAACAAACGAAATGTGTGTGTGACTGTCTCTATTTGTCTATCTTTATGATTCAGTAACTTTTTTTTTTGTTACACTGTTTTTGTCTATCTTCTTTTGCCTGGTTAGTTCTATTTTCGACAATGACGACAATAAAAGTGTCAATAAACAGAATAGACAAAGGTTTCCGTTTCTGTCAGACAGTTTTCTCTGTTTATTTTTCTTTTCTTAGTTCTGCTTGTTTTTCTTTCGTCGTTATCAGTTGTTTGCCTTTGACTATTTGTTAGCGTTTCTCTTTCTTTGTTCACTATCAAGCACTCGACTGTTTCTTCTGGCATTTTTTTTTTTAATTAAAAGACGATCATCAAGTCCAAATGTAATGGACTCGATGATTGTCTTTTGTTTTCTTTTTAGGTAAAACTACATTTTTTGTTAATAAAAAAATTGATGAATGTGAAATGTTTTTTCTTGTTTTTTTTTTCTATAGCCGACATTTCTTCTCGTATTTTTTTTTTTCATTTGCGTTCGTCTTTCATTAACTTCTTTGTTAACCAGGGAGCATTCGATTGTTTTCTCTGGCAGTTGTTTCCAGACTTTTGTTTTCTCTTAAAACACGAAGACGTCTTTTTATTAAAACATTCACGTTCTTTTCTTGTTATAAAAAGCTGAACAAGTTTTTAAACTTCTTCTTTAATTTTCTTTCGCCGTTAATGTTTCGTTTGTTTTCTTTCTTGTGGAGTTGTTCATTTAATTCTTGATTCATCTTTTGTTTTTCCTTTAAGTATTTGTTTACTCTTTTTATTTCAGGCGTTATTAGCAAAAATCGATTTTTTCGATAACATCATAAACTGACCGCCACAAAAAAAAAAAAAAAATAAATAAATTTGAACCAGAATCTGACGTATACGTTTTTCCGCGGATAAATATTTTCCTCTTGAATTTTTAACGTCCCTTTAAAAATTCAGCCTAAACACTCGTTTACTCAAAAACACACGTTACACAGTCTACCGAACGAACCGTCAATATTTCAGGGCTTACGTAAATAAGGGATGAGGTGGTAATTATGGAAAAACGGGGAACGAGGGAAAAACTAATGTTCACTGAGAGGTCGAAAGGGTGAACAAAGGTTAGGTCCGGCCAATGGTGAAAACCCCCGGCTACGCGAGTCGCCAATGGGACGGCGAGGAACTCCTAATCGACGCTCTTTTAACCCTACCGGGGTGGAGTCACGAGTCACGTGCCCCAAGCCACCTACGCCGGTATTTGCGGTGTGCTCTCCATATGTCACTATGATTTGTGACTTCAAATTTTCAGTATATCTTTCGGGTGATGTGATTTTTCGAACGCCGATTGTTTAGGGCAAGGGCAAGGGGTAAGTTTTCATTTGTTGTTCGTTTTCATTTTCATCTTCAATTGCACGCATTTCTTTTTTTTAATGTATTAACTTTTGAATTTGAAGAATCCACTTACCTAAGTTTCATTTCTTATTCGATGATGTACAGGGTTGTTCACGTAAACCGTATTCAAAAACGTCATTAAAAATAAAGCGACTTCTGGTATAACCGGAAGTGATTGATTTTTTGTTTTAGTTTTAATCTTTTTGAGCTTTCATTTGTCAATTCTGATGAAGTCAATAAACGCTTCATTATTCAAATAAGTTCCATCCACCCCTTGTTTATTTCGCGCGTGTCATTTCGGGTTCGGCATCGATATTCAATTGCTTGCGTTTCTTTTTTTATTAAGTCATTATCAAAGCATGACTGTCTAGATTCTAAATAAAAAAATGAGTTAATTGATCTGCATTTTTTTTACGCGTGGCTGGGCGAAGGGGGTAGGGTGGATGTTTGTGAATGCGAACGTGCTAATATAATTTAATGGGTGGTTGTGTAGATTGTAAAATAAAGTATAGAGTTATTAAAAAAAAATAATAATAATAAAACCAGGTTATTTTCTACTATTATAAAAAATAACAAAATAAAAAACTTTCCTTCCATGAAAAAGATCGAAAGAAAAAACGATCCGATATTAATTTGGTTTTGATTCGAACTAAAGAAAATCGGTTTTGATCCGAACTAAAATTGATTTGGTTGTCAACTTAAATAAAACCGAACGGCTTCCGATTTTTGGTTTGGCTTTGAATTTTTTATAACTTTTTTTAAATTTATTTATGCAGGTAACGAATTTATAAAACTTGCGTCGCCAACTTCAACTACATGTAATTTTGATTGCACGTTGAAGTCGAAACGTCAGGTGATCTCCAGTTCGTTTCTATTATAGTTAAAAGGAAAACGCATTTGGCCCACTTGCAACTTTAAAGCGTCGCCATCTATTGACGGCCAATAAAAGGTTATCGGTTTCCCTCTTCTTCAGCTTTGACTGTAATGTTGACTGGATATTGAAACCGAAAAATCGAGTGTCCTTGAAATTAATTTTCGTTAAGCTTTTCTAAAGCGTCGCCATCTATCGACTGGTAATGGTAATGTAAGCTCATTAGCTTTAACTGTAATTTTGATTAGATGTTGAAGTCGAAACGTCAGGTGTTCTTCAGTTCAGTTTTAATTCAAAGGAAAACGAACCAGGAACACTTGCGACGCTTAAACTGTCGCCATCTATTGGCAGGCGGTCAAAGCTCATCAAAGCTTAACCGCAATTTTTTGGCCGAATGTTGAAGTCGAAAGGATCTTGAAAGAATCTTTAAATTAAGAGGAAAACAAACGAATTTGGAAAACTTGTAGTATTCTGAAGCGTCGTCATCTGTTGACTGGTGTCGTAGGCTCATTGGTTCCGCCAATTTTGACTTTAAATCATCGATGTTGCAGCTCGAAAGTCATTTTTAGCGAAGGCGGGACGAATTTGGAGAACTTGTAGCATCCTAAAGAGTCGCCATCTATTGACTGATGATGTAAAACTTATTGGTTACGCTTTTTATTTTATATTTATTTAATTTTATTCGAGAGTTGAAACTGGAAATATCTGTTGTGTTTAGGCCATATTTAACCAAAAGTATAGGTAAGTGGCGCCATCTATTGACCGCTGATACAAGCTGTACTTTCTCTTTTAACTTCGAATATAATTTTGGATTGATGTTGAAGCTTAAAAGCCATTCTTAGTTAAAGGGAAACAAATTTGGAGAACTTGTGGCGTTCTAAGGAGTCGCCATCTGTTGACTGATGATATAAGCTTTTCTAATTTTAAATAGTATAATTTTGGTTACGAGTTGAAACTGAAAAGACCTGTCACGTCGCGTCTAAGCCACATTTAGCTAAGAGGATAAGTAATTTGGAAAACTTGCAGTGTTCTAAGGTGGCGCCATCTATTGCCTGGTGATATAACCTTATTGGTTGTATTTTTTTTTACTTTGAATATAATTTTGGATTGATGTTGAAGCTTAAAAGCCATTCTTAGTTAAAGGGAAACAAATTTGGAGAACTTGTGGCGTTCTAAGGAGTCGCCATCTGTTGACTGATGATTTAAACTTATTGGTTGCGCTTTTTTATTTTAAATTTAATTTTGTTCGAGAGTTGAAACTGGAAAGATCTGTCGTGTTTAGGCCACATTTAGCCAAAAGTGTAGGTAACGAATTTGGAAAGTGGCGCCATCTATTGACCGCTGATACAAGCTGCACTTTCTTTTTTAACTTCGAATATAATTTTGGATCGATGTTGAAGCTTAAAAGCCATTCTTAGTTAAAGGGAAACAAATTTGGAGAACTTGTGGCGTACTAAGGAGTCGCCATCTGTTGACTGTTGATGTAAGCTTTTTTAATTTTAAATAGTATAATTTTGGTTACGAGTTGAAACTGAAAAGACCTGTCACGTCGCGTATAAGCCACATTTAGCTAAGAGGATAAGTAATTTGGAAAACTTGCAGTAGGTGGCGCCATCTATTGACTGGTGATATAACCTTATTGGTTGTATTTTTTTTTTACTTTAAATATAATTTTGGACAGATGTTGAAGCTTAAAGGCCATTTTTGTTAAGGGAAAATGAATTTGGTGTTCTAACGGATCGCCATCTATTGATTGACGTCATAAGCTTATTGGTTATACTTTTTATCTCCCAAAGGTTCCTTTTTAGTTGGTTCGAAACACGTTTTCAGTTGCACTCGGTCACACCGCCTTCTGTTATGGTTACAAACAATAAAGAAAAAATTAGCTGACGACAAGTTGAGCTACAAAAAGCCCGCGGGCAAGTTAAATCGGCGACTGTCGGGTTCTTTGGTGCTACCATCTTTTGGTGGTAACGCAAAATTCTCTGTAGAGGTAAAGCAGTGACACTCAAATAAATGATGGCGCCGCGCCATCATCCGAAAGAGCGAATTACTCAATGCACCTTGAAGAAAAGTTTTTTTTTTCCCTAAGAGTACATCCAATAAGCTTTTACCATTAGGTGTGTTTCTTCTTACACCGTTGAACAATAGATGGCGTTTGAGCTGTATGTGTAGTAAACAACTTGTATATTACTCCTTATTAAGTTTCTTCTATTTTGTTGTATCCTAAACCAATAGTTGGCGCTGCCTCCCTCTCTCACTCTTATTATCGAATTGTCGAATTTCTTCTAACACCTTAAACATTGAATAATAGATGGCGTCACAGATCAGGCTTCTATAGATCATGAACAACTTGTTCTAATTTCTATTAGACGTTTCTCGAGCTCGGTGTCACCATAGCTCTATGGTTGTTTATACTGGATGTATTATGAAATATGAACTACATGCATATATCTCTGCAGACAAACCAAAATCAGAATTCTACCGTCGAATTTTGAAGGTCTTTAAATTTAACAATTCCTGAAACGTTCTGCCCCAATTCCTGGATTATCATTTTATAATTTGTCCTAAATCTTAAAAATAATAAATATTAAATAATTAAAAATAAACTGTGAAATTCGTTCCTTATCAATCTGTAAGATAAAAGAAACCACGTACTAGTTAATAAATAATTGATTTTGATAATTATGATTTGCTTTCAATTGATATAATTTGTGCAAAATGACGATACAAATGCTTTTTAAAATTTTTACATTCTCTCTTGTACAAAAAAGAAGTGTCACATTTTATTTACAGCCTGTATAATTATTAACTATGACATTTTAAAATAAACATTTTCTTAAATTAAACAAATACGAGCAATATTCGCAGTTTTGAAGAGAACATTGAAACTTTTTATATTTTATTTTATTTTACACAACTTGTAACGTCATACATTTTATTATTTAGTTTTAAAATCAATAAATTGTTATTGTAGTCATTAAAATAATAATAATAACAATAAAACAAAACTAATTCATAAAATATTTGAATGTTTAAACAATTTCGATTATGTGACATGTTTCCAATTACGCGCTATCTTTGCGTAGGTCTTGTTGGTCATCGGGGTTGCAATGAAGTTCTCGAGCTACTATTCTGCTGATGAGGCCCCAAATAGGGTCGAAATAGCTATACAGAATATGCCCGGGGGCCCCATTGCAATCCAGCCGACTATTTCTTGCGATGACACGTCATTGTCCGCACTGGCCGCCATCTCGCCCAATAGCTCATGGGGCAGCAGTATTCGTTGCTATTTGCTATTCACGGCATGATTTACAGGTCAGAAAGTAGTCGTGCGGTGTCGCGATTATGTGACACGTTTAAACAATAGTTTACTATTTCAAATTTCCTTTCGATATTTTCATAGTATACGAGAATAGATGTGAAGTATAAAAATAAACTTAAAGCAATAATCTGACAATGACATAGCGATATAGGGTGCAACTGTATTAGGTCCAAATTAACTTGCCAATCTGCCGTTAAGACTAATTTTAATTTGTTAGACTTCGATCTTATTAAAAAAATTCTTTTTTGAATCTTACAGTTATTTATCTGAAATTAAATTGCTAATCAGCTGTTATTATTGATTTCAATGTGTTGGTCTTTTTTGGTGTACAGTAGCGGACAATAAAATCCGGGCACCTCATTTGTACAATGTAAACCTCACTTTTATACTAATATTTTTGACTTTTAATACATATACAAAATATCACTATTAATTCTGACGTTTTATACAAATTTTATTTTCTGATTTTGACAGAAATATAACCTCAATAAAATCTGATTTACCAAATTTGTTGAAATATGCATGACATCTCAAATTCTTGCCCGGATGTTGTTATCCGCTACTGTACAAATTTAATTGTCAATTTAACCTGTTGGACTTCGGTCTTTTGTCTCTTTTCGCATTCGGTAATCCTACTGGAGTATCAATTCTTGTGTTAAATTTATTTTTCACCAAAGTTTATATTTTTGTACATTTCTAAATTTCAATTTTCGCTCTGCATTTCGAGATTCAGTAATTTTCTTTTCTTAAGTTGTCAATTTTCCATTAATATTTTAAGATACTATGACTCGTTTTCAATTGGTTTAAGTAAAAATGTCTTCCTTCATGTGCTTTTGAGATGATGTTACAGGTAGGTCTTTATACAGTGCAAACTCTTTCATCCGAACACACGTTAATCCGAATGTCCAGTAATCATTTCAACTCATAATCCGGACGTCTCTCATTAATCCGGACAATGCCTGCAATGAACCTAATCTAAAGTTTGTTCAAAAACTCCCACGTTTGGAGTTGGACACACTTTTGTTCGTCTCATAGACATACGGCAACAAGTAAGCCTCTGTGTAGGAACTTGTCATACAATTTTATGAGAGTATAGTTCTTCCGCTCGATCTTTGCAGTTACGTCAGAAAATTATCGACTCAAAATGACAAATTTATAAATTCTATCATTGTGTTAACATACGTATTAGATAAGGATAAAAGAATATGTTGATTTCGTTCCTCGAATTGGGAAAGTGTGACGTAACTGCAAAGATCGAGCACTCCTATCGTTTAACAGTAGTTAACCTTAATTTACGTTGCTGTTTATTTTTGTTCGATGTGAGTAATAAGTAAAGACATATCACGTTTCTTGCTATCTCAAGTCATGACCAACTTCAAACGTGGAAGTTTTCGAACACATTTTATTACGGATTTTTTGTAACTGTTTAAACTAAAATCTACAAAAGTGTAATATGTATAGAATAAATACAAATACACGACATTTTTTTTTAATATATGCCAATCGATCGATCGATAATTTCAAGAACTTTTAACTTTTGTGAAACGGCTTTGCCGCTTGCAGTTGGAGGTCACGTTGTATTCTTAACTCAGATTGATTAAATCGGCATATAATAAAAAAAAAATGATGCTTTGGTTCATTTACTTTACATGGTAAATATATACATTTTTCTGTTTTTCTTGTTACTTCTTGAATTGTATTGGCTATTAACTAACAAACAGATACATGAAATGTTTGGCAAAAGACTCGAGTTCGATTCTCGATTGCGGCGGAAAAGTTTTTCTGCCTTGAATATTTGCGTTAGTGTTTATCTCACTTTAATTTAATTATTTAATTAATTATTTCAAGAATCATATCTTTTGATTTCTATTCGTCTAATCTTCTTTTAGTCGTTGTTTCTTTAGTCTTTTGTTTCTTCGTATGCACTTAATTCCCGCATTGCGTCGCTGCCTTTTTTGTTTCTATTTGCCCTTTGATTTGTGAACGATTCCCCGATTGTTTTTGTTCATTCTACTGTGTGCGTTTTGTTTCTCGTATTTCTCTTTCATTGGTTGAGTGGTCGAGCAGCAATATTGCTGAACTCCGCCAACAGAAATAAAGTCGTTATTTATTTATTACTTGTCGATCTTTTTTTTAAATATTCGACACAGGAAGATCGCCGATGTTCCTTTGTTTTTCGTTCATGCCATCCTTAATAAATTTAAAAAAAATGAATAAAAATAACAAGTAAATAAAATTTTCTTGTGCAGATATCATCGTGCGTCTTTTGTCTTGCGTTCGTCTTTTGTCTTGTCATCCGATCCTTTCAACCCCCAACGTTTAGATGTAATTTCTTTCGTTTTTCTAATTCGTTACAATTCGAAATAAACATTGTATGAAAATTATGAACAGAAAATACAAAGTGTCACAATTTGACATGTATTTAATTTATATAATTTGACAGCTGTCAGCACAGTGCTACAAACCATTAGCAAAAGAAAAAAACATTGAAATTATAACCTTCTTTAATCAGGAATATCTTTGAATGCACGATATAAATGAAGCCGCAATTGCCGGGTTTCAAAATTGCGAAGGATTTTTTTTATTGGCAGATTAAGACAACATTTTGAGTCAACAGATTTTGGAACATTTGCAATAAGCATTTTTTGGTAGATAAAGATTAAACACAGTTCGCTCATTACGCAAGAGATGGCGCCTTCGGCGGTTCACTTTAACTAAAAATCATTTTGCTAATAGGTCACTGCTGAAAGTCAACACTTCGGCCGACAGATCTTGAAAGAACAGCAATAAACGAACGATTTTTTTCTTGGCAAATTAAAAGAAAAACACAGTTCGCTTATTATTCAAGAGATGGCGCTGCGCGTTCGACTTTTCATTCACTGTAACTACGAGAATCACTTCACTTGCGTATTGCAAGTGAATTCGGTCAACGAATTTCGAAAAGTTGCAATAACTTAGCAACGAGCGAACGATTTATTTTTATTTTGTAAATTAAAAAAATAAACATAGTTCGCTTGTTTATCGAGAGATGGCGCGTTCGACCGTTCACTCTTACTAATAACCGTTTCATTGATAAGCAAGTGAAGGTAAACAAATTTGGAAAAGTTTCCAGTAAGTTGGCAACGAGCGAACGATTTTTTGTTTGGCAAATTAAAATTAAATACAGTTCGCCTGTTTTTCAAGAGATGGCGCTTTACACCGTTCACAGTTACTAACAATCGTTTCGTAGATAAACAAGTCAAGGTAAAACATTTCGGTCGACAAATTTGGAAAAACTGCAATAAGCGAATGGTTCTTTTTCTTATAAATTTAAATCAAACATAGTTCTCTTATTTTTCAAGAGATGGCGCTTTAGTCCGTTCACAGTTTCTAATAATCGATTCATTGATAAACAGGAGAAGCTAAACATTTCGGTCGACAAATTTGGAAAAACTACAATAAACGAATGACTTCCTGATGTCCCAAATAGGACCGAAATAGCTATATGTATGGGGGGGGGCTAAAGGAAAAACAAAGCAAATGAACTACGACTTGGAATATATTGCGAAATTCATTTAAATCCTAAAAAAAAAAAATCGTGAGGTGACAACTTTAAAACAGTTCGTTTGTTTCAACTTTTAACTCGTTTGAAATTTTCAATACCCGAATAGTCACTTGTTTTTCTTTTCCCTGCTTAATTTGCCGCCGGTAAAGTGGAAAACAATTGGGTGCGAAAACGATCTGAAAAAAAGTTCGACTTAAATTCGTCTCGCGTTTTAATTCTTCTTCTTTTCTTAATTTGCCAGTAGAGAAAACAAGTTTAGGTTTAAAATTGCTTTCAAACGAACTTAGAGTGGCGCCATCTCTCGGGAAACGAACGCATTTGATGATTTAAACGTTTGCAAAGTCGAAGCTAAATAATGTCTCACAGTCTCCAGAATTAAAAGGTTCATTTGAAGTAGGCGATTTGAATTTGCTTACGTCGACAAACTTCTGTCGAAAGTGACGCCCTCTTTTGGAGACGAACGCATTCAGCGCTTCTTCAACGTTTTCAAGCTTAAAAGTAAACGGGTTACAGCATTTAGAATTAAGAAGACGACTCGTTTGCATTTAGAGGCGGTTTTTTGAAACGAATTGCAATTAAACCGGAAGTGGCGCCATCTCGTAGAAATAAACGAATTTAATTTCTTTTCCGAAATTTTTGGCAATTATCTTCGGAATTGATTTAAAAAAAAAAATAACAAACGACACAAATAAGTCGTGTAACAAAATATGTCTGAATGTACGTACCTACATGACATTTTAAAATGACCTTGACAATCACCTCGACAATTGCATTTACAAAAATCACACAAATTAATTATAGATTATCTCTGAATATAAAAGACATTCGCAGACGTTTTTTAAATGATTTCTAAATAAATCGGAAGTGGCGCCATCTCGCGGAAATAAATGAATTTAGTTTCAACTTTTTTTCCAGAATTTCTAGCAATTATCTTGACAATTGCGCTTTCAAGAAACACACAAGTGATTTGTGATATAAAAGACGTTCGGAGATGTTTTCAAAATGATTGCTAACTAAACCGGCTAAAGTGGCGCCATCTCTCGGAAACAAATGAACTTATTTTTAATTTTATTCCGAAAATTTCTAGCAAATATCTGCGCTTACAAAAAACACATTCGGCGGTTTTAAAATTGATTTTAAAAGAATTTCGAGTGGCGCCATCTCTCGAGAGCTTTAGGTACCACTTCAACTTTTCCAAAATTTGAAACCAAACTGAACGAAAAACAATAATGCGCTTATAGTGCTGTTAGTCAGCCTTTTTTTGTAGAATTATTTATAAACAAATTGAAAATGGCGCCACCTTGTGCAAAACGAGGCTAAAATTTTTTTTTTTTTAAGAAAGTGCCCGTTAACTAGCGCCATGGGACGGAGTAAACATGGACTGCACTTTGCCCCGGCCAGTTGGCAGTCGCAGGCCACGATCACGTTCAATTGACTTTTGTTATGCGAACTCGCTCGTCATCTTTCAAGCGTGACAAGAGCTGTCAAAATTTTAGGTTAAGAAAGCACCCGATAGCTAGCGCTATGGGCGGAGTAAACATGGACTACACTTTGCCCAGGCCAAAATAGACTTTATTTTTAATTACACATATGCGTCGTATGGTAGAAAAGGAACAAGTAGGTATCTCCATTTGTAAAAGTTTTGAAGAGGATTGGAGCTGCAACACCAAAAATTTTACGCATAATCCTATTTCATGCGCATGCGCAATTTTAATATTACTTACAGCTCAACTCTGTAAGCACACATGTGATTAGTGTGAAATCCATTATATTGTTTTAGTAAGCTGCTTTTAAATTGTAAACATGGTGAAATTAAACTCTATTAGCAAAAAGGTGACATATAAGAAAAGAAAAATCGGCGATATTAAAAAAAACAATACTCTAAAATTTATAACGTCTTTAATTACAGAGTGTATAGGTATGTTCTTTAAAATTTAACCAAAGTTTCCCTTATTAATTATTATATGCATATTATTTAAGATCGTATAAAACCAGAATCAGACTCTAACAGTAATATTTCATTATCAACACTTGATGAAGAGCCTATCGTAAATATATCGATACCATCAACTTCTAACTATCCGGCAATATCTAACAGCGAAATTGTTGACTTTCCACCTTTACGTAATAAATTTAGATATTTATAAAATTTTCAAAAAATAATACACAAAATTATTCGATATACATGGTGTTAAAAAAGTCTGAACTATACTTATTTAAAGAATAATTTTAGTTTTTTGTGTTGATGTTCATAATTAGGTATATTGTTGAATGTGAAGTTGAGAAATAATAATTAACCTGCCTTCAGCCGTTACAGTTTGATTAATATTTATTTTTCTTTTCCAATAATTTTATTAATATGATGTTTATCATTATTATTTTTTACTATTAACTGTCTGATGAAGACATTATATTGTCGAAACCGATAGCAAGTAAATATATAAAATAAAATTAGGAATTATTATTTCTCAACTTCAAATTCAATAATTTTAGTATTTATAGTCAACGTACTTTATGGTAAATAATGACAAAAATCTTTACATTTAAATTGAAATAACGTAAATAGTGGAGAGGAAAACAGTAAGAAACTGCAGTTTTGCCATAATTTTCAATGTTTAAGATACGAATTTCATTAAAATTTAAAAATAACAGGCGATCAATATCTTTTCTAATCAAGTGACCTATGGAAATAAAATCATGTGTCTTTGATTAGTTCATTATTTCAAAGGCCACTTGAATTACATATTTAAAAATAATTCAAATGGCATTTGAAATAATGAACCAAACAAAGACATATTTTTTCCATAGGTCACTTGATTAGAAAAGATATTGATCACGCGTTAGATTTAATTTAAAAACGGTTAGTTTGCGAACTTATATTTATTAAACTTTTTGAATTGTTTCTGCTCTTACTTTCCGACTCTAAAATCAGTGGCGCAGCCAGGCATTTCTTCTAGGGGGGTTCTTGGGAATTTTCATCATGGGTGCCCATATGGAAACTTCCAGGGGGGGCTGACAGGCCGTGGCTTAATAATTTGACTGATATAATAATAAATTCCAATTAAAAAATTAAAGTAAATTTTAACTAATATGAAAGTTTACATAAAATATAATTAACAGTTTAATTATTAATTAACATGATGGTGGAGGAGCGAGCATTTGGCCCCACTGTAACTATATTTTTCAAAGTCTAGGGTTGGGGTTCAAGTCCCCTTCATAGGCGCCCTTGATTTACAGTATTCCAAAAGGGTGAAAAGGAAAAAGTATACGGATTCAAATATACGTTTTTTTATTATTGTGCATTCTTGTCATTTTTAGCTTATACTGTCGCCGCCAAAAAAAGTGGACACTTTACTTGACGTAAATTTAACAATACTAAAACTTTTGCTGCATAGCTGTAATATAATAATAATAATAATAATAATAATAATAATAATAAACGTCTTTATTTCCCAGAACAATACAGTACAATGTACAATGTGCAACAGTACAATGAACTGTCATTTATGAATGACAAACAAATTAACTTTTTTAAAGATAAATTCATTTTCCATTTTTGCCTTATCTTTATGGCTAATATAAGCCAATATTTTTCAAACTTAATTATTGTTTGTCATCCGTAAGTGTCAGTTCATAATATAGCCACCCAGCAAAATTCTTAGCATTATTAAATTAAAAGTACCATGTTTTCAAAAATGTTAGTTGCGGAAGTTTTCTATTTTTATATGAAGAGTATATGGAATGTTTTCCACGATAGATTATGTAAAAAAAATTAAGATGACTAAGCCTCGATTCAATTGCAAAAAAAATTATATGTATAACCCTTCTGGGGGGCAGATTTAACTCCCAACCCCCATCGCTGCGCCACTGTCTAAAATATTGTACTTTTTCAACAGCCTGTATAGTACTATTATTTCAATTTCTAGAGTGAACTTCGCTAAAAATACCGATTCCTCACATTGTTCATTGTATTCATTATTTCAGACTAAACATGATAAATCAGCTACATCACAAACAACATCCATAATCATTGAAGGACAACGGATCAATTTAAGAAAATATAAAAAGTTTACTTCTTTTGAACTCTATTTAAATGTAAATTTTTATATTTGTACTATGTATTTCGCTTCTAATACACATAAGGAGTCAAACACAAATTTACAAAAAAAAAACCTAAGTGTCCCACTTCAAATTTTAAGAAGTGCATTTAAATTAATAATGAGAAAAAGAAGTTGATGCAAAAGTTAGTTTAATAATAATAATAAAAATAATGTTTTCGAAGTGAAATGCGTCTCAAAATTTTTTTTTTTTTTAGATTTCAAGCCAGGGCGAGAAAGTTCACTAAAGAAAGTTGTAAGTCAGAATAGGTAAAACGATAATTCTATAAAAATGTAATTTTCCGAGTGATGTAATTTAGCCGGCTAAAAATACCTTTTTCTCCAACCGTGGAAAAAGCCGTACCTTTGAATACTATTTAGAGATAATGAAGTTGATCTTTTCTTGACTAACAAAAAATGTACTTGTTGCTACACCTCAGTGTATGTATAAATAAATATTAAAATACCAAAAACGTACTGGAAAAAGCAATGTACAAACTTAAATATATTTAAATTATCCGCCTTAGTCCTATCTGAGATCATGCGCAATAACCCCTAAAAAATCGGAACGCAAAATATATTCTCAGGCCGTGAAAACAGACCACGTGATTGTCTATTTTGTTAACGCTCCCAGCTCTTAATGAATTCACGCCTTACACAAATAATTCACTAAAAACATGCAAATCGGGCGACTTCATAACTTAATTATGGTTACATATTTTTAAAATCTGTTTTCACTGATTTGTTAACAAAACTTCAATCTACAAAGTGACCAACGCGTTTTTCAAAATTCGATCTGGAAGTATTTTTACTATCGCTGTAAAGTTCAACTACAATTTTTCGATGTTAATTATTTTTTTCTTAATTACCAGATGATGATAGAGAGATTTCCTATGGTCACTTTGTAGTGCTAGTTGTCAGGTATATAAGAAAAAAAAATGGATTAATTATATTCAGAAATAAAGTCTCTATGAATTCGCCCGTTTTAATTGTTTTCGTATATGGAGTTATTTCGTAAGATTGCTCTTAAGAAAGCGCCCGACAAGTAGCGCTATGAGCGGAGTAAACGCGGACTACACTTTGCCCAGGCCAGTCGGCAGTCGCAATTCATTTAGCAGGCCACGATCATGTTAGTTATTTTCTTTTTTTTTCTCGTAAATGAATTTCGCAGTTTCCTTCTCGTTTATTTTAGACGTACTTGCCCCCTCCCCCCTTTCGTTTAACGCTAACATTTCAAAATGTGTAGGTAAGTAAACCCGAGCACGTGGCCCCACTCACACGATAAAATATTAACCGTGTTTGAGACCGCGACCACCACCGGAATGGCGGCCGGAGTAATGAACAAGTCCATGAGTTATTCAACGTAATTTCTAAAGCCGTTTATCGGGAAGGCATTAAGCTTGAAGCTTCATTTTCAAGGTAAACTCGATGCGAAACGATTCTAAACGAAATTAAGCAAAGCACGCCTGACATGAGGGAACTGAATCCAGGGACGGACCGTGTATAGACACACTAAACAGTATTTTGAAATTTGTTTTCCATCTTTATTCCATGATTATTGATAAAAGCTGGATTTACATGGAGCGTTGAGTGCGTAGTATTAAGTCGTACGGGAATATACAGGGTGTCATTTATCCTGAGAAGTTTTTTTGTATGTTTAAAAACTTTTGTTATTAATCGATTGTAATTGTGCGAAAAGTTAGTTGGCACCCTGTATGATTTATAAATGAATATTCTACATGAGCATATGTTTATTACTGGTAGGTAGAGGTTGACAACTCGGCAAAAACTTGCAACCTAATCCCATAATTACGTCTCGCGTGATGGTTATAGAAAAAATGAACACTTCAACTTCAACCCCCTAACAGTCAGTGGGTTTCTTTTGCAGGCACAAAACTGCCCGCAATCTGGCGCAGCGTAACATATTGTGTAATTTGTACGTACCTATAACATAATTACAGCAATCGTTGGTACGCACCCTTCTGTCTCTTTTAAACATGCGTACAGGTGTTAAAGTCACCCCGAAGTCCCATGCCACTTCAGCGAGGGGGTTGGGGAAAAAAAACGATTTGTTTTACTTGACACCGCATTAAAAATTCTGTTATCGTTTTTTAGTCTGGAACATGACGAAGAATGACACTTAAATTGTGGGTTCGATGAGAAATATATTAGCATTAATTATTATTAAAAAAATTTCTATATTTATTTTAGAATTGTTACCTGCTTAAGTAATCATTTACACATACTTTTACATCAGCTAAGTCGTTAATGTAAAGCACGAAGAATGTTGGTCCCAAAACTGAACCTCGTAGGGTACCTATAGTTATGTTTGCAATTGATTGTTCACAGATGGTATTTTACAAAACATTTCTTGATGCCCCTTACTTAGCTCATCGTGACATTTCGGTTATACATGCACGTATACATATATCGATTATGGACAATCTAATTGTAAAAAAAAAATAGGTCCATGCCTTAGTCACGCTGTTTTAAAAACAGTTTTCAACGTGGCAGCATCTGCCCGAGTTCTTTTCGAACTCGCGAAAGTTGCGGCGAGTTTTCATCATCGCATCAGGCCCCATCATTTTAAACTTACCGTTAGTGGCAGATGTGTGTGATACGCGGTGCGTCATGAAGATGTATGCGGTCGAAATCTTCCGACGGAAGTCGTCCCTTCATGTAAATAACGTCGCGAATGATTGATCTCTCCGAGCGTAACGCGATTAAAATATTTCTTGACCATTGAAATTAAGACGGCTGTTAAAAAACTTAAAATGTCCAGGTTTCGTTGTACGTTGACAAAAATGTCAAGTGGAGAAAGGGGTAGCACTTTAAGTTTCCGGTTATACCACTAAGGTATACATGATCGTTGACGATTTGCATATGCACAATAATTTAGGGGCGTTATACTTACGTACAACATTGTACTTGTACACTAATTGTAGTACATTGTGCATGTACTTGCGGTTATAAGTACCAAGTGTACAAAGTACATATGTATTTAAGTGCATGCAACAGGCGCCAATACTTTTATTTGGATTTAAATACATGCAACAGTACTTGTACTTGTGTTTAAATACTCAAAGGCCTAAGGTACTTGTACAATAAGTACATACATAAGTACCGCTTGCTGTTAAGTACTTTTAGAATAATTAAATGAATACTTACACTTATAAAGTGCTTGTACTTACCGTACTTAGTGACGATTGAGTGCAAAAGTACTTGTACTTATAATTAAGTACTATACATGAACTTGTGCTTGCATTTATTTGGAGTAAGTGAAAGGTACTTGTACTTATGTACTTCTTTTAGAACATAGACTTGTATTTAAGTACATGGAACAGGCGACAGTACTTGTACGTGTGTTTAAATACTGAAAGGCCTAAGGTACTTGTCTTGTACTTGCACAATAAGTACATATACAAGTACCATTTGCTGTTAACCTTTGCAAAATAATGCAAAAGTACTTTTAAAATCATTAAATGAATACTTACACTTATAAAGTGCTTGTGCTTACCGCACTTAACGACGATTGAGTGCAAAATGTACTTGTACTTATAATTAAGTACTATACATGAACTTGTACTTGCATTTATTCGGAGTAAGTGAAAGGTACTTGTACTTATGTACTTCTTTTAGAACTTAGACTTGTATTTAAGTACTTGCAAGAGGCGACAGTACTTGTACGTGTGTTTAAATACTCAAAGGCCTAAGGTACTTGTCTTGTACTTGCACAATAAGTACATATACAAGTACCAGTTCTGTTAACCTTTGCAAAATAATCCAAAAGTACTTTTAGAACCATGAAATTAATAGTTATACTTATAAGGTACTTGTACTTACCGTACTTAACGACGATTGAGTGCAAAATGTACTTGTACTTATAATTAAGTACCATCCGTGGACTTGTACTTGTATTTATCTGAAACATGTACTTACGGACACTTCTTTTGGAACTTATACTTGTATTTAAGTACATGCAAGAGGCTAGGGCACTTGTACTTGTGTTTAAATTTCAAAGGCCTAAGGTACTTGTCTTGTATTTGTTACATAAGTACCATTTACTATCAACCTTTGCACAATAATGCAAAAGTACTTTTAGAACCATTATACTTATAAAGTACTTGTACTTACTGAACTTAATGACGATTGAGTGCAAAATGTACTTGTATTTATAATTAAGTACCATCCATGGACTTGTACTTGTATTTATCTGAATTACGTGAAAGGTACTTGTACTTAAGTACATTTCCACTCGTTGAACTTGTACTTGTTGTATTTATAAGTAGTACTTGGGGCACAGCTCTGATACGTTCTCCTCTTTACATGTCTTTTCTTGCCTTTTCTATACAGGGTGAATCTTGTTTGGTATTTTAATGTCAATATTTATGATTTGTTTCATTAATAATACATTAGTACTCAATTTTTTTTTCTTTTAAATAAAAGCTCAGGACTGGACAATTGATATCTTTCTTTCTCCAAAAAAAAATTGCTCGTTCATTAAGGTCGCACAAGGAGGAATATCTACATAACAAATCTGAGAGCTTTAAAGCTCCCGCCCTTTCTGTAAAACTTCGGATAAAGCTTCTTAAGAAAGCTCAGGACGAGAAAACCAATCTTTCTCGATTTTTCTTTTCAATATTAACTTAGACAAAGATGAAAGCTCAGGAGAAAGGTCAATGACAAACGGAGAGCAAAAAAATGGCGTTAAAGCTCTGGACGAAGCTTCTATAATAAAAAGCAAAAGCTAAAAAGGAAGCTAGAAGCTCAGGAAAATATTTCTTTTTATAATAACTGACTAAAACAGTAAAAATAAGATGAAGGCTCAGGATGAAAGAAGCGGGATCTGAGAGCTTCAAACCGCCCGCTCTTTCTGTGAAAATTTGGATAAAACTCCTCAGGAAAGCTCAGGATGAGAAAACCAATCCTTTTCGATTTTTCTGTAAGTTTTAACTTGGGGAATTATTTAAACAAAGATGGAAGCTCGGGAGAAAAGTCAATGGACAAACGGAGAACGTAGGAAAGATCTTAAAGCTCAGGACGATAATTGTAGGAAAACAACTCGGAGCTTCTATAATAAAAAAACGAAAGTCAAAGGCTCGAGAAAATATTTTTCTATAATAGCAGACGAAGACCTATATTTTTCTACACTAACAGATGTTGACACTTAAAAGTGAGCTAGAAGCTAAGAACAACAAACCCTTCTGCAATAACAAACGAAGACGGTAAAAGAGGATCTAAAAGCTCAGGAAGAAATGTGCTTTCACAATATCAAATGAGCACTACAAGAAACTCTTCTAGACAACAAACGATGCAACAGTAAAAAATGAGCTAAAAGCCCAGGATTTTTACAACGACAAACGAATACCATAAACAAGGGGCCAGAAGCTCAGGACGAAAGAAACCTAAAACGGAATTAAAAGCTCAGGAAGAAAGATACTTTTCCAAACGGAAACAATAAACAGTAGAGTTAGAAGCTTCACACGAAAGAATATTAAAATGAGAGCTGAAAGTTCTTCTACAATAAAAAACGATGTAGCAGTTAAAAATTAGCTTAAAGCTGAGGACTTTTACAATAACGAACGAATACCGGACGAAAGAAGGTTAAAACGAAACTAAAAGCTCAGGAAGAGAGATACTTTTACAGACGAAAGCTGTAAACACTAAAGTTGAAAGCTCAGGACAAAAGAATGTTAAAATAGTAGGTAAAAGATCTTCTACAATAAAAAATGAACTAAAACCTCAGGACTTTTACAATAACAAACGAATACCATAAGCACGGAGCTAGAAGCTCAGGTCGAAAGAAGGGCAAAACGAATCTAAAAGCTTGTTAAGAAAGATACTTTTACAAACGAAGACTATAAACAGTATCATTAAAAGATCAGCGCGAAAGAATATTAAAATGGCAGCTAAACGCTCTTCTACAATAAAAAACGATGTAACAGCAAGAAATTAGCTAAAAGCTCAGGACTTTTGCAATAAGAAACGAACACGATAAACAAGAGGGCTAAAAGCTCAGGACGAAAGAAGGTTAAAACGGAACTAAAAGCTCGGGAAGAAAGATACCTACTTTTACAAACGGAGACTATAAACAGTAGAGTTGAAAGCTCAAGACGAAAGAACGTTAAAATGGCAACTAAAAGCTCTTCTACAATAAAAAACGATGCAATTGTACAAAAACTCAGGAGGAGAGATGCTTTTACAGTAACAAACAAATACTATAAACGATGAGCTAAAAGCTCAGGACTAGAACGAATTAAATCTGGAGCTAAAAGCTCGGATTAACAACATATTGTAATGATTCGTCGACACCAGCCGGCGTCAGACTGTCTCTTGCGTCACAGCCGTCTAGTCGACGCGCCTTAGGCGACAGCCTAGAGAATTCCGACGGCGGAATAAATTAGATCAGACAGGCTGTCGCCTTCCAGAAAATACGAGAACAATAGCTTTGGTATATAAAATGCAGTTTCGCATTAAAGTTTCGCGTTAGATTTTTCGCTCAGCTGTTAAAATAAATTAGATATAAGCTTGTAAATAAATGTTAGTGTTATAGTGTAAATTTATAAATAGATTAGTTTATTAACTATTTCGTGTTTTGTTTTAAAATAAAAATCAATAGAACCCGTAAAATCATTACAATGTTCTACATAACGAACGAAGACAATAAAAAAGGAGCTAGAACTTGTAAACAGAAGTTTGTAAACTAGAAGCTAAAAGCTCGGGACAGAAGCAGATTAAAACGGAACTAAAAGCTCGGGAAGGACGACGCTTTTATAAACGAGGCCTATAAACAGTAGAGCTTAAAGCTTCGTGACACCATTGGAGTACAATAAGTACATACATATACTACAAGTACCATTTACTGGCAACCTTTACAAAATAATGCAAAAGTAAGTGAAAATGAGGGTATCTGGGTACTTTTAATACCATTAGATTAATACTTATACTTATAAAGTACTTGCACTTACTGTGCTTAATGACAATTAAGTGCAAAACGCACTTGTACTTATAATTTAAGTACTATCCATGGACTTGTACTTTGTATTTATCTGAACTACGTGAAAGCTACTTGTACTTAAGTACATTTCTTTTTGTTGTACTTGTACTTGTCGTATTTGGCACAGCACTCATCTCTATTGGGGGATTTTTTTTTACCTTTTCTATACTTATTTTTTCCGACAAAAGAAAACCAGTACGAGAATCAACGTACTACTAGAGTCGCGTATAATTTGATTCACCCTGTATGTTGTTGACTGAATTAAGTTCTACGTTACAGGATGGATAATTCGTCTGTTCACGGTAAAAGTGAGTCGCTGTGTAAAGTCTGCGGCGACAAAGCTTCGGGGAAGCACTACGGGGTCGCCAGTTGCGACGGCTGCCGCGGGTTCTTCAAGAGGAGCATCAGACGGTGTGAATTTATCGGGTGTGTTATTTTTGACAGTGACAGCTGACGGCGTCGTTTCAGGAATTTGGAGTACGTCTGCAAGGAAAACGGACGGTGCGTCGTCGACGTGACGAGACGTAACCAGTGCCAGGCGTGCCGGTTTCGGAAATGTCTGCAAGTCAACATGAAAAGAGACGGTAGGTAAAACCTAATTTATTTTCACGCACCTTGTATATTAAATTTTGAATTAAATAAATAAGGCCCGTTTTAAGTGATGAGTGACGACACACAAACGCATTGAACGGGATGATGTCTGCAAATAATAATTAGAAAAAAAAATATTAATACACTGACGTGCAAAAAAATTGACCCACTTCTTTTTTTCTCCGCTTCAGATTTACCGATAAGTATATTTTATTTCCCATTCCATTCAGTTCATCAAATTTTTATTAGCATTTAGATTTTTTATTATATTTTCATTTTTTTGCATTGTAATCTAATCTGTTCATTTAAGTCCGAGGCGGCGAAAACAAAAATAATAGAAATAAATTAGTTAGTTAATCATGTAGGTGTTTATTCTATTAACTTAATCACCATGTAAAGCATAATTGTTCATGAAAGGAATTAAAAAAAGAAATCAAGATTTAATGTTTGACACATTGAGACATTTTCATTTTCGTCTAACTCTTGTACAGGGTTGAGTTGATTATAATCTTTTAAAATCATGATTTTATAAAATTTGCTTAAACTTATCGATAAAATACAAAATGTAAAACAAAAAATAAACCGTTGAAATAGTAAACGTTTAACACTTAACTTAATTCGATGAGATAATCGTTCAGTTTTATTTTTCAATTTCTTTTCTATAGTACAACTGCCACTGTAGAATCAAGATGTGCGAAACGCCCGCACCAGGTAAGAAAGAGTGAAACTCCCACTCTAGGATTAGGATGTGCGAAACGCCCGCACCGGATAAGAAAGAGCGAAACTCCCACTCTAAAATGAGGATGTGCGAAACGCCCGCACCAGGTAAGAAGGAGTGAAACTCCCACTCAAAAATACAACATGCTATTGGTTTGTTGAAACTCGCACTGACCTACAGGCATCAACGTTTGCTTCTTTATTGATTAGATTATTTAGTTCGAAAATATTTACAAGATCCAAACAACATAAATCCCATTATAATATTTTCAGATGGATGTATAGTCGTGTGCAGCTTAAATGCTACAACTTGACAGTTCTGTGAACCTTGTAGTACAAGGTTTTAAGAATGAGGTTCGCGTGGAGAAGGTGCATTTAAGGTGAGCGGGACTATACATACTAGAACCGCTATTGTACAATTTCAAATGCTCTTCTCAATATAATAAATGTAGAATCAACCAAAAGTTTTTGGTAAAGGGTCATACAAACATGGAGCGTTCAATAGTATGTTGTATTTTTGAGTGGTAGTTTCACTCCTTCTTACCTGGTGCGGGCGTTTCGCACGTCCTGATTTTAGAGTGGGAGTTTCGCTCTTTCTTACCCGGTGCGGGCGTTTCGCACATCCTAATCCTAGAGTGGGAGTTTCACTCTTTCTTACCTGGTGCGGGCGAAAACATAAAGCAAAAGAAAACCGTAAATTTGTTTAGGAAGAAGTAAAACAGAACCGAAACAAACGACGAACATGCGGAAAAATGAAGCAAAAATTAAAAATTAATTTCGCGCCGAAATAATTTGACACCAACGCGCCACGCTTTTAATTTCCTTTTAACACATAATAAAATATATAAAAAAATCTCTAACATTCTTTAGCAACGAAAAAAAAACAAAACAAAAGAAAACTCAAATAAATAACCGACGGGAAGCAGCAAAAGAAAACTTACATAAACGAACTGACTCTTTTAAATCTTAAACACTCCGTTAGAGAGTAAGCATGATGATTCTCATCGATTTGATATTGGTCTTAGTCACTGTGAATCTCATATTCATTTCATTTTGGTTCCAATTTTGATCTTGATTCTCATTCTGATAACCTTGATTCTGATTCTGATCTTAATCATCCTTACTCTCTGATTCTGGTTCCGATCGATTTCACATTAATCTTAATCATTGTAAATCTCATAAATTATATTTTAATCCCAATTTTTATCTTGATTATGATTCTGACCGTTTATTCTGATCCTGGTCGTTTTATTTCCGATCCTGATCGATTTCAAATTGATATTACGGACCTTCTGCTGGCTACTTGCCATTCAGTTTATTCTTCAGTCTTCACGTTATTCCTTTGTGTTTTATATAAAAAAAAACGTATTTTTGGAATTGCTACAAAATTCCAGTTGGCATTAATTATGACTCAAGCGCAACTTGAAATTTGCACCAATATTTTTAATATACTGCAAAACGCCAACATAAGAATAAACTATGACAAGTATCCAGTAGAAAGTCAAAGGCAGTAGATATGATAAAGTACCGACACGAAACGGCGAAGGCACCACTAACGATTTTTGATCCAATAGAGGGTGCGCATTTTTCTGCTTTAATTGTGAACGACAGTAGAGATAAGTGTTGTTTATTTTTTATATTTTCACTAGAAAATCTTTGAAAACCAAAATGCTGATGATTTTCATCTATAAAAATAACAAAATAAAAGTAGAGGATATTGCCGTGTATCTTAGTAACTTCTTAACTATATTTAAAGAACGGGTATTAACGGCTTCAATAAAACTTCGATTATACTGGTCGATATTTCGTAATATTTTATTACTTCTTCAGGACCAAAATTATAATAATAGAGAAATTAATACATTTTTGAAAATTTTAACTTAAAATTTGAAGTGTTATTTATAACAAAAATTGTGTATATTTTATATAGTTTTATTGAAGCCGTTAATACCCGTTCTTTAAATATAGTTAAGAAGTTATAAAAATAACGCGTAATTAAATCAACTCCGACAACGCCTTTTATGAGTGTTTTGATCGTTGCGGTGTCCTCAGGGTGTCCTTCGCGTTGTGACGTCATTCCATGTCGGTACTTTAGCAATCTACTAACTTTGCAGAAGGTCTGTTGCGAGCGCCATCTATTGTTCTATTCGTAACTTTCATTGTTAGAGTATAATGACAATTTAAATTTAATTCTGTATTTAATTATGACTCAAAAAAAAATTAAGCGTAATTGGAATTCTGCGCCAGTTTTTTATTTCATTCATGAAACGCCATCTACTTAACAAAAAAAAAATATTTATTCTTAATAAAGATACATTAATTCCAATGGAATTTTGCTTTTTGATTCAAAAAAGCGTTTCTTTTATAAATCACAAACAAATAATGTGAAGACTGAAGGATAAATGAAATCACAAGTCGTCAGCAAAAGCTCCGTCGCGAGCGCCATCTATTATTCTGTCCAAGACTTTCATAGCTGAAATTTTTCTGCCGTTTTTTATTTTACATACAACAAACGCCATCTACTGATACTTAACATAGTTCCTTAATCCCAATCGGAATTTTGCATCGTTTCGAAACAACAAACAAGTAAACGTTTACGGAAAGTTGTTAATGGTGGAATGTCAATACTGTTAATGTTGTTTACCACCATTTCGTGGATTGTTCTCATCCGACGTTTCGGTAACAACTTGTTGTCGGTTACCGTCTTCAGGAGGGGTTTTGCCTCGAGAAGGCCAATTCTTCCATAAGGGAATAGTTGAACTTTATGTGCACGTCTCTAATTTTTTCACCTTATGTGGGGTTTGAACCTGAGTTCTTCTGATGGTTGATTTTATCAGACTCGGCACTTAACTCACTCGGCTACTGAGACGGCAACTTATTATAGTTTATAACTTCTATATAAGCTACCGTAGTTAAGTAAGTAAGCGTAGTTGCGCAGTTAGTGTTGCGGAGAGGTACTTGGAGCCTCATTAGTTTAGCTTTGATTGCAGTGCCGATCTTGGTCGTCATGATTTTGATTCTGATTATGCTGATTCTGAGCCTTATCATCTTTATTCTGATCCTGCTCTTTTTCATTCTGATTCTCATTCATATTGATCTTAGTCACTCTATTCTGATCCTGGTCGTTTTAATCCTGATCCTGATCGATTTCACATTGATATTAAACACCGCGAGCCTCATTAATTTTGTTTTTATTTGCAATTCCGATCTTCGTCGTCATATTTATTGTGATCCTGGTCATTTTAATTCTGATTCTAATCGATCAAGTGACCTTAATCACTTGTGAATTTCATGAATTTTGTTTCGGTTCCAATTCCGATCTTCTTGATCGTCATGATTTTGATTTTGATTCCGGTCTTGGTTCGACATTTATCTTATTCGTTGTACATCTGATTCTGATCGTTTTAATGATATGACATTAATCACTGAATCTCATTGCTTAATTTGACTCAAATTGTGATCCTGATTATGTGGATTCTGACTTTAATCATTATTAATCTGATTCTAATCGCTCAGATTCTGATTCTGGTCTCGTTCTTAAAAATAAATTCCACCAAGTTCATGTTACCTACTTGGGTACTTAAAACCCCCTCCTATGTGCGTGAAAACCAATTCCTGACCGAAGTGCCAAGCGAACAAATTAGGGATGATAAAGTGCGAAAGATTCACTTTGTTTATTTCACCCTGCATTTCTCAAGGGTAGGGAACATTCTGTGTATACACACTCACACCCATACGGTAATAATTAATAAGTGCTTTGGGTGTTGTTTGTTATTGAAAAAAAAAAAAAAAATCTTGGAAAGTTCGAAACACCCCATGGGGAAGAATTGATTTTCGTATAGACAACATTCCGTGATTGAGGGTCGTGTGTCTTGTCCGTCGAAAAATCAGCATGAGGCATTTAAACAGTAATTAGAGTGCCCCGGCGGAAAGTCAATCCATTAAATATTCAAGGGTCGGTAATAATCATTACGTGTGCGGGTGAGTTTGACATAATGACGGGTCAGATGGGGAGAGGGTATCGGTGCACCCGCACAGGTGGCGGTTCCCATCGTTCTTAAATAACAGACGACCGTCGTCGCTTTATGGATGGAGACTTATATATTCATTAGGGAGATGCTTTGGCGTCTGTATTTATTATTATTATTATTAAGTATAAAAATGCCACAACGTCAAAGGAATCCAAACCATAATTAAAAATGGCTCCCTTCAATTTTATGCAAGAAGATAAGTGACACCCTGTACATTTGGCCCAAAGTATTTGAAAGTATTTTGATTGTTATAGCTGTCCAGCATGAAAGGGCTCCTCGATCGTCACATTCCAGCCTACATCATTATCCACTCAATATCGGCGCGAGATACCGAGACTTGCACGGCACCCCCTTTTTCTCCGGCCTGCCGTTGCAGATACAAACCCCAGCTTCGGTTATCGATCCCTCATCCCTGTCAGCAGCGTCCGGACTTCAAACTCCCTATCTACAGCATGGACTGCTGTACCCGACCGTGTTCGGATCGTTTGCACGACCCATATTCGCAGGTGGTAATTTTTATTATTTTATATACCAGAAGACATAATGCCCAGAGATCGGAGTTTTGTATTTGTATCGTTTCAGGGCCAAATTCAATCCATTTTCAACAGAAAATTCCCTCTTTCGTAAATCCGAGCGCGCGACAGATGATCGGCGTGAAAGACGACGAGGTGTCCAGTTCCGAAGAAACGACCACAAGCAGGATTGCTGACGGTATCCGTTAGGCTTCTAGATCTTGTAATTACATGTAATGAAACGTAATTTTTTATAGATGATGACAAACGCAACGCCAAGAACCTACTTGACCTGCCCGCGCTGAACGAACCGCTGAAAAGATCGCCGCACGTTCCTTGCCTGTCGCTATTTCCGGCGGAAAACATTTACGAATCGGCGGCCAAGTTGCTCTTCCTGGCGATCAAGTGGGCAAGAACGATTCCCTCTTTTCTACAGGTACTGTTGATGTTGATAATAACTAGAGATGGGAATCATTTTTTCCTTTTGACCAAGAAAAAAATTACAATCGATTTTATTGGTTTAGCCATTTATTTCTTGCCTTGTTCTTTTTACTTTGGAAGAAAAGAACTATCGAAAATTCTTTTCTTAGGAACGGTTGATCGTCTCTTGTTTCTTGGGCCTCTTGCCTTGGACGTTTTAACCCTTTCGTTCGTAGCTTTCCAAATGTGTACATCAGTTTCACAATGTTTGAATTGGCTTCCGGTTGGAACCGCGTCACGTTGACTTCTACTGCCGACGTTTCGTTCTTCATTCCAGAAGAACTTCTTCAGGGCTGCTGCTGCTGGTGGTGTTGCTGCTGCTTCTGGTTAGTCGTTGGGACTGAGTGGGTATGTCTGTTGTCGTGGTATTTATAGTGATCAGTTTCACAATGTTTCAACTTCAAAGTTTTGGTGATAATGTTCATATTTTGTACATATCCCTATAATATTCCTCTAATATAGGGTAAAGTGGTATAATACGCCTCACATTTCAGAAATAATTCAAAAATCAAAATTCTTGCGACATATTGTAGAAATAAGTTACAATATAATAGCTTAAGCACTTTTTAATACAAAACTGAAAACAATTTTAACTTAAATTATAATATATTATGTAGTTATTAAATTTCAAAAAACAGTGGGGCGTTTTATCTTACCCCTGGTTCAAATACGCCCCATTAAAACAAGTAATAATATCTTGGCTATTTTCTGCACGTTTTTTTTTGTCTACCACATTTATTGCACATATTAGGGTACATTGTGCAACTTTCGTGCAGTCATTTACTGCAGATAATGCACTGAATCCAATCATCTTTAGATTTGGTTGAATAGTAGTGCTCTCCACATTCAACACAATCAGTACCTTCAACATCTGAAACATCGTCTGTAGAGGAAATCTGCAGATCTATTGATGAATCTTCCGAAGAGGACGAATTTAAAGTTTTTTTACTTTTTGCAGAAGTTTTTAAACGTTTTTTCGAACGCAGGGATTGTTTAGATTTTATGCCTGATGGACCAGGTGAACGATCTCGTTCTAAAACTTTTTCAGACTTCATTTTTTTCTTGTCAGATAAAACTTGACGTTTCACCTTATGCTCTGGTGATGTTAAAATTATTGCCGATTGCTTTCTCTTAGGGGTGTTAATTGGTATGGTTGGAACAGGATTAATTTCTTTAAGAAATTTTGATGGAGTACCTTTTCCTTGACTTTTAGGCAATGATTTGAGTGGGCTGTTATTTTCTTGGCGAGGAGGTTCCGTTGGGTTTGAAATACCAACATTTTGAACTTCTACACCGCTTGCTTGAGCTGCGTCAGATATGGCAAAGAAATGATCCGGAATAGCTGAAGGGTCATACGGGAAAATGCCTGTTGCTTTAAATCCAGCAACTCCATTACTCACCGTAGCTGCTTTGCTCCAAGCCTTTCCTATCAGTACGGAAACATTGCGTCTATTTAATTTTCTGTCTTTATGGTTGAGCATCCACGTCTTAGCATCTTGCATAAAATAACTATTAAGAGGCTTAAAGAGAGGCTGTAATGCCTGAGTGGTATGACTTGGGAGACATAACAGCACAATATCGTTTTGCGAAGCCAAGTTTAAAAGCTCAATCGCATTAGAATGAGATGTATGCCCGTCCAAAATTAATACCGCTTTGCCGGTACCTTTTCGTGGGATGAAGTACTCTTCAAACCATTTGATAAACAAATCATGTTCATGTACGATGTTTTTTTGGTTCATATAAACATTCGAACCGGCAGGAAGACCTTCCGTGAATTCTGGCTTTCTGTATTTACCTTTCAGAATCAATTCTGGTGGGAAAAAGTTCCCTTCGGCATTGCAACAAGCTATTAGTGAAATATTTTCACCTTTTTCGGTACTTATTAAGGAATAAACATCCTTTGATCCTGTTGTTGCAATAACGCGCTCAGCTTTATTATTAACTTGGATACCGGTCTCATCCATGTTAAATATTCTAGATGGTTTATCAAGTAAATCATTGTCTGTTAACACTTGCAGCAACAAGGTAAACTAATCACCGACTTCTTTCCTGTTCATTCCTTGTGCTCTTGACAATGATAATAATGCTTCAGATTTTCTAACCGATAAGACGCTGTTTCTTTTCAAAAATCCGTCAAGCCAGCTATATCTTCCTTTTGAGAGAAATTATGTTTAATACCCAGTTTATTAGCAAACTGAAAAGCCATCTTCTTTACATCTCTTCTATTCGGGGCAAATCCAACTTTTTCCAGTGCTTGTATATGCTTTACTAACCTTCTTTCATGTTCTGTGCCTAATGTTGGAGATCGACCAAGATATTTTTTACAACTATTAGTAGTTATGTGTCGTCTTAGAGTTCTTGAAGGTATGTTATATTCCCTACTCGCTGCATTAACTCCCATTTCTCCACTTTTGACTTTATCTATGGCAGTAGCCATTGTATCTTCACCCCATGAAGCTCGGGTTGTTTTTCTCCTGTATATCCTACCCATATTCTACAGTAAACAACAATAATCATAAGTTTTTGAACATTTTATGAGTGGGGCATTTTGTCAGCACCCACGTGGGGCGTCTTGTATTTTGGGTAGTGCAAAACGCCCCACGTTGATATTTTTCTGTAGAATTTTGTTTAGGACGAAAACTAAAAAGCAACGTCACTAATTTTACATTTTGAAAAAAAAAATTGCTTCAGTAATAATCAATTTTCATTAATACTATACAACAAATGTTCAGTCTTGCATATCAAGAAATATTAATTTCCTCTATCAAGCTCTGTTTGACACTAGTAATTCATATCTTGAAATAAACGGGTAGTATCGTCCGACGCACTGTCAAACGTACTGAACAGAAAGTAAAACATGGCGGGAATTTTGAAGGTGGGGCGTATTATACCACTTTACCCTACAGGAATACGTACAAAGTGAAAACATGGACATTATTACCAAAACTTTGAAGTTGAAACATTGTGAAACTGTTGTGCACATTTGTGTACGCCTGGTGTTTTTTTTTCTTTCTTAATTTTGAATATACAAAAATTATAGAATTAGGGGAAAGTCGGTGTACTTTGCGCACAGAATTTCTACATTTCTCAAACGACTAGCAATAGAAACCTGAAATTTGTCGTAGGGGTTTTCCAACATGTTTTCTAAATATAACGACTCATTATCATTTTTGATGTAAAAAGTGCACAATGCTTATGCTCGTAGTGATCGAAACCTTCGCAAGTGGAGCACTGGTAGGGTAAAGGCACCAGTGAATGAACGGGCACCAGTGAATGAACACTGTTGTGTATTTCAGCTAATTTTAATAAACAGGTTAAACTAGAAACGGTAGCTCTTATGGCGATTGATTATATGACTATTTTCCTTTGCTGTGCTGTGATTGGCTTATTTTATTCACGTGACCATCAGTTTCAAATATAGTCAACAATTAACATGTGCGTCAACTGTGTACAACGCAGCTAAAGCTAATAAGGTATGTATTCATGACAGTTAAGCCATTACTGTTAAATGATAATTACTCTATACATATTAGTCAAAAGTATGACAGTCTTGTGCAATTTTGCAGCATCTGGTCTAATAGTGCCACCAATGATAATTGTTCCATATAAAAGAGTTCCCCGTGATGCGGCTTTTTCAATACCCGACTCATATTTTCTTGGAAGATCGGATTCAGGGTGGATGGTATCCGAAACGTTCTATGAATATATAACAAACTGTTTTTACCCTTGGTTATTAGAAAACAAAATACAATTGCCAGTACTTTTGTTTTTGGACGGCCATAAGTCTCATATTAATGTAGAGTTATTTGAATTTTGTGTTCAAAAATCAATACTCCTTTATTGTTTACCGCCAAACGCAACTCACATAGTTCAACCATGTGATGTTTCGATCTTCAAACCTCTCAAGACGGCGTGGAAGCAAGTAGTTCAAAAACACAAACAAATGACTAACATATACATAACGAAAGCCACTTTTACTCCTCTGTTTAAGAAAGCTTTCGATCAAGCAATCAATGAAGAAATAATCAAAAAGGGCTTCAGATGTTGCGGATTATTTCCATTAGATCCGGATGCAGTAAATTACCAAAAAACACTTTCATTTAGACGAAATGAAATATTTACAGATCAGCATAATCGACATGAAAAACCTACACCACATGATCTACAAGCAACCATAAAAGTTTTAGATTATTATTTCAGTGATCAAACTCGTGATATAAATTCCGAAATTTATACAGTTTATCAAAAATGCAAAGATGAAAGTCCAGCTGTAATGAATAACAATAACGATCACTATATAGATGCTATGCCATTAACGGAGTCAATTATAGATGAAATGCCGTTTCAATTCGATGATATAACCTTATTTACTGAACATACAGATCACCTCGGCAACCTTTCATTGGACATCAGAAATTTAGATATAGAAAACATTAATGAAGAAGTTTTGATTCAACAAAACAATGACTTCGGCGGTGAAACCAGTATTCCTACAATCTCCACAGGTATTGCTATATGTGAATCACAAGCAAACAACTTCGAAAATTTAGAAGAAAACAAACCTTCAGATAGAATTCCCACTGGAATAGTAGACATCATCAATCCCCCATCTAAAACAATAGATTTAAGTGAAGGAGGTTTAGATAAAGAAGCAAATTATTCGGTAGAGGAAAAATGTCCTCCTGCTAGATCTGATGATTGTGATAATTCATTTAATCTCTTAAGATTAATTGACCGTGGTGAAAAGTCATCTGAAGATAAGTCCTTAGAAACTGACTGTGATATTGTTGCAGCTAATTGTGATATTAAAGAAAGCCACACTAGTGTTAGTAGTTTAGTCCTTGATAAAAATGATAGTACTTTACAAGATTGAGTAGTAAACAATATTAACTTTCAAGACACAAAAGGGAAAATAACTCTTTTGTCGGATATCAAATTAGCACCTAGTCCAACCAACCGCCTTTCCATGGATAATATTTGGAAAAAACAACTACATTGGCCAAAAATTGAAGAGAAGGTGAGTAATAAAAAAGTAAAAGACCTTTGCTTTGACATCGAAGGAATGGAAAGAACATTACGACGAAAAAGAGCGGAATAAAGCTGAAGCGATTGCATTAAAAGAAAGAAGAAAACAAGACAGAAAAAGAAAAGCAGAAGAAAAAAAGCACAACCGAAAAAGAGACAGAAAAACATTAATTCAAAAAAACAATCGTAATACTTCTATCTAAGAAACTTATTCTAAAAAATCTAATAGTAACGAGGATAATGAAGTTGACAAAGAAAACGATTTTGAAAAATATTATAGTGAGGATAACGAAATTCAAGATGTAGAAAATGAAACTCCATATAAATTAAATGATTTTGTTATTGTTAGATATGACAAAAAATATTTTCCTGGTAAAGTACTAGATGAAGAAGACAAAGAATATGAAGTTACCACAATGGTAGAGAGTGCAACAGGAAAGATGTGGAAATGGCCAGAGCCTCCAGATACAGTTTGGTACAAGGAAGCAGATGTCATGACAAAAATTACAGAGCCAAAGAAAATAAATTGTAGGGGCTTTTTTACAGTTAAAGAGATTAATAAATTTTAAAATGTTATTTAATAGTTTAGTCCATTCACTGGACCTAAGTGTTTATTCACTGGAATTTAATGTTCATTTACTGGAGTTTTTTATATTTTGTTATTAAAAGTTGAATTACATATAAATAGTCGTTTTTATCAAGTTTATATTCCTATATTTAAAAAAATCAAAGGATTAGAAGCAATCTACCATATAAGACTATCCTATTATCTTCATAGTTTAATTATAACTAAAATAATTTTCAACCTAATGCACTAAATGTTCATTCACTGGTGCATTCACCCTACCAGACTTTATCCTTCTTGCTGCCAACGTCACAAATATAAGCACTTCTCGTCATTTGTCTGAATATCGCTAAGTTCATCGTCATCGCATAGTTCACTGGCCGATATTTTTTCATCTGAGTCGCTCTCCTCCAAAAATTTTCCTTTTAACAACCTTATTTTTGTTTTTAGTGGAAGGTTTCACGATGGCCTTCGCCTTTTCCTGATCATTCGGTCTCTGTTTCTGCTCACCAGTCAATTTGTCCTTTAAGCTCTTTTGCCTTGCACCTTTTTTTTTAGCTTCTGACATATCCCAAGTTTCTCACTTTGGAGTTTCTGTAAGAATTTCCGACTTTCTTTGTTGAGTTTTGGCTGTTTCTTTCTTTCTTCTTTGGTGCCGGAATAGGACTCAAGTCTTCAAGTGAACTTGAAAGAGGCCTCTCATCTAGTCTAGTTGGTTTAGAACTTGGCCCGGGAACTTCGGTCAGGGTAGTTGTTAATGTTGAAGAAGAATTTGGATCTTCAATTTCAATTGTCCTTTAAGTTCTTTTGCCTTGCACTTTTTCTTAGCTTCTGACATATCCAAAGTTTCTCACTTTGGAGTTTCTGTAAGAATTTCCGACTCTTGCTTCTTTCTTTGTTGAGTTTTGGCTGTTTCTTTCTTTCTTCCTTGCTGCCGGAATAGGACTCAAGTCTTCAAGTGAACTTGAAAGTGGCCTCTCATCTAGTCTAGTTGGTTTGGAACTTGGCCCGGGAACTTCGATCAGGGTAGTTGTTAATGTTGAAGAAGAATTTGGATCTTCAATTTCAATTGTCCTTTAAGTTCTTTTGCCTTGCACTTTTTTTTAGCTTCAGACATATCCAAATTTCTCACTTTGGAGTTTCTGTAAGAATTTCCGACTCTTGCTTCTTTCTTTGTTGAGTTTTGGCTGTTTCTTTCTTTCTTTGGTGCCGGAATAGGACTCAAGTCTTCAAGTGAACTTGAAAGAGGCCTCTCATCTAGTCTAGTTGGTTTGGAACTTGGCGCGGGAACTTCGATCAGGGTAGTTGTTAATGTTGAAGAAGAATTTGGATCTTCAATTTCAATTGTCCTTTAAGTTCTTTTGCCTTGCACTTTTTTTTAGCTTCAGACATATCCAAATTTCTCACTTTGGAGTTTCTGTAAGAATTTCCGACTCTTGCTTCTTTCTTTGTTGAGTTTTGGCTGTTTCTTTCTTTCTTCCTTGCTGCCGGAATAGGACTCAAGTCTTCAAGTGAACTTGAAAGTGGCCTCTCATCTAGTCTAGTTGGTTTGGAACTTGGCCCGGGAACTTCGATCAGGGTAGTTGTTAATGTTGAAGAAGAATTTGGATCTTCAATTTCAATTGTCCTTTAAGTTCTTTTGCCTTGCACTTTTTTTTAGCTTCAGACATATCCAAATTTCTCACTTTGGAGTTTCTGTAAGAATTTCCGACTCTTGCTTCTTTCTTTGTTGAGTTTTGGCTGTTTCTTTCTTTCTTTGGTGCCGGAATAGGACTCAAGTCTTCAAGTGAACTTGAAAGAGGCCTCTCATCTAGTCTAGTTGGTTTGGAACTTGGCGCGGGAACTTCGGTCAGGGTAGTTGTTAATGTTGAAGAAGAATTTGGATCTTCTCCCAGATTTTCTTCACCTTCCAATTCGATTGCAGGAGTGTGGTGAATGGCCGGTAGAAAGTCCTCTTTCGTAAACTTATCAAGTTGGTAAGGCCATACTCCGGAGGTTCGGAAATCTGATTGTGCCTTTTCGTTGGATGCAACTTGGCCATAGGCTTTTTGGAAGAGCATTAATGAATGATAAACCCAGAGGTTGTAGCCTATGAGATGTGTGAGAAGATATCGTTAGCAACACAATACCATTCTGCTTACAATAATCATATATTGATTTAATTAAGCGTAAGAATAAACTTAGGCTACGCTATAAACGATTTAAAAACAGGAATGACTACATCCAATTTGCTAAATTACGTTCTGATATCAAAATCTTAAGTAAGCGATGTTACATGAAATACATACGGAATACTGAGCACAATATTAAAAACAATCCGAAATCTTTTTGGTCTTATGTGAAATCAACTCAGACATCTTGTAGCATTCCTGCTTCGGTTTACTTTGATGATTTTCATGCTTCTTCACCAGATGCTGTATGTGACGCTTTCAGTCAATATTTTGCCTCAATCTACGAGTCCGCCGATGTTAAAGTATCCGATGCGATTCTTGACTCCGAATATTTTAATACGTCTACACTTTCTAATGTGATTTTAACTGAAGCTGAAATATTATCTTCACTTGATGAGTTGAATACCAATAAGTCATATGGTCCAGATGGAATAAGTCCCTTATTCATAAAAAAATGTCGACAAGTTTTGGCGTACCCTTTATCGTTATTATATAATAAGTCCCTCGCCACGGGTATTTTTCCAAATCAATGGAAGTTAGCATATATAACACCGGTTTATAAATCTGGTGAGAAATCGTCAGTGAAAAATTACAGGCCTATTTCGAAATTAAGTATTTTTGGGAAAATATTTGAGTCACTTATTAATTTTAAGCTATCTAATCACTTACGTCCTTATCTTTCCCAGAGTCAGCATGGTTTCATTTCGGGAAGATCCACAAACACAAATCTGTTATGTTTTACTAATAAAATTATTGAAACCTTTAATAATCACAAACAACTAGATGTTATTTATACAGACTTCTCGAAAGCTTTTGACAAAGTTAATCATAAGATCTTGATCAGTAAATTACGTCAATATGGTGTTTGTGGATCTTTTTCATCTTGGATTAAATCTTACCTTAATGACAGAATACAAAGGGTTGCAATTGGTGGATATTGTTCTAATGATATCCTGGTTACATCAGGAGTGCCACAAGGCTCTCATCTAGGTCCTACTCTCTTCCTAGCCTTTATAAATGATTTGTGCTCCCGTCTGAATTGCGGCCACTTGCTCTATGCTGATGATCTAAAACTATTCCATTGAATTTCTTCCTCATTGGATAGCGATTTTCTTCAGCATAATTTAGATGTTTTACAGAAGTGGTGTTTGCAAAACATGCTATTCTTGAATATTGGAAAGTGTTCGTACATCCATTACACTCTCAACAAAAAAGTTATAACTAGAGTATATAGTATAAACAATAACACTCTAAAACGCCTAACAGTTATCAAGGATTTAGGGGTTTGGTTTGACACTGATATGTCTTTCACATCTCATATTGATACGATTGTAAAAAAGGCCAATGCTATGCTTGGCTTTATTCTTCGAATAACCAAGCATTTCCCTGGGATTGAGGCAAAGAAAGCATTATTTAATACATATGTTAGATCTCATATTGAATGTGCATGCACGGTATGGTCTCCTTATCATGCTGTACATATTGCAAGGATTGAAGCAGTTCAACGGAGATTCACTAGAATTATTTGTCGTCGGTTGGATGTAGCGTGTGATAATTACATTGGACGTGTTAACTATTTGGGCTTAACTACCTTAGAAAAGCGGAGAAAAATAGCTTGCTTATTCTCTTTATATAATATTATCAATAAATTTGACTCGCCTTATCTTCTTCAACAGCTGCTCTTTAATGCCCCCTAAGATCTCTGCGTGACAATTATGTTTTCAGAATACCTTCTTTTTCAACCAATATCGCAAAATTTTCTCCTATTCCGAGGATGATGAGAGATTATAATGCAATAGTTAATGATATTGATTTATTGTTAGGTCCTTTTTCAGTTTTTAAGAGTACTTTGCTGGATTTATGTAGTTAATAATTTGTTTGTTTCCTTTCGTCTGGTATGTTGTTATATTCTATTTCTCTTTAGTATTATATATTTCTGTAGAAGATGAGTTGTCTTAATTTAGTTATATTTAGATTTACATATTATATATAATAATTGTTATGTTTGCGATGTTCTTCTGTTATAATTAGTGTCAATCTGTTATTGGGTTCGTCCTGTTGATTGACCATGGAGTCTTATGACGATAAATAAATTAAAAATATTTGTTGTGAAATGTGGCTGGAATGGTTGTCTAAAATTATTAATACTGGGTCATCTCTAGAAGGTTTGACATTTCTTTCGAAATGCTCAAGCCACTTGACAAATAATTCCTCGTTACTCCAGCCGGTCTTGGGACATCCATAGAGAGCGTTTGGAGGCCCATTTTTTTCTAAAGTGTTTGTCGTCCTGGTCCTCGGAAAAATAAACATTGGAGGAACATAATATGAGCCAGTTGCATTGAAGCAACAGATCACTGTAACGGTTTTTCCACGTTCCCCACGGAAGTTTTTGCTCCAAATTGTTTAATGCATGCCTTTAGGAGCGAGACGTCTGGCTGGTTTTTGAACAGTAGAAATCCCCGTTTCGTCAACGTTGAAAATCTTGTCGCCCTGGAAGTGGTATTTTTCATATTCTTCAAATTTTTGAGCAAAACTCTGATACTTGTTCTTCGTTGAAGGCAGAGATTCTATTTATACTGGTTGGCTCTGGTTTTCGCAAAGACAAAAGTGGGTTTCATTTCGAAAATCTGTAGTAGGTACCAATCTTTGCCAGCCATTTTGGTTACCGTATTGAAATTGTTGCGTATTTTATTTGCTTCTGCAAAGGAATAGGCGAGTTCTCGAAGTTGGTTTCGAGTTATTCCGTGAAATAGTTTGGTCATCTTTATGACATGGTTCGCCAAAGCTTGTCCTTGTTCGTTTGAAAATACAGGACGCTTACCCAATTTAGGTTAAACTATTTCAAGACCTTCGTCGTGAGCCTTTTTCCATTTTCGAATACTTGACTCCGGGATACTAAATTCTCCCCCAGCTTTTCTAATTGAACCGCCATTCCTTACATTCCGAAACATACTCCCTCAGACAAGATTACTTCAGAATAAAATGTGAGCCAAAACATCTCCAATAAAAAGAAAACTATGAGATCTAAATTAAAGTCAGTCTCCCGTATTTCTGAGATGGAATCTGAGCAAAGGAAAATCATGAACAATGTTCTTCAGTTAACTGATACCCCGTCAATTCCGATAATAAATCCTAATATGGATGCCCAACACACCGAACAGGATCAAGAACCAAATACAAATGACTTCATACTCGTAACTAACCGTAAGGACAGGAAAACCAACAATAAAAAAGGAAATGCAGCCCAAGAGGGAACGGCAGAAAATATTACAATACGTGGTGCAACAAGATTCGAACATTTTCATTTTTTCGGGTTTGATACCTCTACGACGTCTGAAGAATTGCAAAAATACCTCCAAAACAAAGAAATACTTAATATTAAAATGTGAGCAAATTAAATCCAAACGACCTGACGAATATTCTTCGTTCAAAATATCAGTGCCTATGGATAAAGCTAATTTACTTAAATCTCCAGACTTATGGCCAGTCGGTGTAAAATTTAATCGTTTTTTATTCCACCTGGCAATGAAAGATCGTCCGGCATAAATACCCGATCTAATAATAATTTTATTCAACTTTATCATCAAAATGTGCAATGTTTATCATCCTGCATCAACGAATTTAATATTTTGATTAATTCTTTAAAATTATGTCGTATTCTTTGCAGTCGGAAGATCGACTTAGTCTTCTGAAAATTCAAAATTTCCGACTAGTATCTGCTTTTTGTAGGGAAAAACAGAAGCATGGCGGCACAGCCATATATGTACATAATACCCTCAAATGCAAAATCAACCCTAATATAAATAACATATCGATACCGTACGAGATTGAAGTTTGCGGAGTCTACCTGAAGAAAAAAATAATAATCGTCGCCTTGTACAGACCTCCTAGTGGAAAACTTGACATTTTTCTGCAAGCCTTTGAATATTTACTTGAGTTTTTGACGGCACAAAAGCAAAATTTTATCATAGCAGGAGATTTTAACATTAATACTCTTGTCGACTCAACTACTTTGAGACAGATTACCGCTTTACTAGACAGCTACAACCTGCAATTTGTTATAGACAGTCCAACCCGTATTACAACTGACACCAGGACATGCATAGATAATATAATTTCTAGCATAAAAATTCCCGAAGTTGAAATAATTCCTTCACACTTTTCGGATCACACAGCGGAACTTGTTTCCTGTTGTGAAAGTCCTCTAATACCGGACAAAATATTAGTTTCCAAACGCACTTATACTGATGACAATGTTAACAAATTCACAAATGATCTCTATGCAGTTGATTGGAACATCATTTATCTACACACGGATTTAAATGAACGTTGGAATGCTTGGAATGTTGGAGCACTTCAATTTTTACTTTCCCCTTGTTAACAGAACAACACGTCATAAAAATGTAAAAGTTATGGTAACACCTGAAATTGTTGAATGTCAAAAGGAGTTAAATTTACTGTACGTTCTGAAAAACTACGACTCCGAGGCACTAGTCCTTTATAAAGAGACTAAGAAACGGTACAATCAGTTATTAAAACGAGAACGTTATAAACATTACGATAACTTAATAGCCCAATCCGATAATAAATCTAAAACTATGTGGTCATTAGTATCATCCGTTCTTGGTGGAAATTCATTTCAAAGTCAGACTGATGGTCCGTCCGCTGAAGAATTTAATGCTTACTTTGCATCTTTTGCTCAGAACACACAAACCAAACGCACCTATAATAATTTTTATAAACCTCCCACGAACGAGAAGACCTTTTACATGTTCCCCACTACTGAGGAAGAGATTTTTGATATTGTTAACAACTTTAAGATCAAAAAGAGCGCCGGTCATGATGACTTTCCCATGTTTCTGCTAAAAAAGACCCTCCTGGCATACATCGACCCATTAGTCAACATAATCAACTGTTCGTTATTGAATGGAATTTTTCCTGATATCCTGAATAGCTAACGTCAAACCAGTACTTAAAAAAGGAAATGCAGCTGAAATTGAAAATTATAGACCCATAAGTTTACTGTCATCTTTTGCTAAAATCTTCGAGCAAGTTATGTTTACGAGGTTACACCGATTTATTACAAACTGCAACCTATGGAACATCAGTCAACATGGGTTCTTAAAGGGAAAAAGTGTAGAAACAGCGCTTTTTGATGATACAACACAAAATAATTTCTATAGGGTTTTTAACTAAGCAGATGATACCTGTTACCTAATTAAAGGTGAAAACTTCATGGCTATACCTGAACGCGGAGAGCATTGTCTTCTAAGAGCAGACGAGTGGTTTTCTCAGAATAAATTACAGTTAAATGAAATCAAGACTAACTGTATTTTATTCAAGACTACAAATTATTGTGAAACTCCCAGTTACATAACTTTCAATAACAGTGATATAAACTTTAAACAGAATGTTCGATACCTAGGTATACATATTGATGAAAACCTAACTTGGAAAGTGCATTTGGACATTTTGTGTAAGAAACGCAGCAAGGTGTGCTTTGGATTAAAAACTCTCAGCCAGTGCTCAAATCATGAGACCTTGAAAACAGTTTACTTTGCAAACTTCTATTCCCTCCTTCAGTTCGGTAATATGTTCTGGGGTAACAGTGCCAATGTTAAGAGCGCCTTTGTCTACAAAAAAGGGCAGTCAGAACTATTAACAAAATGTCATGTCGTGAATCGTGCCGTGGAGTTTTTAAGCGTCAATCCCTTTTAACCGTCTACGGTGTCTATATTTACAAATGTATCATGTTTTTAGTTAAGAATAAGCATTCCTTTTTACAATTCGAGAACAATATTTCTAACAGGTATGACACCAGAAAAATCGATTGCTATCTGTTTCCAACTCACAGATTAACAAAATTTGAAAGTGGTCCACTCTACAGTTGTATGAAATTGTACAATAAATTACCTCTAGATATCCGTAAGACAAACAGTGTTAAGGAATTTAGGAAAAAAATATTTAAGTTACTTGTAGAAATGGAACTGTATAGTTTGGCAGACTATCAGTTTCCATGAGCAAATTTAATATCTCTTATGTAACTATTTAAGACGTTTTCAAACCCGTAGTTTAGTTTTCAACCTTTGTTACAGTTGTTTTGAAATAAAACAATATTATTATTATTATATTACAGTGGCTAATGCTCGGTCTATGTTTTCGGTCGGCCAGGAAGCTTTTTCAATTTTTCGCTCATATTTCGGCATCTGGTAATTTTGAGGTAATAGTTTTAGAAATTATTTCGGCTCAGTAGTGAGAAAATACAATTTTCGGGTAACTGTGCGCAATGCACAGGATTAGCTTACTCGGATTTATTGGTTTTGGTCATATGTGAAAGAAAATACCTATTTTAACCATGAAAAATCCTGGTGCAGTGGCCAAAAGTTCTACCCTATTACTTAGGCTTCGATATATGTACATAATTCCAATCTCTAATTATAAACGACAAGACATTTATAATATTCGCTTTTACAATATACAATTGTTCTAGCTCTCATACAGAGACCAATCCATACTTTTGGAGGAAAGCTGGAGCGAGCTCTTTGTACTTACTGCGGCGCAATGGGCCCTGCCAGTCGATGAAGGTAAAACAAATGCTTTTTATTTTAACGCCTGAACGGGCCAGTGGTAAGAGGACCGGCCTTGCAATCGCATGGTCGTCGGTTCGAACCGCACCCTGGATTTTTCTCGGGGGGGTGGTCGGTATCGACTTCAGGCACCCTTCAGTGTTGGGGATAAAATTCGACACTGCTTCCCCTTAAACGGCGAGACGAGGCGATACAACTCGACCGGCTGCGACTGTTGCGCTCTCTATAAAATTAAATTTTTATTGTATAGATTACTTTATTACCGATATATCATAGAAAACAAATAAGGGGAACACAAAGTTTTATTCTCGTGTTATCTATCTGTCATAATCTATTTATTGTCAAAGCAAGAAGTGATTTGCACTAACATCTTTATTAAAATTTTTACAATGGAAGACAATAAAAGACAAAATGCTTGCTGTGAAATATGTGGTAAAACTTTTACCCAAAGAAAGAATTTATATGCACATCAACGAAATGTTCAGCGTTGAGAATTTAATTCCGCCGTCTCAAAATGTATCATCTGCGATAATGTTTTTAATTTCTATAGCGACTTACGGAAACATTTAATCGAAGATCACAAAATTAATGTAGAAAAGGAGACTCTACAATTTAAGAATTTGCAAGGTGCAATTTCATTTTAGTAATTAATTGAGTAGCTTTTGATTTCTTACTCATTTGTAATTTTTTAGATTTTCACTCCTGGAAAAATAGAAAAGAGAGCGAATTTAGTTGCTTTTATGTTAAATATAAAGGGTCAACTGTATCAAATAAGGGTAATAGAAAAAAAACCTATTATGCTTGTCATCGATCCGGTTATCCGAAGCTATTGCCTGAAAATATACGTAAAAAGAGATTAAAGAGCCAGGGATCTTGCAAAATCGGGTCATCATGTCCTTCCACTATTGAAGTTGTTGAGAACTTGGAAAATGATTTCACTGTAGAAGTATCTTTTTTTAAACTACGTACACATGAACTTACACTTGCCCATGTTAATTTAACTAATAAGGAAAGACAACAAATTGCAGGTACTTTTCTATCGGAAATACTTATTTATATGTAACTTTCTAATAAATCAATCTCTTTTAGAAAAATTATCTTCAGGAATATCTTTCCATGCTATATTGGATGATATCAGAGATAACTTACAAGGACATTTACAACGATTGCATCTAGTAACTAATAGGGATTTAAAAAATATTCAAAGAGAATTTTCTATTCATAAAGAATTGCAGTTACATGATAATGATACAGTTAGTGTTGATATCTGGACAAAAAATATGTCTAAATTAGAAGAAGACTCCCCAGTTCTCTTCTATAAACCTCAAGGTGTTGACTCTGATTACTTTAAACAAGAAGATTTTATATTAATCTTAATGACACAATTTCAAAGTCAAATGTTGAAGGAATTTGGTTCTAATATAATATGTATTGATTCGACACATGGAACAAATCACTACGATTTTCTTTTAACAACACTTGTAGTAGTAGATGAATTTGGGGAAGGGTTGCCTACTGCTTATTTAATTTCTAACAGAGCAGATACAAGTACTATTATATATTTCTTTAAAATACTACTTGACAAAATTGATGTTATTCAAGTTAAAGTTTTTATGTCAGACGATGACCCTGTTTTTTATAATAGCTGGGTAGCTGTAATGCCACAACCACAGAATCGTTTACTTTGTGCCTGGCATGTAGACAGAAATTGGAGAAAGCAACTTCAAAAGGTGAACGGTTCTCAAGAAATCAAGATTTTAGTGTATAAAACTTTAAGGATGTTATTGGAAGAAACAGATGAATCCAAATTTAACTGCCTTTTAAAGAGAGTCCTGGAAAATTTTCAAAATTCTGAATGTACGAACGCGTTTGGTGCTTACTTTACATCCACCTACAGCAACAGAGTAGAACAATGGTCTTACTGCTATCGAAAAGGTTTACAAATAAATACTAACATGTATTTAGAGTCTTTTCATAAAATTTTAAAACATATATATTTAGAAGGTAAAAGGGGGAGAAGGCTGGATAGATTCATTGATGAAATTTACCAGAGATAAACTTTTTGATAGATTACATAAGACCATTAAAGGAAAAGCAACACATAGACTGAAATTGATTAATATTAATCACAACAAAAGCAACCACATAAATAAAAAAGAAATAGTTCAAGTTGATGAAAAACTGTGGCGAGTGCCTTCAGTAGACAAAACAAAGATGTACCTTGTGCAAAAACAAATTGATATTTGTTCAACTCGAAACTGTCATTTAAAATGTGATCAGTGTAATATATGTGTTCACTTATATAGTTGCAGCTGCCCAGTTTATTTAATAAAATTTACGATTTGTAAACATATTCACGCTGTTTCAAACAATAATTTAAAAAAGAAGTATTCAGTTAACGATGTAATAGAACCCAGCTGTGTTTTACAATCCCATGAAATATTCAATTTAAAGGAATCTTTAGGAACCAGCTTAAATATACAGAACAAAAATAAAACGAAAGAAAGATTATTAGAAAAATTGAATTTTATTGAAAAAAAAATAACAAAAACTGAATTAATTCATGTTACTCAAATCAAAGTTGAAAAGTTATTGGATAATGTAATCAAATTAATTGGTGAAAGTTCTGGTACTAATTTCCAACAGATTAAATCCAAAGAACCTGCTAATAAAAATGTAGTTCAACAGTTAAGATTCCAGTCTACTAAACGTAAACGGAAACCTCAAAGTGCTTCATTTACTAAACCAAATGAAAGTGAAAAAGAATTTATTGAAACTCAATTGACCAACAATGAAGTGGACGATATATATAGCTGTGAAGATTTATTCAAATAATTTCTCTGTTAACAATAAAACTTCAAATGATAATTTTTCACATTATTCTGGTTAATTAAAAATAATTTCCGCCCACTTTAAATTTTATATCCGTATTTCGTAATTCAAATTAAAATTAATTGTGGGCAGAGATTATTTTTAATTATTGCTTAAACCACAGTCTCCTTTACTATTTTTAGTTTATTCTGTTTTATTAATTCTTGTTCCATTTGGATGTATTTGCATGTTAGAAATTAGTCTGCACTATTATGATAAATATCTTCTAAACGGCATATTTTAGTTTCGTTATACCTTTCTTCTGTATAATTATTCGTGATACATTTTGAGTGATTGATAAATTATTCTCAATCAATAGAAAATAATTGCATCTTTCAACCATTACATAGCTAGTGGAAACTAAATTTTTCAGATGTAATTAAAAAAAAATATTTTCAAGAAATTATTAAACATTTAGCGATAATTTTAGCACGGCACTGTTGATCATAATTTTTTTTCTTTCTTTTAAGATCATCAGCATTTTTGTATGTTTAAATGGCGAGCAGCAATCACCGTAAACGTGCGTCTCAGTGCAACTTTTCTATGTTCGGGTTTGGAACTTTCCACCCGGTATATAACTTAGACAATAACAATTTAATATAGATTATTTAGTACATCATTTAAATAGAGTAGTATACATTTTGTATTTTGCACTTTATTATTAAATGTAGAACTGGTTGGTAGATGGCGCAGCCGGTCGAGCTGTATCGCCTCGTAACGGCGAGAAGGTTGGAAGTAACAAAGCCATGGGACACTTTACACACACACTCAAATACACTCCCGCTCCTGAGGTCCTGACAAGTTTTTGACTTAGGACCCCGTTGGCAACCACCACAGATAAAAAAAAAACATCCCCTTCTTGGAGATGTTATATTCGAGATCGCGCGTTGGCGACGTTCTAATGCTGTTCCCTGTCCCTGTTACAATATTAATTATAAGACGCATACAACGGGCAAGCAGAAGAGAGCCTATTTATTCTTAGGGCCTCTGGGTTCTGGGTTCCTTGCACCATCGCTCCACTCCCTCCCTCCCCCCCAAGAATTTAAGCTCCCGTGCACAAAAATGAAAATTTTCAAAACCTAACAAAAAAAATAAAGGAAAGGGGACACCTTCGTCGAAGAAGGGGTTCGACGAATCCCTCCGGAACCGCGACGGCTTATTGTTTACATTTTGAAAAGTAAGATCGTCAATGCTCCCGAGTATTTATAGGGTTCGTTTTAGAAAGCTCGACGGGAGAGCTTACGCAACCATAAACAGTACGTTTATTAAATGTAGTAGACTTGCATGATTCACATTACACTAGGCTACAAGGAAACTTCAACTTACTGTTTACATTTTGAAAAGTGAGATTGTCATTGCCCCCCCTCGCGACGTGCTTTCCCCCGATGAACCTGTCCAAACAGATTACGCGAGTAATTTAAGTTGCCTACTCCTCCAGTATCAAGCGATTGCGAGATGTTTGGCTCTACACTTATTAATTCCTTCGGTACCGCGACGGCTTATAGTTTACATTTTGAAAAGTAACATCTCACGCCCCCACCCCTTCTCTCGAGGGGTGCCCTTTTCCCTTGATGGGTATGTCCAAATTATCTTCACTTATCTCCGAGGGAGAGTCAGTATTTTGGCCGGGCCATTTCCTCATGTTCCTTACACCGCCTGAGATTGTTTTGGTTCCTTTTAAGCTCTACTGGTTTCAAATGCGATGGCCCCAACGGCACGACATTCGGCCCTAGAAGAGGACGCCCGACGCCTCCGGGAGATCATATCTAGGCTCACGCTGCTCCGGGTCGACCACACGGAGCACGCCTGCTTGAAAGCCCTGGTCCTCTTCAAAGCAGGTGATAAATTTTGGCGCGTTCGTGTTTGAAAGCGTTGGAAATAATTCTGTTTTGTAAGAGAGCAGAGGTCTCTGCGAACCGACGCACGTGGAGCTCCTCCAGGACCAGACGCACGTGATGATGCACGAGTACTGCACGCAGAGCAAGAGCACGCACAAGGGGCGCTTCGGGAAGCTGCTCCTCACGCTGCCGGCGGTGCAAGCCGTCAAGAGGCAGGGGCTCGAAGAGCTGCTCTTTCGACAGACCGTCGGCGACGTGGCCATCGATAAGTTACTGGGTGACCTCACCAAGGCCACCAATTCTTAAGGCCGTTTTCATAATAGGACTTTCAAATTGAAGTTGCTGTAAAGTGTCCTATTGTGAAGAAACAAACAAAAGAATACATTATAGCTTTAAAATTAGGTAGGTCCATCGCATATCAATTGATTAAAAAAAAAATGATGGTATATTTATGAGCCCTTGAGTGTATTTGTATGAGAGAGCGAAGAATATGGCTCAGCGGTAGAGTATTCGACTGAAGTTCGAGGGGCCCCGGGTTCAAACCTTGCAGGCAGACATCAAAAAGGGGATTATAAAATTTCTCGCGTACGCGAAAACTATCTTCAAAGATGGAATTGAACCACGTCATCTGGATAAAATCTCCTGATGGTCACCGATAGATCTCCTGATGGTCACCAATAGATCTCCAGAAGGTCACCATTAGAATCTCCTGATGGTCACCAATAGATCTCCTGAAGGTCACCAATAGATCTCCTGATGGTCACCAGTAGAATCTCCCAGCGATCACCGATAAAATCTCGTGATGGACATCGATGGAATTTCCTCCCTCATGTAAGCGGCGAACGCCGCTGATTGTTAGGAAAAACGAAACCTATGTAAATTATTCATGCATTTGGCGTATTGTGTAAATATTTTCATGTAAATGTAATAATGAACACGTAATTAGAAATAAAAATGAAGAAAATAAATTTGCGTAAGAAATATCGTTTTATTCTCCCGGACCAGCGGATACCTGCGTTAGCAGGAAACACCCCCAATTTTTTATGAAATCGAGAAACCTGTTAAATAGGTCAGGTCGACTTGCAAAATATTGCGTGATACTGTAACTAGGATAAGAGAACCAGCAAACATGTACAGCTGAAAATCAGTCGAGCGTAACACAAGACGATAACATAAACATAAGAATGACTCCTTTGCAATTATGTAACGTATGACTTAACATTGTTACTTAATAGCCTAGCACTTAGAATGATTTGTAGTACTTTAATAGCGTTTTCGATTGACTGCACTAGTATGCACTCGTTGAGATCTTCATCTCGTATTATTACACGAGGTTCAAACAAGATGCAAACATTGCACTCAGAGTATTTGCGTCTTGTTTTGACATCACTGCGATTTCAATTCTCCAGCACTGAAGTCGCTTGATGTCTCTGAACGCGCCCAATGTCGCCCTCTTACCTGACCAAAACTTTTTGAACGCGCCATGTAGAAAAGCAAAGAAGTCAAGTGTCGTTTAATTTTCAAAATTGTTTGAATTGAATGGTGCAGGTGGTCTTCTGCAACGCGGGTGAGTCATACGTTACATAATTGCGAAGGAGTCATTCTTATGTTTATGTTATCGTGTTGTGTTTATGTTCTCTTATCCTAGTTACACTATCAACAACAAAACATTTTTGTAGTTTATTAATTATGTAGTTTGAAAATAAAGTTAAAAATAATTAACGCCATATAGGTATATGCAGATCTTATCATTGTTTTTTATATTTCTTTACAAAGCAAGTGTAGAAATATCTAAAACAATTTCGTATTTAAAATCAAATAACATTGTATGTATGTGTTCCAACAATTATTGTAGTCCTGGGTGGCTGTGGAATCAAACGTAAACGAGTTCTTATCATGATCTTCTCTTGAATCATAACCTCACTTCTTGTTTATAAATACTTTTAAGTGCCCTACCATTCAGACAAATTAAACGAATGAAAGTACTTACCTATGGAACGTAATTCCCAATTCTTTATTCTTCGTGGTTAGGGAAGAACCGCAAGCCGACATAAATAATTACAAACACAACCGCCACCCAAAACGTCAACAAGTAATTAATCATACATGGAGGTTCGAAATGGTTACTTCCGTCGCACATTTCAATCTAGCACTTACAGACCCGTTCCTGATAGTTTTGTATTCAAAGATTGACACCATCAAAAGGGTGAACAAATTTCGAACTTTCGCATTTAACGCAAGCCGAAATCCATTCGTTTTTATCAGTAGATCACTTTAAGTGATTGTTGCGTTTCGCTCATGGCGAATCCAGCACGAATCGAACGCGTAAATCGATCCAAATCGGTGAATCGAATGCAGGGCAAAAAGTGCTTTCGCTGTCTACCAGTAAAGGGACCGAATCGGATGATAATTGGAGCTGTATCCAATTCTTAAAAAAATTAGAATTGAGAAAAATGTGGTGGTTAGCAATAATAAGGTAATTTTTTAATTAATTACCGGTCAGGAGCTAAAAAAAAAGCAACATATAAATATTGAGATTGTGTGTATTATGAGCATTAAAAATTTGAACAATAAGTTACTTAACAGTACAACGATTCATAAAAAATCATGGCAGTGTAACATCCGAAACATACATCCAAGAAAAAAGTAAAATTGTTCCGCTTACAAGGATCTAAGTAGATCTAGAAGACAAAAGTCTTTAATACAAAAGTGACTTAATTCATCATCACAAATAAACCAGTCTTGGGTATGTAGATACAGAGAGAGAGAGAAAGAGAGCAAAGTTCAGGGTTTACAGACGTATTCGAAATGAGCTGAAACAAATCTGTTTTTAAAAAGGAACTCCCCGACGTGCACCCCCGGCTTTCTTTACCTGGCGAAATCCGACGATTTATCGATAATGTGTTCGAATTCGGCAAACGATAAAGCGCCGTCGTCATCCAAGTCGGCTTCCTCCAGAATATTTTGCACCAGGTGCGCCATCTCTGAGTCGCTCAGTTTATTGTCGCCGATCAGGCGTTCGATCACCTGCTTCAAATCGGAAGTCCCCAGCATGTCGTCACCGTCGAAATCTGCAACGCCCTTACGTTACGTTATCGTAATTTAATCAATGCATTACACCACAGATAATACATATTATCTCCAGATAGCCAATGACATGGGAGCGAACCTTTGGACGAACGAACGGACGCGGACGTCCTAAAAATACTAGCGACATCTATTGAGTATTTAACAAAATTGGAAAACTCAGACGATTTGCGAATTCCCAAGCTCAATTGGCTTATTCACCGCCAGATGTCTCTTTTAATAACAGAGAAATAAGCGTAAAGTTAGGTTAACTAACCGAGTTTAATTCCTAACTTAGAGCGTCACCTATCGTATATAAATGACATTGGCCATCTGTGATTACACACTAAACTAACTTGTACGTTAGCAAAAGCATTACGTTATACAGTCTGTTCAAACTTAAGTCGACGGTATTACTAACTTCGTTATTATAAACTAGAATGTCGGTTAAATTAGCAAACTAGTAGCTGACTATAATGACGTAGTCAAAAGAAAAAAACTGAAAGTCACGTTTGTGAGATAAAGTCAAAGATAAACTTTTTCCAAACGGAACACCCAGTATATTATTTTACCAATGGATAGTGAACAAGATTCTTAATATCAAGGACAATCAGTTAATCAGTCGTGTTTAACAATTGAAACCACAAACAACTGAACTGTCAACAACGAACTGAACGAACTGAATGACAAGGATGAACAATTGAAAACCAGCTGTTGATGATGGAAATGATAAACACTTGAACGGCCAACCCTGAAACACACAATTTAAGCAATGAGCAATTGAACTAACGGTAACAAACTGAAATGTCAAGGACAAATAATTGAACTGTCGACGACGAATAAATTAATAATTGAACTTCTGCCAATAAGTTATGATAATAAGTTGAACTGTGAAGCACAAGAAATTGTGTCTATCAATTAAATCAACAGACAATATAACAAACAACTGAAATATCAAGGACAAACAATTTAACTGTCAAAAACAAACTGTTGAACTGCGTAGTTGAATGATTGAACTACTAATAGTAAATAATTGACTGTCAAGAATTTACATAATGAAGATATGAACTGTCAACAATGAACAAATGAAACATGTCAAGGACAATCAGTTGAGCCGTAAAGCACAAACTGTCAACGACGAATGATTGAGCTTTTAACGATAAATGATGATAATCAAATGAACTGTCGAGACGTGACAACAATTGAACTTCCAATAACGAACAACTGAAATATCAAGGATAAACAATTGAACTGTCAAAAAAGAGACTGTCAGGGGCAAATAGTTGAACTGTTGATGATAAAAATGATAAACACTTGGATGAAACAATAAACAGTTGAACTATCAACAACATACTACTGAAACGTTAAGGACAATCGATCACAACTGTCAAAACAAATTACCAGGGGCAATTAGTTAACGATAAAAAACGAGAAAACAATTGAGCTGCCTAGCGTAAGACATCGCGCTTTACATTTCGTGACAAAGCTGAACTGTAAGCGATAAACAATTGGACTGTTAAGAACAAACAATTGTGTTAACGATAGATGATGATAAAAGTTTAAGTGCCGAACATAAAACACTGATAAGCATTTGAATTGTCAGTTACATTTTTTTTTAATGCAACATCCAGTATATTATTTTACCAATGGATAGATAATAAAATTCTTAATTAAAATTGTCCTTTGTAATTTTTTTATAAATCAATAAATAAAGAAGAAATAAAATAAAGAAGATATGTATTTTGATTTTTACTAAATCATCGAAGGTGCCTGTGCTTTGAAACAAAACATTCGCAAATTGTCCTAATCAAATTATTCTGTTGACAGACTATTGTTTTTCACATTTGTCATTTATTTCTTGCTAAAAAACGATTTTTTCGCATCTAGAAAAAGAAAATACAAAAATTGTCATAATTTTTTATCATTACGTTCTAAAAAAAAGAATAATTTTTGAGCTCCAAGTCTAAATGAAACGAAAGTAACTTATTACTATTACTATTATTATTATTTATTATTACATATATTTTTTTTTTAATAAGAGTAAATTACACACATTTCTCGTTTATAAAAAATAAAATAAAATTTAAATTAATTGTTTTTAGCAGTTACAGGGTGATTTTGTGTTTCACAAACATCTCGATCGTCTTTTGTTTTATTTTACGTCAAACTCAACTGTCAAATCTTAATTTTAGAAAGTTTGTTTATTTGAAGAGATTTTTTAAAAAGTTTTATTTACTTTTATGTTATTTTTGTTAAATTTACAAATTTTATTTATTTATTTGTCGATCGTCTTTTATTTTGTTTTACATCAAAAATTGCACAATAATTGTCGAATGTCTTAAAATGTCTGAATTTTAAAAATTTAGAGCCAATTTAGTTTAATTAATGAAATTTTTTTTATTTTTGTTATTTTTTTTAAGATTTCATAAAAACTTTTACTTCTCGATCGTCTTTTGTTTTATTCTACGTCAAAAATTGCTCAACTGTCAAACCCTAATTTTAGAAAGTTTGTTTATTTAAAGAGATTTTTTTAACTTTTATTTTTTACATTATTTTTGTTAAATTTATAAATTTTATTTATTTATTTGTCGATCGTCTTTTATTTTGTTTTACATCAAAAATTGCACAATATTGTCGAATGTCTTAAAATGTCTGAATTTTAAAAATTTGGAGCCAATTTAGTTTAATTCATGAAATTCTTTTATTTTTGTTATTTTTTTTAAGATTTCATAAAAACTTTTACTTCTCGATCGTTTTTTGTTTTATTCCACGTCAAAAATTGCTCAACTGTCAAACCCTAATTTTAGAAAGTTTGTTTATTTAAAGAGATTTTTTTAACTTTTATTTTTTTACGTTATTCTTTTAAATTTATAAATTTTCTTCATTTATTTCTCGAACGTCTTTAGTTTTATTTTACGTCGATTTGCATTTAACTGTTTTTTTTTAAATTATTATTAAGTATATTATTACTATTATAAAAATTATTTATAAACAAACCGACAATAGCGCCATCTTGCGGTAATTAACGTGCACTTCATATTTCTAAAACAATCGCCAAATTCCAAAGTTGCGGCACCGCCCTATTCGATTTTTAATACTTCTATTATTTACAAACTAATTATCAGTGGCGCCATCTCGTGGAAATCATCTTGTACTAAATACATACGTATACATATAATTATATCTTTTTCTATTTGGAATTTTAAATTAAATTGGAGCGACTTGAATTTAACTGTTGAAGGTTTCTAAAATTATTTGTAAACAATCGCCTAAATCGAAAGTTGCGGCAGCGTTTAAAATTAAATACGATTTCCACTTGGTTGCGCCCTATTTCAATTTCATTTTTTTAATTATTGACAAACGAATTATCAGTGGCGTCATCTCGTGGAAATCAACTTGTACTAAATATATAATTTTTTTCTATTTCGAATTTTGAATTAAATCGCGGCGTTTAAATTCAGCAGCCGACTTGCACTTAACTGTTTTATTATTATTATTTATAAACAAATTGAAAAGAGCGCCAACTCCTGGTAATTAACGTGCATTTAATATTTCTAATTCGAAATTAGACGAGTGGCGGCGTTCCATTTACTTGCATTAATTACAGACAAATTGACGGTGGCGCCGTCTCGTTGAAACCAACTTGCATTAGATATACAGGACGTTTCATAACAGGTGAAGAAAAAATGAAATGTCACGTACATAATCGCATTTTAAGTTAAAATGAAAGAATAAAAAAAAGTTCGAACAGACTGTATACCGAGCGTTTTAAGCTGGCTGCCCCAACCCTCGACAGGGTTTAAATATAACTTATTAATACCAGATGGTGCGATTACCGAAAATTCTGAAAGCGTGCTCCGCCTTCACAGACTTGGGCGCCGCATCGCTAAACACAGAGGTCATGTCCAAGAAGTCCTCGAACGTGCAATCACCGTCATGTCCGGAACTGAACACCTTGCAGATGCGCTCGCCGAACGGATTCACCGCTAGCTCGGGATACTGCAACACCTTCGACATGGGCAGCTTCGCATTTCTGTTGTGGCCAACCTTCTCGGGGGCTAAGGCTTTGAATTTCTGATGGACACTGAAACGTTCGGTTTAAATTGGAGAGTGAATCTATGCTTTGACTCCTGTCGTGTGTACTTACTACAGGACTTCTTTCTTGGTGAAGTACGTCAGGTCCTGAAAGTAGAGAGTGTTATGACAAGACAGGCAGACGTGTGTTGATGTGCCTTACCTCGTAGTCTTGCAATTCTTCCGCAGTAAATTGGCTTTTGCCTTGGCCCATTTAAATTCACTTCCTAATCTGAAGTGATTTTCTTTCAATCTTTTATATGGATGGTAATATTATTCGTATGTAAATTAAGGTTAATAGTACCGCTTTGACGTTTGACCTGTCACTGTCATTGTTGTGGTCACGCAGTGTTGCCAATATTCGGAGACCAATTCCTACTAGACGTCTGACGAAATTCTATGTATTAAAATGCCCTGTTGGGTCGCCGGGTGGCTTAGCGGTAGCCTAGCCGACTTTGTAAGTCGTGTCGCTCAGGTGGCGCAGGTTCGAATCCTGCCTTTGCCATGGATGTTTGTGGTGTTTAATGACTTTGACCCAGCTTTAATATATCTTCGTGACTGTCTGGAATGGCTTATATGGCCGAAAGACATTAATTGCAGCATTGCTGCGCAAAGCAAACAAAATGCCCTGCCTTGCTCCTTAATTATAAATTTGATTAACACTCAATAAAATATTAAATTAAAAAAAAAGAACAAGCTTGATACGAATTTACAGAGAAATGTGCGAGTACTAGCTCGAATGGAATTGTCGGTATAGTAGATTTCTGTTAATTTTAATCTTTCTACGTCTTAAAAATTGTATGAGTTTAATTTACAAGCTATTTATTGGCAGGGGGGCCGTGGAAATTAAAACGTTAACATATTTAAAAGGGCTTATAAATTATGTCGTACCCAAATTTCAAGATAAAGTTAGCTTAGCCCAATCGGTAAATGTACCTGTACTGAATGTACGATTCACTTGCACTGGTTGCACTCATTGTATTTGCATCTTCTTTTAACCTTATGTAATAACACGAGATGAAGATATTCTGAGTGCGCACTAGTGCGGTCAATCGAAAACGCTATTAGACTCCCTGTAGACAAGGAAGAATTGATATCAACTTAAGAGTGAGAGGGTATACGCACATACAGCTGAAATTAAAAAAAAAGTAGGTAATGAAATTTCCCTAGTCCTAAATTTGGTTGTATTTCTCAATTAATTGTCTACGTAACAATACATATCTCTCAAAAAAATGTAACCTACTTATTTCTAAAACTGACATAGCGTCAAATAATTCTAACCTATTTCTAATAAGGTCATTTTCACACTCTGAGGCTAAGTCCCGATGACGCGGAATTAACGCGGAACGGAACGTTTATTCGAGATCTTATTGGTTATAGGTAGTTACGTTGTGATTCCGCTTTTTTCAAGGTCATTACCCAAGTTGCCCAAGTTTAACTTTTTGGCGGATTCCGCGAGTTTTCTAACCTCAAATCATCCTGCTCATGCATTTTTGTGCAATAAATTATCAACTGATGGTGATGAGTGGGTAATGATAATATGATAAATATTCGCAAAAAACTTTTTTTTCTAGATTGTCATTAGATTATTTACTGTTGAGGTTAGGTTAGAATTGCGCTAATTCATTCCGCAATTTTATTAAAGGACGAGTAAATTAAACATAGCGCAATTCCGCTACGCTTCCGTTTTTAATATTCCGCTTCATCGGGACTCTACCTGAAAATATTGAAAAAATGTGCCAATTCTAAATCACGTGACCTAAACTTTGACATCCTTGTCACTCACAGATATTCGCCATTTCTCTCACATGTTGATATCAATAATCGAGAACACAGGAACCATAGGGCACGGTGGGTCTATTACTTCTTAAGTCGTTGATCCCAACCTGTGAATAGTGTTGCCAACGTGTAAAAATCAGGGTAACCAAAAAATCCTGTTCAAACTCGTATAGAAAATCACTAAAATTTGTTGCTATATTCGGGAATGACTGGAGTAACTTCCGCATGTTGACGGCTTGAAACTGACAGTCGTCACTTGACGTTTCAAATTCAAATTTATAGCTCAATTTAAGCTAAGTTCACATGCATCACATCACATCACGATTCTAATTGGTACAAAATGAACTAATTAGAAACGATCCGCAATAAAAATTTTGCGTATCCGCAATGCATGTGAACTTAGCTTAATTAGACGTTGCGACTCTTCTTAAAATTTGTATTACCAACGTGTAAACAGCGGAGCTACCAAAGAATTCCTTTTTAATACGCAGCAAGATCCCAAATTCCTTTTACTAGAGTCAAACAGAAACAAAATACGGTCGATTTTAAAGCGCATTAACCAACAGAATGGTGATAATAAATTAAAAAAGATAAATAAACTTTTAAAGAGTATATGTACATATAACAACATTGAAAAAATAAATAAAAACAAGAGACACAATAATGCAGAATTCAGTAGATTCATATAATAAATTAAAACAAACGAAAAATAACTTTCGACACGTTTCGACAGATGGCGCTGCTGAATGTCTTATAACAACGCAAGTCACTTTTTGTGACTGTCCAGAAATTACAGTCAGTTGAAACTCGACGGTGGTTTTTCACTGTAACCCGTCAATAACCAGTGAATCACCCTAGTAGAAACAAATGAATAGAACACTATGGGCAAGCTTCAACAGATGGCGCTGTTGAATGTCTTAAAATAAAACAGCGCAATAAATAGCAAATAAATTTTTAAAAAATGCATCTTTCAGCTGTTTGCTTTGCTTAATCTCTAAATCTCCAATGATTAAAATAGCTTCAATTTGTCAATCCTACTGCGATGTTAGGTCAAGAAGCGATTGCAAGATGTCGCTACTTAAATTGTTGATTAAAATAACCTTAAAAAGTAATTTGTCTGTTAAGTTGGCGACACTCCTGAGAACCCTAAACCTGTGTCCTAAACAGCTACCATACAACACCCTCACTGGGAAGGGGGGAGGTAGATTTCGCGGTAATCACTAAAAGTCTTCCAGCAACGTTGCCAAATTAGCGGTTTTGTAGCTAGATGTGACAATTTCTACAAACAAATGTCTAACGGTTACCGGATTTTCTAGCGGTTCTTAACTTTTACGGTTATATTACAGATTATTGTTGAATGATTTACAATTTTGAGTTGCAGAATCGCCAGAAACCTACATTTTTTAGTACAACCGAAGATTTTCAATATTATTAGTCTTTAATTGTGCCAATGAGCGGCTTTTAGCCAATCTTGCAACATCGATTCAATGACATATCACTTCTGGCAGTTGGGAACACTGCATCGGAATATATTCATTAAGTTTTTAACCGTTAAACTGATAGATGGCATTTGCGTTCACTACATATAGTATGGCGTTCTGACATCTCCTAATGCATTTTTCTCATATGACTCTAACGTCATGACTCATGACAAAGGCTGTCTTATGTTAGTTATTCAGCTTTCCTTTATTAACAATGGGCGCGTTTAGCGAACCGCAGCTGTTGAGTTGCTTACTCAGCAATCGTTTGTGATTGGTTCACATTAAGGTAATAGCCAATCACAAACGATTGCTGAGTAAGCAACTCAGCAGCTGCGGTTCGCTAAACGCGCCCATTTTGTACTTGTAACTACAGGGTCATTTTTTGTATACTATACGTCAATCGATCGATCGACAAGTCAAAGATCTTTTATACAGCTATCTCCTCGTAACTTTCGTGAACCTGCCTTTCGGCTTCTGTCTTGTCATGTTATTTCGTCGTATATTTTCTTAACTTACAATCAGATCTACACGAAACACGATCTGCATATAAAGTACATTTTGTTATGACACTTTTGTTATGACACGAGTAACTAAAGATACCCGATTTTACTACTACTTTCACCGTCGAAACCTGATTTCTTTTCGTTCTGGTATCTTGTAAATGGAGCTTCTATTTTTAGGTTATGTTGGTTTCAATTTTGTGCTGCTATTTTGGATCTTTGGCAACCTTCTCCATTCTTTTCCAACATTTTATTAAATCACTAGGATCTAAGTGTGGTTCTTTGTTTTTGTAATAAATGAAAAATGAACTTCATAGCATTCATAGATTTGTTCCTGCTACAGTTTCAACCGGTTGCTAACTGTCAGAAATATGCGCAGATGTAAATTAGCGTTCCAGCAGAAAAAAGTTCGATAAATTGACTCATAGTTTGATGTTCCAGCAGCTATCATAACTTTCTATAAACTGGTTGCAAACTGTTTGTAATGTTTGTGGATTTTTCGCAAATTTATCTGATAGACATGCGCATAAGTCGGAAAGGGTAATTAGATATGAGGGATGGTATGAGTGAGTGGTCTATGATTTACTAAACGCCCACTACACACGTGCGTATGTATCTGGGGATTATTTAAAAATTACAAGTCATCGAAATCGTGTTCCCGCAGAAAAATAATTGCAAACTAGTTTCCAAATTGAAAATGTCTGAAAGCAGTTTGATAAAAGTTCTCTAAAGCCCCTGTCACATCATCAGTCAGTTTGATCAAACTGGACTGACAAACTAAACTAATGACATCACATGACGTCATGGAAGCTGTTTGACCAAATTTCCTAAATTTTAGGGACGCCTCTGTATCCATCAGTCAGTTTGATCAAACTTACCTTATGATCGCTAGATTTAAATGCACAGGAAGAGGCGCGAATCGGAAGTCTAACGTCTAACCTTTGCGTAACTTTTTTAAAATGACAATTTCCAAAAAAAATTTAACCTCAAAGTTTGGTCAATTTTCTAGTGCTAGTGTGACAGCTCAGTTTGACGAAATAACGAATTTGATAAGTCTTGACGCCATTGATGTAGTTTGTCAGTCCATAATAATAATAAACTTTATTCTTTTAATTAGGTAACCTAGTTAGATTTCGTTATAACACTGATGTGGTCTTCTGCAATATTTACGTATAATCCATTCACGATCTTTTTAGACTCAGAGTAGGCCATGTTAGGGTGACACTTTTGTTGGTACCTCCAAGTGAATATGTTCAATTTTAATTTGATGGTTATATTTTTGAAAACTGACACCAAAAAACATTGATGATTTTGAACATTTTGACTTAGTATTACAAAGTCACAAGTAATTTATTTGTTTTAATGCTATTACTTTACTTTCTTCATGCCAACGTAGAGTATAAGAAGCAATATAGTCGATGGGACTGACTTAAAGTGTCAGAATTTTACATTTGTCACATTTTAAGTTCTATCAAAATCCATGTACGTAACTTGACGAAAAAAAGCATGGCCCTCTAGAGTCTAAATAGGTCGTGAACAATGTATATATGGGCAATTGAATTTAGTCCCAACAGCAGTTACTTTTCAACTACCCTGTAAATAATTAAGCACAAATTGGACATAATTTGGAAAAATTCAATCGTTCATATGGAAGTACGACCCCCTCCTTACTCTCACGCCATCTAATATTCTTCTTATAATTTTACAGTCGCCTATTGGAGTAGTCCCTGTATATGAAAAAATCCTCGGACAATCTGATTTCACATTTGATATTTTTGTGACTCTTGGAAAAATTAATTCCTTAAGAAAAAACAAAAGAAACAATAAAATGCAAAATTCATGAAAGAAAATTAAAAAGGAGATCCACGGATAAAATTATCGAAGCAAGTAATTTCAAATTTCGCGCCAAAAATGTAGTTCATTAAAATTTTCATGGATGGCGCCAATGCAACACAATTTCGTACAGTTTCCGTTAGTTTTTTTTATACCTAATTAAAAATTGTATACAAAACATTAAGGCCCGATTGTACAATCATGGTTTAACTTTAAACTTCGCTTTATTTCTATAGCATCAATTGTAAAGACAATTGTTTCCATAGAAATAAGTTTAAAGTTAAACCATGATTGTACAATCGGGCTTAAAACATTTTTTTTAATGAGGAATCTAGAACTGAAATATGAACTTTGATTAGTTAGAAAAAAAAAATATAATTTGACAAGACTTACTACATACATAGGTGGCGCCATGCAATTTTGATTTACTTTGTGGCGAAAATCAGAGGACTAACAAACAGAGAAAACTGTAAAAAGAAATGCAATTAGAAAATTAATTCGTTAAGAAAGAAACAGAAGAGAACTGAAACAAACAAAATGCAAAATGAATGAAAGGAAAACAAAAGAAGATCGACGATTCTTATCCGCGGACAAAATTTTAAATTTCGCGCTGAAAAATGTAGTTCTATAAAATTTTCATTTGTGTACAAAACATTAAAATAATTTGTAATGAAAAATGTAGAACTGAAATTTGATCTTTGTTTAGATTTAGAAAAAAATATATATAATTTGACAAGACTTACTACATACATAGGTGGCGCCATGCAATTTTGATTTACTTTGTGGCGAAAATCAGAGGACTAACAAACAGAGAAAACTGTAAAAAGAAATGCAATTAGGAAATTAATTCGTTAAGAAAGAAACGGAAGAGAACTGAAACAAACAAAATGCAAAATGAATGAAAGAAAAACAAAAGAAGATCGACGATTCTTATCCGCGGACAAAATTTTAAATTTCGCGCTGAAAAACATAGTTCTATAAAATTTTCATGGATGGCGCCAGTGCCGCTTTTCACCTAATTGAAATTGTGTACAAAACATTAAAATGAAAAATGTAGAACTGAAATTTGAACTTTGTTTAGATTTAGAAATGTTAAAACATTTGACTATTAAATATGTAACTTCAATAATTTTTAAATACATACATATTTCAGATTTTGCATCTAAAATTTGCATCTAAAATTTGACAAGATTTGCATAGATGGCGCTAAACAATTTAGAAGAATGAAAGAACAACAAAAAATTGACGATTGAAAATCTGCAGACTAACAAAAAACAAAGAAAAAATTAAAAACATCGACGAAACCAACAATAAAATATGAAATTTAATGCACAGAAAACAAAAGAAGATCAACAATTCTCATTCGGCGGTGAATAAAGTAAATATGAAAAGTTAATTACAGATTTTGCAGAAAGAAAAATCGTAGTTCGATAAAATTTTCATAGATGGCGCAGGCGTCACTAGATTTCAATTTCCGTTTGTAGATGCATTAAATGATTTTTAAGGCATCTAGGAAAATGAATAAAAATTATGACAATTTTTGTAAATGAGGCCAAACAATTTTTAAGAATGAATGAACAACAAAAAAATCGACGATTGAAAATCTGCAGACTAACAAAAAAACAAAAATTATTTAATCATAAGAAAAATAAGTGAACTAAAATACGCAAAATTTACTTTATTATAATGACTTATAATATAAGTAATATTACTTTATTATAATTTAATGGACAGAAAATAAAAGAAGATCGACAATTCTCATTCGGCGGTGAATAAAGTAAATATGAAAAGTTATTATAGATTTCACGCCAAGACAAATTGTAATTCGATAAAATTTTCATAGTTGGCGTAGGCGTGACTCGATTTTGTACAATTTCCGTTTGTAGATGCATTAAATAATTTTTTTTTAAGGTTTTGACAAAGAACAATTTTAATTAGGTAATTCTCTGTCGATTGGTAAAGTAATATAGAGGCTGTTCCATTTAAAAAATAGCGTCTTTTTGACTTTATCTCATAAACGCGACGTTCAATTGTTTTTTTTTTGACTACGTCATTGTAATCAGTGTGAAAAGTACTGCTAGTTTGTTAATTAATTTGTAGCTTTTATAACAAAGTTAGACATAGTGCCAACTTAAGTTTGAACAGACTGTATAATTATATAGTTATTACATAATTTTATAATTATTACATAACTTTATAATTTAAAATAGTTGAACAGTAACGCACTTCGCTTCGGAACTTAAGGTTCTTCGAAGGCCCCCTTGAGTTTGGGGGCCCCGGTGCACTGCACCACTTTGCCCTATGATAGCTACGCCACTGCGTATGTCACACCAAAATAGGGCCAGCTGAGATCCCGGCCACATTGCCCGCCTAAATTTATACTATTTCATCGGAAACGATCAGATTCATTCGATTATCGATGCATTTCCATTGGTCGATCATAAGGATCGGATTATAAGAGATGACAGTTGACGAACTTCTTACGATCCTTACGATTCCGATTGCGGTTGCGTTTGGGTTATAAATTAAACACAGGAAACCGTATCTTTCAACTTTGTTGCGATTACGACTAAAATTGCGATTGCGATTAAGATCGAGTTATAAATCGGCCTTTGCTCTAACAGCGTTTTCGATTGACCGCACTAGTGCGCACTTAGAATATCTTCATCTCGTGTTATTACATGAGGTTAAGAGAAGATGAAAATACACTGAGTGCAACCGGTGCATGTGAATCGAAAACGCCATAAGATATCACGCTATTATCGACCGGACCGGTCTCTAGTTTACGTTGGCATTCTGAGCGTCGCGAACGTCAGCTAACTTCACGGCACTTTCAAAAAAACCAAACCACAAACATTTATCTGTCAAGTACACGTCAGTTTGCAGTCGCTTTGTAACGTACGCGGTTTAAAGGACACGATCGTCCGCCACGGTGCAAAATGTGTATTAAACGTCGCCTTTTAAACTCATTAAAATGAAGATGTTTAGCTCGATAACCCACCTGATATTCCTCTGCGTGTTCTACTGCGCCAGGTAAATATTTACGGATCAAAGAGAAAATCGTTTGGGGTTGTGTGTGGCGTTTATGTTGTTTTTTTTTATTTTGTTGTTTCAGCTTGTGTTTGCTTCGGCTGTCCTGGGCCGAGGACGTGGCCCCCGCCGGTGGTGAAGCGGACGCCGGCGGCGTGCAGGACTGGAACAAGAACAATTTTTCAGGCGCGAATTTCACCGAGGGCTTGATTATTAGTGTGAACAGTGTGATTACGAACGGTGACATAACGAATAGTGCTGTTGTACAGTCCAGCTTCGAAGAAGTACCCGTCGAGAATGCCAGCCCCTTCGGTCAGGCCGAATTCGCTTTCGTGGACACTGCATCTCAGAACTCCGGAGTATTTAACGAGTATGTATTATACATATATTTTAAGGTAACTAGAATAGTGCCCCATTTAAGGCTGGCTTAAGGCCTTCTGTATTTTAAAAGAGAAGTAGATTTTTAGGTTAACTTTAAGGCTTCAGACAGGGACGTTTTCATTATAGACGTGTTGTAGTGATTTATTTGTTAACCTGTCAAAGCAAGTGTTCAAAGTGGGGGGCGGGGGTGTTATTTTAAACGATTGAATATTTCAGCTGATAACGTCAGTTCCGTCAGTTCAAGGTCAAGTCACAATCATAAAACTATAAAACACTTTTACGACTGCATTACATAAAATACATGAAATCTTTCTGTGATTTCTATTCTTTCACCATTTTTTTTTCTTTGTCGGCCTATTCAAGTATCGCCCCGTATATTCAGCGTTTCGTTAATTTCTGGAGATGTTATCGTATCAGTTGGTAGGGAGGGGCTGAAATAAATAACCCTTTAGTCGTTCAGTATTAGTTTGCTGCTAAAGACTGCCTGCTCACTTAAATGTAACAAAAGAATTACGAGAATGGCCCGCTATTTACATAATGACGTATTCTTCTGGATTATATTTGATTATTCGGGTATTCAAGTTATAATTTATTCGAGTATTAAAGTATCCTCTCAATCGGATTATTTCTGATAGGTTATTAAATTTTGAGTTATTAAATTAAAAGCCAATTTCGATTCTTTGAATTGCCCAAGTGGCTTATTTCATTCGTACTTGAGTCGCTAACTAACAGATGAAGCAAATATATACCGATCGTTCCACTGAAACTTGAAAAAAGGCGGAAACGTGGACGTATTATGAAATAAAAGCAGTCACTTGTTTAAGCCACGCCTAAGTCGCTGTACATGCTGTGTATGTATATTCTATTCACGACATAGAGAAAGAGTCGAAAACACACAAAAGACAATCGACTAAAATAAGGTTGATCAACAGAGGTGAAATAAATAAAATTTGAAATGAGGGAAATTGGACGGAAAAGCGTTTCCGGTCGAATGATATGGAACAAGATGAAAAATTCGATTCCGTCCGCGACGAAAAGAAAAAAGGGGAAACAAAAGAAGAAACGGAAAACAAGAGACGATCGATCGAAACAGAGTGGTTAGCAGTATTTAAGAAAGAGGACGTTAACTCGAAATAATTTGGAAATCGCGCGCATTTCACGTCAGCTCCATCTATTGGGGTTGAACAGTGAACAGTATTTCGCGATTTTTAATTTTTCAAGTGTTTTAAGTTTCGATTTGAGACAATCACGTTCAGCGGAACCTATTGTTAAAATAATAAGTACCTACCGTTGCTAACATGACAGTCATTTCAAATTTGTGCCGTCTGTCAACAGAGAGCGCCATCTGTTGGGATTTCCGTGAACGAGACCTTGGGATTTTTTTTCTTAGTGGAAATAGGGCTTTTCAAATTTCAAAATTCGTTATTACGAGTGAAAACAAACATTATTTCAAAAATAAAAGTGCTTTAAGTCGAAGAATTCGCAATAAAATCAGATATTAATAATAATAATAATATTTATGGGTGATACACATTCCATAGGAATTTTCACACGTCACGTAAGAAGGTATAATAACAAACATTTGTATATCTAAAAAAAAAAAAAAACAAAATAACAAACAAACATGTAGAATAACGTGTATGGGAACCAGTAGCAAGTCAACTGAAGGCTTTTCTTAGAAAGTAGTTTTTAATGGGGTGTTTTTAAATGGCAATGTCTCTAAACTTTGGACATTTTCTGGTAAGACATTGAAAAATTTAATTCCAAAATAATTCACACCATCTCTCGACCTTTGAGTTCGGCTGTAATTTATTATCAAGTTACCGATTACACGAAGCTAGTTTACTGGCTGTTAATTAGACAGTTTACTAGCCTTTTATAGTAAAGCGAGTTAGCAAAGTAAACACCAATATAAACAATACAAACAAAAAATGGATTTCACCTGAAATTATAGCACATGGAGTCAAAATCAAAGATCTCTTTTTGCTGTATCGTTATACCGGAGACTTACAACTATGGGAATTCTATGTCCAGAAAAAGAAAGAATACAAAAACTTAATAATTACAATAAAAAAAGATTACTTTAAGGAAAAAATTCTAAATGCATCAAATAAAAACAAAGCTACGTGGAATATTGTAAATGAAGTCACTGGACGAAAACTTCTTGTGCCAAAAAAAAATTCTCTAAACGTAAACAGTCAAATTATCGAGGACCCACAAATGGTCGCGAATGAATTTGGTCATTATTTTACCAATGTTGCCAAAAACCTGCTTCATGCGCACTACACAACTGGTCTTTCAGACAATTGCACAATCGGACCTATGATGACACAATCCATGTATTTTTCGAACATCACAGAACAAGAGACTTTACAGGCAATAAAAACATTAAAAATGAAAAATTCATCAGGAATAAATGGAATTCCATTGGAAGCTATTAAACGTACAATGACTGCAATCGTCAAACCCTTGACATATCTTTTTAATATTTCCATCAACCAAGGCATATTTCCAGATGTGCTTAAACTGTCAGTTATACTACCAATATTCAAGAAAGGTGATCATCATCAGGTATCTAATTATAGGCCCATATCCATTATAAATGAGTTCTCGAAGATCTTTGAAAAAGTAGTCCACACCAAGCTATGCAATTATCTAAATTCCAAAAATTTATTGACTGAGACGCAATACGGTTTCCGCAGCGGTAAATCAACGTCAATGGCGTGCACAAATTTTTTAGAGTGCGTCTACGAATCCCTCGACCAAAACAAGTATGTTGCAGCCATATGTTTCGACCTTAGCCGAGCCTTTGACACTGTGGAAGCAAGTTTTTTGGAAACTAAATTGTTCGCGTTAGGAATCAGAGGAAATGTGCTCAAATGGTTCGTTTCGTATCTCGGCAACAGAAGATCAAAAACCAATATACAGGGTAAATTCTCCAATGAGACGAACATCTACCTTGGTGTTCCACAGGGGTCAATTTTGGGACCGCTGCTATTTCAAAATTTATAAATGATTTACCAGCTAATCTCAAATGTCCAGGAAAATTGGTGGTTTTTGCTGATGATACATCAATAGTGTTATCGTACTCGAACATTTCAGAATTACAAACTAAACTCAATGACGTTGCCAGTGAATTCAGTATATGGTGCAAAAGAAACAATCTTATTTTAAATGGTACAAAGTCTTCTTGTATTAAATTTTATCAACGCCGATTACCGCCTCAAATGGTAGTTAAAATAAATGGAGTCACGATAGATTTCTCGGAAAGTGTTCGTCTTCTGGGAGTTACTATTGACAGTAATTTAAATTGGTCAATGCACAAAGATAGTCTTTGCAACAAAATTAATAATGCCTACTACGCGTTGTCAAAGCTTAAAACATGTGTAGACCTGGACTGCCTAATGCAAACATATTATAGTTTAGTACACACAAATTTAGTTTATTGTTGCGAGTTGTGGGGTGGTGCACGTGAAGTCAATAGAGTGTTTGTTGCACAGAAACGCGTTATAAGGTTAATTTTTAACTTAGGACGTAGACAAACCTGTAAAAATGTTTTTGTACAGTATAATATAATGACTCTAGCGTCAATTTATATTTACAGATGCATTTTAAGTGTTCTAAATAACAAAACTACATTGGTAACAAACCAAGATGTTCACGGTAAAATAACAAGAAATTATAACTTATTTCGAGTTCAGAAACACAAAACAACATTATTTGAAAAATCACCTTTTTATGTTGGCCAGAAATTGGATAATAGGCTCCCTTCTGACTTTCGCATATTTAACGTATTTAAGAAACGGTTAAAGCGCTATTTACAACAAAATGCTTTTTATAGTTTGCATGAATTTTTAGATTTTTCAAACATTCATAACTAAAAATAAACTTATATTTTATACAATTTTTATTTGTGACTGTACTTTATTTTGTATCATAATAACTGTAATGAATTTTTATTATATACACATGTATATGTTTGATGTTTCACATCTAACTTGTTGTTAGCAAAAGTGAATAAAGATATTGATTGATTGATTGATTGATAGTAAAAAAGCTACGTGTAATTGTATTAGCTAGTAAACTATCTGAAAAATTTACTCCTGATACTTTACTATCCGCTAGTAAACTATCTAACTAGAGCTAGTAAACTCGCTTCGTGTAATCGACGCTTCAGGTGGAGTTGATTTCGGTAAGGTGGAAGTGATGTTGTTTGCAATGTTGGCAAAAAAACGTATGAAAGTCATTAGCATTTAGTAAGCTAGAAGAAGAAATTTTTTTTGAGGGATATTGCTTTTTATAACCTTTCAGGAGGCCAGTTGTTTATTTTTGGATTTGTTGATATATTCTGAATTAGCAATCATTTTGTTTTTAATGATAATTTTTCTATAGCGTTTGCGTTGCACGATTAGGGTTTCCTTGCTAAATTTGTCGGGGAAGTGCCTATGGAGATGCGTAATCATTTGCAATCTGTTTCTACTTTGCCTAACTTCGTTAAAACATCTGATTATAGCCACAGAGTCTGTTTTATCGTCGACTAGTTTTGATTTTAATTGAAAATATTCGATCGAACGATAGGTTATATACTATGTTTTTTTTTAAAATGCCATAAGGGGTGGCTGTGGAAAAGAAAAATCATGTCTTAGCTCTATTCATGTACTTTAAATTGTCCGTTTTGGCATGTGTTAGATGTCAAGCTACGACATGAGTTTTAATTTTCATGGCCAACCTTTATGGTATTTAAAAAAAAAAATACATCGTATAATATACAGTGTGTCCCGTGACGTAATGTCACCACTTCACCTACGTAAAAATTCTGAAAATTACAAATCACGTCGTATTGTTGAAAAATAATGGTTTGCTTTATTAGAGTTTTTTTTTTTTTAGTTTGAATTGATTATTAGGTGAACGGATAAATGATTGGGTGAACTTTAAAATTAAAAAAAAATAAAACATTAAACATTAAACACCCAGTATTTTTTAAACGGTTTACTTTAGAACAAAACCGTATTAGAGTTTTTACTTACTTTGAATTGACTATCACGTAGGTGAAGTGGTGACATTACGTCACGGGACAGCCTGTATAATTTCATTCGCTACAAGAAAAGAAAACAAAACAACAGACGATCGACTAAAACAACTGCGGGAGCGAGAGAAACCACAGAATCCAAGACAAGTTGTTTCAAAAGCATAAGTATTTTAAGTTTAAGCCGAAGAAGTTACTATAGATAAAAAAAATTCATTTTCTACCAAAAAAAAAAAAAGAAAAGCAAAACAAAAGACGATCAAATATAATGTGACGAAAGACGATCGAATACATAATATTTCAAGGTGAAGAATTTACAGTTGATTAAAGACTTGTTTTTTTTATAAAAAGAAAAAAAGATTAAAAATGAAAGACGATCGAACAAAATATTTAAACGAGAAAAGTTTGAACGAAATAAGACTGTTGAGAGTGGCACAGAACGACAGAAACTACAAAATAATAATAATAATAATAATAAAAAAAGTTTAAAGAATTCCACGTGATGCATTTGAAATAAAATCAAGAAAAAGAAATAGAAGAAGAAGAAGAAGAATCGCTAAAATTATTACAAATGATAAACTTTAAACAAGAGAAACCGTAAAATCTAATTAAAAAAATTATTAAACAACAAACAAATCAAACAACAGACAACAAACAAATCAAACATTATAAAGTTTTGTTTATTTAATGAGAATTTTTTAATTTTTACAATTCTTTTGTAATTTTATTTAACGAGTTTTTTTTATTTTTGTATTTTTTTTTATAATTTTATTCAATGAAATTTTTTTAAATTTTATAAATTCGTCGATCGTCTTTTGTTTTATTTTACGCCAAAAATTGCCTGAAGTTCAAATCTTAATTTTAAGTTTTGTTTACTTAATGAGAATTTTTTAATTTTTATAATTTTTTGTAATTTTATAGAAAGTAGAAAGTATTGTTTATTTAATGAGAATTTTTTAACTTTTATTTAGAGATTTTTTTATTTTATTTTTTCTAATTTTATTCAATGAGATTTTTTTTAATTTGATAAATTTGTCGATCGTCTTTTGTTTTATTTTACGTTAAAAATTGCACAAATGTCAAATCTTAATTTTAGAAAGTTTTGTTTATTTTTTTAAATTTTTGTTTTTTTTGTAATTTTTAATTTTTTAAATAATTTTATAGAAAGTAGAAAGTATTGTTTATTTAATGAGAATTTTTATTTTTTGTCATTTTATTTAATGAGTTTCCTTTTATTTTTATTATGTAACAAGTGATCAATATCTTTTCTAATCAAGTGACCTATGGAAAAAAATTATGTCTTTATTTGGTTCATTATTTCAAATGCCATTTGAATTATTTTTATTGCATTCCTATCGTTTTGTGTAGGAATGCAATATAAATATGTAATTCAAGTGGCATTTGAAATAATAAACGAATCAAAGAGACATGATTTTATTTCCACAGGTCACTTGATTAAAAGATATTGATCACCTGTTATTTTTTTCTAATAATAATAATTTTGTAAATTTTTATTTCTCGATCATCTTTTGTTTTATTTTACGCAAAAATTGCACAAATGCCAAATCTTAATTTTAGAATTTTATTTACTAAGAATTTTTTAATTTTATAAATTTTCTCTATTTCTCGATCGCCTTTTTTTATTTAGCGTCAAAAATTACACAATAACTAACAATAAATGTCTTGATTTTAAAAATTTGGACCCAGTTTTGTTTATTTCATGACAATTTTTTAAATGATTTTCAAAAATAAAAATCGCCCGAATAAAATCAGTGAATTGAATAAAATCAGCGATTTTAATCAAGTGATTTAAATTAGCTCAACCGAAATTCAGGGACATCTATCGGAATTTTTCACAACTATCTTCCGAAATGCTTGGTCGGTTGGCAGCAGTGTTGCCTTCTTAGCGGTTTTGCCGCTATTCTATTTAGTGAACTAGAAACTAGAAACCAATTTAGCGGTTAGCGGATTTTTTAGCTTCATTTAAAAAAAAGTAGCGGTTATTAAAATATTTTGATTGTGAAAAGCGAAGTAAAATGAAGTTTTTTTTGATATCTGAAATTCTTTAAATTAATTACTATTTTTAAATTGCCCGTCTTTGAACGATGGTTTTCATGAAAGCTAAGTTCACATGCGTTGCGGACACGCAAAATTTTTATAATTCTGTTAACTACGAAACAACAAATGAAACGAGACAAAAGACAATCGAAATTAAAAAAAAAAAAAAACATTACAAGTTGAGATAAATTTACAAAAATTACTCGCCAATAAAAAAAATAGTAATAAAATAAAAGACGATCGAATGAAATAAACAAAAATTAAGTTGATGTGCTCCATTGTTATTGCAAAACTGAAATTATATTAATAAATTCTAGTACCGCATATCTGGTTCTGGGGGGAGCTTCAGCCCCCTTAACCCCCCTCTGGGGGAACTTCAGTCCTCCCCCGGTGGGTGGCAAGCATGCAATTGTAGGATTTAACGCAAGCGCACGCAACATACGCGCGTACATTTTCAAGTCAAAACGAAACTTTCGGTATGAAAATTTTAAAACAAATGCAAACGCAATTTAATTAATAATAACTACGATTTATTTTTGCATATGTAGACCTACATACATTTACCAACGAGGTTGTATAAATATAAAACAATAACTATAACACCCATTGACGTTTTCCTTGTCTAATTATGCTTTGATATTGACTTTATTTGTGCTGAGTAGTTTTTGTGTAGCCAGCGTATTACAAAAGGTTAAGGTCGTCTATAAACAACACATCTATTTCTTGCTCCATAAATATTTCATTAGTGATAGCGCCATCCTCTTTATCTAAAGCCAATATCACACTACAAAGATCTTTTACAAAATATTTTATAAAAATAGAAATATTTTGTAAAAGATTGCCTATTAGGCCAGTATTACACAATGAAAGATCTCTGACAAAGATCTTATAAAAGATATTTTATAAAAAAAATATGACAGTGTAATAGGCAATCTTTTATAAAATATTTCTATTTTTATAAAATAGTTTGTAAAAGATTTCCTATTACACTGTCATATTTTTTTTTTATAAAATATGTATCTTTTATAAAAGGTCTTTGTCAAACATCTTTTATAGTGTAATATTGGCCTAACACAATTTATTTTATCATCATGTGTGGAGCATGTACATTGAGAAATTATGTTCTCAGATGTTTGGCCTACATCTTGCGTTCACGCGAAATATGATGCAATTATAGCCAATCTTTGATAAGCGTACGTGAACCCACGAAAGAATTTGATTCATCCTGATAATGATAACATCACAATTACGATGAAATTAATTCGTTCGCAACGACTTTTATCAATCAAAATACTACATAGTTCTAGAGTACCTAATCTAGAATAATTTCTCGTAATGACATGGAATTTGATTTATTCGACGTGTTACACCAACCGCCACTTTGTACGACATTCCTTTCAATTAAAAAAAAACGATAGTATACTGACGACTATTACAATGTGAAGAACAAATGTATATCCTAGGATAACTAGTAGTAAAATAATAATAATAGTAATTTTATTTCCATCCTGAATTTTGTACATACATACATATATAAGTAAATTGTATAATATGGAAAAAGGATAAGTTCAGCTGAACTGCCAGGACAGTTCTCTGTTCTCCCACTTACCCTTAAAATAATAAATATAATAACCCTATATACATGAATATCGATGGTTAATGTAATAATACACATGTATAATAAAATTTAAATTAAAGAATTACACAGTAATTAATAGTATTCAATTTTCAATGAATGAATGAAAGAATATAAACATAAACCCATTTAAAAGCTCTGCTCTCGAATTAATTTTTTTTTTGAGTGCGAATTTAAAAGAGGTTTTAGACAACAGTTTTAAGCTATTCGGTATATCGTTATAAATTTTAGCAATGTTATAACTAAAGGATCTTTCAAAAAATGTTGTCTTATGAGAAGCAGGCGTTAGCAACCCTTTAAACCGAATATTCAGATGATGGACATCATTTCTAAACTCGATTTTATTATACAAATATTTTGGAGCCTTTTCCAGAATAATACCATGGTATAGACACGCACAATGCAAATATCTACTTTTTGACATATTTAGCCATCCAACAATGCATGGGCCATAAACAGTATCACAAAAATTGAATTGGGAAAGTACCAGTGCTTCACAGAGACTTATTTTCATTTTTTTAGTCAAAGAATATTGTTACGACTTCGGGTTCACAAATTTAAACGTTATTTATTTATTTTAAAACACTTTAATGTCTACGATCATTACACACAATAAAAGTACAATAATATCGAGCTGTACACTTATCTGACAAAATAACACTTAAACGTTATTAAATTCGCTTGCTACACATCGCTTCCTAAATAAGACTGATTTAAAAACCGCGCTCCGGCTCCTCTTTATAGCAGCCATCCCTCTTCGAGAATAACGTCGAAAGACTTGATAGATTTTTCCAGTAAATTCGGTGCGTGTCTAGAATAGATTAGAATCCTGTCTGCGGCACAGGTGGCGCTACCAGTATATAAAAATATAAAGCGCTTTCTATTTACGCAAAATCTCACTTAATCTCAGTTGCCTCACTTCGGCTCAGAAAAAATGTATTGTTCTATTTGGAAGTTAAGAAGTGAGCCAAACTGAGATTTTTACCTCCCCCTTACCCCAACTGCACAACCTCGGTAGGTACTTCACTTGGCTCAGTTTGATGGTGGGGTGAAGATAAACGAATCAAAATATCAGACACTACCAAACGAAAAACGTTTTATGAATGACGGTTTTATAAACATAAAGGTTTAAAAAGTAAGGTTAAGTACGTGCTGTTATACGTGCGAACGATAAATTTGCATAAGTTCTAGTCTGTGGTTCTAGTATACTAAAAATTAAATAAAAATAAAAGATTCTGTCGAATGTTCACCCTCGCATTCACTTGAGGATACATCAAAATCCGAATCGCTTTCTTCAGCTATTATCTATGATAAAAAATGTTGTATACTACAAAGGATAAACTTATTATTTATTTGCACTTACCCTGATAACATTAATTTTTGACGAACTTATGAAATCGCTAGCCATTTTAAGGTTATTGAGACTTAAGACTCACTAACAACTGAGCATCGCGTTCTTTTTGACACTGCAAATCCAAGTGAGATTTAAGTGAAACAAGTAAGTTATCTCGCTTCGGCTCAGCTCAGTTCAATGCTAAATAGAAAGCCCTTATAGTCTGCTTCTCATAATGTAACAATATCTATGGTTAAAGATTACTTTTAAATTGCAAAAGGCTTTTTGAATGCATTTAGTTACATGACTTTTAAAACGTAAGTTTTGGTCCAGTATAACACCCAGATTTTTTGCTGCATCTGTGATGGGTACATTAGTACCGTTAATATTTACATTTATTAGCTGTAGAACTCGTTCGCGCAAATTTTTAGAACCGCATATAATTACAGATGATTTTGTGGGATTAATATTTAGTGAATGATAAGTAGCAAACTTAACTAGATTATTAATATCGTAATTAATTTCAACACACGATTGTAAGACATTTTCGGGTTTAAACTTTAAATACATTTGCGTATCGTCGGCATAAAAATGTACATTTTGTACATTACGAATATTTTTGGTTTTCTATACCTATACCATTACAAAAAACATCCCTGTCTGTCGTATGTTATATGTATAAACCGTCTAATAAACGAAATGGTGTTGCTTGGGTTCTTTATTAGATCGCGAGTTCAAGCGCGGAAAGAATCTTCGTATCAGTAAGAATGTGTTTCAAATTCTGCCTAATTTAATTGGCATACACGGATTAGCATACCGTTTGACGTTGTACCCACATAATTATTAATCAAAACAGAGTCAAGGCCAAGCACTCGCGAAGAATCGGAACGTCAGCAAAAAAAAGTTCCTCAGTACAGTTGTTCACGGTTATAGTTACTACTTAATTGGGTCGGAATTTGTAGTTTGCGGAACAAATTTCTAATTGCATCATCGAAAACGTTCGAGTACAATGAAAACGAAATCTCAAGACTTTGCTCACGGCCTTACGCAAAAATTGAAATGTGCAAAGTCACGGACCTCGTGATGGAAATAGCGTTCGTTTTACGTAAAATAAAATAAATATTTAATTGTTCCCCGGCACCGATGCGATATTATTTACGGAGCGAGATAATTTGATTACGTCGGTTTACGACCTGTATCGATTGTTTTCTGTAGATATCCCCGACCTTCGTGTTGAATTAGTAACACTGTTGGCAACGGTCGTTATTTATTATTAAATTAAAAACAAGTGGCTACAGCTGTACGCCTCATCGTAAATTCTCTTGTTTTGCTTCATCAATTTTAAATACCGTGCATTCGATTAAATTCCAAATTAAAGTAGGCCCTGAATTTCAATGTTTTTTCTCCTGAAGGTTTGTAGCACTGACAGTTGTCAAATTATTTTTTCGTGCTAACATAACCCCCCACCCCCCCCCAACAATTGACAAACGCATTTGAACTTTGAAAGCGTGAAGCGCAGGGTACGTTTGTGCATTCAAGCTGAAGGACAGCAATTTCAGCATCTGCTTTAAGCTTTAGCGTTGGCGGCGCCACCTCGTAGAAATTGTTAATCTTTAAATGTTTTTTTTTTTTTTTACAAAATTTACCTTGACAACTGCATTTAAAAAACAAAAAAAAACGCATTGTATGAGTGAAACCTCTGGATGTAAGTCTCAGGTGCGATTTTAAAATAATTTGCTAACAAACTGGAGGTGGCGCCATCTCGCAAAAAATTGACGAAGTTACTTTTAAATGTTTTTTCCAAAATTTACTTTAACAATAATTGTATTTACTATAGCCCCTATACTTACGTATAGTAACGACAAGCTGGAGCAAATCTGACAAAAACATTAAAAATTGAAAGTCACAAGATATTGGCGCGTAATACCAGAACGATTAGTACGAGAACTAAAACATTAAAATTACGATTCTGATAATTCAGGAGCAATTAATGACATCCACAATTGACGTCTTTTTTTATTTGCAGGAATTCTATACATACTGAAACCTTTTCTACCACTTTGTACACATTTTTTTTAACAACAACCAGGCATTTTTAAGTTTCTATCTTTTACAAAATCGCGTCGTCGATTCAACTAAACGTGTTTAACACGTGTTTACACAGTTGCTTAATTATGACAGTTGCCCATTTAGTAACTTTCAGTGATACCAACCAAATTTTGCTCCAGCGGCGAGATCAAAGGATGTCGTTACTATATGTAATATAGGGGCTATAGTATTTACAAACAAAAAAAAACAAATAAATTGTACTATTAATACCTTTGAACGTAAGTGACATTCAGGGACGATTTTAAAATGATTTGCAGACAAACCTGAGGTGGCGCCATCTCGTAGAAATTAACGAAGATACTTTTAAATGTTTTTATTTAACCAAATTTACTTGGACAATTGCATTTACAAAACAAAACAAAAAAAACAAATGCATGGTGTAATTAATATGTCTCAATATAAGTGACCTTCAAGGACGATTTTAAAATGATTTGTGGACAAACTAGAAGTGGCGCCATCTCGTAGAAATCTTTTACTTTTACTTATTGTAAAAGAAATGAAAACAAATATTGAATACATACTTAAGGCCGTTTTAGACAGTGTTGCCAACTCACTTCGTATTTTCTTAGAGTAAAAATCGTATCACCCTGATTTGACGTTTAATAATAATAATAAATAGAAATGAATTTGTTTAGGGACTGTTATTTCATGTTTGAAATTCGCGCTCGAAATTCGAAATGACTCACAGTAGTTTCGTTCTTTTTTGTTTATATTTTCTGCTTTCTTTCGTAAACATTATGTTTCTCTGTCTTTTTTTCTTTCGGAAAATTTACGATCGTCATTTGTTTTTCTGTTACTTTTTATTAATTTTAATTATTTTCTTCATTTCGATTGGGTTCGATTGGGGGATTGCACGAGTCGTCGTGCCTCATTCATTTTAATTGTTTACTATTTTTCAGATTTCTGCGTTTCTTTTTTTTTTCATAAATAGTTTGTCGTTTGTCCTTCTTTCTTTTGTTTTTTTTTGTGAATTTCGAATTTTATTAGTATTACGTTTTTTATATATTTTTTCCAATTCGATTAGGTGTCTCGAACGTCAAAATTTTTCTAATTTTTTATTGTATACCATTCTTCAGGAATTAAATAACCAAAAATTTATTTTAAATTTTTTGCGTCTTTTTTTTCCATAAATGTTACGATTGTGACTTGTTTGTATCGTTAAGGTCAAAGCTAAAAATTGGGGAAAAATTCATCGTAGAGGTCAAAGGTCAAGGTCAACACACAAAAAAATTGGGGAAATTTTTTTGAAATTTTAGAACGAAGCATCTTGAAGGTCAAGGTCAGGGCCAAAAAATGAGGAAAAATTGGGAAACATTTTAAAAAATTTTCGAATTCCGAGAACGAGGTACTGTAGAGGTCAAAAATCAAGGCCAACGCCAAAAAATTGAGGAAAATATTTAAATTTCGAAGACCAAGGTCAGGTCAAAAAATCTGGGAAAAATTAAAAAAATTGAATTTCGAAATCAACGGTCGGAAAAGGTGAAACGAAAGTTCAAGTTCAACCCAACTCAAGCGAACCCAACTCCGCTCAAACCCAGCAAGAAACTGGGATCGAAAAAAAATTCGATTTGTTAAAGGTCAAGGTCAAAGTGAGGGTCGAGGTCAACCCAACCCGAACGAAGCCAACTCCGTTCAAGCTGAGCAAGAAATTTACGATCAAAGGTCAAGATCAGGGCCAAAAAATTGGGGAACATTTTAAAAAAATTTTGTATTTCGAGAACGAGGTACTGCAAAGGTCAAAGGTTAAGGCCAATGCCAAAAAATGGAAAAAATTGGGGAATTTTTTTAATTTTGAAGTTCAAAAGATCAAGGTCAGATCAAAAAATCTGGGAAAAATTGGGGAAAATAAAAAAAACTGAATTTCGAGATCAACGGTCGGAAAAGATCAAACGAAAGTTCAAGGTCAACCCAACTCAAGCGAACCCAACTCTGCTCAACCCCAGCAAGAAATTGCGATCGAAAAAAATTCGATTAGTTAAAGGTCAAGGTCAAACTGATGGTCAAGGACAACCCAACCCGAACGAACCCAACTCCGTTCGAGCCGAGCAAGAGAAAAATTGAAACTTAAAGAAATTTCGAAAAGCTAAAAGTCAAGGTCAAATGATATTTCAAGGTCAGCCCAACCCGAGCAAGAAATAGATATCGATCGTCAAAAATGTTTTTCATTTTTTTTGTTTTAATTTTTTATTGTTTCGTTTTGATTGATTGGTAATTCCTTTTCATATTTGATTTTTTTTTATTAATATTATGTTCGTCATTTGTTTTTCTTAGATTCTTCAGAAATTTTCATTTGTTCGTCAAAAATCTTCTTTTTCATTTTTTCATTTTATCTTTATTTATGAACAAACTAATTATTGTTTTCTGCGAATTAAACAGGAAACAAAAGACAGTCTACTCCTTATAAGATTTTACGGTTAAAAAAAAAAGATTGACAATCGATATGCGAGATTTTATTATGATCGTCATTTTTCTTCCACTTTCTTTAGGAACCCTATTTTTTTGTCCATTTCCATTTTGTTTCTCGATCGTCAGAAATGTTTTCCATTTTTTTGTTTTTATTTTTGATTGTTTGGTTTTTCTTTTTTCCGTGAACGTTGCGATCTTCAATTGTTTTTCTTTGTCCTTCTTTTATTTATGAATTTCATTTTGATTTTCATGTTTTTTTTTCTCAATGATTCTACGTCTATTGTTAATTATTATTTTTTGAGTTTTAATTATTACGATCGTTGAGTTTGGTCGAAAATTAGTGGCGCCATCTATTGAAATAAATTTAAAAAAAAAACGCGCGCCACCGTTCAGCTTCAAGTAGAACTATTTGCAGCTTTTGTTGTTTTGTATTTAATTCATTCGTTCATTTTACCTTTTCATGAAAACTTCTTTGATTTTTTCATGAACAACAGTAAAGTCAAGGTGGCGCCATCTGTTGAGGTGAAGTTTCAATTTCCTCCCGAGTTACGCGCGAAAGGGTACAAATTAACCAACGTGGATTCGAGAATGCGTACGTAAATTAATAACGTCCTTGAGGATTTAAATTTATTTTATTTGTTTTACCACGCCAAGAGTCTGATATTTTCTTTTTGCATCATGGAAGCAACGTTACTATGCCTGCATATATACACAACAAAACAATTAAAACTAATTTGTTTTTTTTTTTTTGGTGGATCAAGTGTCAATGTTTGCGTGCGGCGATAGGCCTGCAAGGTTGAAAAATAAATCAACTGTCGCATTAAGAAAAAAAAAACTATTACACCATTAAGATAGTGACTTTCATTCGGGGATTACTAAACACGAAGCAAATTAATATACGAGGGGGTGTTGTTAAGTAGTGGCCCGTCGACGGAAACAAGTGCAGCGGTGGGCTGATGATTAATTTGATGGAAAAGTAGATTTATTTGGTAAATAAATTTTTCATCGCCGCTTCCTGTTCAGTAAAATATCGCATCCGACGGATAACTCATTATCACTTTCTCTCATTCGGCGCTTCGCACTTGATTACTCGCTTGTTTATTTATAGGCAGAGCATTGCACTGCGTCGCGCCGTTAGTAAGGCCGGTTCTAAATAGCGTTGCCTTTTGACCTCGCGCGGCTAATTATAAACCCATTTTTAAATGCGATCGGTCTTTTAGCGTCGAACGTAGATGACGCCTTGGAGAATTTTAGTTTCCGTTATTGTTTGTTTGTTCGTCGTCTAAATTGAAACCGGGCCGAACTGGAACGCTAATTGGCAATGTTAAAGAATCTATACGTACATATGCGTTGTTGTTACATCACGGCTCAGCCAGTCATGTGATTGTAATTGTTCGTTTAACTGTAGTAAAATATTTTGATCCTTCCCTAAGTAACATTTCACTTTTTAATCGATCGGTACGACGCATTCATCATCAGCTGTACAACTGTGCGTTATTAGTTCACGGACAAGTTTTGCGACTGACGTTTTGACTTTGCGTTTCACGTTTTCATTAATTTAATATTTAGTTAATGTCGATAATTGGGGCTTCAAACAAGAATAAATAAATTTTCTCTTCGGTGTGCGGTTTAAATCTTTCTTAAATGTCAGCGCCTGCCCGTAATTTATTTGTATCAAACTCTCACTCTACGTAGAAAGTCCCAGCCGAATTTTTTCCCTTTTCCTTGCGCCTATATCCGTGCACTTTCGAACGTCGCATGTTGTATATTATTTATGCGCGAAGAGATGAAGTGGTGCAGCCCGTCCTCGGAGGTGGTATTATTAGAGAACGCGCTGCATTTTTCAGAGGCGGGCTGTGAAAGGCCCCAGACAAATAGGTCAACTCGAAACAGGTTCAATAATCGTTTCTGATTGGAAATCGACTTGAGACAAATTCGCAAACTTTGATTTTTCAACGTCCACACACGATAAATGAAGGGACCGATTTATTATTTAATAAGTTAAAACGAAACATGTCACGTTGCGCAATGATTTGCGACCAACTCGACCAAGCGAGCATTATACTTATGTTAGTCTTGTCGTGCTCCTTCTAAGGGTTGCAGTTGCAAACTGAAAAAAATCGCTGAGATTGCAACTGGACACAAAAACCGCCTCACTGCGTAGGCGATGTTTGCGTCCAGTTGCAATCTCAGCAATTTTATGTAAGAAGGAAAACAAACGCTGTGGACACCTGTTGCCTTTTGAGACGGCAGGCAGACTGATTATTTAAATAGGTAATCCCGAAAGTAGAGTCGGGTAAGCTAAAACCAATTTATCTGCTTAGAATTCAGGAATTAATAAAAGCTTAGACGTAGTACAGAATACCGCATCTTCTCTCATCGATTTGAATTTTTGATTGTGTAACGATCAAAAATAAATTAGTTTGATTTAAAAAAAATATTGCTTTGTCAACGTTGAGTCAGACGGGTTTAGGAATTTTTGCTATTTTGTTTTACATGTTTTTTGTTTTATTTTTTAAGCTTTTTTTGTTAAAATAAATCTTTTTTCCATAAAATATTAAGCTTTTTTAAGCGCTTAGTTTTATATACAGTTGCTAAATAAACGCATAGATTCATACTACACAAACACAAACACAAAATCCAGCAATTAGTTAGTCACTAAGGGCCGGTACTTTCATCCCTGATTAACTTTAATCTTTGGTTTATTCTTATAAAAAAAAAACAATTGTCTTTACAATTGTAGGCTTGGAAATAAATCAAATGTTAAAGTTAATCAGGTATGAAAGTACCGGTCCTAAGTATTTCAACAAACCGCCACATACAGTCGCGGCCAAAAAAAAAAACAGGACACTTTTTTAATTTGTAATACTAAAACTTTTGCTGCGTGGTTGTAATTATGAACTAATACTTACGGATGACGAACAGTAATATTTATTGCTTGTCATCCGTAAGTATCAGTTCATAATTACAAACACCCAGCAAGAGTTTTAGTATTAGAAAATTGACGTTTAAAAAGTGTTCCGTTTTTTTTTACCATGACTATAACTGGTAACAAAGTTGCCGCAAAGGGGCAACGTTTGTCGAAAGTGGTAGTTTTCGTCAAAAGTGGTAACTTTCGTCGAAAGTGGTAACTTCGTCAAAAGTGGTAACTTCGTCAAAAGTGGTAATTTTCGACAAAAATGGTAACTTTCGACAAAAATTGTAACTCTCGTCAAGTGGTAGCTTTCGTCAAAAATGGTAACTTTCGTCAAAAGTGGTAACTTCGTCAAAAGTAGTAATTTTCGACAGAAATGGTAACTTTTAACAAAAATGGTAACTTTCGTCAAAAGTGGTAGCTTTCGTCAAAAGTGGTAGCTTTCGTCAAAAGTGGTAACTTTCGTCAAATGTAATTGCATTCACCCATGCTGTGTTTTCCCCTTGGTTTAAACGTGATTTAAACTTTAAATCAATCGTGAATGTGTATGAGTGCAGGAAAACAAATGACGATCGCATCGTTTACGGACGAGAAAAGAAACAAAGAAAGTAAAATGGAAACAATCAAAAACCGAAAAAGAAAAAGAAAAATGTAAAACATTTTGGACGATCGAGAAGCAACGGAGATCGGAAAAGTGTACGTTCCTAAAGAAGGCGAGAAAAACAAACGACAATCGTAAGGAACAATTTAAAACTCAAAGAAAAAAAATGGTTAAACGTTAAATAATGAACATTCAGTACGACGTTCGCAAATGAAGATAAAGAGAAAGGAAAACAAAAATGACAATCGCGTCATTTACGAATAAAAAAAGAACGAAAGAAAGAAAGAAAGGAAAAGAAAAACAAATGAAGATCGCATCGTTTACGAACCAAAAAAAAAACAAAGAAAGAAATATGGAATCGATCAAAAACGGAGACAAAATTGAAAATCATTTTTGACGATCGAGAAACGCAACGCAAAGAAGTTAAAGTTCCTAAAGGAAATCAGAAAAACGAACGACTAACGACGATCGTAATGAACAATAGTAAAAAAAAAATTGTTAATTAATAAATATTGAAAATGGAATTCACAAATGTAGACAGAAATTGTTAAAAACGCTGCCAACGTATGACCTTCGATATTATAGCTGCACGAAGCAGTCCACCAACGCTTCCAGGAAATAAAAAAACATAAATAATCACATCAGGCGGTTTTATCGTCACCGAACTCGGGATTGCCTAAAGCTTTCCTAGAAAAACCTTCTATAAAAGGAACCCTATAAATACCGCGGCGAAACCCATTTTGTAGAGCATTAGAGCGTCATTCTAGTCAGAGGAAACTTTCCTCCTCGCGTGGTGTGGTGCAAACCATGTAAGTTACATCTCGAAAATGAAGAGACTTTTGAAAGCTCGGTTTCAAGCCCGTACGAAAGCCGGATATTAAGTGGAATAAAAATTCAAAGACGGGAAATTCCGGAAATTAATTCTTTTATAAAAGTAAACTCGTACCGTCTCGCTCAGAAATACCGAATTTTTTTTTTTAATGAAACAGTCGCCTTTCGCATTATACAGAAATAAAGTTTTTTTTTTTTAAATAAAACAATTGACGATCGAGCTTTTGATTTATGCAAAAAGAAAAACAGTTATTGGTCGGAAATTAGCTTTCATGAAAAAATTGATCATTGCTTCATCCAGTAATAGATTTTTTTGTAAAACCATTCACGATCACGTTTTTAGGAAATTGATTTTTCTAACAAAAGACTTTACTATTGGTCGGAAATTCACTGTCATGAAAAACCTTCTAAAAAGGAACCCTATAAATACCGCGGCGAAACTCATTTTGTACAGCATTAGAGTGTCATTCTAGTCAGAGGAAAGTTTCCTCCTCATGTAGTGTAGTGCAAACCATGTAAGTTTACTTATTATTACTTTGTTAACAAATGTATTGCTTAAGTGAGCTGTGTCCCTTAGTTTAGTTATGTACGTAATTTATTACGTGACAACGTAACATTTTGCTTTCACAGTAAAAGAACATCAACACTGTTAGATGACGTAGATCTGAAACTTGGGACTTTAAACAGTGTTCGAAACAAAAACAACTAAAACAACGGCGAAACGTTAAGTGTTTGTACGCTACGGTTAAAAGATTTTGTGATAAAAACAAATAACGAAAAGTTGATATCAACAAAGTTAATGAGCAAAGGCCTGGTGGGGGAAGGTGATTTTTATCAACAAAATAAGGTCCGTGCGTGACAATTAGGTTTCGTGTATAACAAACTCATTACTAAACAGTCATTAATCGCCAAGAAAATGATTGCGGGCGATGTAAGAAACCGGGATTCTGTACAGAAAACGTGTGATTTCAAATTAGAAAAGAAATTGCAAGATATTGGAGTGACGGGAAAAAGGAATTGCTCAAGGTCAGAGATGAAAAATTGATACCGCTACTTACAATTCACAATAAATTGAAGCCGCTACTTGGAAATAATAGAAGCCCTTGTATTCGGCGTAAATCATTCTAAGAAAATGTTAGCTCTTGTCGGGAATAAGTAGTGAATGACATATTCTGACGTCATCACAGACACCCAACGCGACAAAGAACAATTAAAGAAGAACCAACGATAGAAACCCAAGCAAAAATCCAGGATGCAATTAAACCCGACGAGGAAGAAATTAAGCAGACGCCAAAAACTGAAATCGAGCAGCGAAAGCTCTCGAAACAAGAACTCGATAAAAAAGTGGACATTGAAGCTGAAATACTGAAACCAGTTGGAGCAGAGAAAAAGGAAATCAAAGCCGAAAAAGAGGCAGAAGAAGAAATCGGAAAGAAAGAAGTAAAGGAAGAACCAGAAATTAAAGAAAAGCCAGAGCTCAAGGCGATCACCAAAGTTGACGCCGAGCCAAAGACCGAAGAGGTTGTCGAAATTAAGAAGGAAGCAATTGAAGTTGAAGCGAAGCAAGAAATTACTATAAAACCCGACGAGGAAAAAATTAAAGAAAAAGCAGTGGAATATGCAGTACAAAAAGTTGAAACAACTCTCTCAGAAGCAGAAAAACCAGGAAAGGAGGCAATCACAGAAGAGACAACAAAACAAAAAGATGCAGATTTAAAGAAAACGGAAGAAGTAATTGAGACGGGCGAAGCAGATCTTAAAGCCGAAATAAAAGATGTCACAGTTGAAAAGCAAGTCCAAGATGAAGTTAAAATTGAAATAAAAGAAATTAAAGAAAAGAAGACAAAGTTGAAACAAAAGAAGTTGAAGTAAAAGAAATTAAAGAAGAAGAAACAAAAGAAGTTGAAGCAAAAGAAATTAAAGAAGAAACGAAAGAAGTTAAAGTTGATGCAGAAGAAATTAAACAAGATGTTAAAGTCGAAACAAAAGAACAGAAGATTCGAAGTCTGTTCTTGATAAAAAATCCCCAGAAGAACAAAAACCGGAAATAGTAGCAATTACCGATGTAAAAACTGAGCCTAAAGACGTCTCGGAAGAAACACCTAAAATCGAAGACCTTAAAGATGAAACTGTAGCAACAATTAAAGAAGAAGTAAAATCACAAGATAAAAAAATTATTCCAGAGGAACCTAAGAAAGAGGTCGACCTAAAAGAGGGTGTAGTAGAAACCGTAGCTGATAAAGATGAAGAAGTTAAAAAAGTCGCGGAAGTGACGAAACCCGAAGAGGCAAAAGAAGAAAAACCAAGCAAAGTCGACAAGGAACCGGAAGAAGAAGCAATTGTTACGGAGAAACTTAAAGAAGTCGACCTAAAGCACGCTCTGGTAGAAGAAAGTAAAACACCATATGGAGACGAAGAAATTAAAAAGGCGGAAGAAGAAAAAGTGAAACCCACAGACGACGAAAATCAAAAACCAACGGTAGACAAAGAAATTAAAAAAGAGGAAGAAGACAAAGTGAAACCCTCGGACGACAAAGATCAAAAACCAACGATAGACAAAGACATTAAAATGGTAGAAGAAGAGAAAGTGAAAGCCACAGACGACAAAGATCAAAAACCAATTATAGACAAAGATGTTGAAAAGGTGGAAGAAGAGAAAGTGAAACCCACAGACGACAAAGATGAAAAACCAACAATAGACAAAGACATTAAAGAGGTAGAAGAAGAGAAAGTGAAACCCACAGACGACAAAGATCAAAAACCGACGATAGACAAAGAACTTAAAAAGGTGGAAGAACAGGAAGTTGTAGAAGAGAAAATTAAACCCACAGACGACAAAGATGAAAAACCAACAATAGACAAAGACATTAAAATGGTAGAAGAAGAGAAAGTGAAAGCCACAGACGACAAAGATCAAAAACCAATTATAGACAAAGATGTTAAAAAGGTGGAAAAAGAGAAAGTGAAACCCACAGACGACAAAGATCAAAAACCAACAATGGACAAAGATGTTAAAAAGGTGGAAGAACAGGAAGATGTAGAGGAAATAGTTAAACCAACAGATGCCAAAGATCAAGATCAGTGGCGCACGCGCTGTTCTCATCTGGCATCTTGTAAACACGATAATTTTGCTTTATCTCCGTCTCTGTGATGTTATGCCCCGCACTGGTTTACCAAATGCAAATGTTTTAAGGAAATTAAATAATGAACGTTAATTGGCCCTGTTCAATTTCCTTATCGGTTGATTGATTGGCCTAGCCAATTGTAGGTTGTAAGAATCCTATTTTAACCGAAAATGTTTGGGGGTTAGTTTAATAAAATACTTAGCAACGGCGAAATTATTTATGAACGTCAAAAATATTTGATTAATCTAGGCGAGTGTCCTCGAGCCAAAAAATAAATTTCGTTTTCACGCTCGCACGCGATTGAGGCTATTTTTTAATCGCAGATTTGCATAAACAGATACGCCGCCGCGCCGTCGGATAAATTTAGAACGAAAAAGTATTTATGCCACAACGACATCGGTTATTTGTCTTAATCACGTGTGACGACACGTGTCAAAAAAGTGCTCGTGTACATAGATCGCAAGGATTCTTTTTTTCTCTCGACGAGAAACTCTCACATTTCCAGACGCACGCTTAGAAAGTTCCCGGCCACATGTGCTGACATATTTATTCGTGAACGGACGTTTCTGCATTGAAAGCAATCGCCCGTAAAATCTAGAATGCGATCGCAAATTATTCTACTAACATAAATCAAATAGAATGCCACTATTAATTACGGTATAAATAGTGTATTTACTCATCTGTTGTAGTTTATTTGGATTGACACATTAAATGCACACCTTAGACACAGGATGACCGAAATAAAAATTCTAATTGATAAATTAGAGCGAGTTAAAAATTTGCTTTCAATTATAAATTGTCCAGCGCAGCGATCCACTCCCGCTTCTTATTACGTGACGTAGGTATCAGTTGGTTCGGAAGAATGAAACGGTCGCGAATTTGTATATAAAACAAATAAGCATGTTATTGATGTAACTGAAATTTTTACATGAATAATGGCAATTATGGTTCTTGTCATTGGAGTCGGGAGGGAGCTGTTTTGAAATGATAAATCACAAACAAATGTATACTTGTTAGAAATGGTAACTGGAATCAATTAAGCCAGAGACCTACCGGACAATAGGGCGGGCCGTCATAAATTCTTATCGTACTTGAGCTCGTTTCAATAGCTTCTCGGACTGACTATCATAAATCTGTAATGCGAACTTTTAATGCACATTTGATTTTCTTTAAAAGTTGAAATTCGATACGCATAAGTAAAATTAAGAGAATACAGCCATTGAGATTGACACTTGCACAAAAGGCACAGGAAATATAAAAACGTCAACTATGTTGAAATTTAGGAGAAGCAGACGTTAAAGACGCGGAGCCCTTCAGGGTGGCACTTTTGAAAGTTTGAAAAAAACACATTCCGAGAAACGTAGGGCGTGCATTTTTCAAAACACGACGCGATCCTATTGGCTAAAGTGTATTTTGAATTTTGTTTTCCGATCAAAGGGAGGGGCTTTAATTAGGGGCAGCTGAGAAATGAATTTTAAAATTACAGACAGATAGCCACGCGCTTTCAAAACGAACAGTCGTATCCATTTGGCTGGGCAACTTGCTTTGAGTTACTTACTGATTTCTTTGATTATTTTCACTAGAGGGTATAAATTAATTAGTCCTGTCCGTCTAAAATACCAGTGTTTTTGAGAGGCAATTAAAAATACAATTAAATACCCCGGGCGTGACGTGTAATTTAATCGCGAAGTGAATCTAAAATTTTGTGCTGTGCGTGAATTTGGATTCTTATTCCGCGGCGCGGAGTTAGGTAATTTGATTTAATTTGTATCTTTATTTGTTACATAATTGGTGGTATTAGATGATTAAATTTCCATAATCTATAAATTTCAGTACTTGTTTGGTTTGTGAAATTTATTAGTAGTTTTAATTTGCATCCGAAACAGAGTTAAAAGTAAATCAGTTGCATCCACATTAGTGGAGTTGATTATTGTTATATAAATTATTAAACTAGTTTGTTTGGCGTTTCTGTAATTTAAGTCGACCAGCGGCAGTCAACCGACGTTTTCCATTTATAGTGTAATTCACATACAGTGTACTTTTGTAAATTAATTAATTTCCTTTTGCGATATTCTCTGGCAAGTTTGGAAACACTCAACCAAAGTGTCCTTCCGATTTGCGCAGTGAAATCGATTGTATTATACCACTGGTCTAAGGCAAGTTTAGATCTGCCGCTAAAACCAAGTGTGACCAGCACAAATTAATTCCCAGTATCTGAATCACATAATCATAGCCATCTTCTCAACCGAGTTTCCATCACACTCTGTGTGTGGACCAAAGTGTAGTCTTTGTCGGGAGATCTGCGGTTAATTAGAAGTAATTCGCTGAGAGACCGAAAGATCATAACTACCCATAGTAGAGCATCGTATAAAACGGTCAATTAATTGGCATTGCGTACAGGTTTAGATCATCGTCGAAACAACGCAGTCAGAGGTTAATTAATAAAGCGGGCAGGCACTGACCCCCCACCTCAATAGCGAAAGTAGCGGTCGAGCCAGACTCCCCACTTCGCAGCGTTATTAGGTTATCAAAATCGGGCCATCGCGTCTCCCCAGGAGAGCTTCCCTTGAAAAACTAGCGATTATTATTGGTTCTCTCGCAGATTGATCGCCTGGCGGCATTTTGTATCACACACTCCCCAGTATCTGATTAATTAATCAATTACATTCATTAAGGAAGTACACTGTAGGCACAACGCCACACTGTGCACTGGTTGATATACAGAGCGTGTCTTTGAGTACGATTGAAGTGTTAAACACAAGTACCAAGATAAATATAATTTTGAAAACAAATTAATTGTCCACTTTAATTGAATAATAAGTCCACAAATATTGTTTGGGACAAGCATAAACCCACCAACTGTGTAATTGGAAATAGTTAGTTCGCCGATATTCGAACGGGAAAGCCGTTAAACGAATTCTACTGTATTTCTTATACGATCGTAATTTTTCTTGTGTGTGTTTCCTTTGTACAGTAATTAAAAAATAGGGTTTTTACACTCATGTTTCAAGGCTGCAGAGCGCCTAGAAACCGGAGTTTTTTCCCTTGATTTGCAATAAATAAAATTACTTAAGTTTAAGTCCGCATTTTTTATTTTATACGTATCCAATTCCTGCTATCTCATAGCTATAACCGTCTCACCAGGATTAAAAAAGCCAGGGACCGACACAAGTAGAATCCATCACTGATTAACGATCACGAGCCATTTAATTATTGAAAGTTGTTTGTAAATATCACCCTGGGTTACCTCAGGTAAATTCCCAGAAGGGCCGCCGCAGGGCGTAGTGTTTGTAGGTCATTAGAGTATCCTTAGCAGCAGGTAGATAGGCCGCGTGACAATAGGCAGTAAAACCCGTCCTTTTCTTGGAAAGTTCTAACTGGAGTTACCCTAGGGTAATTACACATTAAATTCTGCAGACGGCAATCTTTCAGTTGCCAGTCAATTAATTTGCTAATAAATTAAATTTGTTTATTTGTTTGGATTTATTTATTACTTATTTAGTTGTCCGTAAAAGGTCAACAAACAGACTAGCACATCGGCGTGTTACAAGAATAAACGATATTTTTTACGAAATTTAGTATTCGCCGTAAATTTTCCTCTTTGACGTTTTCTTTTAGCTTCCGAAACAAGCGAGATGCGATGTATATCTCAATTTTTTGAATTTTGAGAAACTTCAAATAACTAATAACAATACGCCTACGGTGCGACCTATCGATTCGCGTTAAATTTCGACGTAGAATTCAGAAATGCGATTACATACAGGCTGGTCCATTAAAGAAAACACTTGCGAACGTACAAATCCCCAGTTAATTATTATATTCTTGAAGATGATCGGTGTTTTTCTTTTTCCCCCCAGGATTACCGACACTGGACAAGGTGTGGTCTTCACCCTGGCCGACGCAGCCACGGCGGAACTGCAACAGCGGGCGGACATTCCATCCGCCGTCACTAGTCACAACGAAACTCCCAAGTTGGTCGCCGACAACGCCACCGACGAACGAATCCCCCCCGACGTGGTCAACCTGAACTCAGCCGAATCTCAAGAGGAACCAGCATCTGATGAAACGAACGATACTCAACTAGATCTACCCCCGGCGGTGGAACAGCAAGCGCCCGTTTTGTCCGACCAAAACAAAACCGAGACGCACGAGGACATCCCGTCTTTCTCCGAGTGGGCGCAGAAGCAGCTGGAGGAAGCCGAGAAGAGGAAGGAACTGGTGAACGGCTCCTCGCAGACGCTCAACGTCAACGGCAAACCCAACAGCAACGTCAAGGTGAGGTCGAAGAATTACGCTTCGCTCGATTGCGGCGCCAAGATAGTATCGGCCAATCCGGAAGCGGTCAGCGCCAACTCCATCTTATCCCCCTCGAGGGACGAGTACAAACTGAACACCTGCACGAATCGCATCTGGTTCATAGTGGAGCTGTGCGAGGCCATACAGGCCAAGAAGATAGACCTGGCGAATTTCGAGCTGTTCTCTTCGTCGCCGAAGGACTTCAGCGTGTACGTGAGCGATCGGTTTCCGAGCAGGGATTGGTCGAACGTGGGGCAGTTCACCGCGAAAGACGAACGGGACGTGCAGAGCTTCGACCTGCACCCCCATCTCTTCGGGAAGTTCATCAAGGTGGAGATGCTCTCGCATTACGGCGCGGAACACTTCTGCCCCATCTCTTTGTTTCGCGTCTACGGCACGTCGGAGTTTGAAGTCCTAGAAAAAGAAGAGAATCTACCCGAAGACGATGATGATGACGACGACGACGAAGCTTTGGACACGGGGAGTAACTGCGAGCCCCCCAAAAATCTGCTCAGCTCGGCCACCGACGCGGTCATTTCCATGGTGAAGAAGGCGGCGGAGGTTCTGGGCAACAAGGCCAACAACTCGAATCAAAGCAGCGAGACTGAGACCTCCGTGAAATCCCCTAGTCTATTAAAAAACATGTGTGTGACCCCCAGTCATCTAGTCGTGTGTGATAACTGCAGTGACACTATGTTCGAGAGTGTCTACAACTTGATGAGTTGCAGGACCGCGCAGCTCTACAACTTAATACAGTTGGAGCTAATTAAGAACGCTCTGTGCGACGCGGACGCGTGCAAGGAATTCGGCCTGGACTTCCGGAAACGGAAGACCTCCTCTCGAACTACCAGCGTTTACAGCGCGTACGTGCGGTCGTTTTTCCCCCCCACGTATCTCGTGGCACTGTGCAACGCGTTCGCCGTAATCGAGCAGAAAGTGGTTTTGAACATCAGCAAGCAATTCCCCAACATCACCAAGGTGGCCCACAGCGATATCCCAAGTGATCTTCCGAGCTACGTCGACGAACAAACTCGGAACGAAGAAATTAAACCGACCGAGGATTTAAATGAAGTGGCGGCGCCTGAGGACGAAGCCACCAACATCACGGATGCATTAGAAATAAAACCGACGAAGACTTACGCCCCGGGGGACGACTTGAACACTCACTCATCGCCGGAAAAAGAAGAGGAAGTGAAGACCTCCGATGTTTTGGGGGAAGAGGCGAACGCCACCTTGCAGGAGCCCGTCGTGGAAGTTGATTTGGATTTGGGCCTGGAGAATTTGACCGAGTATGAGGTTACGACGGAAAGCTCGGAGAATTTAGATTTGGACTTGATGTCCGAATTGGGGTCGACTAGTATCCCGAACACGGCCTCGTCCATGTCTGTTGCGGTGCCCCAAGCGAAAGAATCCGTTTTCCTGAGGCTTTCCAATAGGATCAAAGCCCTGGAGCGTAACATGTCGCTTTCAAGTCAGTACCTGGAGGAGTTGAGCCGGCGGTACAAGAAGCAAGTGGAGGAGATGCAGCGCTTGCTGGATAAAACCATGAATTCCTTGAACGAGGAAAGCCGGAAGCGGGACGAACACAATCGGCGGTTGGAGCGGCAACTGAACGAGCTATCCGAGATCGTCAGCACGCTCATGATGGAGAAGAACAGTTGGATCACGACGACCTACTGGTTGTTCCTTACGATGGTCAGTTTTTTTGGGATTCTTACGTTTTGCCGACGGGGGGAACCCAAACATGCGGATGATCCCCCGACTGTTACGATTCAGCGCCGTAAGTCTATCGCGGTCGTGAGCCACAACATCCCCCAGAAGAAAGAGCGACGGCCAAGCGAGGAGGCCCTCAAGATCAGGGGCACGTACAAGGATTTGATGATCGACGACGTCGACGCCACCAAAAAAAAGTATAGGGAGCGGAAGAGGCGCAAAAAGAAAACGCCGCTCAGTCCTCACAGATCGAACTCGATCTCCATGCTGGCGGAAGAAGACGCGGAAAGCGACGCCACGACGAGGACGACCATGTCGGACGTCGTCCTGCAGGGCAAACCCCCGTGGAACCGACAGGAATCGGCACCTGCGAAGTTCCCCTCGTGGGAAGCGAGCGACCAACATCGAATCGAAGCCATCCCCATCGTCTTAGAGGAGAGCGAAAACAGTCCCTTGCAATCTCTGCCGATTCCTCAAACCCTAGAGCCCACGAGGATCAACGGGAACGGCCCGCCTTTCATGAAGACCTTAAAGGAAACGAGGAGTAAGCGGAACGGCTCGCTCAAGATCAACGGGAGCCTCGAAGACAACAACTCCGGGGGGCAACACAGTCCCACGCCGTCTTCGGGGGGGACCAGCCTCGACGAGGCCAAGACCCCCAAGAAAGAGAAGAGGAGCGGAATCAAGCGGATTTTTAGGAAAGTGTTTTAAGTTTCCCCCCGATTTATTTATTGCTTGCATTCCATTTGAGAAACACTTTATCTAGTCACGTAGAGATTATTGGGGGGGTTGAGGGCGGGGACGCGTTTGCAAGTAATGAATTAATCGCACGAGTCCATTCCATTTTGTTGTGTTCCTCGTCTCACACGCTCACCGGTTTTATTAATGGGGAATAAAGTTTGACGAGACGAGAGCCGTTTAAAATGTAAAGTTGAAGTTTCTTGCGCGCGCGCGCGCACACACACACATGTATACTCTGCCCCGTTTTGCTTCACTATATTTTAAGGCATAACAGCGTTTGTTGTTACAGATTTATGAGAGCACGTTATCGTTAGAATGTTATCTGTAGAAACGTGGTAAAATATTCCTATTTAGACGAGCTGTGATAATCGATTTGAAACTGAAGTTGGAGCGCGGAAAAATTGTACTTATTAAGTTTGCTTGCGCGTATTATATACCTTGTGTTTAACTGCAAGTGTAAACCAAAATAAACAAACAATGTTTTCTGGAGATTTTTTTTCTTTTACAGTAAAGAAATCAGCGCTTCGCGCCGGTATTTGTTTCGATGTTGTTTTTTTTCTTTGAAAGGGTGATGAGATCAAAAAATTTTTTTGAAGAAAGCGCTGCGCGCATTAAGGGCCGCTCGCCGTCGGAGGGGCTCGCGGCAGCCAGGGAACTACTTCCGTCGTGTTGCCACCGTTTAGCGCTTTCATTTGAGTGGTCGCACGGCCTACTTATCTCTGAAAGTAATAAAAATTTTCGATCGTTTAAGTCGGCCATCTTTGATTCCAAGATGGCGCCGGTATGACAGTTGAGTTCGACTCGCCGGCTCCTTTAATTTGATATGCGACACGACGGGTTTATCTCTTACGGTTCGACCCGTCGCACAGTAGGGTATTTGTGCGATCTAGCTGGCCAAAATTCAATTTCATCAACTTTGTTCCTAATAAAAACAAATGACCATTTGTCAGTCTTGAATGTCTGTCAAACAACAGGCCGTAATTTGTTTGCCTCTTACTTTATAATTTATTAATTAGAACCCGATCATTTACAAAGTTCTCTTGATTTTTGTCAGCGTATTTTGCGGTACTAAACTGTAGAAATTAATTATATTTTTATGAATAAATTGTAAGAGCGATTAATAATGCATTGTCCTGAAGCAGGTAAGTGTAAATGTATTTCAATCATTTTATTTATAATTGTATTCATTTTTATGTACTTAAATCGTTTTGAAAAAAGTACTTTTTAATACATTTGAAAACCGATATTAACGTATTTGTTATAGTTCAGGGTGCGTCCCGGTTTTTATTTATACGTCAGTATAAATAAAAAGGTTCTAACTACTTAATTATTAAAAAAAATGGCCGCTGAATCACGCAACTTTTTGTTTATTAGCTGAAACAAAAAGTATAGCTAGTCACATAAATTAGTCATTGCAATGAAACGCCTAGATATTTTAAAGCTTGCTGCAAATCGGCTTAATTGCAGTGGGCCCCTCCAGCATACTCTGTACACCTATTTCGATCTTAATTGAGGCCTCTTCAGCAAAAGAGTAGCTCAAGAAACTCAACCGCAATCCGTCCGACTCGCCTGATTTACGAACGGCAAGTCCGTAATAGCAGACTGCAGTTTAGGGCGCGCCATTCCGCGGCCGGCAGTTTGACCTTAACTGTACGAAATATAGCGAATAACAGCCATGCTGCTGTCTCATAGCAGAAAGCAAAATATGCGGATACAATAGCATGTCATTGCATATTTTTAAGACTGCTGCAAGTCGGCTTGATAGCGGTGGGGCTCCCAAACATCTTCTGGATAAATATTTCGGCCCTAATTGGAGTCTCATCAGTGGAAGAGTAGCTCGAGAAACTCCACCACAATCTGGACAACCGGCTTGATTTACGAACGGCAACCTCTATGGCGTGCCTTTAGCTGTAGATGCTGTTACGGGCTTGCCGTTTAAATAAGGCGAATCGGACTGATTGCGGTAGAGTTTTTCGAGCTACTCTTCTACTGATAAGGCCCCAGTTAGGGCTGAAATAGAGGATGCTGGAGAGCCCCACTGGAATCAAGCCGACTTGCAACAATCTTAAAATTATGCGATCACACGTGTTCGCATTGACCGCCTCGTGCGTGATAACTTATGAGACAGCAGCATGGCTGTTATTCGCTTTATTTCGCACAGTTTAAGCTCAAATTCCCGGCCTTAAGCTGTAAAGTTTAGATAGATATCGTAAATTTAAACAGTAGAAGTATTCCACTGAGATATTTCTAAACAAAGTAAAATTAGTTCTATTCACTTCCAGTTAAATCAAAAATCATTATCAATTTGTTTATTTTAAGGTTCTTAAAAATTGTTGAGAAAAAAAACCTCTCGTGTATTCTAATATTTAAATTTCGATTTCTACTGAAATTACATACTTTCTTAAAAACTTTAGTAAAGGTTTATGTGAATATTTCCATATAGACATGTCTTTCACCACAGACCATTCTTGCACTGACTATTTTATTTTAAAAGTTTTTATTATTTTTAGGACCGTCAAGAGTCAGAATGATGACTCGACGAGAAATTTTCGATATAATGCAACAGCAGAACAATTCTAATATTAACAATAAATTGGAATTTGTTGAAAATTATGTGCTGAGCCGGGAAGATTACTCGGACGAGCAAACCAAAGAAATCAGGCATAAATTTTCATATATTAAATCCGAAATCAAACGTAGATGGCACATAGCACGAAAGAGAGAAGATATTTTCTTGAAAAAAAATCATACTTGGCTTAAAGGAACATTTGAGATTCCAAAAATATCAACGCGATCGGGACGACCGCCGAAGACTTTCGGTGAGTCGAGTCAACGAACCAAGAGGCGAAAGACAGAAGAGCTACGTAGTATTGCAAATACGGACGAATTAGTATTCGCTACTCAAATGTCTTTACGAGCTACAGGAATGAGAGATGCTTCCAAAGTACTAAAAGAGATCACTAGTTCTCCGAAGCGCGCAAATAAATACAAGAGAGCATACTCTAGTAATTCGCCAGACCCTGTGCAATTGTCACTATTGGAAGCACTATCGATGTATGTTGAGGCGGGTCTTTCTAGAAGACAATATGAAATTATTAGATATAGTAACAAAAAATTATATCCTTGCTACACCATGTTACAAAAAGCAAAAATGGACTGTTACCTAAATAAGGATGCATATCACGTAACTGCTACCTGTGCTGAAATAAATCTACAGGATCTATTGAATCATACCACCGAACGATTGTTATTATATTTACAAGAAATTGTACTAACTTTAAGTGAAGAAGACTATAAAACCATGATATTAATTTGCAAGTGGGGTTGTGACGGATCCCATCAGTCGCAATTCAAACAGAAATTTGAAAATGACTCTGATGAAGATACAAATATTTTTCAAAGTTCTTTTGTACCACTGCAACTAATTTGTGGGGCAAACAATCAAAAAGTAATATGGCAGAATCCAACACCTTCTTCGCCACGGTTTTGCCGACCCATCCGGATTAGATTTGTTAAGGAATCTATTGACATCACTAATGAAGAAGTCCATAGCATACAAAATGCAATAAATTGTTTGCAAGTAACAAAAGTGACAATAGCAGATAGAAAAATATCTGTCAAACATACAATGATATTTACTATGATTGATTCTAAGGTATGCAATGCGGTCACTCAAACTACATCTACATTGAAGTGTTACCTCTGCGGAGCAACATCAAAAGATTTTAATAATTTGGAACAATCAAAAGCAATTAAATCAGATTCCTTACAATTCGGATTATCAATCTTGCACGCAAGAATACGATTATTTGAAAATTTATTACACCTGTCATACAAACTCCCCGTTAAAAAGTGGCAATTACGACTAGAAAATGAAAAAGATAGTGTGAAACAAAGGAAATTAGCTATTCAAGAGAAATTCAGAAAGAAAATGGGTCTGATTGTAGATATTCCTAAACCTGGTTTTGGCAGCTCCAATGATGGTAACACGAGTCGTAGGTTTTTTGCGGATCCGGATTTAGCAGCTACAATAACAGGCTTAAACCCTCATCTAATATATCGCTTTAAAGTTATTTTAGAAACAATATCTAGTGGCCACAAAATTCATATTGAGAAATTTGGTAAATATACTATGGACACAGCGAAACTGTATATTCAGCTATATTCATGGTACCCCATGACACCTACTATGCACAAAGTACTAATACATGGTCCCATTGTAATAGAGAACGCCTTGTTACCCATTGGACAGCTATCAGAAGAAGCAGCTGAAGCACGAAATAAGCACTTTCGTTTGTACCGTTTAAACTACGCTAGAAAATTTTCGAGAGAATCGTGTAATTTGGACGTGCTTAACAGATTGCTTCTCACTTCAGACCCTCTTTTAACTGGTATGCGACCTGTACCAAGAAAAAGTACAAAACCATTCTTGACGGAAACATTACAAATGCTTCTTCCAATTGAACCTATTTCCGTTAATGAAAACAAAGAGAATGTTTCTTCAGATTCAGATTCTTCTTCGCAATCGTTTTACGGTTAGATCATTGTTAAATAGTAAACGAGAAAGAATTTTATATTTTGTTTCATTTAATATTAAGTAATTTATTAAAATATTAGGTAAATATAATTTTCATTTTTGAATTGCGTTTATTTAAAAAAAATCTTATGTGATACTACAAAATTTTTATGCAGGTATACGTAAAAAAAGATGCCCTTTTGGAATTAGTAATAAAAAATGCAGGTTTCCATTAAAAAAAAATTAAATTATTTTTGTACCCCAACGGTACGCCACTGCATAAAGAAATGAACCACTCCAAAATGTGACGAATTTATGGTAATAATGATATATCCGAGCGTTTCTGAAAAAAGTAAATACTTTAGGAAATATTTAAGGTGTTCCAGATTCTTATCCACACCATACGTTTCACTGAAAAAAGTAATGAAATAATTAAAACAGCAAAATCTTTTTTTTTTCTGTAAGAATTGTTCGTGCTGCCTTCAAATACTTCATATAAGTTATTAAGCGCGTTATGTATGAAATATATAATAAAAATAATTTTGGCCAGCTAAATCGGACAAATACCCCACTGTGCGTCGAGACCTTTCATTTGATATGCAACACGACGGACTTATCTCACGCGGCGATTTTCGATCGCCGCGTCGCCATCTTTAATTTCAAGGTGGCGTCGGTATAACAGGCGATTTCCACTCGTCGAGACCTTTTATTTGATGTGCAACACGAAGGGTTTGTTTCCTCGAACAGAGCGGGAAAGCCAGGAGGCGAAACCGCCAGTGTGCGTACAGCTTAATTGGAACCGGGGACGTTGCATTTAACTTTGATCGACTGGGGTCGAATTTTATACAAAAGCGCCTGAAGTGAACTTTTATCTAAAAAATTCGCCGTTACGTTATTTACGGTGCAATCGGATCGAAACCGGTGGCGTCGCGAAGGAGGATGGATTTATTTTTTGCGACGACACGAATCCTCGATACTTGTAACTTCTTTGTTACGGTTCGTTATTGCTTTAACGTTTTTATTTTAGGGCATTTTAAAATTTTGGCTTCATTGTTTGCTCTACCTGATTACAAACTCTAAAGTTCTGATTTCGCTTCACTGATCGGTCTATTTTGATTACAAACTCTAAGGTCTTTTGTTTCTTTCCTCTTGCGTGTAGATTGGCTAATTTTGAATTTGGAGTGAAAAGGAGCGTGTTGGCGGTTTTTTTTTTCTTGTTGATTTGGCAAAATTATTCCGGTCGGCACCTTGTTGGTTCGCGGCATTCCTGAGTGAGCGTTGGTCGTTGTTGCCCTCTATAAAAGTTAAATGATGTAACTTGTGCTTGAGTCTGGCTACCTAATAGATACTGGGGATTTTCTACGCTCATGAACGGTTGTTGGGAATAGTCCCAGTGCTGAATTCACTCAGTGTTACGAATTTCAACTTCATGTGCACAAACAGACGCGTCGCAGATTTTTAACGCTTCAGGCCCTTGTCTTAAAAAGGGGCAAGTCTTTTGGTTCAGCTTTAAATTCGTCGAACTCTTACTTATCTTCGCGTTTATTCCATTAGCAAGTATCACCTAGTACCAAGTATTACCAAGTGGCAAGTAACGACAAGCATCGTGGAGGTTCGGGAGTTCATGTAAATTCCGTGTCATAACCAGCGGCGTAAGTTGTGACCCCCAGAGTCTGGGGGCCCAGACGACTCGAACTTAGCGAAGTGTGGTATCGTACCATTTCTGTTTACTTCTGTTATTAATTGCATGCGTCACTAAACTGTTTAATGGGTGCCTTCACTGCCTTGTGATACCGTACTTGTATGCTTCAGGCCGAGGATCCTTAAGAACGGTACTTCATAACATACCATCCTAAACTTTCAATCGTATAATAAGTCTACTGTCAACTTGTAACTTGCTACCGACAATCCTATTGTAGCCCACCTCGTCTCCACTGAGCTGGGCACAATTCCAGGTAGTTTTTTCGCTAACATCAACGAGTTTCTCCCATATACTCAAGGTCAACTAAGTTGATACTGATAGGCAGGTAGCATCTACTCTATTCCATTTTCTCTGCGACTTTTCTGATCCCCAATCGATTTTCCTATCTCTTCCATAGATGTATCTGTGTGAAATCAACTTTTCTATGATATGTAAAGAAGCTAAAGTGGAGGTCTTAGCTTAAAAAGCCCATTTTGCTGATGTTGACAAAAGTTTTCAAGGAATCTAGTAAAAGTTTGACCAACAACGAATATGACCACCAAATTCATTGATGCCTCAGCCTTTGAGTTTTTTTTTGCTTAAAATTTACGTCATATTTCCGCGTTTTGTTTTATCTCGTTCCCAGTTCGAGATTTCATTTATTAATTTGTTTTTCAGGGGTCGTCCGAATACTTACGCTCCCCTTTTAAGCAATCTCATTTTCTCAAGATTCAAATACATATTACGTTTGTCATTTGTGTTCTTCTTTGGGTGCCCAATCGTTTTGGGTGTTTGTGATCATTACAGCTTTTTTAGGACTAACAAATAGTCAAACGAAACGTCGTCTTTGATTCCTTTCCCGAAGACAGTTTATTTACCATTCAGAACTTTTTGTGTTTGATATAAAAGTACAAAGCTTCACTTACGGAGTCCCAGTCATTCAGAACTTGGTCAAGCAAGTCCTACAGGATTTATCATCATCTTGGTTCTCTCTCCTAAGTCTTTGGTGTGTTGCTTGTAAAAGTCCATGGCCAAGCAAGTCATACGGGACTTAGTTTTCTATCTTCTATCCTAAGACCTTTGGAGTGTTTGTTTGCAAAAGTTCAAAACTCATTTACGGAGTCCCTGTCATTCAGAACTTGGTCAAGTAAGTCATACAAGATTTGTCATCATCTTGGTTCTGTCTCCCAAGTCTTTGGTGTGTTGCTTGTAAAAGTCCATGGCCAAGCAAGTCATACGGGACTTAGTTTTCTATCTTCTATCCTAAGACCTTTGGAGTGTTTGTTTGCAAAAGTTCAAAACTCATTTACGGAGTCCCTGTCATTCAGAACTTGGTCAAGTAAGTCATACAAGATTTGTCATCATCTTGGTTCTGTCTCCTAAGTCTTTGGTGTGTTGCTTGTAAAAGTCCATGGCCAAGCAAGTCATACGGGACTTAGTTTTCTATCTTCTATCCTGAGACCTTTGGAGTGTTTGTTTGCAAAAGTTCAAAACTCATTTACGGAGTCCCTGTCATTCAGAACTTGGTCAACTAAGTCATACAAGATTTGTCATCATCTTGGTTCTGTCTGCTAAGTCTTTGGTGTGTGGCTTGTAAAAGTCCATGGCCAAGCAAGTCATACGGGACTTAGTTTTCTATCTTCTATCCTAAGACCTTCGGAGTGTTTGTTTGCAAAAGTTCAAAACTCATTTACGGAGTCCCTGTCATTCAGAACTTGGTCAAGTAAGTCATACAAGATTTGTCATCATCTTGGTTCTGTCTTCTAAGTCTTTGGTGTGTTGCTTGTAAAAGTCCATGGCCAAGCAAGTCATACGGGACTTAGTTTTCTATCTTCTATCCTAAGACCTTTGGAGTGTTTGTTTGCAAAAGTTCAAAACTCATTTACGGAGTCCCTGTCATTCAGAACTTGGTCAACTAAGTCATACAAGATTTGTCATCATCTTGGTTCTGTCTCCTAAGTCTTTGAGGTGTTTCTTGTAAAACGCCATGGTCAAGCAAGTTATACGGGACTTAGTTTTCTATTCTAAGACCTTTGGGGCGCTCGTTTGCAAAATGATTTTGTTCCTACTCGTACTTACATGCTCATTAATGTAGCCTTGTTCCCGTTGGGACTCACACGCGCGCGAAAACTCGACCTTTTATAATTTTTAAGAAAATTTTTTGTCAGTTCGTCCACTTCTACTTCATCTTTGACGAGTGACGCCGAACACATCTTCCATCTTCTAGGTACATCACTCGACGTGTCCCTTTGTTTTTTCGACTGAGCTGAGCTGTGGTTGGATGTTTCGGAAGTCTGCAGCTCTTCTCCAGGTATTTGTAGAGCTCGAGTCACTTCGCCTGATAGTGAGATTCTTCTATCCACGCGACGTCTTCGTCTGGAATGTGGATTCCTACCGCTTCGTTGTTTATTCTCTCGTGAAGTGTTTACCAACGTTTGATATGCAAATGAACGCCCAGAGTAATTGTTAGTGCTGTAACACGCCGATGTGCTAGCCTGTTTGTTGACCTTTTACGGACAACTAAATAAGTAATAAATAAATCCAAACAAATAAACAAATTTAATTTATTAGCAAATGAATGAACTGGCAACTGGAGAACTGGCCGTCTGCAAGAATTTAATGTGTATTTACCCTAGGGTAACTTGGTCAGAATTTCCAAGAAAAGGCCGGATTTTACTGCCTATTGTCATGCGGCTAGACGCCTCTCTACCTGCAACTACGGATGCACTACTGACCTACAAACACTGCGCCCTGCGGCGGCCCTTCTAGGAAGTTACCTGAGGTAACCCGGGGCTGATATTTCCAAACAACTTTCAATAATTAATGGCTCGTGATCGTTAATTAGTGACAGATTCTACTTATGCCGGTCCCCTGGTTCTAATCCTGGTGAGACGATAATAACTATGAAATAGCGGGAATTGGATACGTATAAATAAAATGCGGACTTAAATTTAATTAATTATTTATTGCAAAACAAGGGAAAAACTCCGATTTCTAGCCGCCATGCAGTCTAGAAACAGATGAGCGTAAAAAAACCTTGTCGTTTGTTAATTACAGTACAAGGAAACACACAAGAAAAAATTACGATTTTGTAAGAAATACAGTAGAATTCGTTTAACGGCTTTCTCGTTCGAATATCGTGATGAACTAACCGTTTTCAATTACACAGCTGGTGGGTTTATGCTTGTCCCAAAACAATACTTGTGGACTTGCTATTCAATTTAAATGAACAATTAATTTGTTTTCAAAATTATATTTGTCTTGGTACTCGTGGTTACCACTTCAATTGTACTCAAAGACACGCTCTGTTTATCAACCAGTGCACAGTGTACTTCCTTAATGAACGTAATTGATTAATTAATCAGATACTGGGGGAAGTATGTGATACAAAATGCCGCCCAGGCGATCAATTTGCGAGAGAATCAATAGTAATCGCTAGTTTTTCAGGGGAAGCTCTCCTGGGGAGACGCGTGGCCCGATTAATTGCTAACCTAATAACGCTGCGAAGGGGGGAGATTGCTCGACCGCTCCTATCGCCTATTGAGGTGGAGGTGCAGTGACTCTCTCTTTATTTATTAACCTCTGATTGCATTGTTTTCGATGAGTATTGATCCCTATACGCAATGACAATTATTTAACCGTTTTATTTGATACTCTACTATCGGTAGTTATGATCTTTCGGTCTCTCAGCGAATTACTTCTAATTAACCCGCAGATCTCCCGACAAAGACTACACTTTGGTCCACACACAGGGTGTGATGGAAACTCGGTTGAGAAGATGGCTATGACTATGTGATTCAGAATCGTTTGGCCTCTTAATTTTACTGCACTAGTAACGCAACTGATTGGCCTTGATTTTGGGAATTAATTTGTGCTGGTCACACTTGGTTTTAGCGGCAGATCTAAACTTGCCTTAGACCAGTGGTATAAACCAATCGATTTCACTGCGCAAATCGGAAGAACACTTTGTTTGAGTGTTTCCAACTTTAAAATTACCTAAATCCGCGCCGCGAAATAAGAATCCAATCCACGCACTGCACCAAATCTTAAATACACTACGCGATTAAATTTACCCGTCACGCCCGTGTTATTTAATTTTATTTAATTGCCTCTCAAACCACTGGTATTTTAGACGTACCGGACTAATTAATTTATACTCTACTATGAAAATAAATCAAAGAAACAAGTAAGTAACTCAAAGCAAGTTGCCAAGCCCAATGGATACGACTGATCGTTTCAAAAGCTCGTAGCTATCTGTCCGTAATTTTAATATTCATTTTTCAGCTGCCCAGAATTAATGCCCCTTCCTTCGATCAGAAACCAAAATTCAAAACACACTTTGGCCAATAGAACTGCGTCCAGCATTTAGAAAAATCCACGCCCTCCCAGTTTCTCGGAATGTGTTTTCAAACTTTCCCAAGGGCCACCCTGGAGTTCTCCACATGTGTTTTCAACGTCTGTAACTACTAAATTTTCAAAATATCCTGACGTTTTTATATTTCCGGTGAATGTGCAACGTATCCTTCTCAAGAGCTGTATTCTCTTACCGAACTTAATGCGTGTCGAACTGCAACTTTTAAAGAAAAACAGACGCGTATTAGAAACTCGCGTGACAGATTTATGTGACAGTCAGTTCAGAAAAATTCATAATAGCTCGGTGGCGACAAGAATTTATGACTACCCGCCCTGGTTATATGGCCCTCTTGAATGACCGTAGGCCTGGCATCATTGCTTTCGCTTACAATTTCTAATAAATGTACATTTGTTTGTGACTTATAATTTACAATTACATCAAGAACATGCTATTTGTTTTATATACAAATTCGCGACCGTTTCAGTGCCAAAGGAAGCAAGGTCGAGAAACATCTCCAAGGGACGCCCCTCGATTGACGCCGCGCGCGTTCAACCGCATCGAAACGTGAATTACATATTTCGCTGGACGGGGGGGGGGGGGGGGGGGAGCGCGTGAAAATTATACTTATTAAATTTGCTAGCGTGTATTATATCCCTTGTGTTTAAGTGCAAGCGTAAACCAAAATAAACAAACAATGTTTTCCGGAGGTTTTCTTTTTGTACAATAAAATTAACAATCAATAGTTTTTGGTTTGATTGCGGTGGAGTACTCGAGCTACTCCTCTGCCGAAGAGCGCCCGAGGAATCCATCTTGCAACAAGTTTCATAAATAAACTTAACATACTTTAAGGCGGTCGAGACACTCGCTTAGTTCGACGGTGTCTTCGACGTGCCCGTTCTTCAGGAGAAACCTGTTGATTTCGGCGCACGCCCCCGGAAACATTTTAGTCAACATTTCCGGGGAGTTGTTCCGCCGCGAGCAGGCCACCACCTCGTTCAGGTCTTCCTGCAGCTTGTACGAGGTGACGGAAGCGAATTTGTTTCTGAGGTCGTTCAAAATCGGGTCTCTAAGGCCGTCGTCTCTCAAAACCACGTTGAGTATGAATAGGCCTACAAAACAAAAGGGTTAAGGGTTCAACAAACAAAGAAATTAATAACTCACCTGTCTCTTCCAAACATGCTATGACGTCGTTTACAGTTTCGTTCGCAAGGAACTGCGCCGGAGGACAACTCATCCCGATCGAAGTATCTTTGCTGTCGACGTCGAAAAGGACGGCGTCGAATTTTCTCGCTAGAATCGACAATTAACAACGGCGAAGTGGGGGGTGCTGAAGAGTCTTACCGTCGCTTCTGCTCTTATTTAAAAACTCGATGCCGTCGGCGATTTCCACTCGCAATTTACCGTCGAGGTTCAACCCGAACCACTTGGTGGCGACCTCCATCATCTCCTCGTCGATGTCGACGGCTTTGATCGTCGCCCGCGGTATGAACTTGCGCAGGAACGAGCACAATCCACCGCCGCCTAGGCCAATCACAACCACCGACGGCGAACCCTTACTTTCGCAAGCTATCTGCGTGAACATGCTCATGTACAGGTGATGGGTGCAAGTGAGGCAGCTTGAGTCGACGATTTCCTTCTCCTTCTTGCTTCCTTTCCTGGGCTTGACTGGAAATGCGCCCGCCTAGTCAATTTAGATTTTTTGCAATAAACTGGGGTTCATACCCGTTTTTAATTTGGCTTCCGATTGTATCACCAGCTGTGATTGTAAGTAGTAAAGCCTGCGCAGTTTCACGCCCGTGTCGGTTTCTACGTCTTCGACGATGTAGTCCCCGGAGTACTTTGAGGTTCCGCGATGGCGAATCGTCCGGCTTCCTACGTCCGAGCCAAACGATAAAAATGGAATCTGTAATGAAACCCTGGTAGATTCGTGGGGGCGGTGAACGGAGGCGAAACCTTTTGCTTGACGCTCGTGAGGGCTAAGTTTTTTACGATGTCGTTCAGTTCGCTTTTGATGCCTTCCAGGTTCTCGTAGGTCTGTTCTCGATGCATCGTGACGATTGAGAGGCGGTTGTGCTTGCACATTTTCGCCAGGCGTCTCCTGCCCTCTTTGGTCGAAAACAGCCATTCCGCTTCCCTGAAAATTTTTCATTGTCTGGATCTGGACCTTGCCAATGGCCCGTATTCTCATACTGTTACATTTTAATCGCGACTTTAATCACAAGTTGAGAATACGGGTTGTATGATTAAAATGGTTAAATGAATTGAGTTATCATACCTGCCCTGCGGTACAATAAAAGCCGCGTAGGGCAAATGCTCCTTCTCAGGTTTGACGTCGACGACATAAATGCTAAATCGAGGCGCAGAACTGCCCTGCCTGTACAAATCGAAAGCCACCTCGCTCTCGCCGACCATGGAGTTCCGTTTAAGGCCGGCGCAGACGAACGCGGCCTGCTGCACGCTCATCACCAAAGCGGCGACTTCCTCGACCTCCTCGCACCTCTGCATCTTATCAGTCGAAGCCAAGTTCACCTCTAAAACCTGTTATAGTTATTAAGGTACCGAGGGCGTTAGCAGGTTTGTAACGCCCGAGGTCGGCAGCGTACAACCCGAGGGCCTCCGGCCCGTGGGCAGTACGCCGACCGAGGGCGTATAATTTTAACGCCCGCGGTGCCTTCAACGTTTAATGTCCAACTAGTTTTGTATTTCGTTAGATTTATAATAGTTTTATTAAAACAAAATCTTCTGTTTCAAGAATGATTGCGTTAATAAAGATTTGAAATGAACAATACTCTGCCTAGCATCAATTTATAAGTGCGCCATCTAGCGCAGAGTCTATTGGTTCTATTGTTATTATCGTTCGATTCATTACAGAAAACAAAAAAAATCAATTACAAATAAATTTTCTTTTGCCAGGTGCGCCATCTTGGGGAATTTTTCGTAATCGCGATCTTAGATGATTCAGAGACAACAATAGATGTCACTGGTTTCTTCTTTATTCCTGTTTATCATTGTTCGATACATTATTCAAGGAAAAAAACTAATTTGTTTCCAACGGCAATTTATGAGTGCGCCATCTAACGGATTTTTCGTATCCCAGTTTCCATTGATGCAAGCAACAATAGAAGTCACTGGTTACATTTTTATTCTCATTGTTATTGTTCGACGCATTATTGAGGAAAAAAAAAAGAATATTTGGGTTGGATCAGCAAAAAATTTAATTTGAAATAAATTTTCTGTTTCCAACGGCAATTTATGAGTGCGCCATCTATTGTATTTTTCGTACCGCAGTTTTATTTGATGCAAACGACAACAGATGTCACTGGTTATATTTTTATTCTCCCTGACATTGTTCGACGCATTATTGAGGAAAAATATTTGGGTTTCAAATAAATTTTCCTTTGCCTAGCATCAGTTTATAAGCGCCGCCATCTAGCGGGGTTTCTTGTAGTCACGGTTTTACTCGATTCAGACAACAATGGATGTCGCTGATTTCTTTTTTTATTCTTATTATTATTATTGTTCGACGCATTATTGAAAAAAAAATCACGATTTTAGTTGATTTAGAGGCAACAATAGATGTCACTAGAATTTATCTCTTTTCTGCACAGTTACGATTTCAATCCATTTCAGAATTCTCCTTTTTCTGCTAGTTTTAAGCTATCGTCTTTTTCTGTTTTGTTAACCCCCTTCTTAATTTGATTAGCCATTTTTCTCTTGGCACCAAATTAGCTTCTTGCCTTCATTCATAAACTGGGTGACCCTTGTCTGTTCATTCTTCTCTTTTCTTTTCTACACAGTTACGATGATTTCATGTCTAAAAGCCCCTTTTTTCTGTTAGTTCTAAGCTATCATCTTTCTCTGCTTTGTTAATCCCTCCCTATATGAGTTGTTTGCATTGCCTGTCTCTTTCCAGCACTCCAAAAGTCTTGGTCTTCCCCCCCCCCCCCCCCAAATAAGTATAATGGATGCCCAACGCCGTTTGTTTAGCCGTCACCAAATTAGCTTCTTGCTCTCGTTCATAAACAGAGTGCCATTTGTCGCGCAATCTTTTTTTTCCTGCGCAGTTACGATTTCCAGAATCCCCCTTTTCCTGCTAAGTCTAAGCTACCATCGTCTTCTGTCTTGTTAACCTACTTTTTCCAATACTCCAAACAAGACTTACTCCCCCCCCCAAAAAAAAAGAGAGATGGTTGCCCAACATAATTTGATTAGCCTTCCTTATTCATCTACTGTCCAAATCTCTTTTCTTTACTCCACAGTTTTGATTTTATTTTCGGAATCCCTTCTGTTCTCTGTTAGTTCCAAGGTACCTTCTTTACGTTTTTCGTGCTTCACCCCAAGCAAGCTCTAGTCCTTTCTTTTTTCCCCCAAATAAGAAGGATGGCTGCCCGAAAGGAAAATGGTCGCCTGAAGTAATTTGACCCCGGCCGCCATTTTTTGGCACCAAATTAGCTTCTCGCTTTCTTTCATAAACTGAATGCCATTTGTCGCTCCATCTTTCTTTGTTCTTTTCATTTCCAAATCTACTGGGCATCACTTTGGAGAAGAAATTGTTAAAAATTTTCCAAAATCGAGCAACTTTGGAGAGACTTCTCTATTTTGTAAATGTTTTGAGGACTTGGCACCCTCTTGGAAGGGAAAATTTAGAGAAATTTTTGGAAATCGGGTAATTTTTCGAAAGAAATTGAGAGGATTTGGCACTCACTTGGAGACAAGATTTGGAAAAATCTTTCGAAATAGGGCAACTTTGGATCTCTATTTGGTGAAGGTTTTAAGGAGTTGGCAGCCTCTTGAAGACAAGATTTTGAAAAATCTCTCTACAATTACCCAATTTGGACAAACTTTTCAAAATTTTGAGAAAATTAAGAGCGTTTGGCACTCTCTCGGAGACAGAATTTAGAAAAACTTTCCGAAATCGGGCAATTTTGGAAAGACTTCTACTTGGTCTTCCTTTTTTCTACAAAAGAAAGGAAAACTGCAGCCCAAAATAATTTGGGTAAGTGTCTACTCTACATCAAAGTGACCTTATGCTTTTATTCTTAATCAGAATGTCATCTGATACACATTCTTTCCTTAACTTCATTCATATTTCATCTTTATTCCTAGGTTATTAATGTACGATGCATTATCGAAAAAAAATTATTTTGCAATAAATCTTCCTTTTTCAACACATAAATTTATGAGTGCGCCATCTAGCGGATTTTTCTTACCCTAGTTTATTTGATGCAAACAACAATAGATGTCACTGGTTATATTTTTATTCTCATCGTTACTGTTCGACGCTTAAAAAAAAGAGAATACTTGGGTTTCAAACAAACTTTCCTTTGCCAGCATCAGTTTATAAGTGTGCGCCATCCAGCGGAGTTGTTTACAATTTATAACAAAATTTAAAAAAAAATTAATTTGAAATGAACGTTCCTTTGCCAGCATCTGATAAATATTTTGTCCGCATATGTTTCTGGTGCGCCATCTTGGGGAATTTTTCGCTATCATGATTCTAGTTGATTCAGAGACAACAATAGATGTCACTGGTTTCATCTTTATTCTTATTATTTAATGTTCGATGCATTATAGAAAAAAAAATTCAACTAGAAATAAATCTTCCTTTTCCAACACATCAATTTATGAGTACGCCATCTAGCGGATTTTTCGTACTGCAGTTTTAGTTGATGCAAACAACAATAGATGTCACTGGTTATATTTTTATTCTTATCGTTATTGTTCGACGCTTAAAAGAAAACAATACTTAGGTTTCAAATAAACTGTCCTTAATAAGTGCCGCCATCTAGCGGAGTTGCTTACAATTTGTATTGTTATTTTCCATAATAGAGTGCCTCGAAAATGTTTATAATTATAACAAAATAATGGATCAAGTTTAGGTCACGTTAGCATTAACATTAGCGTTAACATGCTAACGTGACTTAGAATTGATCCATCGTTTTGTTATAATTAATGGTCAGACATTAATATTATTTAAGGCTTATGTATTTATGAGGGGGGCATACCTTCGAGGGGAGCGTCTTGAATTTCGTGCAGATCACGACGAATACGGGAAGAGAACCGACCTCGTCCGCCTTGTCTTCGGCCTCGTAGCAACGCACGATCCTCAACATCCAGGCGCGAGCGGGGAAATAATCGAGCAGCTTTCGCAAGATGTGCTCTTGCAGCAGGGAGACGCAAATGTAGCGTCCGCCGAATTTCGAAACCCTGTGAACTTCTGATAGGTACTTGTCTATTCTTTGCTGGGCCTGCGGCCCGTCGTCCGGCATCAAAGCGTCTAGAGTGCCCTTGTCGAGCACGACGGAAAACGTCTCGTCGTCGAAGGTCATGTTCAGAGCGTCCATTTGGAGGAAGCGCAGCGACGGTCGGGCTTTCTCGTTCAGGCTTTTCATCTGTCTTATCACCACCTGCGATATGTCAATGCTGGTTATGTTCCTGCAATTAATTTACACGTGGTTTCTTTCGATTGAAAGCTTCGTGCTAAGTAGCTTACGTGTAGCCAATGTCGTGCAGGTCGTTCCCGAGGGTGGAATTGCCACAGCCGGCTATGAGCACGACGTCCTTGGGCTTGATGTATTTGTGCAGGTGTTCGCATAATTCTGGATACTCTCCGTACCTTAAAAGTGAGCGAGGGTTTACCGAAACGTGCTCATTCTTGCTTGCTTACCATTCGAATGCTTTGCTTCCTCGCTTCTTGAAGAAACCATCCCAGTATTCTTTTTGGCTAAATTCTTCCCTTGACTTTGGCAATAAATTCATGTTACCTATATTTAAGTGCAGTGCAGTATATTATTTTATTGTTTCATATAGAATCAAATTATAATTACAATCAAATTATTATTATTAATTGCAGGTTATGACCATGTTATGACGGTCGGTTATGACGCCATCTATCCGATGGAGCTTGAAGTTCGGTGTGAGCATGTGAGGGAACTTTAGAGTAGGTGTCGCAACGGTGATAGTGATGTAAACATTTCATGAAACATTTATTTTTTGAAATGTTTCACGAAAAATTTCGTGAAATGTTTCACTGTCAATGAAATAAACTCCATTCACTTTTGGAGTTAGTAACTAACTAGTTGTGATTTTTTTTGTTCTTACGTTGCGGTATTGCGCTATTGCACTTAAAGTTTTGTTATAGCGTTTTCCACTGGCTGCACTAGTGTGCACTGAGTGTATTTTCATCTCGGTTCAGCTTTATGTAATAAAACGAGATAGAGATATCCTGAGTGTACACCGGTGCAGCCAATGGAAAACGCTATTAATAAAATTATCGTTTGTCACAATTATTGCGAAATGCAATTTTCAAAAATGACGCGGAAATCCATTACGAAATAAACAAGAAACCACATTTAGGTATAATGCATTCAATAAAATGTTGGAGAAGCATGGAGAAGGTAACTAAGAGGAGATTTCGTTTGTGTTTGTACCCGTGACTACTAATCAAATAATCATGATCACAGTTCTGCGCAGGGTGCCCAGATCAAAACTGATCCCCCAAAAGAGGGAACTTCTAAGATAGCCAAATAGTAAGCCAAATCCACAGCATATGCCTACTGTAGGTGCGTTCGGCTTCGAACTCTTTACACTCCGAGTACTCCAAATGCGTTCGGGTATAATAACTTGTTAGAGTTGAAAGAGTTTATCTTTCTCCGTTCGGCTTTAGCATCCTGGAGTAGAAAGAGCTCACTCCTCAAGTCCTACCTCCTTAAGCCAGGGTTGCCAGGTTGGTAAACGCTAATAGTGCCAAAGGAAATATTTCAAATTTTGTAGTTTATATATACATAGTTTTTTTTTAATTTCCAATATTCATTTAAGGAATTTTTTGTAATTATCTAAAGGTTTTTTCGATTTTTTAATTAAAATTTAAACATTAAAACAAATACATAATATTTACCCTTTAATATAATAATGTAACGTAAATACTCACAAGAAGAACAAACTGCATGTAATATTCTCTACTGTCAATAGAAACATACAAAACACTGACTAAAGTTCATTTTTTTATTATATGCCGCTCGTATAGGTCTGAATTAAAAAAATAACATGGCAAGACAAAAGCCGCAAGGCCGTTTCACGAAAGTTAAAGGAGATAGCTATATAAAAGTTCGTTGACATCGATCGATCCATGGTCTTGTAGTAAAAAAGTGAACTGTGTATATTTCATATTCCCGGAATTTTGTATAATTTCGTTCAATTAATTGCTCTTCTTCTTTAGGTACGATAATTTTTAAAAACATATTGTTATTAAATTCTAGCAATATATTTTTAGACGGAGTGAAATTATGTGTAATTTTGTCTCTGAACTTTTTTGACGTGAGAACCTTTGCAAATAATTTTAAACAGAGCTATCAAACATCAAGTGTCATGTGTTATGCGCCAAAGTATAAGAATCACACAGTAGCGTCACTCGAATACAACTGTCACATTTGCTCTTTTGTTTGATATCTACCCAGCTGTAAATTACATTGCATTTCCATAAGGGTATCAAACAAAATGTTCCCTTTTTTGACACTGACGTTTAAGTGACGCTACTGGGTATTTACTTATACTGTGTATGCGCATGCACGTCTAGCAACTACTATGCAAAAAGAAATGAAAAGTTATTGAATAATCTAAGTTACTAAATGGAAGATCAAGAATTCCCCAAGTACCGTATAAAATAGGCATATATAGCTTTTTAAGAATTAATTGCAATTCGCCAAATTTGTTGTTTAAAGGCGCCACATTTAGCGCCAAGCGCCAAAGTGAAATTTTCAAGCGCAATTTAATCAGTCAAAGGCGCCACTTTGGCGTTAAAGCGCCACATCTGGCAACACTGCCTTAAGCTTGGTTAAGAGAGCGTACATGCGCATTGACCATCTAGCATTCCCGCCGTTCTCGTTCGTTGGCCGTTGGGTTGATCGGTGATTCCCGCTAGTTTAGGTGCGTTCGGCTTCGAACTCTTTACACTCCGAGTACTCCAAAATCGTTCGGGTAACTTGTTAAGAGTTGAAAGAGTTTATCTTTCTCCGTTCGGTTATAGCACTTTAGAGTAAGAAGAGCTCACTCCTCGAACCCTACCTCGCTAAGCGTGGCCAAGAGAGCGTACATGCGCATTAAACATTTCGTTTGAAATTTTAAATGTATAACGTGTAAATTATAGGTTAGATATTAGACGTGCTTCTTACGGCAGAGCAGTCATCACCAATTTCAACTAAATGGAGATTAACTCAAAAAACTATACTCCTGTGAAAATAGGAGAAGCAGTAATATGCGACAATAACTCAGTATTACTGCAAAATGTTCAGAGTAAGTCAAAACTTTTAGTAAAACGGTAAAACTTATTGCTCATGTTTCGTTTTGATAGCAAAAGAATGCATTTACATTCCCATTTGTAAAGAAGTTATTGATGAGTTTCACCTATTAATTGATAATAATGATAATCAAGAAGATAAACATGATAATTATAATGAACAACAGGAAGAAAATATTGAATGTGAAGAAACACCCTCAAGCAAGATGTGGGTGAAAAAAAATATTTTATTTTTAATACAGAAAGTAAGAGACTTTGATCATGAATTCAGTAATGGTCTCAAAAATGTGGTGTGGAAAAAGATCGAAATGGAATTTAAAAAAAATGGAGAAAATATCAGTGATAAGTTGTGCATATCCAAATGGAAAGGTTTAATCAGAACATATAAATCCATTAAAATGCTTAATAATACTTCTGGACAAAAAAGGCGACATTGGGAATACTATGCCATCATGAATGAACACATGTCTAAGAAACCAGAAATACAACCAGTGGCCACCTGCAGCAGTACGAAAGGACTAAAAGTTGTAAGTGATGGTAAGTGAATATCCAATTTGCCAAACTTTCATTATCAACTTATCTATAACAATATGAAATGTATACGTGATGAATGTAGGTATATGGTTTAATCAAGAAATTTTGAATCCACAGATATAAGTGTACCATATACCAGCTGATACAAAATATGAATGAAATGATGAATTAAATAAATTAATAATAATTAATATGATTGAATTTCAGATTCTGATGCTTCAACGAGCACAGAGACAGTTAATACAGGAAAACAAAATACTGATGAAGGTACAGTTAATGTTAACAAAGCAAAGAGAAAATTTGATGAGAAAGAAAGGCGGCATTAAGAAAAAATGCAAAGAATGGATCGTTTCAATGATTTATTTCAAGATATGGTAAACAAAATGTGATTCATTATTAAGAATTTAAGAGACTTACGTCCAGTATTATTAACGTCTTAAAGGAGAAGTAAATTTATTAAATGTCCTTTTAATCTATTTGTATAGGTTAAAGGGACATTTAATTTAAACCCCTTGTTTCTATAACAATTTATCAAGATATAAAATTTGTTTCAAGTAGACATAGCCTGTGCAATAACAATCAGTTTGTTATATTACAACTGATTATGAATTTTATTTCACGATAAATCGTTCCAGAAATCCTACGAATTTTTTTTTCTTTTGTTAATATATGTATTTGTTATACATATTAAAAAAAATAATAACTTTTTGTTGTTGTTCTTGATAAATAAGAAATGTTTATTTTTAAAAGAATCTTTGTTTATTTTATAAATTATAAATAATATACACTTGTTATTTACAGCATATCAAGTATATTATTTCGTTTTCTTATTGCAGCCTGTTGAACATTATCTAAATCTATATCTAACACATTATTAGGATTATTTAATACCTCTATTCGATGTTCTTCATTTACATGTGCTTCTACTAAGTCTAAATCGTTATTGAAAATACTAATATTATGTAGAATACACGCAGACACAATTAATATAGCTATCAAATCAAGGCGTACAGCTTCCACATATTTCAACCGGCGAAACCTACACTTCAGCAAAGCAAATGCATTTTCTATTTTAACTCGAATTTTACTCAATATTTTATTAAACCGTTTTTGAGCATTAGTTAAATGACCGTTATCTTTAAAACCTACTATTAAATAAGTAGATAACTTATAAGCTAAATTTCCAACTAGATATCTGCCATCAAAAAAATTGGCTTCACCATTCTCAATATGCCTATAAATATCTGATCGTCGAAATAAAGTGTAGTCGTGTAATGAACCGACTTCACCAGCATACACATCTAAGAAAGCCATTCTATTATCACAAATGGCTTGTAATAAAACCGAGTGATATCCTTTACGATTAATGTATGAATTTCTGTTATGTTTTGGAGAAGTGATCTTAATATGGGACCCATCAATACAGCCCACAACTCCTGAAATTTGTGAATTTAAATTAAATTATTAAGATTCAGATTTAAATACTATTACCAGTAAAACTATTTCGGGAAAAACTCTGTGAAATCTGAATTTGCCTTTCCTCGTTAGGCCAAGTTATAATTTTGTACCTAGTATTGACCTCAAGCAACAAAGAACATGTTCTATATAAAATTTGCCAACATGTTGATTTGCTAATATTAAATCGGTCTGACACTGATCTGTAAAAAAAATATTCAACTATAGTTATAATAAATAATAAAATTATTAGGTACTACCTAAATGATTCCAGATTTCCCAAATACCAAATCGTTACTAACAATTCTTTTTCTAGATCTGTCCTAGGAAAGCCACTTGCCCTTCTATCACTTGAATAGTAAACATGCCCAACTTTATTTATTAAGATTTCAAAAGTGGTTCTACTCATTCGAAAGTGCTCCTTAAATTGACGATCTCTCATGTTAGGTACAACATACTCATAATAATTTATTACTTTTGTAAATTTATCTGCTTCATCTTCATCTGAACTGCCGTCTTCAAAAAATATTTCTCGAATGTACGTAACAACAGGTATATATTTATTCATTGTCGCTAGTTTACACAAAACAAATTTTTAAAGGTTATGTTCAAACAATCTTCATGTCACTTGTCAGTTTTGCTTTGCGTTCGGGAAAAATTCGACGGAACGCTCCTGAATAAATCCACTCCAACGCCACTCTAGTTTGGGAGCTTCAAGCCGAACGCACCTTTTGTAACATATGATTTTTATAGGTTACGTGAATTTTGCAGTGAAAGTTTATCGCGAAATGGACATTAATTTGAAAAACTACACTCCCGTGAAAATTGGAGAAGCAATTATATGTGAAGATAATTCGGTATTGTTGCAGAATATACAGAGTAAGTTAAAATTACATGACTTTCATTTGACATTTCGCGTTCGGGATAAACTTCAAAGAGCGCTCGTGGAGTACTCCTTCGTAGTTTCACTCCAACGCCACTCCTGTTTTGGAGTTTAAAGCCGAACGCACCTTGTGTAGATACTAGATACACAGTAACGTCACTCGCATATAACTGTCACATTTGCCATTTTGTTTGATACCTTCCGATTCGCAAATTACATTACACTTCCATAAGGGTATCAAACAGTATGGCCGCTTTTTTTTTCACACTGACGTTTAAGTGTCGCTACTGGGCATTATACTGTGCCAAATCGTCAATTGCCACCGATTATTACATTCTAAGAAATTCCTAGAGAAATTAAATTCCAAATAAAGCAAGGTAAATTTTTAAAATTTATTAAACATAAATTAAACAAATTGCCTAATAATGGCATATAAAATAAGTAGTTTAAAATATTGCTGTGTTATTTTCCTTTCGAGGAGCAATTAAATTTAAATGAAAAGGATACACATGTTGAATTTGTTTTATTTTGATGAATGATTTTTCTTTTGGCTTTTGGTGCCACATTTCTATCATGTTTGTATAACAGGGTCCCTTAGAGTTCTAAAAATTAAACTTTTATTAAGATTTTTCTTGTACTTAATATCTTTATTTTGTTAAAATGCAGAGTATACGTAACCTGGAAGACGATGCCATGAGTCTCGACTCCCCAAATACAGCAAATTGGTTGAAAAACAAGTTCGTTGAGCTTTTTGGGGAAGACTCTGATACCGAGGCCATGCCTGATGTCCTTCCACCACCTGCTAGGCCTGTGTTATCGATGCCGGAGGTCCAGAACGCATCGGTCAGGGAGGTTGGGTTGCCAGATCTTGAAACCCCTGCCCCTCAGCAGATGGAGGCTGCTGAGTTCGAGGAAGCAGTCAAAAAGCTTCCTCGTGAGTTCCTTAAGGATCGAAGAGGCAACAAGCGCCGATATCTGTTGCACCTTCCTGATGGGGCGAAGGTGAAGATGCTCAAGGTGGAGGCACTTCGACTGGGACAGCCTAGGAAAAGCTGATTTAATTTTCATGCCATAGCTTTGTATAGAATCACAATTTTTAAGTTAATTTTGATGAATTTTTAATTTTATTTTTGCATTTTAAGGTTAAGTTTTCTTTTGGGGCAAGTTTTTGTGGGTTTGTTTCCCTATATAAGTGGGACAATTTGTCAATAGAATTGAAGTCTTCCTTGGGCAGTGTTAGTGCGAACATCTAGAATGAGTTTCAATGCTACTTAAATTACTTCATTGCGTAGGAACTCCGTGTAATGTTGTAACTTGTTTAATAATTCAATCAATAGACCCTGAGATCACAATTATTTCAAAAAAGGTATATGCTAAATACCACAGCAGTATGTATTAATAAAGAAAACGATAACAAGAAAATTCTTCTGTTGGCGTTATATACAGAAAACGTGCTAACCTCTGGTGCTAACGTAACTAGAAGTTAAACTAGTTCTTCATAGGTGGCGTATTAAGAGCTGGAAGCTTCAACAAAACAGAAGTAATCCTTGGGTTGTGTTCATAAATTACACTCTAGGGTCACTTTCGGCTAATATTGTGGCCTCTCTCGCATAAATGTTAGCGTTTTCGATTCACGTGCACCGGTTGCACTCAGTGTATTTGCATCTTCTTTTAACTTCATGTAATCACACGAGATGAAGATAATCTGAGTGCGCACTAAAGCGGTCAATCGAAAACGCTATGAGTTTATACATTTTGTTTCTCACACGAGAATCATAAAAAACTAAATTAGGCATGTGTTTCCATAGCAACAAACACATTTTCTACACTCTACTTAAAAGTGGAGAGTGAAAAGTTCGCTCGTTGTCATGGAAATCATGTAAACACTAGACTTCATAAAAATGATGAGCGAGACGCAAAATATGTGAAAAATTGTGAGTGAGAAAGATGCGATTATACGCCCAAGGTGCGCTCGAAGGTATAGTTTATGAACACAACCTTGGAGTCAACCGAGTCAACCATACAAAACGAACATAAAAAAATTAGTTTGTAAATCAGTCATCAGACACATACCCATATGCAGGTATGTAAATAATTATTTCGGTCGAAAAAATATTTTGTCTAGTCTGTTTCTAAAATCGTCAAAATCGCCGGTAGGCGCCAACTCTCAAAAAATAACGCCAGATTTGTGTCCGAGATTAGCCAAATCTGGGCACATCCTGGTTCTGCGTGTTCGTTCTTTGTAATTACTTTCTCCTCTACCCCCCGACTAAGCGAAACAAAACAAACTAAAGATCCAAAATACCAGCACAAAATTGAAACCAACATAACCTAAAAATAAAAGTCCCGTTTATAAGATACGGGCGATACGGGAACTAAAGGAAGTCAAGTTTCAACGGTAAAAGTTACTAAGGCAGGGTTTGACTTTAAACTCCTGTTTAATTCCATAGGAACAATTGTTTTTATAATTGCTAAAATGGGAATATACAGGAGGTTAAAGTTAAACTAGGACTGAGTAACTTTACGTACGTATAGTCGCGCGCAGCTTAAGTGCTACAATTTGACAGTTCTGTGAGCCTTGTATCACAAGGTTTTAAGGGTGAGGATTGCGTGCGGGAGGTGCATTTAAGGTGCGCGTGACTGTACGTCTAAAAGAAGAACATGCTTCGTGTAAGTTCTCGTAACCGTTTTTATAAAATTCAGAGTTAAAGGTGTGAACTTTAAGACTCTCGTAAAACAAAGCTGCTAAGAGTCGGAGGAGACATTCATTGTCTTCAGTGACCATACAGGAAAGCTTTTGCCCGAAGCTTTAGAGGCATTTAAGGGATACTTGTATACAGAAGCTTTCCCGCAGTATACCTTCCTTTCCTAGTTATGCTATTAGCCGCTAGAGGGCAAAACAAAAAATTGCTAATACAATAGACGTCACTAATAATTGTAAATGTACCTAAATGTGCCTAAATACCACCCATTCAAATTTCCAAATCATCAAATCAAAACTGATTTAGGTAATTACCATAAAATTACCGGAAATTCACTAAATAATTTATTATAATTTACCAGGTTTTCTACAATTTACTAAAAATAAAAAAATTTGTCACTAAATTAGAGTCACAATCTACCAGATTTAGGCCCGATCTTTCCACCTCCTGATAAATTTATTTGACGAATAAATTTACGAATTACCATGGAAACCATTCATAAAAATCAAGTTATTTGCCAAATAACGTTATCGGGAACTTTATTAGGAGGTGGAAAGATCGGGCCTTAGTAGAAAATATACCAAGTTGGCAACACTGACGGTAAGAGCAGAAATGTGAGTGAGGTTAAAAGAAGATGCAACTACACTGAGTGCAGGAGCGGCTAGAGACAGGGTGACTCGGTCGCCGAAGTTGGTGCGGGAATTTTAAATAAATTTTCTATAGCAGATTTTAAAATACAAAATAAGAAGAACCAATTACAAGTTAATTATCAAGCACATTTTAATTCCTCAGCTTACGTATTTATTTTAAATATTTTATTTATCATTGATGTTAAAATATTTCCGTACTTTATATATTAATAAAAATTAATAAATAAAAAATTTTCCCAATTTTTATACAATGGCGAGCACTGCATAAACATCGTAAATTATAATTCCGATTATACATAGGTAGGTACATACGTACATACATGTTATTTAGATTACGTAAGTACCTTATGATTTTAAAAATTTTTGATAAAGGGAGACCGTGAAAGCAAAATGTATGGCGTAAATTAGCAAATACGAGTACAACAATTTATGCAAAATGATATTTACAAAACTTCAAAAGGCATTCATAAATGAACCATATTTTCGCAATGGGGTTAACCAAAACTTACGTAGATGCATTCTCGTGGCACATCGAATATAAAATAAATTTATTCTGCAGTTTAATTATTTCAACAAATTCATTATGTACAGGGTGGATCAATTTCGATGTCTCTTATGGGCATCTCTGTAACTATAAGAGATAGAAAAAAACTAGTTGCCAAGTCTTGATCTCTTTTTTAGAGATAAAGTCAATAAAGTAAACTAAAATTCTTTTGTTTTCGAGTTATAGGCAAAAATTGACATTTTTGACTTTTCGTCAAATGCGCATATCTCGTTTATTTTTACAGATATTGAAAAACTGTTTTGACATTATTTGGACACTTTTATGAATACAATTCAGTGATATAGTTGTTTTTTTGATATTTAATAAAATTTTCAAGCTATAACGTAAAGTTTTATTTTTTAAAATGGAAATCATAGTAGGCAATGCCACCGTTAAATAGAGATTTTTTTTGTTTTAAAAAATATATACTTTGTTGGGTTTATTTCTTACAATTAATAGAATAAAACGCCTTTTTTATTATTCTTGGGTGCATTCTATTCTTAGTAGGCTGGTTTCAACAAAGATCGACAATTTTTTTGTTTGTTTTTATCAACTATCAACTCTTGTTCAAATATTTTGGCAGTTGCAGCCGCATAAAGAGAAAGAAAGATAGAACGACCATCCTCTAAGAGTCACAAAGATTACAACAATACCGATACCATGTAGTTTGGGTCAAATTCGAAATTATGTAACCTCATTTAATATTTAAGTTTAAAACGCATTTTTTTCGATCAAAAATGCATTTCATGGGATAATGAACTGTATGAATATGTATAAATTAAAACATCTTAAAAGTAAGAAATTTATTGCAGAAAAATGAAAGATTATTGACATGTAAGTAGATAATAAACACAACTCTTGATATATCACCATAAATAACTTAAAACCCAGAAAATAATATCAAAATAAAATCACAATTTAAACCCAGCTCTATCGGCCTAGCTTTCTATCTCTTATGTTCATCGCAAAACCTCTCAATTTTGTGCTACCCAATCATCAAATATTTCTTAATATTTAATAAAAACAAAAGAAAATTGTTGGCTTTTGTTGAAACTAGCCTACTAGGAAAAGAATGCACCAAAAATAATAAAAAAGGCGTTTTATTCTATTAACTGAAAGAAATAAACTCAACAAAGTATTTTTGAAAACAGAAAAAAAAATCTCTAATGATGACATTGCCTACTATGATTTCCATTAAAAAAAATAAAACTTTATCCTATAACTCGAAAATTTTATTAAATATCAAAAAACCAACTACACTACTGAATTGTATTCCAAAAAGTGTCCTAATAATGTCAAAAGAGTTTTTTAATATCTGCAAAAATAAACGAGATGTGACTGATTGACGAAAAGTCGAAAATCTCAATTTTGGCTTATAATTCGAAAACAAAAGTAGATGGCCAATTTTTGTTTACACTATTGACTTTTTCCCTAAAAAAGAGATCGAGACTTGGGCACTAGTTTTTTTCTATCTCTTATTGTTACAGAGATGCCCATAAGAGACATCGAAATTGATCCACCCTGTACTTCTCGCATGTGTCTGTGTAAGTTACATCCTTTAGAAAATGTTTTATTACATGTAGAACACGTCTTTGAATCTATTCTGTTTAACAAAAGCATGGATATGTATTTAAAACTTTACTACAACTGATATCTCTGAACGATTTTTAAACTTCGGAAATATTCGGTTATTCTCGGCACCGAGTCACCCTGTCTCTAGCCGTTCCTCACTGAGTGCAACCGATGCAAGTGAATCGAAAACTCTGCCAGTGTTACCAACGCGCAAAAAACAAAAATCCCTCAAGAGTTGTCAAAAATTCCTTTTTTCAACGTAGAAAATCCTTCAACTTATTTACTGGATTAGGAATAAATTTAAAAAAAGAGTAAAAAAAATCATTAAAAATACATAAAGTTAAAGAAAACAAACAAAAGACTGTCGATTTTACAGCTCAATTCAGTTGATTAATAATAAATTTTAAAAAAAACAATTTCAAGAGAATGATGGACAAAACAAAGAAAACAAATACGTAATAAATCATTAAAAATATATAGTTAAGGAAAACAGCAACGAAACAATTAAAAAAAAAATGAAAGGAACCGTGAGAAAACAAAAGAAATAATAGAATTTAGAAAACAATAAAAACAATCAATTGTGCAACGGAATGAATTAAAAAAAAAACTCTGGGGGCAAAGGCGATGAGGCAAAGAAAAAAAATTTTGAAAATATTTCACAATAATATTTAACAAAATAAAAGACAATCGATTTTAACGTACAGATCAGTGAATTCATAAATTAAAAAAAGAAACAAATAGTGGCAAAACAAAGAACTGTTTTCATTCCACGCCACAGGGTCAATAGATTATAAAAAAGAAAAACTCCAATAGGTGGCCCTGTTTCTTGTTACCATCTAGAAATGACTATCAGTTGAAATTTTGCTCAACAGATGGAGATTAAAAAAAAAGTCGAAACAAATTTAAATAATAATATAAAGCAAAAGACAATCGATTTTACAATACAATTCAGTAGACTGATAAAAACCAAGAATGAACAAAATTTTAAAAAAATTATGACAATAATATGTATGTATTTAAAAAAATCAAAGCGAACAAATTTTAGAGTTCAGTTCAGTAGATTCACAAATCAGAAAAGACACCATTTGAAACGAATAGCGACAAAACAAAGAATAATTATTTGCCTTCCACAGGGTCAACCTTTGATTATATAGACTACGTGGATAGCGCGTTAGCTCCGTACTCGTGTTCGAAAGAGACAGATATAGAAGTAGTCTTGAGCGTTATGCGCACGCGCAAGATTGAAAATTGGATAATTCGTGCACGCACTAACTAACGCCGGATTAGTCCTGCGCAATGAGGTTTTATGTACTTCTATTACTGTCTCATTCTCCCTTACACATTCCACACTTCTATCGTTTCTATCATTGACTAAGAATTTGGAACATCAGATATACTCTTCTTACACAAAGAATGCGCTATCCACGTTAGTCTATAGGTAGTATAATCAAAGGGGTCAACAGATTATTATTTAAAAAAAAATGCAATAGATGGCGCTGTTTCCACTCAGAAGTTACTGTCAGTTGCAATTTTGTTCGACAGATGGTGGTTTTTCCGTTTTCTATATAAGTGGGTTCCTTCTACATAACATAATCTCTTTCTGGAGGAATTTTCAACTTCACATGCGTTTTTTTTTTTAATACTTGAACGAAGGGGTTTAAATTTAATTTTGTGACTTGCGTTTGACGTACAGCATATTGACTAAAATCGGCAACCAAAAGATGGCGCTTTTAATAAGAAAACCGTTAGGCAACACATTATACTAAACGGCACCTGGAAAATGTAATAGATCTGAATATTTCGTAACAGTAAACAATTATAAGCAACCTAAAATTAAGACATGAAATAACCTAATAAACTGCAAACTGCTAAAGTGAAACATTGGGGTGCGTTCAGGAATAACGCTCCGACTAAAGAGAGCGCGCTCTATGTACTCTTACAGCGTTCAGAAAAAGTTTAATCGCACTCTAGATAATCATCTTTATGAGTTCAGAAATAGATAGAGTAAATGCTTGGAGCGCGTCCTTCTGTACTCGGTCTAAACTTGGTACAAGTGGACAAAACCGTAATTGAGGTTATGTTTAGGTAATCATTCCGACAGAATTCAAGTTTAAAATGAATGCAAACAATGTGAGTACAAAGTTTGTTTACTTTTCTTTAAACCACTTATTATTATTACGTCTTCTGTATCTGTATCTATATCTGATTCATCATTTCCTAACAACGTTATACTATTTACACTATCAACAATACAATTTGCAATTGCAATTACAGCTGCAAATCTTTGGTCACGGCCCATTTTTCAGTTTTGATAGATATAGGTAATTGTTTCAGTCACCAATGACACAACTAACTTCAGTTAACTTTTTACCGTTCATAAATACTTGAAGAGGCAGTGTAATTCTTGACGTTAAGGGTAAACACTCTGGGAGCAAACGCACAAAGTACTCTCACTGTACCTGAACGCACCCTTGGTGTCAGTGTCGGCAATAGTCTGAACATTTAGCTTAAACATCACTAGAAAGACAATAAAAGCAAATTAACTAAATAGAAATGCAGAAAATGTAAGTAAGTAACAACGAAGAGCGTCATCTATTGTACAGTGGAGGAAGTGTTTCATCACAATCACATTTATTTATAACAATAATAATTTAATTAATTTTTATTCTTGGCTTGTAGTCATACGCTTTCTAATTAAAAATACTTCTAACAAATTATCTTCTGAGAGTAACTTTCTCCCTTCTTCGCTTTATATCCCTTTTCTTCGTCATTTAATGGCAGGTACGTTTGGAAAAGTTTTGTTCAATTTTGCAGGTTCTCTTTAGTTGTAGAATTAGCAACGTCATCTACATTGTTTATTTCCTTTTTTTTTCTCATCAATTCTTGAATTTAAAAGCAAATGTATTCTCTTTCACGAAAAAAGTTGTCGGTTGCAATAAAGAGTTAATTAGAAGCGCCATCTATTAAAAGGCGGATGAAGTACATGTTCTAAAATAAATTTTTTGCTTTTTTTATGTTCGACTTTAAGTATAGTTTAAGTTAATTTTTTTAATTGGTTTATTTTCGTCCAAAACTTCATAACATGAAAACAGTTGACATCATCAGCCTGAAAAGGGTCGATTCAGTATTTTTTTTCATGTTGTTGCAGAGTTGGATATAATCCAGTACATTTCCTTCCTTGTCTTGACCATAAAACTGTTATGTATCACAAATCAGTTTCGACACTGTATAATTCCACATAGCATGGAAACAATGGGCATCATCAGCCTGGAGAGTATTCAGTATTTTTTTAAAGCAATGCTCCACGCTGCTGCTACCTACCTCAGTAGGTATCAGTGTTGATAAAAATCATGATTTTTTAGGAAAATCAAAGATCGCCGATTGAAATGAAGAAATCTTGATTTTTTAAATATTTTTAAATAAAAACAAAACGTATTTGATCAATAACTTTGAACAAATTTAAAAAAAAAACATGATTAAAAAAAGGGCTTGTTTAAAAATCAGTGGTTTTAAACGTGAGTTTGATCAAATGATTTACATCAGTTCAACCTTGCATAAGAAGTTTCTTAATTTTAGAAAGTCGAACCAGTTTTGTTTATTTAATCAGAATTTTTTAATTTTTATGTATTTTTTTTCCCTAAACAGGTGTGTATTTACTTCGACACCTCAGACTCGTAGCTTAAGCTGATGACAGTTGTCTTTCAGACACTTTCGACAACCGCTTCGTCACGCTGCACTTTTCTAAAAGAGCGAATTTTCGACCGACCTTGCGTTTTAATAAATAACCGATGTAATTTTGTTTGTAATAAATGCGAGAAGATTTAGATTTGAAACGTCGAATAGACTGCACACGCTGATACAACTTTTGAATCGCTTTAGTCATAGAATATTCTGTCGCATATCATTACTCTGTTTGACGTGTGCGCCATGATTAAAACGAGTTGTGTTTTCTTGTACTGCTACCTTCACCGTCCTGGATTTATTGCGAAAACTATTGCAAATGTGAGATACCTTGGCAGCAATATTTCGCATTAATTTCTTCAGCTGGGTACTTGTTCACCCTGGCGCCTATATTACATTAAAAAACCACATCCATCTCCACTGAGCTTCCTGGGGCAACAGCTGACAGCCACCCAGTTAAGAGTAAGTAAAACAGGAGCAGCGTCTAACTGTCAGTTAAGTTAGTAACGTAAAAGTTAAGCATGTTGGTGGCCATTGTAAACTGAACTGAATTTCTATCAAATGTCACTTTAACAGGGCCAGGCTGTCGGGCATTATTATTTCTATTACTTTTATTTTTTAACTGGAATCTATTACATTTTGTGTTTGATCAAATGATTTAGATCAGTTCAACCTTGCATAAGAAGTTTCTTAATTTTAGAAAGTCGAACCAGTTTTGTTTATTTAATCAGAATTTTTTAATTTTTATGTTATTTTTTTCCCTAAACAGGTGTGTATTTACTTCGACACCTCAGACTCGTAGCTTAAGCTGATGACAGTTGTCTTTCAGACACTTTCGACAACCGCTTCGTCACGCTGCATTTTTCTAAAAGAGCGAATTTTCGACCGACCTTGCGTTTTAATAAATAACCGATGTAATTTTGTTTGTAATAAATGTGAGATGATTTAGTTTTGAAACGTCGAATAGACTGCACACGCTGATACAACTTTTGAATCGCTTTAGTCATAGAATATTCTGTCGCATATCATTACTCTGTTTGACGTGTGCGCCATGATTAAAACGAGTTGTGTTTTCTTGTACTGCTACCTTCACCGTCCTGGATTTATTGCGAAAACTATTGCGAATGTGAGATACCTTGGCAGCAATATTTCGCATTAATTTCTTCAGCTGGGTACTTGTTCACCCTGGCGCCTATATTACATTAAAAAACCAAATCCATCTCCACTGAGCTTCCTGGGGCAACAGCTGACAGCCACCCAGTTAAGAGTAAGTAAAACAGGAGCAGCGTCTAACTGTCAGTTAAGTTAGTAACGTAAAAGTTAAGCATGTTGGTAGCCCTTGTAAACTGAACTGAATTTCTATCAAATGTCACTTTAACAGGGCCAGGCTGTCGGGCATTATTATTTCTATTACTTTTATTTTTTAACTGGAATCTATTACATTTTGTGTTTGATCAAATGATTTAGATCAGTTCAACCTTGCATAAGAAGTTTCTTAATTTTAGAAAGTCGAACCAGTTTTGTTTATTTTATCAGAATTTTTTAATTTTTATGTTATTTTTTTTCCCTAAACAGGTGTGTATTTACTTCGACACCGCAGACTCGTAGCTTAAGCTGATGACAGTTGTCTTTCAGACACTTTCGACAACCGCTTCGTCACGCTGCATTTTTCTAAAAGAGCGAATTTTCGACCGACCTTGCGTTTTAATAAATAACCGATGTAATTTTGTTTGTAATAAATGTGAGATGATTTAGTTTTGAAACGTCGAATAGACTGCACACGCTGATACAACTTTTGAATCGCTTTAGTCATAGAATATTCTGTCGCATATCATTACTCTGTTTGACGTGTGCGCCATGATTAAAACGAGTTGTGTTTTCTTGTACTGCTACCTTCACCGTCCTGGATTTATTGCGAAAACTATTGCGAATGTGAGATACCTTGGCAGCAATATTTCGCATTAATTTCTTCAGCTGGGTACTTGTTCACCCTGGCGCCTATATTACATTAAAAAACCAAATCCATCTCCACTGAGCTTCCTGGGGCAACAGCTGACAGCCACCCAGTTAAGAGTAAGTAAAACAGGAGCAGCGTCTAACTGTCAGTTAAGTTAGTAACGTAAAAGTTAAGCATGTTGGTAGCCCTTGTAAACTGAACTGAATTTCTATCAAATGTCACTTTAACAGGGCCAGGCTGTCGGGCATTATTATTTCTATTACTTTTATTTTTTAACTGGAATCTATTACATTTTGTGTTTGATCAAATGATTTAGATCAGTTCAACCTTGCATAAGAAGTTTCTTAATTTTAGAAAGTCGAACCAGTTTTGTTTATTTTATCAGAATTTTTTAATTTTTATGTTATTTTTTTTCCCTAAACAGGTGTGTATTTACTTCGACACCGCAGACTCGTAGCTTAAGCTGATGACAGTTGTCTTTCAGACACTTTCGACAACCGCTTCGTCACGCTGCATTTTTCTAAAAGAGCGAATTTTCGACCGACCTTGCGTTTTAATAAATAACCGATGTAATTTTGTTTGTAATAAATGTGAGATGATTTAGTTTTGAAACGTCGAATAGACTGCACACGCTGATACAACTTTTGAATCGCTTTAGTCATAGAATATTCTGTCGCATATCATTACTCTGTTTGACGTGTGCGCCATGATTAAAACGAGTTGTGTTTTCTTGTACTGCTACCTTCACCGTCCTGGATTTATTGCGAAAACTATTGCGAATGTGAGATACCTTGGCAGCAATATTTCGCATTAATTTCTTCAGCTGGGTACTTGTTCACCCTGGCGCCTATATTACATTAAAAAACCAAATCCATCTCCACTGAGCTTCCTGGGGCAACAGCTGACAGCCACCCAGTTAAGAGTAAGTAAAACAGGAGCAGCGTCTAACTGTCAGTTAAGTTAGTAACGTAAAAGTTAAGCATGTTGGTAGCCCTTGTAAACTGAACTGAATTTCTATCAAATGTCACTTTAACAGGGCCAGGCTGTCGGGCATTATTATTTCTATTACTTTTATTTTTTAACTGGAATCTATTACATTTTGTGTTTGATCAAATGATTTAGATCAGTTCAACCTTGCATAAGAAGTTTCTTAATTTTAGAAAGTCGAACCAGTTTTGTTTATTTTATCAGAATTTTTTAATTTTTATGTTATTTTTTTTCCCTAAACAGGTGTGTATTTACTTCGACACCGCAGACTCGTAGCTTAAGCTGATGACAGTTGTCTTTCAGACACTTTCGACAACCGCTTCGTCACGCTGCATTTTTCTAAAAGAGCGAATTTTCGACCGACCTTGCGTTTTAATAAATAACCGATGTAATTTTGTTTGTAATAAATGTGAGATGATTTAGTTTTGAAACGTCGAATAGACTGCACACGCTGATACAACTTTTGAATCGCTTTAGTCATAGAATATTCTGTCGCATATCATTACTCTGTTTGACGTGTGCGCCATGATTAAAACGAGTTGTGTTTTCTTGTACTGCTACCTTCACCGTCCTGGATTTATTGCGAAAACTATTGCGAATGTGAGATACCTTGGCAGCAATATTTCGCATTAATTTCTTCAGCTGGGTACTTGTTCACCCTGGCGCCTATATTACATTAAAAAACCAAATCCATCTCCACTGAGCTTCCTGGGGCAACAGCTGACAGCCACCCAGTTAAGAGTAAGTAAAACAGGAGCAGCGTCTAACTGTCAGTTAAGTTAGTAACGTAAAAGTTAAGCATGTTGGTAGCCCTTGTAAACTGAACTGAATTTCTATCAAATGTCACTTTAACAGGGCCAGGCTGTCGGGCATTATTATTTCTATTACTTTTATTTTTTAACTGGAATCTATTACATTTTGTGTTTGATCAAATGATTTAGATCAGTTCAACCTTGCATAAGAAGTTTCTTAATTTTAGAAAGTCGAACCAGTTTTGTTTATTTAATCAGAATTTTTTAATTTTTATGTTATTTTTTTCCCTAAACAGGTGTGTATTTACTTCGACACCTCAGACTCGTAGCTTAAGCTGATGACAGTTGTCTTTCAGACACTTTCGACAACCGCTTCGTCACGCTGCATTTTTCTAAAAGAGCGAATTTTCGACCGACCTTGCGTTTTAATAAATAACCGATGTAATTTTGTTTGTAATAAATGCGAGAAGATTTAGTTTTGAAACGTCGAATAGACTGCACCACACGCTGATACAACTTTTGAATCGCTTTAGTCATAGAATATTCGGCGACCTTCTGTCGCATATCATTACTCTGTTTGACGTGTGCGCCATGATTAAAACGAATTGTGTTTTCTTGTACTGCTACCTTCACCGTCCTGGATTTATTGCGAAAACTATTGCGAATGTGAGATACCTTGGCAGCAATATTTCGCATTAATTTCTTCAGCTGGGTACTTGTTCACCCTGGCGCCTATATTACATTAAAAAACCACATCCATCTCCACTGAGCTTCCTGGGGCAACAGCTGACAGCCACCCAGTTAAGAGTAAGTAAAACAGGAGCAGCGTCTAACTGTCAGTTAAGTTAGTAACGTAAAAGTTAAACATGTTGGTAGCCCTTGTAAACTGAACTGAATTTCTATCAAATGTCACTTTAACAGGGCCAGGCTGTCGGGCATTATAATTTCTATTACTTTTATTTTTTAACTGGAATCTATTACATTTTTAGGTAATTTACAATGTTGCCTGTCCTCTGTATTTATTCTGGAAGTCTTTCCTTATTTTTTTTAACATCTTTCTAACTTGTATCTTGTTACTTTCTTAACAATTCACGCCCTCGTTTGCGGAGGAGAGAGACACCGGGATGCCCACCAACACAACGACCTATTGTGGCAGTTTTTTCTTTGGTGTTGTAGTATGTGTGTAGAACAGATAAATTTGATATATTTCCACGCGCGCTGACGTATTTTTCGACAGAAGATATCGCCAAAAAAATGTCGCTTATTACACACACTATCATTACAGGGTAATGCAATTAAATTATGCGATATATGCGAAACAGACAAACGTTCCGCACCGTTCGGCTCGTTATTTCGGATATTCGTGTCAATAATATATCTTACTTTGTGAGTCCTCGGCCGGCATAAATACATGCAAAAGATGGCCGGTAAGTAAGCTGGCGATAAATCTTCCGCCGCATGCCTCAATCAATACTGCATGTCTTTTAATTGAAGCGAAATGAATAGGCTCTCCTCTTAACGGCTGTTCTGCGCCCTGCACCTGTTAGAATAAATCATTCCGACGTGCGTCGAGAATCCGTATCAGATTTTTATTCGGCACGTTGCCTGCACCTTTGCCGCGTTGTTTCGCGTGCGCCTCGATTTCTTTTTATTTCGTCCGCAATTATTTTTTTGCCGCACGCCGGCACAGAAATTCATTTCCGTAACGGCCTGATTAATTAACTTACCGCTACGGCCGGCGATGCACCGTCGTCGACGACGACTTTAGATAAGTTCCGTCAAATGAGCGCATTTAAATTCAGTTTGTTCTTGACGTTTCGAAACTGTTTGAATAAATTCCGAACGGGGCGCTGCGTTACAGGTGCGTGCGGATCGCAGCTGATTGATTCGATTCGGTGCGCGAGTCTATACTAACCAGAAGTCTGATAGATCGAATTAGACGAATTCATGAAGTATATCTCGTGAATGCCAATTAAAAATTAAGGCCAGAAACAATTACAGTTAGAACAATTAGGTTCCGAATAGTTTCTAAGAGAGTACTCAGGATAAACAGAAAAAAATCATTATGAAAGCAAATATTTTATATTGAAGGAAAACAGTTTTGAACTACACTGGCACATTTTATTTGTATTTAAAAAAAAATACCGAAGAAAAGAGGACTACAATAGCTCGTTGTGGTGGTGGGCATCCCGATGTCTCTCTCCTCTACAAACAAAGACAGATGCCGTCAGCCGACGGAAATTTAGTAATATTTAACTAATCAAACAGTTTGACAAACACATTAACTATAATTTTATGTATCACAAAACCGGACACTAAATAGCGCACAAACACTTAACGACGGCGAAACGTTAAGTGTTAAATGTAGAAACGTTACTCATTTTAAATACCTACGTGTCTTCTTTAGGCGATTTTATATCATTTTGTACTTACTTCATACATGCCCCGGGTTCTCTGTGAGGTTGTCAGGGAGGCGTTAAGCTAGCTATTCTGACATTGCCCGCTGAGGCTGCGTCCGACTTGTAGGTGTTTTCCTTCGACATTCGCCTTACAAACTGCGAAAAACAGAAAACCTAATTCTAAGGACACAGAATCAGACATATAAGTGCTCCCTCCATCTCTTACATAGAACCCATTGTACCAGGAGGGGATTCGAACCCACGTTCCATTTGAAATAAAAAAGTTGTGTCCAACACTATTTTGATTCAATCTGTATCGATGAAAATAATTTTATGTTGTAGACCTCTAACATTAAAAAACAAATTATGTTGAAATTTTTTTTGTATCTTCAGTAGTTACCGAGATATTGCCCGAGAACACATTGTTGGGACACCCTGTAGAAAGAAGCACCCCTGATCTACAGTGTTTTGTTTCTCACGTTGTTCGATTTGTTGGACCACTTTGATCTTAGTTCAATCGATTAATCGATAGAATTTTGTTTTTTTGCTTGTGATTTTCTTTAGATTTGTTTTTATTGACCGATAATGTTTTGTATGACAAAAATCTTTTAAACGGACGTTAATAATTATGGGTAATGTTTTGTTTTTCACGTGGATCGATTCGTTCGTCATATTGGCCTTATTTCGGCCATTTAATCGACTGTTTGTAGTTTTCGCCTCTGGCTTTCTCTGAGTTTATTTGTTCTTCGTCTTTACCCTTTCTTAAATAAATTGTTTTTCATATTCTTCGTTTTTCTCTCAATTTTTTTCATATCTACAATGTTTCGTTTTTCACATTGTTCGATTTGTTTGACTTTACTTCAATCGATTAATCGATAGACTTTTGGTTTGTTTCTTTTCTTTCGATTTCTCTTCATAGTGTTTCATTTTTCACGTCGACCGATTTGTTCGTCACTTTGGACTTATTTCGACCAATAAATCGACTCTTTCAGTCTTAATAAAGATGTGGGTACTTATTTGTAGAGACTGAAAATTGAGGCGCCATTCAGTTTAGGTACTGATTTTCTGGCATCTATAGAGGGACAATTTTTTGTAGAGACTGTAAAGAGAGATGCCATTCAATTCTGATGAAGATGGACAACCTTTTTGTGGAGGTTATTCAGTCTCGCTAAAGATGGACAGCTTTTTTTTAGACTGGAATAGAAGTGCTATCCAGTCCTAATAAAGAAGGAGAACTTCTTTGAAGAAACTGAAAAGAGGGACACCTTTCAGTCCTGTTGGAGAGGGACAACTTCTTTATAGAGACTGAAAACAGAGACGTCATTCAGTCCTAATAAAGATGGATACTTATCTGTGGAGACTGAAAATTGAGGGCGCCATTCAATTCAGGACTGATTTTCTTGCATCTGAAGAGGGACAATTTTTTATATAGACTGTAAAGAGAGATGCCATTCAATTCTGATGAAGATGGACAACTTTTTTGTGGAGGCTATTCAGTCTCGCTAAAGATGGACAACTTCTTTTTAGACTGGAATAGAACTGCTATCCAGTCCTAATAAAGAGGGACAACTTCTTTGAATAAACTGAAAAGAGAGACGCCTTTCAGTCCTGTTGGAGATGGACAACTTCTTTATAGAGACTGAAAACAGAGACGCCATTCAGTCCTAATAAAGATGGATACTTATCTGTGGAGACTGAAAATTGAGGGCGCCATTCAGTTCAGGACTGACTTTCTGGCTTCTAAAGAGGGACGTGTGTGCTATTCAGTGTCCGGTTAAAAGATTTTGTGATACATTTTTCATCGGACAAGAACCAACTTTAAATATAATTTTATGTTTTAATTGTATAAATTGCTGACATAATTCATATTTCGAATGAAATAACGCGACAATAAATTATCAACAATGAGAATCGTGGAAGTGAATTAAATCAAACTGCCGGGGCCGTACACGTCCAACTTTAAAATCCAATTAGCGCGAAATGATGACCGCTGCCCCCAAGTAAGAAAAAGTGCAAGAAGCCGACGATCATCTTAACAAATTGGGCAATTTTTGCCCGGCGAAGTGAAGCAGGATATATCACGCAAAAAAGGACCATCATTACCCTTTAATGGGGCCCCCTTCTTGGGCTACATTACACGTTAACAGTATATTTTTTTGACCTCATCCCGTAAGTGTTATAACACGTAATAAACAATAAAACTCGTTATAACAAGAAAAATAGATTTTTTTTAACTGCCACCTTCTGTAGACGTAACATAGAAACAACCCCTGCGTGCCTCGCAAGTCTCAAATTATCTACAACGCCGAGAAATGTTGTAACGGGTGAGAAAACGTTTTTTTCTTCTTCGCCCCGACGCCGACACGAAACCACGTAGGTAATAAAACTTAAAAGGTGTCTTAATAGACAAATTAGTCGGACCTACTCTTTAATTTCCGTCGTAAATTCGTTTTGCTTTATTTGGACACGCTGTGTTTGTTTCGATTAGATCGTTCGATAACGTTCACGTGCGGCAGCCACTCGTTTTCAGTTGTCTTATACGACACACTTTAAAACGAGCTTAATTAATATCAAAATATCAATTTTCTTTTTTTTTTTTCTAGGCGAAACAGACTGTACGTCACTAACGAGAACAGCTGTTGAAAACAGTACTTCATGAATAAGAGTGTGGCTTCTTCTTCTCGGCCAAACATCTTTGTTGTCGTTGGGATTTGTATTAATTCATTTTGAATCTGGACCTGCACCCCAACTACCCACATACACACTTCCATCTAACGCACGCGTGTTTCATAAAACGAATGCAGGTGTCCTTCGGCTGCCTGAAGGTCAGGCGAGCTGACGCGCGCCGTGTCGATCGTTCTGAAACAGCGTTACAATCATAATTTCTTTTCTATTTACCATGAACTTTTTTTAATACATATTATGAAATGTATTCAGAACTGCAACGGCAATCAAATTGTTAAATTCACTGCTGCAACTTGTTCTTTGTGAGCAAAGTTTTTAAAATAACGCCAAGCGATCATTTGGCTCATTCAGTATAATAAAAGAAACCTGCTGTATGGGCCCTGGCCCAATTATTTCATTCATAATTCATAAGTGAACATTACAGGATCAAAAAATTAAAATTTCAAGAGACGAAAGATCGAAGGTCAAGGTTAACCCAATCCAAGGCAAGAAATGGGGGAAGAAATCTTAAAACATTAAAATTTCAAGAGCCGAGGCTCAGGTAAAAGGTCAAGGTCAACCCAACCCACGTAAAAAAATATGGAAAAGATGAAACTCTCGACAGATTTCAAATTATAATAAACTAAACTCAAAAAAGTTAAAGCCCAAGGTCAAATGAAATTTATAGGTAAACCCAACCCAGTTATTCTATTCTTATTATTCTAATCAACTCGAGTAAAAAATTAAAACTTAAAAAATTAAAGGTCAAAGACAAGTGGAAATGTCAAGGTCAACCCACCTATCTAACCCAAGCAAACATTTTAAAAATGTAATAAATGAAAATGTTAAAATTTAAAACTCAAAATTTAAACAAACACACGAAGTAGGAACAGGGTCCTTGTTCTAAGGAGCACGATTGATTAGGCTCGGAATAACTTCTACAACATTTTCTGATGCTGCAGTATTGATGATGATGCTCTAGTATTTTCTTTTCAAATATACTAGATAGAATCAAACTCAAAACTCTAGAATAAATAATTGTAGAGATAAAACTGAATTAATTTATTACGAAATAGGATGCACCACAACCACACGAATTTTCGTATTCTGTACAGTTGTACAGGGCTTGACGATAACAAGGGCTGTTAAATTTGACCGTTTAGAAGAATGGTACCGACTATGTACATTTAAATTTGCCAACCTTATAGAAAACTTTTACAAATTAACAAATTAAATTCTGCTCAAATCGTCCAAATGCATACTGCCTTTGCTGTCACTCTAGTTACAGAAGTCAAGGCCACATCAAAGCAAAAGTATGACTGCTAGAGAGACACACTTGAAGTTGCGACATTTATATAGTCGAGTATTTAATTTATCAGGACCTTTTATGAACACCCTGTACAACGATTATGCATGTGCTATCAACTACACCTATAATAAACAGAACTATTCTGATTCTCGAAGGTTTAAAGATTCGACTCTAAACAAACAAGAAGTTTCGAGAGGAGAGAACTCTTTCGATAGTTTCTGACATACCACATACTGTATGTTTCATTTAGCGTTGAAAACTTAGTACGCCCGCCATTTGTCTTAAATCATCTGACTGTAAAGGAACTTTGTCTAAAAGTTATAGCTTCGCCTTTTTTCAAGTTCAAATGCAACAATTGAAAAAGTTACCGGTAGTTTCAGTTTCCAGTAACAAAAGTTACTGTTTGTTGCGTGTTTCCACACGGAGTGGTAAATATCAAAAGAAAATGGGAAATAAGTAGCAACATGCAGGAATAAAAAAGGAAGTTCCTTCAGTGTGTACGGTAACGCCTTGTAGCAATCAACAATCACATTGTGCTTGAACTTTTGAAGAATGATTTGTTTTAAAATATCTAGCAAAGTAAAATGGGATAGTGACCTCATTATTAAATTAATTGAAGTGTATAGAAGCTGTGAGTGTCTATGGATTCCTTCGGATAGTAAATACGAGTATAAGTGTAGAAATACAAAAGAAGATGCATAAAAAAAATATCACAATAGATAATAATTTTACAGCTAATAACAATTAAAGCTGCACAGTAGTGAGAAGCACGTCTTCTTCAGTCATGACTCTCAACAATATTATCTTGTTTCTTGGGTGTGTGTGTGTGTGTGTCCACACAAAATGTTTCCATAAGTTGACGAAAGCGATCAACAAAAAGTTCCTGTATGTTCCTCCAGTGTGTACTCAGCTTTAAATGGCACAGTAACTTTTGAAATACATACTATCTTGTTTTAAACTGATTATGTTGATTTTACTTTTTTGTACCTAATTATAAATAATTTATTTCTTTTAATATTGTGTGTGTGTGTATTAATTTTTTTATTAATACGTAAAAGTTGGTGGGCACTTAGAAAATTATCCGTTAAAGGCTTCGAAAGAGAAATTATTATTATTTTTAAATAAATGTAGTTCTTTTTTAATTACAAAATAATTAATTACATTTCATAAAAATTCAAATAGAGATCTAGGACTTTGGGCTCGAACCTTTGCCTTCTCCTTTGATTTTTGCTAAAACATTTTCAACGTTCAGTTTTCTCGTGTATTTATTTTACGTATTGAATTGTATTATTTTACAATTTTGAAATACGAGTGTATATTGAATACAATCACTATTTTTTGTGATGTGAAGTTTCATTTTCCGAATACGCTCCGCTGAAATGGATATGCGGTAGCAGCACATAATGAAACATCAGCTAACCTAGGATAGTGATATCCTATTTATTAATTAAATCACTAATTTAATTTCCTGTCAGTATATCAGCAGCAGCAGCAAATTCTACAGAATTTTCTGTGAAATTCAAAAATGTATAGAAGCTCCAAAGTAATTGCCAGAACTTTCTGGGACATTCAAGAACTTTCTGAGACATTGATTGGGAACATTGAGGTAATTACTAGAGCATACAAAAACTTTCGGGGGCATTCGGAATCTTTTTGAGACATTCAAAACTTTCTGGGGCATTCAAAAACTTTCTTGAACTTTCTAGATCAAACAAAACATTACAGTAATAGTAATTTTGAGGACATACAAAAAAGTTTGGAAGCGTCGAGGTAATTTCTAGGACTTTCTGGGACATTCAAAAACTTTCTGAAACATTGATTGGGAACATTGAGGTAATTACTAGAGCATTCAAAAACTTTCGGGGGCATTCAGAAACTTTTTGAGACATTAAGAAACCTTGTGGGGCATTCAAAAACTTTCTGAGACATTAAGAATCCTTGTGGGGCATTCAAAAACTTTCTGAGACATTGATTGGGAACATTGAGGTAATCACTACAGCATTCAAAAACTTTCGGAGGCATTCAGAAACTTTTTGAGACATTCAAAAACTTTCTGGGGCATTCAAAAACTTTCTTGAACTTTCTAGATCAAACAAAACATTACAGTAATAGTAATTTTGAGGACATACAAAAAAGTTTGGAATCGTCGAGGTAATTTCTAGGACTTTCTGGGACGTTCAAAAACTTTCTGAGACATTAAGAAACCTTGTGGGGCATTCAAAAACTTTCTGAGACATTGATTGGGAAGATTGAGGTAATTACTAGAGCATTCAAAAACTCTCGGGAGCATTCAGAAACTTTTTGAGACATTCAAAAACTTTCTTGAACTTTCTAGATCAAACAAAACATTACAGTAATAGTAATTTTGAGGACATACAAAAAAGTTTGGAAGCGTCGAGGTAATTTCTAGGACTTTCTGGGACGTTCGAAAACTTTCTGAGACATTAAGAAACCTTGTGGGGCATTCAAAAATTTTCTCGGTCATTCAGAAACTTTCTTGGACATAAAGAAACTTTCTTGAACTTTCTATAATTATACAGGGTGTTAGGTTATTGCGTGGATCAATTAAAACTGGGTGTCAAATGGAATCAGAAAGTACCTAGACATGATAGATTTTCGGGACATTTTGAAAAAAATGCAAAAAAGAGCGAGCTATTGAGGACTGCTGATAGTACTTACGGAGTGAGCCCCTATTAAAGCGGATGTCTCTTGCCCGTTGCACAATTGCAATAATTGTTAGACGATTCGACGCTGGGGATACTGCCGCCGATGTCTACGCACTGCAGCACGTGCATTTCACCTACATTCTCCCTACGTTAGAATAATGTCAACAATTTCGTTATTTGTGTAAGCTGACCCTGACCTAGCACTGACCCGCACACTTCGAAATCTGTTGAGAAACTGAACGTGCGTTATTTGCTTGTAGTAAAACATTTGTACCTGTAGGTACATTTCACAGATGGCGGCGCTAATTTTCCGAAGAAAAAATTATTTCACAACAATAAACAAAATAATAAAAATGTCGCTTTAAAAGTGACTTCATAAATATTTTAATTTTTTGTTTCAATAAATTTGAATTTCCCGCGGAAATTTTCAATAGCATTTATAACAAATTTCATAGATGGCGGCACTGGTTTCATAAAAAAAAAACTAATAACGCACAAATGACTGTTGCTTGCTGATTGACTTTTCCTTATATTTTAAATTTGCCGCTGAAATTTCCAAAATTTCCAGTAAAATAATCAAATTGACACTAAGTTTTGAGGTTAGGTATTTTAATCATGCAGGTGGCAGCAATGATTCCCTCCCCCCTCCCCAAAAAAAGAAAAACTGATAATAAAAGCGTTGCTTTAAAAGCGTTTACATAAATATTTTAATTTCTTATTTCAATAAATTTGAATTTCCCGCGGAAAATTTCAATAGCATTTATAACAAATTCCATAGATGGCAGCACTGGTTTCATAATAAAAGACTAACGCACAAATGATTGTTGCTTACTGATAGACTTTCATTTAAAGGATTAATGTCCTGTGAATTTATTCCGGTGGTCTTTTCTTACTTTTTATGTTTATAGAACAGAGAGACATCGGGATGCCCACTAACACAACGACCTCTTGCGGTACGTATTTAGAAAGAGAGTAAAAGCCTGACTTCTTTTGTTTTTCCGAGGTCTTTCCGCTTACCTTTTTCTGATTACGCAACAATCTGGCTCTGACTATTTATGGACTAAAGTTTTCGCAACCGTTTAAATATTAAATTACTTGATTTCTTTTGTTTCTCTGAGGGCCGCCTTGAAAATTTGCTTACGCCTTTCTGATGGTTCGATTACTCAAGAATCCGGCTTTGACTATTTATGGGCTAAAAGTTTCGCGGCCATTTTAATATTAATTTACCTGATTTCTTTGTTTCTCTGAGGCCCCCAATGAGTATGAGACTTGAAGACTTGCTTACAGTCTTACGATGGTCCGATTAGTCAAGAATCTGGCTCTGACTATTTATGGACTCAAATTGTCATGGTCATTTTAATATTAATTTGCGTGATTTCTTTTGTTTTTCTGAGACGTCGATCGAGTGGGAAACTTAAAGAATTGTTTACGCTCTTCCGGTGGACTGATTATGCTTGAATTCGGCTTCAACTATTTATGGACTAAATTCTTCTGTGTCGAGGAAAATGCGTCGAGTTTTCGGAACCCGATTTTTTTCGTTTTTCTAAGGCCTCGATTAGACTCTTGCTTCCGCTAGGCTGATTACGCAAGAATCTGGCTGTGACTATTTATGGACTGTAGTTTTCGCGGCCGTTTAAATATTAATTTACCTGTTCTGTTTAGTTTCTCTGAGGCCTCTATTGATTGTGAGACTTGAAGACTTGCTTGAATTCTTCTGAGAATCCGATTACTCAAGAATCCGGGACTGGCTAATTATGGACTAAAATTTTCGCGGCCATTTTAATAATGACTTGCGTGATTTCTTTCGTTTTTCAGAGACCGTGATTTAGTGTGAGACTCGCTTACGTTCCGGTGAACTGATTACGCTTGAATTCGGCTCCGACTATTTATGGACTAAATTCTTCCATGTCGTTTTCGGGGCCATTTAAAAATTTGCCCGATTTCTTTTCGATTAGACTCTTGCGGTAACCTTCTTTCGGTGGGCTGATTACGCAAGGATCTGGCTCTGACTATTTATGGACTAAAGTTTTCGGGGCCTTTTAAATATTAATTTACCGGATTTCTTTTGTTTCACTAAGGCCCCCAATGAGTGTGGGACTTGAAGACTTGCTTACGTTCTTCTGATGGTCCGATTACTCAAGAATCCGGCTGTGACAATTTATGGGCTACGATTTTCGGGGCCATTTTAATATTAATTTGCGTGATTTCTTTTGTTTTTCTGAGATGCCAATTGAGCGTGAAACTTACAGAATTCCTTACGTTTTTTCCGGTGGACTGATTACGCTTGAATTCGGCTCTGACTATTTATGGACGAGATTCTTTTCTGTCGAGGAAAATGCGTTGAGATTTCTGGGCCTAATTTCTTTCGTTTTTCTGAGGCGTCGATTGGATTCTTGCTTACCTTCTTCTTCTGCTGATTACGCAAGAATCTGCCTTTGACTATTGTCGCGTTAAAAAAGAGAATTAGAATTAAAATTTAAATTTATGAATTACGTAAAAAAATTTGATATGAAAGTTGTACAAATTTTTCTAAAGTTTCGAACGCCATTATCTAAAAAAACAATTGAACAATGCGTTACCAAGATACGAATCAAAGTTACACTTTTTTCAACGGAACACCCTGTATATTATTGCATTTTTGGATTCTACGCCAAATGATGGGTCGCATCATGGGTTTTATTATTATTATTATATTATTATTCGTTTATTCGTTTAGAATAAAGATTATTCGTTTTCGAGTTACTAAGGATTTTGTTAAAACGTAAACACCCCCTCTTACCTCCTTTATTTTTGAATATAGAGAAAAGTTTTGATATGAAAGTTGAACAAATTTCTCCAAAGTTTCGAACGCCATCATCTAAAAAACAATTGAACATTGCATTACCAAGATACGAATCGAAGTTACGCTTTTCTCAATGGAACACCCTGTATAACATTGCATTTTTGGATTGTGCGTGAAATTTTGATCTGATTTGATGGATCGCACCATGGGTCTGAGACTATTACTTTTCGAGTTACTAAGCATTTTGTTAAAATGTAAATATCCCCTCTTATCTCCTTTGTTTTTGAACATAGAAAAAAAGTTTTGATATGAAAGTTGTACAAATTTCTCCAAAGTTTCGAACGCCATTATCTAAAAAACAATTGAACATTGCGTTATGAAGATACGAATCGAAGTTCACTTTTTTCAATGGAACACCCTGTATATTATGGCAATTTTGGGTTCTACGCTAAATTTTAACCTGATTTGATGGGTCGCACCATGGGTCTGAGACTATTACTTTTCGAGTTACTAAGGATTTTGTTAAAATGTAAATACCCCGTCTTATCTCCTTTGTTTTTGAATATAGAAAAAAAAAAATTGATATGAAAGTTGTACAAATTTTTCCAAAGTTTCGAACGCCATTATCTAAAAAACAATTGAACATTGCGTTATGAAGATACGAATCGAAGTTCACTTTTTTCAATGGAACACCCTGTATATTATGGCAATTTTGGGTTCTACGCTAAATTTTAACCTGATTTGATGGGTCGCACCATGGGTCTGAGACTATTACTTTTCGAGTTACTAAGGATTTTGTTAAAATGTAAATACCCCGTCTTATCTCCTTTGTTTTTGAATATAGAAAAAAAAATTGATATGAAAGTTGTACAAATTTTTCCAAAGTTTCGAACGCCATTATCTAAAAAACAATTGAACATTGCGTTATGAAGATACGAATCGAAGTTCACTTTTTTCAATGGAACACCCTGTATATTATGGCAATTTTGGGTTCTACGCTAAATTTTAACCTGATTTGATGGGTCGCACCATGGGTCTGAGACTATTACTTTTCGAGTTACTAAGGATTTTGTTAAAATGTAAATACCCCGTCTTATCTCCTTTGTTTTTGAATATAGAAAAAAAAAATTGATATGAAAGTTGTACAAATTTTTCCAAAGTTTCGAACGCCATTATCTAAAAAACAATTGAACATTGCGTTATGAAGATACGAATCGAAGTTCACTTTTTTCAATGGAACACCCTGTATATTATGGCAATTTTGGGTTCTACGCTAAATTTTAACCTGATTTGATGGGTCGCACCATGGGTCTGAGACTATTACTTTTCGAGTTACTAAGGATTTTGTTAAAATGTAAATACCCCGTCTTATCTCCTTTGTTTTTGAATATAGAAAAAAAAAATTGATATGAAAGTTGTACAAATTTTTCCAAAGTTTCGAACGCCATTATCTAAAAAACAATTGAACATTGCGTTATGAAGATACGAATCGAAGTTCACTTTTTTCAATGGAACACCCTGTATATTATGGCAATTTTGGGTTCTACGGTAAATTTTAACCTGATTTGATGGGTCGCACCATGGGTCTGAGACTATTACTTTTCGAGTTACTAAGGATTTTGTTAAAATGTAAATACCCCGTCTTATCTCCTTTGTTTTTGAATATAGAAAAAAAAATTGATATGAAAGTTGTACAAATTTTTCCAAAGTTTCGAACGCCATTATCTAAAAAACAATTGAACATTGCGTTATGAAGATACGAATCGAAGTTCACTTTTTTCAATGGAACACCCTGTATATTATGGCAATTTTGGGTTCTACGCTAAATTTTAACCTGATTTGATGGGTCGCACCATGGGTCTGAGACTATTACTTTTCGAGTTACTAAGGATTTTGTTAAAATGTAAATACCCCGTCTTATCTCCTTTGTTTTTGAATATAGAAAAAAAAAAATTGATATGAAAGTTGTACAAATTTTTCCAAAGTTTCGAACGCCATTATCTAAAAAACAATTGAACATTGCGTTATGAAGATACGAATCGAAGTTCACTTTTTTCAATGGAACACCCTGTATATTATTGCAATTTTGGGTTCTACGCCAAATTTTAACTTGATTTGATGGGTCGCACCATGGGTCTGAGACTATTACTTTTCGAGTTACTAAGGATTTTGTTAAAATGTAAATACCCCGTCTTATCTCCTTTGTTTTAGAATATAGAAAAAAAAAATTGATATGAAAGTTGTACAAATTTTTCCAAAGTTTCGAACGCCATTATCTAAAAAACAATTGAACATTGCGTTATGAAGATACGAATCGAAGTTCACTTTTTTCAATGGAACACCCTGTATATTATTGCAATTTTGGGTTCTACGCCAAATTTTAACTTGATTTGATGGGTCGCACCATGGGTCTGAGACTATTACTTTTCGAGTTACTAAGGATTTTGTAAAATTTTGTAAAATTACGAGAATTACTATTAGTTAATTTTATTTAAATCTATCTAAACTTAGTCCTTTTAAATTATAAATTATCCTAACGTTCCTCACTTATCTTTAACTTATAAACTTATTTGATCTAACCTTAATCTTAGCTTTACTTTACTTTTACTAATGCTTACTTCTTAACACTCTCTACATGACTGACTAATTAATTAATCTAATAATAATACTACTGATTCTGATGCCTGTCTACCTGCGGGTCGATCTTTTATACATTTCTTAAATTTACGTCACAATTGGTCCCTGGTGGCTGGGGGTTCAGTCCAAAGTACAAAGTTCTAAAAGGTGTCAGCATCAATTGACCCTTGCCAAATTTGTTTTCTTAAAACGTTCTAATAGCCTCGATCTTAATTGGCACATGTAAACAACACACTTACATTCCGCAGAGCCTTGCATTTATGCGTAAGTGAAATGCGAGCATGTGTAACGCGGCTTTGTCCTACTAAACTTCAATGGGTGCTGATCCCGCATAATTTTGAAATGCACATAATTACGAAACGAATTTAAATTTACTTATTTTCCCAGATAATGACATCGTGACACTATTTATGGGCTAAAGTCTTCGCGGGATGCCCACTAACACAACGAGCGACTGTGGCCCTCTTTTCTTCGGTATCATTCGGTTTCGTTGTATGTGTGTGGAACAAAGAAAGAGAAAGCCAGCGCATGTTTTCTTCGATACATATAAAATGCAGTTCAGAACTCCAACGGGAATCTTTGTAAAATTGGATTTAGTCTTCATATTTTCGGACGTTCTCCGCGTATTAAAAACTTACGACGTTACTAGATGAAGCCGTGAACATCGTCATGCATAAATTGATTAATGTCTCTAGTCGCCGTCGTAAAGCTTGCGGAATCGGCCCCCCGAGCGTTCAGCTTCCCATTGTCCGGCCATAATTTCCGACGGGGGACGTTTAAATTAATTACCGCACGCGATAAAACGCGTCAGTAAATTGTGTCAAGTACGAATCGAAAAGAAAGAAGGGGAGGGGGGGGGGTCCGTTCGGTTCACCTTGCTCAATATTTAATGCGTGAATCAAGGCGGCCGGAGGCGGCGGCAGATGCTGCTGCTGCCACTGCCGGTGCTGTCGGATTCCTGGAACGGTTCGGCTCATTGAATGGTCACTTTTGCGTGGTAATTTTAGTTGTTTATTTTAATTTTATGGCGCTGCGAACGCACGGGCGATTAAATCTTATCTGACTGGACGTGCTTCCGGTTACGTTGGGACATGGGACATTTCAATGGAACTTTTTATGAGCGATTTTTTTTATATTGAAAGCTTCGCATTCTTCTACCCTTAGATACATACTAAGGGCGACACTTTCTTACGGATTTTTACACGGATGTACGTATGGTTGCCTTTCGTGACTTTTGCTAGGCGCTGCATTGGGCGCGGGCGGTGGCACGGAGTCAGGACGAAGAAGTTGCCTAAGTGGAAGGCGCAGGGACTCAAAATTATAATTTTTTTCTCTCCGATTGGAAGTAATTTAAAACGAAATCGTACGAGGAAGAATAAGTATGGATTAAAATTTATTATATCCGACGAGTTGCATCGCAGTGAAAAAAAGAGCATCGTCGACGAGAAGAAATTCAGAGAACATTGAAGATGTGCGCGCGCGATAAGCATATTAAAAATTGATGTCCTTATAGAAAATGCAGAAAAATCTGTGGGGACATCTCGTACGTCGCCGGAGAATAAATTGCTGCGCTCCGGATTGGCGCAAAAAGCACATAAGGAATTCCGCGGGCAGCGCAATAACTTTATTCTACGCTCTCGAAATCAATATAAGATATGACATGGATATGTCGAGGGGGGGAAAAAAAGGGACCACACGTCGCGAGCCTCCGTCAGGAAGCTGAAAGCGATTCACCGTGATATCGAAGGAAGAGCACATGAAAAAGTCGTCCTCGCCAAACATCGCAAGCTCATACTGTGACGGAATACATATCGGTATTAATGTGTCGTACATTTTATGTATTTCGTTTAAAAATCGAATCCCTATCTTATTAACTAACAGTAATTCGCGTTTAATTGCGCCGAGCCCCTTATGGCGACGAATGTTAATGCGCCGCTTGCATTTCAATCGAATTTATAAACGTTGTTGAAAGTAACCGAAAAGAAATTACAATCGTGTATAAAGCCAAGCGTGTATTCGACCTAAAACATATTATAAGTACATTAAGTTATATATACAGGGTGACCGACAGAATGCGAAATAGAACGTGACGATACGTCTCTGGTTAAGGAAGAGCAGCTCATCAAAAAAGCCGGCACTATGCAAGAGTAAGAGCGGATGATCTTGGAAAATCACGATGACTCATGGGGCAAGATTTTTCGTAATCGGAATTTCCGGTGTAAACCGTATAGTAGCCCACATGCAAGATTTTTCGTGATCGGAATTTCCGGTATAAAATTTATTGACGCAGAACGCTTCTGCGTCCCTTAAAGTCAAATTGGGAAATGTCAGATGAAATTTATCTCGAATGATATACAGCGTGGACACCGAGAAATGAAGATGGTCTAAGAGTAAAGTGCCCTTATTTTACAGGATGCAAGAAAATGTCATGAGAATAAGTCGTTCAGAATTTAAAGCTGCAGCTAAATATGAAATTAGAGCCTCCTCTCTCTGAAAAATAAAAAAAAATCACAATTTATCGTGAATCACTCTTTATACACACTGCATTAGGCGATACTGGTGGGATTGAAGTGTCCGCCAAAATATTATGAATAGAAAAAACACGAAAGTCGTTCTTATTTTTCAATTACTTCATTTGGTTATGAGTGATTATTTCAGTACGTTCCGCTTTCTTGTCGAAAACTTTTTGAAAGACTCTGTATATGATCCAGGAAAATCACGATGACTCATAGGGTAAGTAGTCCACGTGCAAGATTTTTCGTAATCGGAATTTCCGGTATAAAATTTATTGACGCAGAACGCTTCTGCGTCCCTTAAAGTCAAATTGGGAAATGCCAGATGAAATTTATCTCGAATGATATACAGCGTGGACACCGAGAAATGAAGATGGTCTAAGAGTAAAGTGCCCTTATTTTACAGGATACAAGAAAATGCCATGAGAATAAGTCGTCCAGAATTTAAAGCTACAGCTGAATATGAAATTAGAGCCTCCTCTCTCTGAAAAGTAAAAAAAATCACAATTTATCGTGAATCACTCTTTATACACACTGCATTAGGCGATACTGGTGGGATTAAAGTGTCCGCCAAAATATTATGAATAGAAAAAACACGAAACTTGTTCTTATTTTTCAATTATGTACTTCATTTGGTTATGAGTGATTATTTCAGTACGTTCCGCTTTCTTGTCGAAAACTTTTTGAAAGACTCTGTATAATATTCCAGGAAAATCACGATGACTCATAGGGTAAGTAGTCCACGTGCAAGATTTTTCGTAATCGGAATTTCCGGTATAAAATTTATTGACGCAGAACGCTTCTGCGTCCCTTAAAGTCATATTGGGAAATGTCAGATGAAATTTATCTCGAATGATATACAGCGTGGACACCGAGAAATGAAGATTGTCTAAGAGTAAAGTGCCCTTATTTTACAGGATACAAGAAAATGCCATGAGAATAAGTCGTCCAGAATTTAAAGCTACAGCTGAATATGAAATTAGAGCCTCCTCTCTCTGAAAAATAAAAAAAATCACAATTTATCGTGAATCACTCTTTATACACACTGCATTAGGCGATACTGGTGGGATTAAAGTGTCCGCCAAAATATTATGAATAGAAAAAACACGAGAATCGTTTTTATTTTTCAATTACTTCATTTGGTTATGAGTGATTATTTCAGTACGTTGTCGAACACTTTTTGAAAGACACTGTATATGATCTTGGAAAATCACGATGACTCATGGGGCAAGATTTTTCGTAATCGGAATTTCCGGTGTAAACCATATAGTAGCCCACGTGCAAGATTTTTCGTAATCGGAATTTCCGGTATAAAATTTATTGACGCAAAACGCTTCTGCGTCCCTTAAAGTCAAATTGGGAAATGCCAGATGAAATTTATCTCGAATGGTATACAGCGTGGACACCGAGAAGTGAAGATTGTCTAAGAGTAAAGTGCCCTTATTTTACAGGATACAAGAAAATGCCATGAGAATAAGTCGTCCAGAATTTAAAGCTACAGCTAAATGTGAAATTAGAACCTCCTCTCTCTGAAAAATAGAAAAAATCACAATTTATCGTGAATCACTCTTTATACACACTGCATTAGGCGATACTGGTGGGATTGAAGTGTCCGCCAAAATATTATGAATAGAAAAAACACGAAAGTCGTTCTTATTTTTCAATTACTTCATTTGGTTATGAGTGATTATTTCAGTACGTTCCGCTTTCTTGTCGAAAACTTTTTGAAAGACTCTGTATATGATCCAGGAAAATCACGATGACTCATAGGGTAAGTAGTCCACGTGCAAGATTTTTCGTAATCGGAATTTCCGGTATAAAATTTATTGACGCAGAACGCTTCTGCGTCCCTTAAAGTCAAATTGGGAAGTGCCAGATGAAATTTATCTCGAATGATATACAGCGTGGACACCGAGAAATGAAGATTGTCTAAGAGTAAAGTGCCCTTATTTTACAGGATGCAAGAAAATGCCATGAGAATAAGTCGTTCAGAATTTAGAGCTACAGCTAAATATGAAATTAGAGCCTCCTCTCTCTGAAAAATAAAAAAAAACACAATTTATCGTGAATCACTCTTTATACACACTGCATTAGGCGATACTGGTGGGATTAAAGTGTCCGCCAAAATATTATGAATAGAAAAAACACGAGAATCGTTTTTATTTTTCAATTACTTCATTTGGTTATGAGTGATTATTTCAGTACGTTGTCGAACACTTTTTGAAAGACACTGTATATGATCTTGGAAAATCACGATGACTCATGGGGCAAGATTTTTCGTAATCGGAATTTCCGGTGTAAACCATATAGTAGCCCACGTGCAAGATTTTTCGTAATCGGAATTTCCGGTATAAAATTTATTGACGCAAAACGCTTCTGCGTCCCTTAAAGTCAAATTGGGAAGTGCCAGATGAAATTTATCTCGAATGATATACAGCGTGGACACCGAGAAATGAAGATTGTCTAAGAGTAAAGTGCCCTTATTTTACAGGATACAAGAAAATGTCATGAGAATAAGTCGTCCAGAATTTAAAGCTACAGCCAAATATGAAATTAGAGCCTCCTCTCTCTGAAAAATAAAAAAAATCACAATTTATCGTGAATCACTGCATTAGGCGATACTGGTGGGATTGAAGTGTCCGCCAAAATATTATGAATAGAAAAAACACGAAAGTCGTTCTTATTTTTCAATTACTTCATCTGGTTATGAGTGACTATTTCAGTACGTTGTCGAACACTTTTTGAAAGACACTGTATATGATCTTGGAAAATCACGATGACTCATGGGGCAAGATTTTTCGTAATCGGAATTTCCGGTGTAAACCATAGAGTAGCCCACGTGCAAGATTTCTTGTAACCGGAATTTCCGGTATAAACCACATAGTAGTCCACATGCAAGATTTTTCGTTTTCGTCACTGTTTTTTTTTCCTTATTCATTTCGATTCTCTTTTGTTTATTTTTGTCGAATTAACGTTGTCTTATTTATCACTCATTTCTCTATTTCTTTGCAGATTTCATAATTTTGTTTGTCTTTTGTTTTCGTATTCTAAAACTTCGTATTTTAAAGAAATTTTAACAAATTTTTTTCAAACTAGCTTTTTGAAATTAGTCAAGCCATCATCGTCTTCTTCTTCTTCTGATCTATCACCGCGCCGAATTAATTTATTTCATTTTTAACATTACACAGAAGATCGACGTTTTTGTTTTGATTTCCGCTCAATTTCTTCTTCGAATTTTGACTTTCTCTTTTGATTTCTGGTCAGGTTTGTATCATTTGACGTGTTTTGAATTTTGTTCATCTTTTTCATCGTGTTTCATTGTCTTCTTCTTCTTCTTCTGGGGGGCTATCATCGTAGAGTCAATTTATATTTAACATTCTCCGGAAGATCGACGTTTTTCTTTTGATTTCCGTTCAATTTCTTCTTCGAATTTCGATATCTTACGGTCGATCTTCTTTCGTCTTTGATTCACCTTATCCTTCATACTTCCAAGTTTCGCTTTTCTTTTTTTTTCTTTTGTTGAATTTCATCAAGATTTTTCGTAATCGGTATTTCCGGTATAAACCATATAGTAGCCCACATGTAAGATTTTTCCTAATCGGAATTTCCGGTATAAACCATATAAAGGGTGGCTCAGTTTCATGCGAACAAAGAAATTATTGCTACTTAGGTCTGTGGTTTGATTAAAATTTTGATAAAAGAGTGAGGATACAAACTAGGAGAGCCTAGTGTCTCGACGAAGCCTTGTAAAATTGATAAATTTGGAAGCAACGGATGATTCATCTCCTTTCTTTTATTATTTTTTTAAGCACAACTAATAAGAAAATAATTGCGGTCGCAACATTTGCAGCGGTCCATCCGAATTACGCGCAAGCTGCTTATTAAAAGTTCAATGTAAAAAATATGGTAAATAGTTCAATTTCGGGTGAAATTGCTCCGGGAATAACGACATGTAAATGGAACCCATAAAGGCGAAACGCGAAGTTGCACATTTCGATGCGCCTTAATCGTCGGTTATTGGGCACTGATTAATTTAGTGTGATTCTTCACGACACCTATACGATCATCAGGGCGTAATTTCGACAGGATAAGGACTCGGAAAATTAATTAAAATTAGAAATGCCGAAATTGCGGAAGCCCGCGGTTTTCTTTTTAAATATAAAAAAGAGAAGAAAAATGAAATTAGACGCTCATAACTCAGGGCCCCGTTACGACGAAAAAAAGGCCCGTCCAATTATAATTATTATTATTATTATAATCAGTCCGGCCCACATAAAGTCGGGGCAACATATACCCAAACGATGCATGATTTACGGCTTGCTCATTAGCGCGTGTTTAGTAAAAATTAATTGCAGTAAATTGCAAGAGACAAGGCAGGTACAACAACAATTATTGCTAGGGTATTTGCATATTCCCTATTCAGAGACTTTGATGTATTGCCAACCATCGCATCGATGCGAGCGTCGTTAAGTTCCAGCGCATCCGACAATCTCCAGAAAAATTGCACACACAGTATTACATTCAGGCATGTCCTGTTTACTTTTCTTTTTTCTTTTATCCGTTTATACACAGTCAAGTCTCCACGATACATTTCTTTCTTAACAATCTGCTCCCTAATATTATTAGGGTGGTTATTAGGCTAATAACCACTTTTTATAGCAAGATTGTTGCTACGCAATAAAAAAAAATGGATTTAACCGAGTGTTAAACATGTTCGTATTTAAAAAAATGAAATTTCTAATGCTCATCTTTTTAATGTTTAACACAACGATTTTTTTCTAGATTTAGCCGTGTTAAATATGTTAGCATTAAACGAAAGAAAATGGCTTTCTGGATTTAGCCACGTGTTAAACTTGTTTACATTAAACAAAATAAAATACTTAACGCCCGGCTCTTCAATGTTTAATGCCACGATCCTTTTCTGAAGTGTTAAACATGTCTGTATTTTAAACAAAATAAAATGTATACCAGCCGCCATTCGAGTTTAGCCACATGTTAAACAAGTTTGCATTAAACAAAATGAAATTTCGAATGCGCACCTCTTCGATGTTTAATGCACCGGTTTTTTTCTGGATTTCGCCACGTGTTAAACATGTTTGTATTAAACAAAATACGTAGAATATTTAACGCTTGGTTCTTTTTTGAATTTAGCCACGTGTTTGTATTAAGAACAAGATACATCAAATATCTAACGTGTTAAACATGTTTATATTCAACGAAATAAAATACATAACGGCCGGATTTTCGATGTTTAGTGCAAGGATTTCTTTTGGATTCGGCCCTGCGTTTAACACATTTGTATTTTGGTTTCTTCTGGATTCAGTCGGTGTTAAATTTACTTGTATTAAACAAAATTAAAAAAAAACTAACGCGCGGTTTTCGATTTGTTCTGGATCTAACCACCGTGTTTGTATTTAACGAAGTAAACCGTTTAACGAACAGTTTTCGATATTTTTCTGGATTTAGCAAAGTGTGAAACATGTTTGTAATAAACAAAATAAAATATCTAATGATTGGCTTTCGATTTTTTCTGGATTTCGCCGCGTGTTAAACATGTTTGTATTAAACAAAATTCATAAGTTTTTTGATGTTTTTTTCCTAGATTTAACCATGTGTTAAGTATACTTGTTGTATTAAACGGTTTTCGATTTGCTCTGGATTTAGCCACGTGTTAAACTTGTTTGTGTTCACTTTACGTACTGCCAACTTTTCCAGAAACTAGACGACTCTGTCAGCGAACATTGTTATTTATGAATGTGTATGAGTATAGTCGTTGTGTTCAGTGATGCGTTACGTTCCTCTGCATTGAAATGTCGGACTTAGCGCAGAGCTCTCTAGGGCTCTTCCAAGATTTTTTTTATCGATTGTGTACTTCTTGCTTTAATCTTACATCTATAGTCATCTCAGTTTGGTAGCGGTTTTATTGCCCTGCCAAAAAAGCGACAGAAAGGCGACCGCAGGCCGGTCTCTTTGAAGTTGTTTTTTATAGCAAGATCATAAAACCGATAGAAAACTTGGACGACTATACTTAGTTGTTTTTCCCTCTTCATTCTCTTCTGTCTATATATATTTTGTCTCGATTGCTTAAGTGTTAAGCAATTGAAGAGCTTTTCAATGTAAGGCTTATTGTTTCAGTTAATTGTTTAATTATTTCTTCCTACTTCGGGGTCCCCCCCCCCTCTACCTTCGTCAACTCTCCTTATCAATCTGCTTCTATCGGTTTTCGTGATGTTGTATCTAACCCTCTTATGCCTCTCAACGTGAAGTTGGTCCCAATTTGGGTTTCCTTTTGCAAGCAGAGCGTGTGTCCACGTGGGTAGTAACTAAGACAATGAGTGGGAAGAAATAATAAAAGAAGAGACAGCTGCCAAGAACTTTAGGGATGGGAGTCGAATGAAAGAAGTTGGAAAGGAGATTTGGACTGAAGATCCAGACCATTGGAGCCTAAGGCAATAAGTGAAGTTGGTCCCAATTTGGGTTTCCTTTTGCGAGCAGAGCGTGTGTCCACGTGGGTAGTAACTAAGACAATGAGTGGGAAGAAAGAATAAAAGAAGAGGCAGCTGCCAAGAACTTTAGGGATGGGAGTCGAATGAAAGAAGTTAGAAAGGAGATTTGGACTGAAGATCCAGACCATTGGAGCCTAAGGCAATAAGTGAAGTTGGTCCCAATTTGGGTTTCCTTTTGCAAGCAGAGCGTGTGTCCATGTGGGTAGTAACTAAGACAATGAGTGGGAAGAAATCATAAAAGAAGAGACAGCCGCCAAGAACTTTAGGGACGGGAGTCGAATGAAAGAAGTTAAAAAGGAGATTTGGACTGAAGATCCAGACCATTGGAGCCTAAGGCAATAAGTGAAGTTGGTCCCAATTTGGGTTTCCTTTTGCGAGCAGAGCGTGTGTCCACGTGGGTAGTAACTAAGACAATGAGTGGGAAGAAAGAATAAAAGAAGAGGCAGCTGCCAAGAACTTTAGGGATGGGAGTCGAATGAAAGAAGTTAGAAAGGAGATTTGGACTGAAGATTCAGACCATTGGAGCCTAAGGCAATAAGTGAAGTTGGTCCCAATTTGGGTTTCCTTTTGCAAGCAGAGCGTGTGTCCATGTGGGTAGTAACTAAGACAATGAGTGGGAAGAAATAATAAAAGAAGAGACAGCTGCCGAGAACTTTAGGGATGGAAGTCGAATGAAAGAAGTTAGAAAGGAGATTTGGACTGAAGATCCAGACCATTGGAGCCTAAGGCAATAAGTGGGTTACCAAAGAAAGCGAGAGGGTTAAAAAAAGAAGGAGGCTTCTGTGAAGAGTTTTGCGGATGGAAGTCCATTGAAGGAAGTCTCAAAATAAGCTAGCAGCAGAAAGGAGATTTGGGGCTAGATTCGGAGCGGAAGAAGAAAAAATGGAGAGAACTGAAGATCCAGACCATTGGAGCTAAGGCCATAGGCGGATTACCAAAAAAGCGAGAGGGTTAAAAAAAAGGAGGAGACTTCTGCGGATGGGAGTCCATTGAAGGAAGCTTCAAAATAGTTAGCAGTAAGAAGGAGATTTGGGGATATCGGCGATAAAGAAAGGAGAAGAAAGTTGGTGGGGCTTTCCCTATCCTCTCTCCTTCTTTGTCAACTCTCAACTCTCCTCACCAGTTGGTCCCATCCATCCTCGTGATTTGAAATTGAATTTTATAATTTTTCCACATTCTGTCTATTATCTTCCCATTTGTTTGCTGTCACTTTTGTTTCTTTCTGTCATGTTTCTCTGGCCTTACTTCATGATGAGTTTTATCTTCTTCTATCTTCCCATTTGTTTGCTGTCACTTTTGTTTCTTCCTTTCATGTTTTTCTGGCCTTACTTCATGATGAGTTTTATCTTCTGCTACCGAACAGTGTAAGGTTCCTTGGAGTTAGGTTTTCCTCATATTTTCTTCCAGTTTATTGTTTTATCCTCTTCAGTTTCATGTTCCCCTTTTCTGCTGTCTCTCTTTGACAACTCTCCTCGTCATCCTGTTTCGATTCGTCCTTGTAATATGAATATCTGGTCCTTTACTACTTGATTTGGAGTTGAGTCTTTTATGTATTTATATTTTTTCCACGTCACTTTCTTCTTCTTGCCATATCTTCATGGGTTTTCTCCTTATCATTTCGCAAACTTCGCAAACTTTCCTGAATCGTCTCGTTTCATGATATGGTCCCATGATATTATGTCAAATTTTCTTCTGCCTTTCAGTTCATTTCAGGAAGTCATCCATTTTAACTTTTCTTTTCCAGTCTACATCTTTGTCCTGTCCTGGTCCTGTCCTCACCTGATCATCTCCAACGAGGGACCCAGTGTTTCCTAATCCTGCGCGCATTAAAACTCTTAAGGAAGTTCCCACTATTCCGGACCATCTTCCTAAAAGAAAGTAAAGTGTTTCAATGTCTTTATGGTTTGTCGAGAATAATCATTTGTTCGGGTAGTAAGCGGTAAGCTGTAAACTTATTCACGAATTAAATTCTTTTGCCAACTTTATAGTCAAAGATGATACCAAATTGCAAGTTTGGTGGTGGGTTTTGCCTAAGGCTTAAAATGTTACTTTAATGATGACTTTGAAGGTCACAGGTTTTTTTTAACCTAAATCCGGTTTACATCTTTGTCCTGTCCTGGTCCTGTCCTCACCAGTTTTGTTCTTGTGATATAACTGATGATTCATATTCATTTGCCATTTAATTGTTGCTACCTTCTTCTTTCTTCTTCTTCTTCCCATGGCTTTTTGTCTATCCCCTTTGCGTTCAAGTTGTTTTTTTCTTAAATACAATTCGGGATTTTGACAATCAGTTGTCTGCTGCTCGCTCCTGAAGACGGCAGCAGACAATTGGTTGCCTAAACGCCGAATTGTATTTAAAAAAACTATCGAAACGTCAAATTGAAATAATCCAAAGAATCTTCCTCGACGCCTAAATTTCGTAATCTCTTTGTAACAGTCTGGTTCCATTTTTTCCCTTAGGATATGTCTGATCTTCTTCTTCCTTTCAGTGTCTACTTGGATACATTTCTTTCTTAACAATCTGATCCCTAATAACCACTTTTTATAATAGCAAGATTGTTGCTACGCAATAAAAAAAATTATCGAGTACAGTGCAACCTATTTAATCCCAACACGGTCCTATCCGAATCTCTGCTAATCAGTGACGTAGCAAAAAGCGAACGAAATTTGAACGGTGGAGCGGTTGTATAAAGGAATGTACAGATACGTACTGAGTGTAAACGTTTAACCAAACATTAGAAACTCGCAAGCCCAAGTTTGTAATTAGTGAGGGCGTAAAATAAGCAAATCTCTACAAATCACCAGCGAACCGTAGGCTTCGCGAAACGTCCGGTCGGATCCGCGTTAGGGCATAATTTATTGCTAATTTAAACAATCGAAAGGCGAGTTACATCACGTTTAGGCGAAATGGCACAGCACTCCCTAACCACCGACGACACCACTTCCCGGATCACCTGTAAACACCGGGGTGTTCCGCTTACGCAAATTCGTGTGTTTTCGCTTAGCCGACAAATTACACTCATCGCGAGCGTTCCGTGCCGCTTAATTGGGGGGAAATTAGCGAAAACGTTCGGCGTGCGTGCAATGCGCTAATCGACGTTGGACGCGCTTCGATTTTTTTTTTAAGGCGTTCATTAATGCGCCGTAATTGCGCGTCAAGGCCCTGTAATATTTCGCCGAAAATCGGGGGAAAACGCAACCCCCACAATTTGCGTCCTTTTAATTACTCTTAAAGATAGATGCCGACGGAATCCGAAATTAACTAATAACTGACCGCTGCGTACCTCCATATATGGATCGCTGACTAACTTGCAGTTATTATTTATAAATAATTGCCATGTCATGCTACCAACTTTCTCGCCGTACCTGTATGACCCTGTATAAAGTTGCGAACACTGGGGGGGAAATCGTCCATGTCAATAACTCTAAGCACTTGGAAATATGCTCAGCTCAGTGAAGACGGGGTGGGCTACAAATAGATTGGCGATAGTTAAAACCTGGATGTAAAGAAGGCGCCACCTAGCGTAAAATTGTCCAAGTAGGCTCGTGGTACCGCTAGGCCTACTCACGGTGTTGAAACTAATTGAAATTCCCACAGGTTTGTACCTGCATACCATACCTGCATACCTATGCTTAATTATTGTGTACCCTTTATTATTCCATATATAACTCACATCATTAACTTTTGCATAACTAAAAATGTCTTTCCTGCTTGCTGGAAGGAAGGGCGGAACCATACTTCCTACATTATCAAAGATTTTAGAAAGAGTAATGGAATCTCAGCTTCGTGGACATTTGGCTCGTTTTGATATTCTTCCTGCTAAGCAATCAGGATTTAGGCCAAATTATTCATGTTGTACGGTTTTACTTGATGTCAGTGATGATATTTTGACTGCTGTAGATAATAAAAACATGAGCGCATTAATCTTATTGGACTATGTTACAGTTCATTTTTCATTTCTGTTTTGAATACACCCTGTATATGCATTGCCACCGTTCAGTTTTCATTTCTGTTCCGAACACGCCCTGTATAGGCGAAAGTCGACGTGCCGGATGGTTTCTTGGAAACGCGTCGTTGCACACATTGCAATCAGTGTAGGAATACCCGTATTTCACCGGCGTAATTTTCTTAACATTTTGTTCTAGCATATTTCCGTTAACAGGACCACCGTTTAATTAAACAAATTCATTTTACATAAGTAATCCATCCTTACTTAAGGTCAAAATCGCGTGAATGTGAGGAATTGAACGAATTATAACAACAATTATAACAACGATCTACTTCACGACGCGTATAATTCGTGATCTTTGTCCTTTTTGCCCGCTGTTACTAAGAAGTTCCCCGCTGGTAAAACTTGTAGGTGTCTCTCTTGTTGATAATCGTTCCTTTTCTGTCAAACGAGAAATATTGCGCCATTTTCAGAACGAAACTCGCAGTCTCCTGGGTCGCACGTTCTTTCTTTAAACATTTTGTTTGTGTGTGTCATTACATCAAAGGGATGGTAATGTATTTTTACGGCTGATTGCCGACTCTGACTAGGCCCACGTGTGAGACAGGAAAAGCCGCGTGCTTCGTGGTTTGTCCCAAGCTTCGGATCTAACTCGTTTAATGCAGATATCGGAAAAGCATGGTCCAATTATTAACCCTTCCAAGTCTTCTCTACTGTTGTTTGGAGGAGGCTGTCACAGGCATTATGTTCAAGAAAACTTTACTATTTATGTAAAAAATATTTCAATCAAAATTAGTGAAAATTGTAGAAATCTTGGTGTTATTTTAGATTCAAAGTTTCGTTTTAAAGAACATGTGTCAATGTTGATTAAGCATGCTTATGGTAAACTAAAAATGTTGTTTCCCAGCAGGCATCTATTGACTCGTAAAGTGAAAACAATGTTATGCGAAACATTAGTTTTGTCAGCATTTAATTACTGTGATTCTTTATATGGACCCTGCCTCGATAGTATTGATAAAAGAAGAATTCAAGGAGTTCAAAATTCTTGCTTACGTTATATTTTTGGTATTCGTAAATATCACATACTTTCCATGAAGTAGGTTGGTTAAACATGGAAAATAGGAGATATTTACATGCTGCACATGCTTATTCTATAAGGTCTTAAAAACACAAAAACCACCCTATTTGTCTTTGAAAATTCATTTTAGAACTGATGTCCACAACATTAACATTCGCAGGAAAGACTTACTTAGGATTCCGCGTCACAGAACTGTACTTTTTGAGAGATCCTTTTCATATAATTTTGTAAATGTTGTAAATCATCAATTTATATTATTTAGAAAAACTTCATTATTCAATTTCAAAATCGCTTTGTGTGCTAAGCTCATGGGGATGCAGTCGTTGATGTGAGTGCAATGATAAGAAGGTTATTTAATTTGGTTATAATTGTGAATATTTTACACATTACCGCAAATTATTATCCTGTTTGCAATTCAATTCAGATAGTAATTATATGTAAAAGGTCGTGGTCCTGGATGAAAACCAGACATTAAGTCTGATCCTGCACCATTTGGTTCTCATTATATGTATGTATAGGTATGTATATGTAAAAATGTAAGAATATATATATAAATATTGTTCGAAGAAATATAAGTATTGTTAGGTATTGTTTTATATGAATATTTTTATATAAATATTTATTTATTTTGTTTCGGTATATGCTACCTGTACACTTATTATGAAACTGAGAACCAATAAAGACACTTTATTATTATTATTATACACGATATAATTAATGAAAAGCCTCAGTCGGTAGTTTAAACCTGGATGTAAAGAGGGCGCCACCTAGCGTAAAATTGTCCAAGTGGGCTCCTGGTATCGCTAGGCCCACTCGCGGTGTTGAAAGTAATTGAAATTCCCATACGTTTACACCCGCATATCATATACGATACGATTGATCAAAAGTTTACGTCTTGGGAGGCACCGATAAGTACTCAAAATTGACGTGTACGAAAAACAAATGAAATTTCAACGATCTGCAACAATCTACTCGCGTGTTAATTCACGGAAGGGGTATCCCCCGGTGAGTGCTCTATGCGGTTCTGCGAACACGATGTCAAAGTAGTTAGGTTCTCGAGATTCGGTGGCACCAGCCGCAAAGCTCGTCCGGGGGAAACCAAATCGCCCCCCTCCCAAAACTCGAACCTAACCCATAAAACGTGCACCGTCGGTAACAAATAGATTGTCGGTAGTTTAAACCTGGATGTAAAGAGGGCGCCAGCTAGCGTAAAATTGTCCAAGTAGGCTAGTAGAATTCGCGGTACCGCTAGGCCTACTTGATTACACTACACAGAAATATGTCACAATTCGGAACATTTTTGGTCATTAAAAAAATTAAACTAATTAAACTAAATTAAACTAAGACCCAGTTGTACAATTCCAGCTTAACTTTAAGCCAAAGCTTTAACCCTTAACAACACTTGTTGAAAAAATCGCTGCTCTGGGTTTAAGCTTCAGCTTAAATTTAAACTGGCATTGTACACCTGGGCCTTAATGAAACTTGAAAATAACAGAAAACACAAAATGACAAAATAGTACTACTATTGGATCACTTATTACTAGTGAACGGAATTCGATATTTTGTTCGATTAAATACAAACTAAGCGGCAAGGTGTAACACTACAGCGACGGGTTAAATGTGCACGCGCTCGTTGCCGCCTTGTTCGAAATGATCCGAACAAATTCCGTTCACTACTTATTATGAATATGGAAGAAATATTCCAAGAATCTAAAATAACCACATTAACAAGCTAAAAGTTTGTTAATATGTTAATTTCGGTGAAAGATCTTCTGTGTTTCTAAAGGTTCACACATTCCAATTATTGTTCCTATTTGACAAAAAGTAAAAAGGGACTTTCTAGATCGCTTAAGCTTTGACCATCGGCCACATAACCCATATAGAAGAAAATTAACTTTCTATGGCGTTTTGCTCTATGTTACAGAGTGAGGAAGCAAAATGGTCAAAACACTTTCCATGTTCTGAATGAGAAACATATGCAAATCATGCACAGGATTCTTCAAGTATCACATCTGGCAAATACTGGTTTACAATATGAAATCGATTTGAAGTATGTAGATATATGAAATAACGGAGTATCAGAGGAAATAATACCCTAGCAATGTACTGCGTAGTATGCTTAAGGTGACCAGATTTTTTGATGGCCAATGCTGAACGCAAACCATATATATATAAAGTGAGCAAATAAAAATCAGATTAGAGTAGGCGGCGCAAAGAAAATGTATGTCTGTGATTAACTGAATTAGTTAATGTAATACATTCATGGACTGTCAAATTTATTGACTTTTTATTTAATCACAGACATACATTTTCTTTGCACCGCCTGCTCTAATCTGATTTTTATTTGCTCACAGGTTATATACATACATTGGAGGGTGAGTCTTTTTAACATTTCCAAATGCCGGACGTTTACTGGACCATCCCTTACAATTCCAGACCATCCAACACAATGCTGGACGTATGGTCACCTTAAGTATGTTAGAAATATCGATAACAGATAGAAGTAGTACTGTGCGATCCAAAATTATTTAGGCTTGAAAGGAGAGGCTTGAAAAATAAAACCAGAGCGTTTAGCGTAATTGATATAATTAACCTATTCACCCTCTTTCAAAACTGAGACGTCAAGATACATTTGATGTCTCCTAAATCTTCTAATTGAATACGTAAGGGTTTGTTAAAACAATTTAATATGAAGGTAAACTACCAATTTCAAATGCCATAGAATTGCTTGCTAACCACTACACTGTTCGACAATGTTTAAACAACTAACAGATTTGACAGGAGTCAGAAAGCAAATGCCAAACTGAAAGTTTTGAATCAGATCAAGACTGATTTCATTTCTCATAGCTTACTCTTATCTATATAATTTCGGATCGCACAGTATTAATATTAGAAGAATTTGCAAGACGAGAGAATACCTAGGAATTTTGGTGATGGACTTGATGAAGAGAAACTGAAAATACAGAATTATGTACTCGCCTGCAAAGCAAAATGTTTCTAAGGACATAACATAACCAGGACGCGTTAGAGTTATTATAAGTTACCGACTTTAAAGAATGCCTACATTCCATTCCTCTTCATTTTTCTTTATTTCAAGAAGTTAACGAAATAACATGTGGTAGGCAGTGGTCACCACTTGGTTTTTGGGCATCAACTGCGAAAAATTATTAGACTTTTTAGAATATCGTTACTTTTTATATAAATGCGATATTTATTTACATATCTGACATTTTCGCCGACTACGCTATACTATATGAATGAAAATAATTTATGAAACCGATAACAAAACAAGTCGACATTTCCTGCGTTTGTTTTCCTAATAATCAGGAATTTTTTAACAAATTACGTGTCAGCACGTACCTACATATAAATACGACGTACGAAACTGAGGTGAAATCAAAATGGAAAGCTACATTCAACTTATCGTGTGTCTTCTTGTAACAATACCCTTCGTGGTAAGTATAAATATTGTACACGTTTTCAAAACTATTATTTATTGTTTTCATAAGAGAAAAGCTCTGCGTCATAAATAAAACTCGTCTGGCGTCATAAGAAGCATAACTCCATCTTTTTTCCTTAGTCACCGTTGACAAAGAAATAATACAAAAATATTTGTCGGTTGTAACTTCGATCATTGATGACGCAGAGCTCAAGTTCAGTGAATTTGATGATAAGGGTCGTTTTTTCTAGAGGGGTGATATAATTGTAAATACTACTCATGCGCCAGTTCAAGGTAGAATAATCTCGCGGGACGGCACAGAATATTATGCCTATCAAGGTATAAAATATGGACAAGCTAAACGATTTGAGTTACGTAGAGTGTAGAGGCTCCTAAGCCTAGCGATCCCTGGAACGTTAGAGGGCTCCAGCTAGCGTAAAATTGTCCAAGTAGGCTAGTAGAATTCGCGGTACCGCTAGGCCTACTCACGGTGTCGAGAGTTATTGAAATTCCCACAGGTTCATACCCGCATACCATTTACGATTGACCAGTCGAGCAATTACGTGTCTTGGGAGGCACCGATAAGTACGCAAAATTAACGTGTACGTAAAACAACACAAGACAAGATGAAATTTCAACGATCTTCACCAATCAATTCGCGTGTTCATTGACGAAAGGGGTGCAACCCTCGGTGAGTGCTCGATGCGGTTCAAACGGAGGTCCTTCTCTGTCAAAGTAGATAGGTTTTCGAGATTCGGTGGCATCGACAGCAAAGCTCGTTTGGGGCGAACCGAACTAGCCCCAAAACATGAACCTAACGCATAAAACGTGCATCATCGGCTACAAATAGATTGTCGGTAGTTTAAACCTGGATGTAAAGACGGCGCCACCTAGCGTAAAATTGTCCAAGTAGGCTAGTAGAACTCGTGGTACCGCTAGGCCTACTCACGGTGTTGAAAGTTATTGAAATTCCCACGGGGTTATACCCGCATACCACGTACGATCGGCTAAAAGCCTTAGTCGGGCAATTACGTCTTGGGAGACAGTGATAAGGGTCCAAAATTAACGTGTATGAAAAACAACGCAAAACATAACATGATCTCCACCAATTTATTCGCGTGTTCATTCACGAAAGGGGTGCACCCCTCGGTGAGTGCTCTATGCGATTCGGCGAACACTATGTCAGAGTAGATAGTATCTCGAGATTCGAGACACGAACTCCTAAGAGGCGCATCAGATGTGACCACTTCTATGTATCCACTTGTGTTCCGGGTGAGAGCGCCCTCTAGCGACGCAGGACGTGATGAGCCGTCGTGTTACAAACACCAAAACGGATGGCCAAGGTCGGTTTGTTACGGCGCCGTGAAGGATGGCAAGGACACCACGTAGAAGGCCGTTCTCGCTTAGAGGAACTCCGGTGAAACGTCCGGAACAAAGAGGACAAGAAGAAAAGCCTAGATAAAACACGTATTACGAACTGATCTACTTGACTTAGATGCAAAGGTCAGGCTTGGTTAGGCCTGGATGAAAGCCTTTTAATGCTCGAAGCGTACCACAATATCCGGATATCGGAGTATAAACTCCGTTCCCTTTTCACCTTAAACAATCGTAGATTAGTGAAGTTCACAAACGGAGCGGAAAAGTTCAGACACGAGGTGTACGCCAAGCGAGCTGTCACAAGACAATTTAAAAGCGTTGGAAACGGAATTTTCCAGGTGCTCTTCACAATCGACATTAAAACCCCATTATATCAGGGCGGCCTTAACTCCAAAGCGACAGCACAGAAAGCGTCGTTTGCAAAGCGTACTCGTGAACTGCTCAAGGTGGTCGCAAAAAATCCCAAGCTGCAAAGTGGCTGGCCCCGTCTTCTTTTTCGTTTTCGGAATTCGAGCGCGAAGAACTTCTGGGGGAAACAGTGCTCCCAACTAGCTTCCAACTAACATAGGCACAGGTACAGTTCAAGTGTACTCCGCTTCGCGCTTTGTTAACCGAAAATTTTAACTGTTCTTGTCACTTTGTATGAAACGAGATGAGCAGGCTAGGACGATTAAGATCTCTTGCTTTACTTAGCACAGAAAATAAAGTAGCTAGAGAAATACGTTTTAATAAATCTCATTGAATAAAATTAGAAAACAATATGTAATAAAAATAAAAGAAATCTCATTAAATAAACTATGCTTTCTACTTTCTATAAAATTACAAAAAATTATAAAAATTAAATCAATAAACAAAACTTTCTAAAATTAAGATTTGGCATTTGTGCAATTTTTGACGTAAAATGAAACAGAAGACGATCGAGAAATAAAGAAAATTTATAAAATTATTATTATTATTATAAAATTTAAAGAAATAAAGATTATTGACGTATTTGCAACTACTAATTTATACTCCGTTTCCTTTTCACTTTAAACAATCACGGATTAGTGAAATTCGCGATCAGAGCGGAAAAGCCCAGACACGAGGTGAACTATTCAAAATGGACGCCAAAAGTTCCAAGCTGGAAAAGTAGTTGGCCCCGTCTTTGGAATTCGAGCGCGAAAAACTTTCAGTGCTCCCAACTATTATAAAAACTTACCAAAGGCAACTTAACAAAAGTAAAAGAGGAAAAGTAGTAATGAACGAACAATCGAAAGCCATTTTCTTGTGGGGAATTAAAATTGTGTACCAGATGTGTGTGTATGGTTGCCTATCATACAATTGTGAGCGAGGAGGCTTTAGTTATGTTTTCGTTTAATTACTATTCGTTGATAATTTACGATATTGTTATTTTATCGGTAGATACGATCCGTAAACGTAGTATATACATAAATATGAAAAAAAGGGGCCCTTCGGGATTTGTGGCGGCTTCAATTTTTTATGAAGCCGGTAATTCATCAAGAGCGCGGTTAATTGCGATTTGCTGCGTCGCTTAAACGATGTTAAATACCCCGCGGGTAATTACCCACCCGGAATTTGATCCGGGCCTTTAAATTAGCCATTAAGAGGAGGATGTTCTGATCGCAGGATCGTTTGGTTTGCGGAAATTGACCTCCAATTATGCGGCATGATGACCGGGGGGCTACGTGACAGTTTTCGCAAAAATCATACATTATGAACGCCCATCGAGGAGAACGAGGAAACCGAAAATTTGCATAATTTATGGGGTTCTTTCCCCCCTCAAAAGTTGAAAATAATTTGAAGACGGCGCGGCGCAGCGGGGCTTTTTCTTTTAATTGCGTCTTGCCAGCGGTAATTAATCAGTTTTATGTATTACCGGCGGCCTGTGTTTCGCACTGCCCGCCGTGATAAGGATTGACGTGCAGGATAACGATGAACGATTGTCTCTCAGGAGGCCGGGGTGGTCATTAACTGTCCGTCATGTAATCATACGTTTGGGACCGCCGCATGCGATCGGGGAGCAATTTCATTATGACGATTTACCTGGAATTAAAACGGGGTTTGATTCTATACCATTTCTAACTCGGAAACAAAAAATTAGATTTGCAAAATACTTAAAAATTACGCAATTGCATGCCGCGAACGTCAACTGATTCATCCCTCACTTATCGAAATTGTTTTCATTTTAATATAGCGTGTAATCTAATGGTAGGATGATCTTAAGTAAAAATGTTCAGATAAGCATGTGCCTAAAATGTTTCGTTTTGGATATACAAGGTGATAAAGTTCTTCATAGTGAAACTAATCAAAATAATCCAGATTTTATAGCGAGTTATTTTAGGCCACCGTTTGAAGCGATTGTTTTACTTTTAAAATCCGCCCTGTTCGTGAATTTCACTAATCTGTGATTGTTTAAAGTGAGAAGGGAACGGAGTATAAATTAGTAGCTGCACATCCGTCAATAATCTTATTAAACGCCTGAATGGTCCAAGTGGTGGACGATCGGCCTTGCAATCGCATGGTCGTCGGTTCGAACCGCGCTCGGGATTTTTCTCGGGGCTGGTCGGAATCGACTTCAGGCACCCTTCAGTGTTGGGGATAAAATTCGGCACTGCTTCCCCTTGAACGGCGAGGAGGTTTGGAAGTAACAAAGCCATGGAACACTTTACAAACACTCAAATAAACTCCCGCTCCTGAGGTCCTGACAAGTCTATGACTTAGGACCCCGTTGGGCAACCACAATAAATACAGAGGCGAGACTTTACTCACTGGTGTGCGTAAACGCAGAAATTAAACTCGAAGTTAAAGCTAACACAATTCATTACACAAGTCAAATCAACACTTTACACTATTACGATTGGCTGCTTACTTTATGCCTAAATTAACTACGGTAAACGCAGCGCAGCACGTAGTTCGAAATTCTTCCTCGCGATTTAACTACTCACGAGCAAAGAGTAAAATATAAACCGATCGGTCCGCAAAACGTCAGATTTAATTGAAAACCTAACCTTGTGACAGCGCGTCCAGTCAAACGTCAGGGTCAACGTTACCAACCGAAGCGCGGTGGCCGTTGGGTAGTTACAACGCCCTCTGTCTACCGCGGGTAGTGTCGACAATCTGGATCAAACTGGATCCGCCGGGATCGTCAAGAGGGCTGATCAGGTTTCCACGATCGGACTACGGTACATTCATAAGGCAGAAACGCCACCAGAGAATTAGGCCTAGGCCTTCGCCCAAACAGAAAAGGCTACATAGAAGAAATGATTTTTGTTAGCGGCCTTGTTAGGTACACGCCCTTGCACGTTTTACGTTACCTGGGATTTTCTAAATTTCCAGTGGCTTAAAAGTGCCCCAAATGTGTTCGATGGTGTCAAGAGATCTTCCGGCACAGCCGCAATTGAGTTACTCCTCCCCAAAGAGCAAGAACTCCGATAATTTCACAATACACGTAAAACACGTTAACACTCGACCAAGGTCTGAACACAAAAAGGACGATAGAGACGGCTCGAAGATGGTGATGGCCGCTAAAATACGGCCGGTATCCAACCAGAAGGCTGTCACGTGGTGTGCCACACGAATGAGCGTCGAGTAGTAAAGAGGAGGGGTGCAGGGTAGCCGGCTGTATCCAAACGCTGCTCATATATCACTTTGCCTTCGCGTTCTCTTTGGCGGGAGATTTGAACGTAACAAGGTCTTCTCCGACCCATTCTAAAACGAAAAGGAAGGAAAAAGTAGCCTCTCTATCTTCTTTTGTGTTATGAATGAGGCCACTTGACATGCTTCTTCTTTTCTCTCACGAATTGGGCCTCTTGTTCTTGTCCTGTTCTGGCCACGTAAAAACCAAAGACGCTTCTTCTTTTCCATCACAGGCGATTACTCCTTGATATGTTTGCCCTTGCAGTGTTACAGTCAAATTAATGGCAGATAATTTGCGACGCATTTTACAGCGAGCTGGCAACGACCTCTGTATCTATATGTTGTCTAAACATCTGACAATACTGTTAGCCCGTGCCGGAAGCAGCTATTTGGAATCCCGCTTTCGTATTGGTTCTTTTCGGAACTCTTGACGTCATAATCATGCCATCGGTTACCGCTTATGACGTAATAGTATGTCGGCGTCCTTCCGCTTTACGTTGGTATTTTCGTTCGGTGTTGAATCTGCTCTCGTGGTGTATAGTGTATAACGAAATTCTTGCTCTGAATTTAACAACGGTCCTGCCGGAATAGAATTCACACCACCGAGCGTGTTTTGGGGTATTTTCAGCCCCATTCCCAGCTTGGGATTCTCGCAAATCTCAGGTAAAATATTGAACGAACTGGCCAACGCCATTTTGTGACGCTAATGGTTTTCATTTCTCTTCAGGCTTTCAGTACCGGCTTTCGGTATAGGCTTCAGACTTTCATGAAGAAATCAGTTCGGGCGTTCCTACGACGTACCTTGCGAATCCGCTTTGAACCCGATCACCAGTGTTAGAAACAACCCACAGGTGGCGTCGCGTCGTGAGTGCCAACTTCACTCCACGGCTCGACTGACTGATGAATATAGCCGCGTCTTGACAGCAAGGTCGTAAGTTTTGACGTCTAACTTTATTTATTTATTTTGTTTCGTGAACGGTTACTTATTGCATTTCTCACCTGAAAGCGAATTTCGTTTAAATGCAGTGATGCACGTGCAGATTTAAATTGTAGAAAGTGAATAATTTTGTTAACTGTAGATTTATTAAGAACTTGCGATTTGTTTTGAACAAGCACAGACTTAACCTGGTGCGAGGTGTGTCCACTATTTGTTCAACGATTTAGTATTCAATAAAGTTTAAGTTTGTTAACTTTAGATATGATTTTGATCTCTACGTTCATGTACCAGTGAGTAAAGTGTAGCCTCTATTTTGTTTTTGACTTTTTGCTCAATCCAGGCAGTTCGGGGATACTGACGGGATTGTTTGTTTGTCTATCGCCTGAGGTCTTCTGTTTTGGCTCCTTAAGAATTTAACATCGCATTGACCCACTCCCTTCTCACTGTTGCTAGCCGAGCAAATAGCTGATAGTTAATACAGCGCAGAATTTGTCACCTAGTCAAGGTAACGTCGAAGCTGTCAATTTAAAGTAAATTTGGCCTATATAATGTGCCACCCTGTATACAGATTGAGCCATCGGCGTTATTTCTTCGTATTTGTCGGATGACTTTCGAATTCAGGCGGCGGCGGTTTCAATTTCATCCGAACAAATGGGCCAGACGGACGCCCACAATCAAAAAAATAAATAGAACCCTCTCAGGCGAGCGGCGCTTTCAAGTCTCTCCCCCGTCAATACGGGCGACAATAAAGAAGCCATTTTTATTGGGTCGTGTTAATTGAGCCCCACAAAGCGGCGGCGGACGCGTTAATGTGTGATACTCTCTGCCCTCGGAAAAAAATCTGTTTATCTAACCGGCGGCTACTCCAGTTTCGCCCTGGGCGGTCGCGAGTCTAAGTGAGGAGACCGACCTGGTGGAATGACTTCTGGGTTAGGGACACCTGTACCGGTATGAATGTGAAGGCAGCAGGTGCAAATAGACGGCGAGACCCACTGCTGCACGCGTCCACAACCAAAGCAAAATGCAAAACGCTACATCACGACGAAATTCCTTTATTAAGCTCTATATCGTCAGATCGAAATTTATGGACACTCTTTAATCTGTAAACTGTGAAACCCGATTTACCATACCAGATCATTATTCAATATTAATCGTCAGATTTCAAATATCAAACTAAACCTTACACTATAAATACTCCACGTGCCAAATCAATACAAAACAATTACTGGATTTAGGGTCTAACGCATCTGATTTTTTTTTGCAAGAAACTTAATTAATGCACCGGCGTAGTCTTGTTAATCACTTTCAAGAGCTACGTCTAAATTTTAAACAGGAAACAATAAAGAAATTGCTACATTATCATCTTGCGTTCAGTCCGTGACAATTAAGTCAACATGAAGGCTCCACCCGACATCTATCATTGGCCATTCACTTTTGAAAAGAAATTGCGTTTGGACTTCGGTTCGTGCGAACAATTGCGTTCTGTCTTCGGTTCGAGTCAACAATTATGTTATGTTTTCGGTTCGTGTGACCGTTGTGTCGAAATCTGAAGAATTCAGGGTTCATACAGATTTTAAACCGTCGCGTATCGTCATTATATAGGCTGTTTGTAAAATAAGTGCAAAAATTTTAACCACATTACCTTAAGGGCACATAGAACACGGAAAAATTAAAAAAAAATTCATAACATTTAATGTAAAACTATTATTTTGATTTGAGTTAGAAAAAGCGTGAAACCGACCTCGGTTTCCATGGTAGCTTAATCGTTTTTCTTTTTGTCCACGTGCCTGTGATAGGTGTGTGTTTTATTGGCCTGATGCGCGTTATCTTTCGGATTGTTCGCAAATTGCATAGTCCTGTCCAAATCTGTCAGATATAATCCGCCTTGACGACTACATTTTTCAAATTGGATTTTGCAAATCAAGCAGGACTGGGGATTTAGGAGTTCTCAAATCGCTTGGTCACAATATTGATTGGATTATAATAAAATACATATATCATAAAAGTCTAAAAAAAGAGAGAAAGGATTTGTTTTACATAGAAAGTTCGAATGCTTTATTAAAACCATAGACTTCGCAAAATTTACGGAATTCATCTAAACGGTAGACTATATGAAATCCATGGACTTTAACTACAACGACAGACTATATGAAATCCATGGACTTTAACTGCAACGACAGACTATATGAAATCCATGGACTTTAACTGCAACGACAGGCTATATAAAATCCATGGACTTTAACTACAACGACAGACTATATGAAACCCATGAACTTTAACTATCCATCGTCTTTACTGACTCTAAACGTAAACCTATGTTGACTAAACATTCTGCTAGTTGTCTGCACGACTCGTTTCCAGCTTTTTATTATTTTCGGATGAAACTGAACTTCCATGGACTTTGAAATTATAGACCCAAGGAAATCTATGGACTTCGCAAAATTTACGGACTTCATCTAAACGGTAGACTATATGAAATCCATGGACTTTAACTACAACGACATACTACATGAAATCCATGGACTTTAACTGCAACGACAGACTATTTAAAATCCATGGACTTTAACTGCAACGACAGACTATATAAAATCCATGGACTTTAACTACAACGACAGACTATATGAAATCCATGAACTTTAACTATCCATCGTCCTTACTAACTCTAAACGTAAACCTATGTTGACTAAACATTCTGCTAGTTGTCTGCACGACTCGTTTCGAGCTTTTTATTATTTTCGGATGAAACTGAACTTCCATGGACTTTGAAATTATAGACCCAACGAAATCTATGGACTTCGCAAAATTTACGGACTTCATCTAAACGGTAGACTATATGAAATCCATGGACTTTAACTACAACGGCAGACTATATGAAATCCATGGACTTTAACTGCAACGACAGACTATATGAAATCCATGAACTTTAACTATCCATCGTCTTTACTGACTCTAAACGTAAACCTATGTTGACTAAACATTCTGCTAGTTGTCTGCACGACTCGTTTCCAGCTTTTTATTATTTTCGGATGAAACTGAACTTACATGAACTTTGAAATTATAGACCCAACGAAATCTATGGACTTCGCAAAATTTACGGACTTCATCTAAACGGTAGACTATATGAAATCCATGGACTTTAACTACAACGACAGACTATATGAAATCCATAGACTTTAACTGCAACGACAGACTATATGAAATCCATGGACTTTAACTGCAACGACAGACTATATAAAATCCATGGACTTTAACTACAACGACAGACTATATGAAATCCATGAACTTTAACTATCCATCGTCCTTACTAACTCTAAACGTAAACCTATGTTGACTAAACATTCTGCTAGTTGTCTGCACGACTCGTTTCGAGCTTTTTATTATTTTCGGATGAAACTGAACTTCCATGGACTTTGAAATTATAGACCCAAGGAAATCTATGGACTTCGCAAAATTTACGGACTTCATCTAAACGGTAGACTATATGAAATCCATGGACTTTAACTACAACGACATACTACATGAAATCCATGGACTTTAACTGCAACGACAGACTATTTAAAATCCATGGACTTTAACTGCAACGACAGACTATATAAAATCCATGGACTTTAACTACAACGACAGACTATATGAAATCCATGAACTTTAACTATCCATCGTCCTTACTAACTCTAAACGTAAACCTATGTTGACTAAACATTCTGCTAGTTGTCTGCACGACTCGTTTCGAGCTTTTTATTATTTTCGGATGAAACTGAACTTACATGAACTTTGAAATTATAGACCCAACGAAATCTATGGACTTCGCAAAATTTACGGACTTCATCTAAACGGTAGACTATATGAAATCCATGGACTTTAACTACAACGGCAGACTATATGAAATCCATGGACTTTAACTGCAACGACAGACTATATGAAATCCATGAACTTTAACTATCCATCGTCTTTACTGACTCTAAACGTAAACCTATGTTGACTAAACATTCTGCTAGTTGTCTGCACGACTCGTTTCCAGCTTTTTATTATTTTCGGATGAAACTGAACTTACATGAACTTTGAAATTATAGACCCAACGAAATCTATGGACTTCGCAAAATTTACGGACTTCATCTAAACGGTAGACTATATGAAATCCATGGACTTTAACTACAACGACAGACTATATGAAATCCATAGACTTTAACTGCAACGACAGACTATATGAAATCCATTGACTTTAACTGCAACGACAGACTATATAAAATCCATGGACTTTAACTACAACGACAGACTATATGAAATCCATGAACTTTAACTATCCATCGTCCTTACTAACTCTAAACGTAAACCTATGTTGACTAAACATTCTGCTAGTTGTCTGCACGACTCGTTTCGAGCTTTTTATTATTTTCGGATGAAACTGAACTTCCATGGACTTTGAAATTATAGACCCAAGGAAATCTATGGACTTCGCAAAATTTACGGACTTCATCTAAACGGTAGACTATATGAAATCCATGGACTTTAACTACAACGACATACTACATGAAATCCATGGACTTTAACTGCAACGACAGACTATTTAAAATCCATGGACTTTAACTGCAACGACAGACTATATAAAATCCATGGACTTTAACTACAACGACAGACTATATGAAATCCATGAACTTTAACTATCCATCGTCCTTACTAACTCTAAACGTAAACCTATGTTGACTAAACATTCTGCTAGTTGTCTGCACGACTCGTTTCGAGCTTTTTATTATTTTCGGATGAAACTGAACTTCCATGGACTTTGAAATTATAGACCCAACGAAATCTATGGACTTCGCAAAATTTACGGACTTCATCTAAACGGTAGACTATATGAAATCCATGGACTTTAACTACAACGGCAGACTATATGAAATCCATGGACTTTAACTGCAACGACAGACTATATGAAATCCATGAACTTTAACTATCCATCGTCTTTACTGACTCTAAACGTAAACCTATGTTGACTAAACATTCTGCTAGTTGTCTGTACGACTCGTTTCAAGCTTTTTATTATTTTCGGATGAAACTGAACTTACATGAACTTTGAAATTATAGACCCAACGAAATCTATGGACTTCGCAAAATTTACGGACTTCATCTAAACGGTAGACTATATGAAATCCATGGACTTTAACTACAACGACAGACTATATGAAATCCATGGACTTTAACTACAACGACAGACTATATGAAATCCATGGACTTTAACTGCAACGACAGGCTATATAAAATCCATGGACTTTAACTACAACGACAGACTATATGAAACCCATGAACTTTAACTATCCATCGTCTTTACTGACTCTAAACGTAAACCTATGTTGACTAAACATTCTGCTAGTTGTCTGCACGACTCGTTTCCAGCTTTTTATTATTTTCGGATGAAACTGAACTTCCATGGACTTTGAAATTATAGACCCAACGAAATCTATGGACTTCGCAAAATTTACGGACTTCATCTAAACGGTAGACTATATGAAATCCAGGGACTTTGACTACAACGGCAGACTATATGAAATCCATGGACTTTAACTGCAACGACAGACTATATGAAATCCATGAACTTTAACTATCCATCGTCTTTACTGACTCTAAACGTAAACCTATGTTGACTAAACATTCTGCTAGTTGTCTGCACGACTCGTTTCCAGCTTTTTATTATTTTCGGATGAAACTGAACTTACATGAACTTTGAAATTATAGACCCAACGAAATCTATGGACTTCGCAAAATTTACGGACTTCATCTAAACGGTAGACTATATGAAATCCATGGACTTTAACTACAACGACAGACTATATGAAATCCATAGACTTTAACTGCAACGACAGACTATATGAAATCCATGGACTTTAACTGCAACGACAGACTATATAAAATCCATGGACTTTAACTACAACGACAGACTATATGAAATCCATGAACTTTAACTATCCATCGTCCTTACTAACTCTAAACGTAAACCTATGTTGACTAAACATTCTGCTAGTTGTCTGCACGACTCGTTTCGAGCTTTTTATTATTTTCGGATGAAACTGAACTTCCATGGACTTTGAAATTATAGACCCAAGGAAATCTATGGACTTCGCAAAATTTACGGACTTCATCTAAACGGTAGACTATATGAAATCCATGGACTTTAACTACAACGACATACTACATGAAATCCATGGACTTTAACTGCAACGACAGACTATTTAAAATCCATGGACTTTAACTGCAACGACAGACTATATAAAATCCATGGACTTTAACTACAACGACAGACTATATGAAATCCATGAACTTTAACTATCCATCGTCCTTACTAACTCTAAACGTAAACCTATGTTGACTAAACATTCTGCTAGTTGTCTGCACGACTCGTTTCGAGCTTTTTATTATTTTCGGATGAAACTGAACTTCCATGGACTTTGAAATTATAGACCCAAGGAAATCTATGGACTTCGCAAAATTTACGGACTTCATCTAAACGGTAGACTATATGAAATCCATGGACTTTAACTACAACGACATACTACATGAAATCCATGGACTTTAACTGCAACGACAGACTATTTAAAATCCATGGACTTTAACTATCCATCGTCTTTACTGACTCTAAACGTAAACCTATGTTGACTAAACATTCTGCTAGTTGTCTGCACGACTCGTTTCCAGCTTTTTATTATTTTCGGATGAAACTGAACTTCCATGGACTTTGAAATTATAGACCCAAGGAAATCTATGGACTTCGCAAAATTTACGGACTTCATCTAAACGGTAGACTATATGAAATCCATGGACTTTAACTACAACGACATACTACATGAAATCCATGGACTTTAACTGCAACGACAGACTATTTAAAATCCATGGACTTTAACTATCCATCGTCTTTACTAACTCTAAACGTAAACCTATGTTGACTAAACATTCTGCTAGTTGTCTGCACGACTCGTTTCAAGCTTTTTATTATTTTCGGATGAAACTGAACTTACATGATGTCACCCAAGTTTAAATTAAATTTACTTGTCTCTACTTACCACGACTCCTGGTGACAAGTCTGCCGATTCTAAATCAGCTGTGCCCCAGCTAGCAACAGTGGAAAATGGGGGCAGGTTATCTCAACGATGGTAAGTTATAACGGGCGCCAGAAGACAATTTAAAAACAACTAATCGAAATTCGACTGGCCGACGTCTCCAATCGGCCAAGTCGTGCAGAAAGGAAACTACTAAATAGAGACTAGACTTATTACTCACTGTATGTATGAAAGTAGTTAAAATTAAAATCGTACTCAAGTTAATACAATTTATTAATCAATTAAACTAATAGAAATAAGAGAAACAGTATTACAGTTACACTAATACGTTTACTTTCTAGCGTACCGTTTCCTTAAATTAGATCCGCACGAAGAATGCATGCGCAACAAACAAAAAAAAGAAGGTTACCTCGCGACCGATGTCATATACCGTCTGAAGTTGGCTGTCACTACGCCATCTAGTGGTCTTGTCAGAGTCGATGACTTCACAATGGCGTACTCACACGACGGGGGAAACAACAGACGGGCAATAAGAATTGTCGGGGCACCAACACGCGATGTACTGGGAAATCCCTCGTGTATACGCTTGCGGGGATGACCGGGGCCTGCGCTGTAACTTGCGAAAAGCCAAGCAGCAAAGGAACAAGCCCGAACTAAAAAAGCCTGAGCAAACAGGAGCTCCAGGCTTGGCACGGAGATTGAAGTTATCTCCGATCGGTGTTCGGCAGTGTCGAATGAATTTCCAGCCAAGCTGCGATTGATTTCTTCTCCAAAAGAGCAAGAAATCCGACAATTTTAACACACGCGAAAGATACGTCCTTACGGCACAATGCACGAACAACAAGAGAACGACTAAGCCGCTCGATTACGCAGATCGCCTTGAGGCAGGGGAATTACCAATGGTAGGCGGTCTGAAAGTCACATGGACCCCCAGAACCTATCAGAAATCAATGATCGCAGCGTGCAGGCTTTCCCCCATAGCGCTGTAAAGGAGGGGTACCAGGGTTGCCACGGCGTGAAAACGAAATTATTAGTCGCTGCTTTTTAGCGCCAAATTTAAAACGTAACAACCCCCCCTTTACCAGAGAGGAAATTTTCCCTGAAAGGAAAAATTTCAGAAACTTGGGCAAGTTGGAAGAGCCCAGCGAAGATTTAGTGGAACACCTACATGAGCGATCATAAGACAGAAGGGAGAAGAAGAAGAAGACAGAAGAAGGGGAAGGAAAAACCTAGTCGGAACACACCATACCGCAGCCTAGAGACGTAAGACGTTCTACGCATGACTCACTAGTAGAGAGGGCAGGAAGTGCCTTCACGTGATCCAGCACGCCTGGTAATCCCACAATACTCGTAATCTGCGAATAAACATCTCCCGGCCATCAAGGCTGAGCTGATCAATCCAACGAGGAAGGAAAAAAAAACAGTGGAGTACGTAAAGAAAATGGAATGAAGAAGAGACCTTACAATTTGGGTTTGGCAAGCGAAATCGGCTATAATGAAATAATGATACTAAACGATAAATATAAACCGGACGAAAACTTCAGTCAAGGACCGCGAAAAAAAAAACCAAATTAAATAATTTACCCCCCCAAAAAAAAAATTATCCAGTCGATCACTGGGAGCCATTACTCTGTTCTCAACACACACACGGTGGTAAAACATCCGACCTTTAAATCATCCACAAAAGGTCCTTCGGCAGTCAGCCGGCCTTGGAAAATCGAAAAATAAAAACAACAAAAAAAACAAAAGTGAACGTTTGAAGGATACGATTCGTTCGGACCGCTGCTACATGTTGCTTCACCACTGTCAATCCCCAGCAACAAAAGAAGAACGTTAAATAGGCGAGAGCGCAAAAAGGATTAACGTATTGGCTCAGGAGTTACTAGCAACACAGTATGATGCCGAGCTTCCACGGGGGGTCAGTCCGCAGGAGACACCACCCATGTCGTCTTATTGCCTGAGTCAAGAAGAGTGCCAAGATTAGGCGAAAACAGGAGAAATGAAGCAAACAAAAAAAACAAAATAAACTAATAAGCAAAATCAAACAAAAACGAACACAAAAAAAAACTAAAACGCTGGCGACCATCAGGGCCATTCAACATCCAGCCCGCAATTATCAAACAACTCACATCCAACAAACTCATGCGAAAAGTTAACACCTTCGTGAAGCGAAGTGTAACCCAAAACTAAGGACAACAAAAAGGTTTATCACTAACATCGGGATTTCAAATTGGAGTAGGAAATGACTGGAACACAGGGTAAGGATGTCACCACCCAACACAACGAACATGTAATGTACTCCCAAATGCTCGACAAAGAACGCCTCTTAAAACTAGGTAAAGCACCGTGTACGCTCGGCGAAACGTACGTAGTGAAACAAAATGTCAAAAGTCATATCCCAAAACCAGATCAAAGAAACAAAAAAAATTAAGCTACACGTAGAAGGATGCTGGCGTTCATCCTCAGAAGAAAGATACTCAACCAGATATCAAGAGGTCCAACAGATGTTTGTGACCCATAACCTAGCACTACGTAAGGCCAGCTCAAGCAGGGCTGCCTGATAATAAAGAGAGAAAAACCCCCTTTACAGTGCAAGTGGTCCGTCAGCCATCTGGTTCCAGTATCAAACTCCTGTTTAGTGACATTCGTCACGTTCAACAAAAATAAGTCACATCCGATAATTGTTATAAAATTTACACAGTCAAATCCAAGGAGAAGTTGCGTCTTGATGTAGAGACGACTTAGGCGTAATTTGCCTCAATAAAATGATTCATCCCCGGGGAAAATTGCGTCCTGACGTAGAGACGACTTATGGGAGTGAATCTACATTCTCCAATAATAATGAAAGTCCGAGAATGGCCTTAAACGAAAAGAAAAGAAGAGAAAGGAAGAAGAGAAGAAAAAAAATAAAATTTATCACCCTAGTTCCAATTGCGTCATGCCCGCGACTAATGTTGGTGTGTTGCGAGAACGCGGAAAACCGCAATGTGTCAAAGACACCGATACAACCACAAAACCAAAATATGTCTCAAGGACATCGATATAAACGTAAAACGATAATATGTCTAAAGACATCGATATAAACACGAAACCACAATAAACACAGCCAACATCAACGCAGACACAACCGCAAGGTAATATATATACAGGGTGTGTTTCCCGAGATGTTAAGCGGAAACCAGAATCTTTTAGGGGGCTTCTACCCCACGCAGAATTTTACGGCGGAAGAATTCTAAGAGGCCACTAACCCGCAGGCCGATAGTATTAATTTTCCACAGGTGTTAAAAGGGAAAAACTGTATCTTTTAGGAGCCTTTTACTCCACGCAGAATTTTACGTCGGGAGCATTCTAAGAGACCCATCCCGCAGGCCGATACGAGAAGAATGGAGGGAAAGAGAGAAAAAAAAAATTAAGCACAAAACAATTATTCAACCGGGCTAGGTTTAAGTTGTGAACTGTGCCAAGTTCCGGGTAAAACTTTGTCGTCACAATCTCTCAGTTCATAAATGTCTGTGGAAATTCGTCGATTAATAATAAAAGGTCCGACAAACTTATCAGCCAGTTTGGCTGCGAAATGTTTGGAAGCGTCAGACAAAACGAAATTTTTACGCCATACCAACTGATCTTGTTCGAAATCAACTTTGCGCCTACGCAAGTCATAACGACACTTTGACTTCTCATAGGACTTTTGGAGACGTTCTTGAACATCTTGGTATAATCTAGCAAACTTGCCAGAACGGGATTGAAAATCAGTCGGATTTTGCTCAATTTCCACATCAATTACGTCAGAATCAGGGGTTTTATCAGAGTTAAGTCTACCTTTGAGACACATCTCTCTGCCGAAATTTAAGAAATACGGAGTCAACTTAGTAACCTCATGACGCGCAGTCCTCAACGCACAAGCAACCTTTGGTAAAAATAGATCCCACTTACGATGGTCTTGGGAAACATAAGAGATCAACATGGTTTTAATAACACGGTTGACCCGTTCAACAGGGTTTGCCTGAGCGTGATAGTATGAAGTGTACGAGGGTCGAACCTGATACGACGTCAAAAGATTTCGATATTCACGGGACCTAAACTGTACTCCGTTATCCGATATTACGATACGAGGGACTCCAAAAAGTAGAAAGATGTTCTCCTCCAAATGTTGAACAATCTTCGGGGTGGTAGCTTTACGAAGAGGAAAACACATTGTAAACTTACTAAAACAGTCCGTTACTACAAAAATATATTGGTTTCCTTTCGTCGAACGAGGAAGAGGTCCGATAAGGTCGATGCTAATGACCTCCCAAGGTCTAGAAATTTTTGAATGGCCACCCATGCGTCCAGCAGGAGCCTTTTGCTCGGGTTTGGCTCGGATACAAGTCTCGCACCGACGAATGTGCTTGATAACATCCGAACGCATTTTTGGCCAATGATAATCTTGGGCGATTCGATTGTACGTTTTGTAAACGCCTAAGTGCCCGCTCGTAGGAGAATCATGGCATTGACGCAAGATGTCGAAACGTTTTTCTTTTGGAACGACCTGCTTCCATTGTCGATCGGTTTCGATGAGATGGTAGTATGTACATTTAACGAACTTATAGAGGGTGTTTCCCTCAACACGATAATCCGGAAAGTTCAACGGGTTAGCCTTAACTTTATTTAAAAGATCTAAGTATCGTTTATCTTTTACTTCAGAACAGTCGATAGAATCAATAATGGGTACGGCTCGAGAAAGGGCATCAGGGACGACGTGATCTTTACCCTTACGATGGATGACAGTGAAATCGTATTGCTGAAGTCGAACACTCCATCTACATAAACGTCCAGAAGGATTCTGCAATCGATTCAGCCACAACAAGGAGTGATGGTCAGTGATCACTTGAAAGTGTGTGCCTTCGATATAGGGTCTGAGCTTTTCTATGGCCCAAAGCATTGCCAACAGTTCCTTCTCGCAGGTGGAATATTTACGTTCTGCTCTGGAGAGTGAGCGACTCAAATAGCAGATGACTTTCTCACCATCAGCCTGTTGTTGCGTAAGCACCGCACCGACACCGTAATCTGAAGCATCAGTCTGTATAGTGAACTCCTTGGTGAAGTCGGGACACGAAAGAACAGGAGCAGACACTAAGTGCTCACGAATTTTTTCCCAAGCTTCATCACAGGTTTCATCCCAACGATACTTGGTGTTTTTGCGCAAAAGATTTGAAAGGGGCGCGAGAATCGAAGAGAAATTCGGAATGAAACGTCGATACCAACTCGCCATTCCGATAAGTCGTCGAACCTCTGAGACCGTGGTAGGCTTAGGGATTTTAAGAATAGCCTCAACTTTCTCAGGGTCAACACGAAATCCGTTACGGTCGACAACATATCCCAAATACTTTAACTCATTCCGGCAAAAATGACATTTGTCCTTGCCAAGAGTTAATCCAGCAGATACCAAACGTTTATGCACCTCTTCGAGGATCTCGAGGTGTTTCTCGAAGGTCTGAGTGACAATTATGATGTCATCAAGGTAGACAAACACATGGGGTTCCAAATCTGCACCAATAACACGGTCAATAAACCTCTGCCACGTGGCAGGTGCGTTATGCAACCCAAAGGGCATACGACAAAATTGAAATAACCCTCGGTTCGGGACGGTAAAAGCAGTATATTGACGAGACTCTTTGGCAACAGGTATTTGCCAATAAGCAGACTTGATATCCAGTGACGTCAGATACTTTGCGTCACGCAGTTTGTCTAAAGTGGCAGAAACGTAAGGCAGGGGGTAAGCATCTTTGGTGGTAACCTGATTGAGTTTACGGAAATCCACGCAAAATCGAACTGTACCATCTTTCTTTGGCACCAGGAGTATTGGAGATGACCACGCAGAGTTAGAACGTTCCACGATTCCTAATTCTATCATCTTATCTAACTCTTGATTGACAAGGGTCTGTCTTGCAGGTGAGATGGGGTAATATCGTTGTTTAATAGGAGCGCTTTCTGTTTTGATGACGTGCTCGACCAAGTTGGTGCACCCTAATTTTGTTTCGTCGATATTTTGAAACAATTTTGAAACAGTGGCATCAAGCTGACATTGTTGGGAATAGTCAAGGTCGGAGCGTGCAGTGACATGTTCTACAGAACAGATGGCTTCACTACGAAAACTCCATTCACCAGATCTTAAGTCGGGAACAATCTCCATCACTCGCCAAAAATCCGCACCTAAGATTAAAGTGTGTGGGAGGTCAGGTACAACAAGAATGTCGATAATTTTTACTCGATCTCTTAATCGAACAGGAGTAGTAACACTTCCAGGACTCAAACAGGGTTGTCCATTGGCAACAGTGCAAGTTGTCTGATGTTTGACAAAAGGAAGTCCGAACGTTTTAAGAATTTCCCATCCAGGTCCACCGATAATCGTGCAGGAAGCACCTGAATCTAAAAGTCCTAAAAACTTAGTATCAAAAATTGTGATCTCTAGATAAGGACGTTCGTCACCTTGAGCACTGGCCAAAACAAAGTCAAGGCAGGTTTGTATATGCTGAGGAGTGGTCGGTTTAGATAAACGAAAGCATCGCACTAGACGACCTCCTAGTGTGTGGCTGAAAAGTTTTTTTGAACATTTTGGGCAAGTTTTGGTGGTTTCATTAGGCTTGCCACAGCGAAAACAATGCTTTTGTACCGGGATTGTACAATCACGAGAATAGTGTCCTTCCTTTCTACAATTCCAGCACCTTTTGTTTCGATTCGCTGGTTGCTTAGGACTTGGGGCAACCGTATTGCACTCGGCAAGATTGGAAGAGCTAGTGCCGATGTAAGCTAGGTCAGGCTCTAGAGAATGTACGCGACGTGGAGGTGGTACATACGATTCGACTGCGGATTTACTCGCTTCTAATTGTCTACCTAACTTTAATAATTGCTCAATCGAAAAAATTTTTACCAATCCTAACTGGTTTTGATAAAAAGGGGCGAGATTCTTTACAAGGATTTTAATCTGGACAGACTCCGGTACGTCAGCGTTCAATCGATTAAAAAGGTTCGTCATAACCGAAACATAAATACCAATAGATTCGTCCGGACTCTGGGTGCGACGTTTTATTTCGTCAAAAAGTTTTTCGTCAAAATCTGGAGCTTGGAATTCCTCCCGTAAAAGATGAACCAAATCGTTCCATGTTCGACAGCGACGTCTATTAGCACGGAACCATATGAGAGCTTTGCCGCGAAACAGATCAGATGCAGACATCAGCAAAGTTGCTTCGGAGACGTTACGAGAAATGCAAAGTTCATCTACTCTTTCTAAAAAGGCATTAAGCGACATGATTTTATTATCGCCGGAATAAAACAAATTCCATTTCGAAACCGGAACTGGCTTTACGTCAAACTGTCTTACAGGGGTATTCTCGAAAGTTGACAACCGTTTAGGGGTCCTATCATTTCGATTAGTTTGAAGAAATAAAGTGCTCGGGGCCGGAGCCGCAACTACTGATTGAACAGATTCGGCATCGTCATCATCCGTCACGTCATTGTCATTATTCGTCTCGTCCTCGTCTCGCAAGTTCAATAACGAAACGTCATTAGCGATTGCGTTTGCATTCGACAGAGGCGAATCAACAATTTCGGCCTTATTAATTCTAGGCGCATTAGCTTTTGTCTTAAATTGCATACTTAATTTACTAAGTTCGGTTTGAATTTGATTGCGTGTCTCGATTTCGGATTCCGAGACAGCTAGACATCTCTCGGCACGAGCCAAGGCATGAGCGAGCTTTGAAGAAGCCTTTTCATAAAAATATTTAGTCGAGGTCTGCGACAAGGTTTCGACCAACGCACGAATTTCAATGACCTTGGTTTGTAAAGCTATGAGGTCATCGACAACTGGCACTTGATAAGGTACAGGCGTGAGGCGAGCCTCTTTTTCTGCATGCAAAAGGTCTTTTAACAGTTCGGCCTTCTGAGCCGTAGTACCATCGTCACAAATTCCACGAACAAGTAATTCATATGACAGTTCATCGCCACTTAATCTATCAGACCGCAATCTTAAATCCATATTAATTTATTTCTACCTTCACACACCAGCTCAAGTGAGTTTTCAAACAAAAAGGCCACACGTCGGGGCGTCAAATCTTGTCACCCAAGTTTAAATTAAATTTACTTGTCTCTACTTACCACGACTCCTGGTGACAAGTCTGCCGATTCTAAATCAGCTGTGCCCCAGCTAGCAACAGTGGAAAATGGGGGCAGGTTATCTCAACGATGGTAAGTTATAACGGGCGCCAGAAGACAATTTAAAAACAACTAATCGAAATTCGACTGGCCGACGTCTCCAATCGGCCAAGTCGTGCAGAAAGGAAACTACTAAATAGAGACTAGACTTATTACTCACTGTATGTATGAAAGTAGTTAAAATTAAAATCGTACTCAAGTTAATACAATTTATTAATCAATTAAACTAATAGAAATAAGAGAAACAGTATTACAGTTACACTAATACGTTTACTTTCTAGCGTACCGTTTCCTTAAATTAGATCCGCACGAAGAATGCATGCGCAACAAACAAAAAAAAGAAGGTTACCTCGCGACCGATGTCATATACCGTCTGAAGTTGGCTGTCACTACGCCATCTAGTGGTCTTGTCAGAGTCGATGACTTCACAATGGCGTACTCACACGACGGGGGAAACAACAGACGGGCAATAAGAATTGTCGGGGCACCAACACGCGATGTACTGGGAAATCCCTCGTGTATACGCTTGCGGGGATGACCGGGGCCTGCGCTGTAACTTGCGAAAAGCCAAGCAGCAAAGGAACAAGCCCGAACTAAAAAGCCTACGTGGAAAAACGATATGCGTTAGCGGCCATTTTGATGGTGATATGCGTCGTTACATATTACCTGAGCGAACAGGAGCTTCAGGCTTGGCACGGAGATTGAAGTTATCTCCGATCGGTGTTCGGCAGTGTCGAATGAATTTCCAGCCAAGCTGCGATTGATTTCTTCTCCAAAAGAGCAAGAAATCCGACAATTTTAACACACGCGAAAAGATACGTCCTTACGGCACAATGCACGAACAACAAGAGAACGACTAAGCCGCTCGATTACGCAGATCGCCTTGAGGCAGGGGAATTACCAATGGTAGGCGGTCTGAAAGTCACATGGACCCCCAGAACCTATCAGAAATCAATGATCGCAGCGTGCAGGCTTTCCCCCATAGCGCTGTAAAGGAGGGGTACCAGGGTTGCCACGGCGTGAAAACGAAATTATTAGTCGCTGCTTTTTAGCGCCAAATTTAAAACGTAACAATGAACTTTGAAATTATAGACCCAACGAAATCTATGGACTTTGCAAAATTTACGGACTTCATCTAAACGGTAGACTATATGAAATCCATGGACTTTAACTACAACGACAGACTATATGAAATCCATAGACTTTAACTGCAACGACAGACTATATGAAATCCATGGACTTTAACTGCAACGACAGACTATATAAAATCCATGGACTTTAACTACAACGACAGACTATATGAAATCCATGAACTTTAACTATCCATCGTCCTTACTAACTCTAAACGTAAACCTATGTTGACTAAACATTCTGCTAGTTGTCTGCACGACTCGTTTCGAGCTTTTTATTATTTTCGGATGAAACTGAACTTCCATGGACTTTGAAATTATAGACCCAACGAAATCTATGGACTTCGCAAAATTTACGGACTTCATCTAAACGGTAGACTATATGAAATCCATGGACTTTAACTACAACGACACACTATATGAAATCCATGGACTTTAACTGCAACGACAGACCATTTAAAATCCATGGACTTTAACTACCACGACAGACTATAGGAATCCATGAACTTTAACTATCCATGGTCTTTACTGACTCTAAACGTAAACCTATGTTGACTAAACATTCTGCTAGTTGTCTGCACGACTCGTTTCAAGCTTTTTATTATTTTCGGATGAAACTGAACTTACATGAACTTTGAAATTATAGACCCAACGAAATCTATGGACTTTGCAAAATTTACGGACTTCATCTAAACGGTAGACTATATGAAATCCATGGACTTTAACTGCAACGACAGACTATATGAAATCCATGGACTTTAACTGCAACGACAGACTATATAAAATCCATGAACTTTAACTATCCATCGTCTTTACTGACTCTAAACGTAAACCTATGTTGACTAAACATTCTGCTAGTTGTCTGCACGACTCGTTTCGAGCTTTTTATTATTTTCGGATGAAACTGAACTTCCATGGACTTTGAAATTATAGACCCAACGAAATCTATGGACTTCGCAAAATTTACGGACTTCATCTAAACGGTAGACTATATGAAATCCATGGACTTTACAAAACGACAGACTATACGAAATGGACGGACCTTACCAAAGCGATAGACTACATAAAAACCATGGACTTTACTAAAACATAGACTTCATCAACTCACAGACAAAGCAAAAATTTCATAAAAATTTCATTTCCATGTCCATATCTCTGTGATAAGTGACAATAAATAAATAAATCAATCAATCAATCAATAAAATTGTCGGATTTTCAAATCGTAGGCTTTAACATTTAAGCTTCAGCTAGAATGTGACACGTTATGAAATAAATGGCTTAAATTTTTGTGCAACCTAGCCAACGACTTTAAAATCATAGATTTAATGAAATCTAAGGACATCAAAACTATAGACTTCATAAAATCCATGTATATCGAAGCCAATGAAAGCAAAAGAAGGTCACAGATCTTTCACAGTGAAAGAGAGAGTCATATGAAGATGTCTACTCGTATTCGTATTGCTAGAGTGGCACTCTAATAATTTACAAATCAGTTTGTCAAAAATATAAAGGGTTCGGTTTTTAGAAAGTCTGCTGAGGAGCTGCCTTGACGTACGAGTCACCGGAAAATCGTTCTAAAAGATGAACCGTGCTTTTCCAATGACTCATACTGGTGATTCCGTCCATGGCATGTAATGGTTCCTGGAAGCTTTCTTGTCTTGGTGGCGTTCTAATTTCCTTGTTATAATATTTTTCTTCTTTCGTTAGTATTCAAGTACGCGTACAATGTAAGTAATTTCTCAAATCAGTGTCTTATTCTTTTATTATTGTTATTATTCGATATGCTTTCGCATTAACAACCTTAAAAGAAATTACCCAATTTGCTCACTTGCGCGCCATAAAAATTGCATATAATTTTCAATATAAATAACGAGCGCAATAACGCGCGAGCAAATGATGCCCCCTTAATAAATTTAATGCGTATAATTGCGGGCTAAAAAAAGGCAGGCAGCCAGCCAACTTACGTACGTACCTACTTACAATTTCATAAAAATATGCACCTCTCGCATCTGCAGTTGCCATGAGCGGCAACGCACGCCGCCGATCCTCGACGCGAGCATAGTGCCCTTTCGTCCGTCATCCTCCCGTATTTATAAGGACACTCCGGCGGCGCATACGGTATTCGCATCACCTGGTATTAATCGTCCGCGTGTGCGTCAATTTGTTTTCGTTTTAATAAGTTTGTACGTACGACTTCCGTCGTGGTCTACATGCACGCCGGCGATAAGCGAGCGCAAACTGTTGATTATTATTAACGATTAAAAATCACATTCATAAATAAAGATAAATTCACGCTCTTTTAATTCCCACTTGCTGATCGTGAAGCATTGCCCAGATAATTTTATTAGCGTCAAATTTTAATTGCCTTTTAATTTCGCTTGATTTACTGCGTCTTCGTCCTCAGATTACATTGCGCAGGATAATTTTTTATTTCTTATATTAACAGACACGAAACCTGCGCTGCGACGCATGAAATCGGGCTAAACTTCAATTTGCAACGCGAAAATGCGATTACATACAGGGCGTTCCGTGATTAAAACCGTGACTTTAGTTCGTATCTCGAAAACGCGATGCTCGATTGTTTTCTAGTAAACGCCGTTCGAATTCCTATAAAATTTGCTACATTTTTTGTAGTTGTCATCTTTTCGAAAACTCAAAAACAAAAGAGTGAGAACGGGGAGAGACCGTCGCGTCGTTCGTCTTAAAGCAAGTAAACCGAAGGCCATCCGTGCGCAGAAACTTACGATGCGACACATGAAATCAGGCTAAAATTCAATTTGCAATTCAAAAATGCAATAATATACAGGGTGTTCCCTAAGAAAAAGCCTCATTTTAGACGTTATCTTGAGAACGCGACGCTCAATTGTTTTCTAGTAAACGCCGTTCGAATTCCCATAAAATTTGCTACGATTTTCGTACACGTCATTTTTTCGAAAATTCAAAAACAAAAGAGAGAGAACGGGGAGAGATCGTCTTCGTCTTGAAACAAGTAAACCGAAGGTCACCCGTGCGAATAAACCTGCGATGCGACACATGAAATCAGCTTAAAATTCAATTTGCAATCGAAAAATGTAATAATATACAGGGTGTTCCCTTAAAAAATGCTAATTTAAGCCGGTATTTTGAGAATTCGATGCTCGATTGTTTTCTAGTGAACGCCATTCGAAAGCATGCGAAATTTGTTGCAAGTTTTGTATTTGTCATTTTTTCGAAAATTCAAAAACAAAAGAGTGAGAGCGAGGAGAGACCGATTTTGTCTTAAAGCAAGTATACCGAGGGCCATCCGTGCGAATAAACCTGCGATGCGAAACACGAAATCAGACTAAAATTCAATTTGCCATTCAAAAATGCAATAATATACAGGATGTTCGCTAAGAAAAAACCTAATTCTAGCCGGTATCTTGAGAACGCGATGCTCGATTGTTTTCTAGTGAACGCCATTCGAAAGCTTGCGAAATTTGCTGCAAGTTTTGTATATGTTATTTTTTCGAAAATTCCAAAACAAAAGAGTGAGAGCGGGGAGAGACCGTGGTTCGTCTTAAAGCATGTAAACCGAAGGTCACCCGTGCGATGCGGCACATGAAATCGGGCTGAAATTCAATTTCCAATTCAAAAATGCTGTAATATACAGGGTGTTTCATAAGAAAATAAAACAACTTAGTCGGTATCTCGAGGACGAGATGCTCGATCGTTTTCGAGTGAACGCCATTCGAAACCTTGCGAAATTTGCTGCAAGTTTTGTATTCGTCATTTTTCCGAGAATTCTGAAACGAACGAGACAGAGCAGGGAAAGGCCTGGAAGTCGTACAACTTGGAATTTTTTAGGTCAGCACATCTCAAAATGTTGTGACCTTGAGTCACTTTTAAGAGCGACCTTTTCAAGATATCTGCGTCGTCTCTTACGTTGCTTAATAAAGTCGCGCTTCCTTGTTCTGTTTATGTCTTTTCCTACAACCGCGCAGGAGATTTAATGCATACATTAAGTACATAAGCAAGGCCACATTAGACAACGCAGAAACAGAGGCGCCTTAAGATAGGCAACACATGAATCAATTCAGAAACAACTGCCTGTTTTGCATTCTCTTTTTTTTTAAATGGACGTACCTGGGGATGTTAATAAGTCGTGAACTGTCAAAACGAATTAAAGAACGGACGCTTTTAGAATACGACCATACGTATAAATTTTAAAAGGAAACGAAACGTCTCGAGATATTTTTCTGCGACAATGTCAAAGGTCTGAATTAGTAGTGCCAACATGATTTTCGAAAAAACTTAAGCTGAGAAGAATAACTAGAATCACACGCGCGGAGCCGATTTCCTTCGTTAGTAACCGCGTCCGCGCTATGAGAAAAAGAACGATAATTCGAACGTGTTCGGACTCGATTATTGCCTCTCGAAGAGAAATGTCGAGATCGGTGATTCGGATCGATTTAATTTGTTCAAAAATTGTAAAATTTTTTAATATTTCTCAGATCAAAACTTCTAAACTTATTAAATGAACCGTACTAATTTATTCGCAAAGAATTATTTATTTTATTTCAATTAAAAGAAGAAACAAGATTTTATTTTAAAGAATTCATCAATTATTTTAAACGGAAATATAATTTATCTTGAAATCATTAATTAGAGTCGATTTGAATGCGGATTTGTCGACTTCCAGGACTCTCCCTGCTCTGTCTCGTTCGTTTCAGAACTCTCGAAAAAATGACGAATACAAAACTTGCAGCAAATTCTAGAAGGTTTCGAATGGCGTTCACTAGAAAACGATCGAGCATCTCGTTCTCGAGATACCGACTAAGTTGTTTTATTTTCTTATGAGACACCCTGTATATTACAGCATTTTTGAAATGGAAATTAAATTTCAGCCCGATTTCATGTGCCGCATCGCAGGTTTATTCGCACGGGTGACCTTCGGTTTATTTGTTTTACGACGAGCGAAGGTCTCTCCCCGCTCTCACTCTTTTGTTTCTGAATTTTTGAAAAAATGACAAATACAAAACTTGCAGCAAATTTCACAAGGTTTCGAATGGCGTTCACTAGAAAACAATCGCGCATCGCGTTCTCAAGATACCGGCTAGAATTAGGTTTTTTCTTAGCGAACACCCTGTATATTATTGCATTTTTGAAATGGAAATTGAATTTCAGCCCGATTTCATGTTTCGCATCGCAGGTTTATTCGCACGGGTGACCTTCGGTTTACTTGCTTTAAGACGAGCGAAGGTCTCTCCTCCTTCTCACCCTTTTATTTTTGAATTTTCGAAAAAATGACAAATACAAAACTTGCAGCAAATTTCACAAGGTTTCGAATGGCGTTCACTAGGAAACGATCGAGCATCTCGTTCTCGAGATACCGACTAAGTTGTTTTATTTTCTTATGAGACACCCTGTATATTACAGCATTTTTGAAATGGAAATTAAATTTCAGCCCGATTTCATGTTTCGCATCGCAGGTTTATTCGCACGAGTGACCTTCGGTTTACTTGTTTTAAGACGAGCGAAGGTCTCTCCCCCTTCTCACCCTTTTATTTTTGAATTTTCGAAAAAATGACAAATACAAAACTTGCAGCAAATTTCGCAAGGTTTCGAATGGCGTTCACTCGAAAACGATCGAGCATCTCGTTCTCGAGATACCGACTAAGTTGTTTTATTTTCTTATGAGACACCCTGTATATTAAAGCATTTTTGAAATGGAAATTGAATTTCAGCCCGATTTTATGTGCCGCATCGCAGGTTTATTCGCACGGGTGACCTTCGGTTTACTTGTTTTAAGACGACCGACGGTCTCTCCCCGCTCTCACTCTTTTGTTTCTGAATTTTTGAAAAAATGACAAATACAAAACTTGCAGCAAATTTCACAAGGTTTCGAATGGCGTTCACTAGAAAACAATCGAGCATCGAGTTCTCAAGATACCGGCTTAAATTAGGATTTTTCTAAGGGAACACCCTGTATATTATTACATTTTTCGATTGCAAATTGAATTTTAAGCTGATTTCATGTATCGCATCGCAGGTTTATTCGCACGGTGACCTTTGGTTTACTTGTTTCAAGACGAAGACGGTCTCTCCCCGTTCTCTCTCTTTTGTTTTTGAATTTTCGAAAAAATGACGTCTACGAAAATCGTAGCAAATTTTATGGGAAGTCGAACGGCGTTTACTAGAAAACAATTGAGCGTCGCGTTCTCAAGATAACGTCTAAAATGAGGCTTTTTCTTAGGGAACACCCTGTATATTATTACATTTTTGAAATGGAAATTGAATTTTAGCCTGATTTAATGTGTCGCATCGTAAGTTTTTGCGCACGGATGGCCTTCGGTTTACTTGCTTTGAGACAAAATCGGTCTCTCCTCGCTCTCACTCTTTTGTTTTTGATTTTTCGAAAAGATGACAACTACAAAAAATGTACCAAATTTTATAGGAATTCGAATGGCGTTTACTAGAAAACAATCGAGCATCGCGTTTTCGAGATACGAACTAAAGTCACGTTTTTGGAGCGCTTTGAATGCGAGTTTGTCGTTTCCAAATTATTTTCAAAACAAGCCGAGATTAAAATAAAAGAGAGCCTAGCGTCTATTGAGTCGAAATAAGCAATTCAAGCCAAAGAGGTAAGAGAAAGCCGGACAAGACAAAAGAATAAAATAAAGAAAATTTCTTATTCTTAGTTTAACGGACAACACAGCAATATGTCAGTGTAACCAAAAAAAAAAGTGAAATGGCCTAGTCGTCTTAGGTCCGAGAACCATCAGTCTTAAGAACGCCGACTAAGTATGATAATCCGGTCTAAGACGACTTCGTAATAATTTTTTTCTATAATAATAGTCTTTATTTAAACACAATAAAACAGAACTTTTATTTCGCCTTGTAGTGTAAGAAATTAAGTTGTCGGGATACTATTTAATTTACGTCCTCGTAAAGCAGTCGTTGCGAATTGAATAAGAAGCGTAATTTGAGGGGGCACGAGCTCATTTCTAAACGCGTCACTTGCGCAGCACGACCAATCAAATTGCACAGCTGGAGACGCCTTTTGTGTTAATAAGCTCTTGCCAAAAAACAAAAACAAAAAAAGAAATAGAATGAGTTTTCGGCCGAATGAAAACCGACGCTCGCGATCGCGCCGCGCCGGTGATTTCAACGCTCGATTAAGACGGAAACCCGAAAGCTCTGCGCGATTTTAATCGTTACTAAATAGGCACACGAATCAAATTATAATTATCATTTATATTACGTTTGGAATTTAATCGCTTCTAACAACAAGCGCTCACGTCTTCCTAAAATTTACATTAAAGTTGCATTAAGAAAAAAGTATTCCTTCGGAATGATTGATTCGCGTGCAAGTCGAAAATCCAAATAAATTAATTATTTTCGTAATTACGCAGAACGAACGAAAGAAAGAAAAAAGAAAAAGTGCGGCCGCTATATACGTACCTGAAAGAACGCGGCGTAATAAATTAATTAAAGAATAACTCCGTCATTCCGCACGTGGATAAACTCCGGCCGCGGAATTAATTCGGGCATCTGCGCAAAGACACAAAAAATGATCTTAACCGGGGCCGCCCCTAGCCAAAATACCGCAATGAGCCGTTAATAACATAATAAGGCAGACGGGAGAGGGCGGGCGCGTTCCTTTTCTTTTTTTTTGGGGCGAGCAAAAAGCGTAATCGCCGCGCGACAGTTACAAGGGTTGTTCAACCTGCGTTAGGTCCTAACGGGACCCGAAAAAGGAACGGATTCGCCAACGCGGAATTCGCTGGGATAGCGGGTTATTAAACTGGTCGCCCATCTGACGGACGGAGACGGACGAACGGGAAGCGTTCGGGACGACAAAGGACGGGTTTAGGGCAGGTGATGGCTCCAAGTCGGGATCATTGTCTTTGGGGTCCCCTTTCTCTTTCTAAGGCAGTTGTTGCGGCACGCGTCTGTCTCGTGTGTTAATTTGCTCCCGGACATGCAATCTTCACCCTTACGCCTTTAATTCGGGCGGGCTTACACTTCGGCCTTTCTTGAATAATTCATCGCCCCGTGCGTGGCTTTGATTGGATTTTTAAGTGCGACTTTTTCTTTGATTTACCCGCGAGGTCCGTTTAGGTATGCAAATCATTATTAAAATCTACGTACGTCCTAAGTAATTTTTACGAATTACGACGAAAGCGGACAGGTGTTCCAAAAGAACGCTAATTATATTTGCTAATTAATTTCTATGCGGATGTGTTGTCAAAATGGGCTATATTTTTGTTCGATTTTAATTAAAACCAGGTACCTACATGTACAGGGTGATTTTTGGGTAGTCCGACAAAAGAAGGTACTTCCCAGAACATGTTTCCCAATTTTATGGTTACAATATAAAATGAGTTACAAATCGCCCTGTGTCTCATCTCTTGAGGAAAAAAATAACGATTACCTACGAACACGTTTACGAACATGTCGCAGATCTGCGTTATATTTTTTTGTTGTCAAAAAAACCGTTATTGTAAAGACTTTTCTTTTCAAATTTAAGTTTGGAGCTTTCTTAAAATTTATAAATTTGACGGTCATCAAAGTAAACCGTTATTTAATTTTTAAATTTGACAGCTATCACAATAAACTGTTATTATATAAAATTTTATCATCGCAACGATTATGATGCTTTCATTTCTAAATTTGTCAGCTACCAAAGTAAACTGTTATTACGCAGATGTTAATATTTACTTCCCAGAAAACTGTTAACGGTAACAGTTTATACTTCACAGTAAACTGTTATTGTATATCACAGTAAGCTGTTATTGTATAAATTTGTGCCTTCTGTAAATGATTATGATGCTTTAACTTTTGAAATTGACAGGCGTCAAAGTAAACTGTTACTACAGAGATGGATTTTCTCGTTTAAGTTTGACAGCGAGCAGAGTAATCTGTTCTAATAGAGATGGATTCATTTAACGTTTAAATTGGGACTGCCTTTAATTGATTATGACGCTTTCATTTTTAAATTTGACAGCTATCACAATAAACTGTTATTATATAAAATTTTATCATTGCAACGATTATGATGCCTTCATTTTTAAATTTATCTGCTACCAAAGTAAACTGTTATTACGCAGATGTTAATATTTACTTCCCAGAAAACTGTTAACGGTAACAGTTTATACTTCACAGTAAACTGTTATTGTATATCACAGTAAGCTGTTATTGTATAAATTTGTGCCTTCTGTAAATGATTATGATGCTTTAACTTTTGAAATTGACAGGCGTCAAAGTAAACTGTTACTACAGAGATGGATTTTCTCGTTTAAGTTTGACAGCGAGCAGAGTAATCTGTTCTAATAGAGATGGATTCATTTAACGTTTAAATTGGGACTGCCTTTAATTGATTATGACGCTTTCATTTTTAAATTTGACAGCTATCACAATAAACTGTTATTATATAAAATTTTATCATTGCAACGATTATGATGCCTTCATTTTTAAATTTATCTGCTACCAAAGTAAACTGTTATTACGCAGATGTTAATATTTACTTCCCAGAAAACTGTTAACGGTAACAGTTTATACTTCACAGTAAACTGTTATTGTATATCACAGTAAGCTGTTATTGTATAAATTTGTGCCTTCTGTAAATGATTATGATGCTTTAACTTTTGAAATTGACAGGCGTCAAAGTAAACTGTTACTACAGAGATGGATTTTCTCGTTTAAGTTTGACAGCGAGCAGAGTAATCTGTTCTAATAGAGATGGATTCATTTAACGTTTAAATTGGGACTGCCTTTAATTGATTATGACGCTTTCATTTTTAAATTTGACAGCTATCACAATAAACTGTTATTATATAAAATTTTATCATTGCAACGATTATGATGCCTTCATTTTTAAATTTATCTGCTACCAAAGTAAACTGTTATTACGCAGATGTTAATATTTACTTCCCAGAAAACTGTTAACGGTAACAGTTTATACTTCACAGTAAACTGTTATTGTATATCACAGTAAGCTGTTATTGTATAAATTTGTGCCTTCTGTAAATGATTATGATGCTTTAACTTTTGAAATTGACAGGCGTCAAAGTAAACTGTTACTACAGAGATGGATTTTCTCGTTTAAGTTTGACAGCGAGCAGAGTAATCTGTTCTAATAGAGATGGATTCATTTAACGTTTAAATTGGGACTGCCTTTAATTGATTATGACGCTTTCATTTTTAAATTTGACAGCTATGAAAGTAAAGTGTTATTATAAAAATGAATTTTTTGACGGACGGATTTTTTAATTGAACTTTTTAATTCTGACAGCTATCACAGTAAACTTCTTTAAGTAATTACGACGCTCTTGACAACTGTCAAAGTAAACTGTGAGTACAGAGATGGATTTTTAATAGAACTTTGGCGCTCCCTTAAAATCGCTTTAATTTTTTAATTTGACAGCTATCACAGTAAACTGTTAATGCATAGATGATTTTTTCGTTTAAATTTGGCAACACTCAGAGTAATCTGTTATAGCAGAAACGGATTTTTTAACATTTAAATCTTTAAAAGATCATAGCCTTTTCATTTTTAAATTTGACGGTTATCAAAGTAAACTGTTATTACACAGATGTTAGTATTTACTATCGCAGTAAACTGTTATTGTCTTCTTTCAATTAAATGGTCGATCAAGTATTTAACGTTATTTATCACAAACAAAAGCTTGACCGATTTAATAATTTTTTGTTCCTCACACTTTGAAAAATCTACCAAATTTAAAATTATAATTGTATAATCGATTAAATTAAATGGATCGATCAAGTATTTGTTGTTTGTCTTTACGCACTTGATTTATCGAATTTTTTTGTTTCTCGTTGATCAATTAATCGCACCGTTCAATGTAGTTAAAATGTTGATTAATCGAATACTTCGACAAACGTCGAATACTTATTCGACGTTGTTTCTGCAAATAAAAGAATCCACCAAGAGCTTGATTAATTCAACAATTTTTTTGTTCTTCACAATTTACTTGTTGGCTAATTAATCGAACCGTTCAATGTAGTTAAAATGTTAATCGAACACTTTGAAGAACCTACCAGGTTGGCCAATTCATTATATTTAATATGATGATTGAATCATCAATTAAATTGGTCGATCAAACGTTTGACGTTTGTTGCTATACAAACAAGAGAATTAATCAGATACTTGATTAGTTCAATTTTTTTATTCCTGCCCCTTTGAAAAATTTACCTCGCTGTTTAATTAATCGAACCGCTCAATATATTTAAAATGATAGTTGAATAATCGATTGAATGATCGATCAAGTATTTAACATTTGTTTTACAAACAAAAGGTCGAAAATTTTTTTGTTCTTATTTTGAGAAAGCTATCCCAGTTCAAAATACTTAAAATGATGATTGAATGATCGATTAAATTGGTCAATCAAGCATTTGATGTCTGTTTCTACAAACAAGAGAATCGATCAATTTTTTCGTTTCTTCCTCTTTGTGAAAAACCTGTCCCGTTGATCAATTAATTATATTAAATGATATTTAGTTGAATATCGATCATTTAATCGATCCTTACGTATCATCAAGTATTTAACGTTTGTTTTTCAACAATTTTTTATTCTTCGCACTTCGAAAAATGCAATTAAAAAATCGATCAAGTATTTGATGACTTTTTTATGAACAAAAGAGTTAACTAAAAAGTTTGATCAGTCAATTGTCCCCCATCTCCTGATGAATTAATCTGATTGAAAGATCGATTAAATTGGTCGACCAAGCATTTGAGTTTGGCTCTACAAACAAGAGAATTGATTAGAAACTTGATTGGTCGATTTTTTTTTATTCCTCCCTCTTTGAAAAAGACCTACCACTTTGATCAATTAATCGAACCCACTCAATGTATTTAAAACGATAGTTGGATAATCTAAAAAATAGTAAAGGAGACTGTGGTTTAAGAAATAATTGAAATTTATCTCCGCCCACAATAATTTTATATCCGTAGATACGTATTTCGGCAGCTAATCTGCCATCTTCAGTACAATTTAAATTGTAAATTTTTTAAATTTAAATCTTGAATCAATCAAAGTTGTTGGTCAATTTTTTTTAACAAACATACAATTAATCGATCTTTTAATCGATCAGTTAATCGACGTTTTAAATACACTGAGCGGTTCGATTAATCGATCAAGGAGGCAGGTTTTTTCAAAGGACGGGGAACTAAAAATATTTAATCAATTCTTTTGTTCCTAAACACAAATTTCAAATACTCGATCGTTAATTTAATCAAAATTTAAATGCATCGAATAATTTGACTAATCGGTCAAGGAGGTACGTTTTTCAAAAGGACGAGGAACAAAAAATATTCGATCAACTTTTTAGTCATTCCTTTTGTCTGTAAGAACAAACGTCAAATACTTGATCGTTCATTTAATCAAAATTCAAATAAGTTGAACAATTCGATAAGTCAATTAAGGAGGTAGGTTCGTTTTTAAAAAATTATTTGATCAATTTCTTGGTCAATTCTTTTGTCTGTAAAACAAACGTCAAATACTTGATCGTTCATTCAATCGATCATTTAATCAAAATTTAAAAGCATTGAACGATGATTATGATGCTTTGATTTTTTAAAACTGACGGGTGTCAAAGTAATTATTATAGAGATGGGTTTTCTTCGCTTAAGTTTGACAGCTAGCAGGGTCATCTGTTTTAATGGAGACGGATTTTTTAACATTTAAATTGGGGCTGCCTTTAATTGATTATGACGCTTTCATTTTTAAATTTGACAGCTATCAACGTAAACTGTTATTATAAAAATTTTCTTTTTTGACAGCTATTATTACGCAGACGAATTTTTTAAAATGAACCTTGGTACTTTCTCAAAATATTGATGGCGATTGAATTTTTAATTTTGACAGCTATCATAGTAAACTTCTTTAAGTAATTATGACGTTTTCATTTTTAAATTTGACAGCTGCCAAAGTAAACTGTAATTAGAGAGATGGATTTTTTTAATAGAACTTTGGCGCTCTCTTAAAATGATGATGACGCTTTAATTTTTTAATTTGATAGCTATCACAGTAAACTGTTATAAAAAATGTTATCATTTAAATTTCTTTAAATGATTGTGGCGCTTTCATTCTTAAATTTAACAGGTGTCAAAGTAAACTGTTATTAGTTAGCTAATTTTTTTTGTTTAAATATGGCAGCACTCAGAGTTATCTGTTATAACAGAGATGGATTTTTTAACATTTAAATTGTTGCTATCTTTAAAAGATTATAGCCCTTTCGTTTTTAAATTTGACAGCTGTCAAAGTAAACTGTCATTATAAAGACGGTTTTTTTTTTCGTTTTTTAAAGGGCGCTTTCATTTTTAAACTTGACTGCTATCGAAGTAAACTGTTACTACACAGTTTATAATTAATTAAAAATCATTTTGACCGTCAACACTTTAAAAGGCTGATATTTTTTTACTCGGGAATAAGTACGGATTCTCTTCCTTTATACAGGGTCAGATCGAATGATCAAAATTCTTGAAACACTTATATTTTATACAGGGTGCCTCAGAATAAGCCTTTTTCATCGATCTAACATATTTCTAATTGCAAATGATTAGTTAACAAGTTAACAAAAGTAATAGTAGATGGCCTTGTCATATACATATAATTTCTTAAATTTCTTTGCAGAAAACTGTTATGTGAAGACAAACAAGTTTAGTATACGCTTTAGTTTATTTGCGAAAGTAATTTCTGAACGCTCGAAATTTTCCAGCTATTGAAATTTTATACAGAGTGCCTCAAAATAAATACTTGCGGAAAAATAAGTTGAATGTCTTTCACGAAACCATTAGCTTTTTAGAGCGAAGTGCAGGGACTGCCGGCTGGCGGTGACCTGGACACTCGTTGAAGTTTTTCCGAAACTAACTTTCTCTAGATTAAATCAATCTATCTTCTTTAGTTAATTCGAAAACCGTCACTGCTTCTTATTCGCGTTAGAAAAGTTTACGGTGCGATACCATTAGCTTTTTAGAGCGAAATGCAGGGACTGTCGGCTGGCGGCGACTAAACTCTAACTAACTCAAACTATGTCGTCGAATTGACACTTGACGTCTTCTTAAAAATAAATGAACAGCACCGCAACGTATTACAAACATTAAAAACAATTGAACACTGCTACGTCATTCAACTAAAATTCAACGTCATTCAATTCATTGTCAACTTTGGCGTCATGCAATTCAATTAAAATCGATTTCATTTAATTCAAACTCTTTTCAGCTAAAACTCGATGTCATATAAAAATAAATGAAGGGCGCAACATCATTCAGATACAAAAACAAATGAACACCGCAACATCATTTAACACAAACTCAACACGTCATTCAATTCATCGTCAATTTTAACGTCATCCAACCCAATTAAAATCGACGCCATTTAATTCAAACTCTTTTCAGCTAAATCTCGATGTCATCTAAAAATAAATGAACGGGTGCAACATCATTCAGATACGAAAACAAATGAACATTGCATCGTCATTCAATGTCATGCATTTAATAACATGACTCAACTCAGTTTCAGATTCATTATCAAAGTCAGCGTCATCAAACATCAATGCTGACATCATCTCACTCAAATTCGTTGTTATCAAATGGAAGTTCAGTGTCACTAAAAACAAATGAACGGCGCAACTTCGTTCAAACAACAAAAGAACTGGTCTATTCAGACCGCGGTCCGTGTACGACTGAAACGATTTCATTGCAGCAATTAGGTTTGTCAGGTGAAACTTATCAGGAAAATATTATTTAATGAATAGATATAGCAACCTGAAGTCGTCTAGTTGTTCTAGCGAAAAACAAAATTCATTTTCCATACATCTAACCATCTCTTGCTTTCTTTTATTTCTTGTCGTCCAATTAACTCACTTCATTCAGAAATAGAATCTTTTGATTTGGATTTAATTTTTTTTATAAGAAAGTTACACAATCACTTTCAATTATTAATTATTATTTTGGATACTTCAGTAGTTTTAGTTTTACTTCAAAATTGATTCGTTTTGACCGCGGCTCGACTTTGTTACAAAACTCGGCTCTCATTGGCTTGGTTAGAAACCGATTTCTTTTCGACCTCGGTACGTGTATTGAGAAAAATCATTGATTGGCTCTTGAATCTGCGTGGTTTCGAACCGGTCTATTCAGACCGCGGTCCGTGTACGACTGAAACAGTTTCATTGCAGCAATTAGGTTTGTCAGGTGAAACTTATCAGGAAAATATTATTTAAATGAATAAATATAGCAACCTGAAGTCGTCTAGTTGTTCTAGCGAAAAACAAAATTCATTTTCCATACATCTAACCATCTCTTGTTTTCTTTTGTTTCTTGTCGTCCAATTAACTCACTCCATTCAGAAATAGAATCTTTTGATTTGGATTACATTTTTTTTTATAAGAAAGTTACACAATCACTTTCGATTATTAATTATTATTTTGGCTACTTCAGTAGTTTTAGTTTTACTTCAAAATTGATTCGTTTTGACCGCGGCTCGACTAGTTACAAAACTCGACTCTCATTGGCCTGGTTAGAAACCGATTTCTTTTCGACCTCGGTACGTGTATTGAGAAAAATCATCGATTGGCTCTTGAAACTGCGTGGCTTCGAACTGATCTATCCAGACCGCGGTCCGTGTACGACTGAAACAATTTCATTGCAGCAATTAGGATTGTCAGGTGAAACTTATCAGGAAAATATTATTTAAATGAATAAAACCAAACGTACAGTGCAACATCGTTCTATTAAAACTCAATACTCAATTCAACTTATAGCCAAAGTCATCTTACGCTGATGTAAACCAGCTCAAACTAAACGTCATTCATGAAAACAAAATAACACGTTAACATTACTCAAATTCAACGACTTCCAATTGAGTCTCGACATTATCCACAAAAACAAGTTTTCAACTCAACTCAAATCAAATCATCAACTCGTAATCAAATTCGATGTTTTTCGATTCAGATTCAATGTCATCTAATTCATTGTCAAAGTAAAGATCTTGTAACTTAAAAAGCCAATGTCATGTCAACGTCATCACTGAAGATAACGTCAGTCAAATCTACTCAAATGCAATGCCGCTTAATTTAGAGTCAATGTCATCCAACTGAACAACGCCATATCGTTCAACTCAAATTCAACGTTACATTAATTAACCATTCAATTCAAGTCAACTTGCTAAGGTTAACGTCATTGAACTCACATTTAACGTCAATCAGGTCAAATTCAACGTCATCTTCAAACGTCAAATGCAACTGAATAACGTAACGTCATCCAGCACAAATTCAATTCGTCGTTATTTACAACTGAATTGATTTTTAAGTCTCATTTAGTTCAATGACGTTGTCAATAGTTTACTAGAAAACTTTCACATTTTTTATGTAATTAATTAGATGTCGACATCAATAGGTAACCAGAAATTTTTGTTGAAACTTTGACAGTTGTCATGGCTGTCAAAAAATCAGATGTCAAATCAGTTTGACTATTAAAATTTAAAATATCATTAAAAAATATGTTATTAATTAGAATGACGTCATCGATAGAATACCAGAGAACTTATAGAAACTTTGATACAAAACACTTTATTAAAATTTTGTCAGCAGTGATAATTGTCAAAAAGTCAGCTGTCACTCAGTCTGACAATTAAAACACAAGCTTTCTTTTTAATAATGTGACTAATTAGAATCACTTGATTAATGATGTGCAAGAAACGTTGACTGTTATCACAATTCGGACATTCGTTGAAGTTTTTCCGAAACTAACTTTCTCTAGATTAAATCAATCTACCTTCTTTAGTTAATTCCAAAACCGTCACTGCTTCTTATTCGCGTTAGAAAAGTCTACGGTGCGAAACCATTAGCTTTCTAGAGCGAAGTGCGGGGACTGTCGGCTGGCGGCGACCTGGACACTCGTTGAAGTCTTTCCGAAACTAACTTTCTCTAGATTAAATCAATCTACCTTCTTTAGTTAATTCCAAAACCGTCACTGCTTCTTATTTGCGTTAGAAAAGTTTACGGCGCGAAACCATTAGCTTTTTAGAGCGAAATGCAGGGACTGTCGGCTGGCAGCGACCTGGACACTCGTTGAAGTCTTTCCGAAACTAACTTTCTCTAGATTAAATCAATCTACCTTCTTTAGTTGATTCCAAAACCGTCACTGCTTCTTATTCGCGTTAGAAAAGTTTACGGTGCCAAACCATTAGCTTTTAAGAGCGAAATGGAGGGACTGTCGGCTGGCGGCGACCTGGACACTCGTTGAAGTTTTTCCGAAACTAACTTTCTCTAGATTAAATCAATCTACCTTCTTTAGTTAATTCCAAAACCGTCACTGCTTCTTATTCGCGTTAGAAAAGTTTACGGCGCGAAACCATTAGCTTTTTAGAGCGAAATGCAGGGACTGTCGGCTGGCAGTGACCTGGACACTCGTTGAAGTCTTTCCGAAACTAACTTTCTCTAGATTAAATCAATCTACCTTCTTTAGTTGATTCCAAAACCGTCACTGCTTCTTATTCGCGTTAGAAAAGTTTACGGTGCGAAACCATTAGCTTTCTAGAGCGAAGTGCGGGGACTGTCGGCTGGCGGCGACCTGGACACTCGTTGAAGTTTTTCCGAAACTAACTTTCTCTAGATTAAATCAATCTACCTTCTTTAGTTAATTCCAAAACCGTCACTGCTTCTTATTCGCGTTAGAAAAGTTTACGGTGCGAAACCATTAGCTTTTAAGAGCGAAATGGAGGGACTGTCGGCTGGCGGCGACCTGGACACTCGTTGAAGTTTTTCCGAAACTAACTTTCTCTAGATTAAATCAATCTACCTTCTTTAGTTAATTCCAAAACCGTTACTGCTTCTTATTCGCGTTAGAAAAGTTTACGGTGCGAAACCATTAGCTTTTAAGAGCGAAATGCAGGGACTGTCGGCTGGCGGCGACCTGGACACTCGTTGAAGTTTTTCCGAAACTAACTTTCTCTAGATTAAATCAATCTACCTTCTTTAGTTAATTCCAAAACCGTCACTGCTTCTTATTCGCGTTAGAAAAGTTTACGGCGCGAAACCATTAGCTTTTTAGAGCGAAATGCAGGGACTGTCGGCTGGCGGCGACCTGGACACTCGTTGAAGTCTTTCCGAAACTAACTTTCTCTAGATTAAATCAATCTACCTTCTTTAGTTAATTCCAAAACCGTCACTGCTTCTTATTCGCGTTAGAAAAGTTTACGGCGCGAAACCATTAGCTTTTTAGAGCGAAATGCAGGGACTGTCGGCTGGCAGCGACCTGGACACTCGTTGAAGTCTTTCCGAAACTAACTTTCTCTAGATTAAATCAATCTACCTTCTTTAGTTAATTCCAAAACCGTCACTGCTTCTTATTCGCGTTAGAAAAGTTTACGGCGCGAAACCATTAGCTTTTTAGAGCGAAATGCAGGGACTGTCGGCTGGCGGCGACCTGGACACTCGTTGAAGTTTTTCCGAAACTAACTTTCTCTACATTAAATCAATCTACCTTCTTTAGTTAATTCCAAAACCGTCACTGCTTCTTGTTCGCGTTAGAAAAGTTTACGGTGCGAAATCATTAGCTTTTTAGAGCGAAGTGCAGGGACTGTCGGCTGGCGGCGACCTGGACACTCGTTGAAATTTTTCCGAAACTAACTTTCTCTAGATTAAATCAATCTACCTTCTTTAGTTAATTCCAAAACCGTCACTGCTTCTTATTCGCGTTAGAAAAGTTTACGGCGCGAAACCATTAGCTTTTTAGAGCGAAATGCAGGGACTATCGGCTGGCAGCGACCTGGACACTCGTTGAAGTCTTTCCGAAACTAACTTTCTCTAGATTAAATCAATCTACCTTCTTTAGTTAATTCCAAAACCGTCACTGCTTCTTGTTCGCGTTAGAAAAGTTTACGGTGCGAAATCATTAGCTTTTTAGAGCGAAGTGCAGGGACTGTCGGCTGGCGGCGACCTGGACACTCGTTGAAATTTTTCCGAAACTAACTTTCTCTAGATTAAATCAATCTACCTTCTTTAGTTAATTCCAAAACCGTCACTGCTTCTTATTCGCGTTAGAAAAGTTTACGGCGCGAAACCATTAGCTTTTTAGAGCGAAATGCAGGGACTGTCGGCTGGCAGCGACCTGGACACTCGTTGAAGTCTTTCCGAAACTAACTTTCTCTAGATTAAATCAATCTACCTTCTTTAGTTAATTCCAAAACCGTCACTGTTTCTTATTCGCGTTAGAAAAGTTTACGGTGCGAAACCATTAGCTTTTAGGAGCGAAATGCAGGGACTGTCGGCTGGCGGCGACCTGGACACTCGTTGAAGTTTTTCCGAAACTAACTTTCTCTAGATTAAATCAATCTACCTTCTTTAGTTGATTCCAAAACCGTCACTGCTTCTTATTCGCGTTAGAAAAGTTTACGGCGCGAAACCATTAGCTTTCTAGAGCGAAGTGCGGGGACTGTCGGCTGGCAGCGACCTGGACACTCGTTGAAGTCTTTCCGAAACTAACTTTCTCTAGATTAAATCAATCTACCTTCTTTAGTTAATTCCAAAACCGTCACTGCTTCTTATTCGCGTTAGAAAAGTTTACGGCGCGAAACCATTAGCTTTTTAGAGCGAAATGCAGGGACTGTCGGCTGGCAGCGACCTGGACACTCGTTGAAGTCTTTCCGAAACTAACTTTCTCTAGATTAAATCAATCTACCTTCTTTAGTTAATTCCAAAACCGTCACTGCTTCTTGTTCGCGTTAGAAAAGTTTACGGTGCGAAACCATTAGCTTTTTAGAGCGAAGTGCAGGGACTGTCGGCTGGCGGCGAGCTGGACACTCTTTGAAGTTTTTCCGAAACTAACTTTCTCTAGATTAAATCAATCTACCTTCTTTAGTTAATTCCAAAACCGTCACTGCTTCTTGTTCGCGTTAGAAAAGTTTACGGTGCGAAACCATTAGCTTTTTAGAGCGAAGTGCAGGGACTGTCGGCTGGCGGCGAGCTGGACACTCTTTGAAGTTTTTCCGAAACTAACTTTCTCTAGATTAAATCAATCTACCTTCTTTAGTTAATTCCAAAACCGTCACTGCTTCTTGTTCGCGTTAGAAAAGTTTACGGTGCGAAACCATTAGCTTTTTAGAGCGAAGTGCAGGGACTGTCGGCTGGCGGCGAGCTGGACACTCTTTGAAGTTTTTCCGAAACTAACTTTCTCTAGATTAAATCAATCTACCTTCTTTAGTTAATTCCAAAACCGTCACTGCTTCTTGTTCGCGTTAGAAAAGTTTACGGTGCGAAACCATTAGCTTTTTAGAGCGAAGTGCAGGGACTGTCGGCTGGCGGCGAGCTGGACACTCTTTGAAGTTTTTCCGAAACTAACTTTCTCTAGATTAAATCAATCTACCTTCTTTAGTTAATTCCAAAACCGTCACTGCTTCTTGTTCGCGTTAGAAAAGTTTACGGTGCGAAACCATTAGCTTTTTAGAGCGAAGTGCAGGGACTGTCGGCTGGCGGCGAGCTGGACACTCTTTGAAGTTTTTCCGAAACTAACTTTCTCTAGATTAAATCAATCTACCTTCTTTAGTTAATTCCAAAACCGTCACTGCTTCTTGTTCGCGTTAGAAAAGTTTACGGTGCGAAACCATTAGCTTTTTAGAGCGAAGTGCAGGGACTGTCGGCTGGCGGCGAGCTGGACACTCTTTGAAGTTTTTCCGAAACTAACTTTCTCTAGATTAAATCAATCTACCTTCTTTAGTTAATTCCAAAACCGTCACTGCTTCTTATTCGCGTTAGAAAAGTTTACGGCGCGAAACCATTAGCTTTTTAGAGCGAAATGCAGGGACTGTCGGCTGGCGGCGACCTGGACACTCGTTGAAGTTTTTCCGAAACTAACATTCTCTACATTAAATCAATCTACCTTCTTTAGTTAATTCCAAAACCGTCACTGCTTCTTGTTCGCGTTAGAAAAGTTTACGGTGCGAAACCATTAGCTTTCTAGAGCGAAGTGCGGGGACTGTCGGCTGGCGGCGACCTGGACACTCGTTGAAGTCTTTCCGAAACTAACTTTCTCTAGATTAAATCAATCTACCTTCTTTAGTTAATTCCAAAACCGTCACTGTTTCTTATTCGCGTTAGAAAAGTTTACGGTGCGAAACCATTAGCTTTCTAGAGCGAAGTGCGGGGACTGTCGGCTGGCGGCGACCTGGACACTCGTTGAAGTCTTTCCGAAACTAACTTTCTCTAGATTAAATCAATCTACCTTCTTTAGTTGATTCCAAAACCGTCACTGCTTCTTATTTTCTTTCTTAGAAAACTTAACGGTGCGAAACTATAGAAAATTATTGCCATTGGTTTAGGAAGCAGTTTATAAGAAAATATTAATTTTGGGGATTAATGAAGAAGACGAGGTGCGCATGACGGTATATGTATGTATAACCAAAATCAAGCGCTTTTGATTAATGCATCGCGTCCATTCACATAATCACACATAACACTCACACACTCAAAGATGCAATTAAGTTCTAAGACAGTAATATCTAGTAATTATCCTATCCTCGTAATACACATTAATCAAACTGTCAGCACAGATTTCATCGGGCATTATTTAACTGCGTACGTAAGCGCTTTTGGAAGAAGCTTCGGTAGGACGTGGAGAGTTCGATGACTCGAAGCGACCAACGCAGCCAAGGCGCTTGATTTGGTTTGTAATCGACGATAAAGACGGGGGTAAGTTTATTTAAATTCGATGTGACGAGCGCCTGTTCCCTTTGAATGTTTAATAACGACAACGTCTTAATCGTCCCAGCCAATAAAAAAAAATGCTTATCTCTTCGAGAAGCAAGCGTGTGTGCATCCCCGAACTTATCGCGTTCGTGTTAATTATGATAAGACCTGCGATACCTTAATAGGCCCGAGCACTTCGTCGGTCGGGGTTGTCCCGTGCAGGTGGACGAATCGTGTGATATCTTCGCACCGTTTTGTATTAACACATTGTAAAAGATTAAGTGGATGTTTTGCATGACACGCAATGTTCAAGATATCAATTTGTATATTATTTATTAAAAGGAAATTAGGAGGAAAGTTTTTAGCGAAGATTACACGAGAGCATGAAAAGAAGCGTAAGTGTAATACGGCACGTATATGTTTTCCGCCCCTGTGAGTATTATAGTAAGTCCTACCTGAGCACGCACGGATCCCACATGGTGTGTCTGCTGGTCGCTGTCGTTGCGCTTTCCCTTTGCCCTCCCTTGTGGCTGCGGCCGGGCTAACTTTCGATCTCGTTCCGTCGTCGGTCGTCTAGAAAGGGATGATATCCGAAAGTGAATCCGCCACATCTGCCGCTCACTAATAACAAATACCGCTAGAAAATTAAAAACCCCGTCGGGGCTCGTCTGGTGGCTCGCCCTTTTTCTTGCCCAGCCAAAAACCTAACGGATCGTTCGTACGAAATTACGATGACAATGCGCGCGGACTTTCTTTTTCGGGTGAAAAGCGAAACCGGGGCGGTCGCCTCGTTAAGTCCTCGCCCCGGGCGGAAATTAAGCTTTTGTTAATATGCGAGCACCGTCTTTCCTTTCGTCGATAATTTCGTTAATTCGTCTAATTAAGTCCACACGCGGTCATATCTGTGTCTGCCTCGCCTGTACGAAACTCAACAGTTTTATGTAAATGGGGGACAATTAGTGCCAGGAGTTATGGTACCATTCGTTCGTCTGGGGCGCATCTGCGCGCAGTATTAGCGCGAGAGAAAACCAAGGTGTTAATGCGCGTTACAATGTCTGAGGGTTTATCGTAATTAGTCCGGTGATAAGTCCGGGGATGCCTATACACTTCCTTAATTAGGAAAGGGTTGCCTGCCTCTAATGAGGAATGGGAATGGAATTTATTTTTACCGACTGGCATGTGTGTCTTTATAGTTGTTAGTTATTTTGATGGTAATTTTCGATTGGGAACCGTCCATTTGCTTAGAAATTTGTTTTTCGAATTAATTGCGCGTGGAAGTCTTGTTATCGTCGCAACTGAAATGGTAAAAGTGCATTTAAGGAAGCCATTAAACAATTGACAATGAAATACGATAATAAATCGGAGACAAAAAAGAGCGACTTGAAAATAAGAACATAAGAAGAAGACCGACGGAAAACAAACTAATTCAAATGGAGAAGAATGATATGTAAAAGGTAGCCACGGTACAACTGACAATGAAATACCAAAGAACATCGACGATACTCGAGAGAGTAGTAAAGAGATAGCTTGAGAATAGCGCGAGAGTCAAGAGCCATGCTTGAAACTACAGCATCACGCTTAAAACTGTTGTTGCAATTGACAATCATGCTTAAAAGTACCCTGGTCGTCAAGAGCCAAGCTTAAATCTGTAACGAAAGTTAAGAGCTTGATTAAAATATAGTAAAAATCAAGAATCTTGCTTAAACCTACGTTATAGGTCGAAAAAGTACACTGGTCGTCAAGAGCCAAGCTTAAAACTACAGCAAAAGTCAAGAGCTTGATTAAAATATAGTAAAAATCAGGAATCTTGCCTAAAACTAAAATAAAAGCAAAGAGACGGCTTGAAAATAATGCGAGAGTCAAGAGCCATGCTTGAAACTACAGTATCACGCTTAAAACCGTACTTGGAATTAACAATCACGCTTAAAAGTACACTGGTCGTCAAGAGCCAAGCTTAAATCTACGGCGAAAGTTAAGAGCTTGATTAAAATATAGTAAAAATCAAGAATCACGCTTGAACCTACATTATAAGTCAAGTATCTCGAAAGTAGAGTGCAAGTTGAGAGTCACGCTTAAATTCACACTAAAAGTCAAGAATCTAAAACTATTGTTACAATTAAGAGTCATGCTTAAAAGCTTGCTTGAAGAGTCAAGGGTCGAACTTAACTCTATAACGAAAGTCAAGCGGTTGATAAAAGGGATAGCTTGAGAATAGCGCAAGAGTCAAGAGCCATGCTTGAAACTATAGCAACATGCTTAAAACTATAGTTGCAATTGACAATCATGCTTAAAAGTGTACTGGTCGTCAAGAGCCAAGCTTAAATTTACAACGAAAGTTAAGAGCTTGATTAAAATATAGTAAAAATCAAGAATCATGCTTAAACCTACGTTGTAGGTCAAGAAGTATCTTGAAAATAGGGTGCGAGTTGAAAGTCATGCTTAAATTCACAGTAAATGTCAACAATCACGCTTAAAACTATAGTAGTTACAATTAAGAATTAGCTGTACAGTAGTTACAATTAAAAGGTCAGCGAGCGTCAAGAGTCATGCTTTACTCTATAACGAAAGTTAAGAGGTTAATAAAAATTAAAGTAAAAATCAAGAATCGCGCTTAAAACTGCGATAAAAGTAAAGAGGTAGCTTGAAAGTAGCGCAAGAGTCAAGAGTCATGCTTGAAACTACGATAAAAGTTGAGATCATGTGTAAAACTATAGTTACAATTAAGAGTCGTGCTTAAAAGCTCAGAGAGCGTTAAAAGTCAAGCTTAACTCTATAACGAAAACTAAGAGGTCGATAAAAATTGTAGTAAAAAACAAGAATACAATAAAACACAACAGACAGCTCGAAAGGAAGACGAAAGTCAGAAGTCACGCTTGAATCTACAGCAAGAATGAAGTGAAAGTAAAGTGAGCATCGATGGTTGCTAAGCTTAAACCCATTGGGAAAGTCAAGAGGTAGCTTAAAATTAAAGTGAGAGTCGAAAGCTTGAACTTACGGCGAAGTTCGAGATTTATGTTTGAAATAATAGTGAGAGCCAAAAAATTAGTGAGAGACAACGGACGTGCTTAAAAATATTGTAAGGGACAACGGGCATGTTTAGACAAGCGCAGTGAGAGTCAGGAGTCGAGCTTAAAGCATGGTGATTTATACTTGAGCTACTAATGAAACTCAGTTGACTGCTTGAAAACCTAACGAGAGTCAAGAGTCAAGCTTAAATCCGCAACGGAAATCAAAATAGAGCTTGGAAATAGAGTCAGAGTTAAGAGTCATTCTTGAACCTGAGATACAAGTCATAGTTACAATGAACAGTCGCGCTCAGCAGTCTAGTGAGCGTCAAGAGTCGAGCTTAAACCTGAAATAAAAGTCAAAGTGTGACTTGAAATTATATTGAGAGTCAAGTGTCGTGCTTCAACGTGTAGTTAAATTTAAAATGTATGTTTTAAAGTAAACTGAGAGCCAATAGATACACTCAGAAGTATAGGGGAAGTTAAAAGTCATGCTTAAAAGCGAAGGGAACTCAAGCCTCTGTTTTATTTGTAATGAAATTCAGGGGAAACAGCTTAAAAGTGTAGTGAGAGTCAATAGTCACGCTTGAATCTATAATGAAATTCAAGAAGTAGCTTGAAAGTAGAGTGAGAGTCAACTTTAACAGACAGTAAAAGTCAAAATATTGCTTAAAGGTGCATTACGAGCACAGCGAGCATGAAGAGTCAAGCTTAATTCCACAATCAAAGTTAAGAAGCGTCTGAAAATTATAGTGAGAGGCTTAATCGTATAGTGAAATTAAAGACGTCCATTTAAAGTCGACAGACACGCTTAAAAATAGCGAGACCAACAAACATGCTTAATAAAAAAATAGTGCGAGATGCCAGACATGATTAAACGCACGATGAAAGCCAAGCATAGTGAGAGTCAAGAGTCACACTTAACCTTATAATGAAAGTCAAGAGATGGCTTGGAAGTATAGCAAGAGTTAAATCATGCTTGAACCTAGAATTAAAGTCGAAAGTGACGTCTAAAAGAATGCTTATAATTAACAGGCACGCTGAAAAGTACGTTGGAAGTATGTAGAGTCAAGAGTCATGCTTAAACATGGAGTGAAAGTTGAAAAAGTTTTACTTAAGATTATAGTGAGAGTTAAGAGTCGTGCTTAAACTCGTAATAAAAATTAAGAAGCGGCTTAAAAGAACAGCAAAGTCAAGGGTCATGCTTAAAAGTATATTAAAACCAAGAATCATGCTTAAACGTGCATGGTCGTCAAGAGCCAAGCTTAAATCTGTAACGAAAGTTAAGAGCTTGATTAAAATATAGTAAAAATCAAGAATCTTGCTTAAACCTACGTTATAGGTCATGAAAGTACACTGGTCGTCAAGAGCCAAGCTTAAAACTACAGCAAAAGTCAAGAGCTTGATTAAAATATAGTAAAAATCAGGAATCTTGCCTAAAACTAAAATAAAAGCAAAGAGACGGCTTGAAAATAATGCGAGAGTCAAGAGCCATGCTTGAAACTACAGTATCACGCTTAAAACCGTACTTGGAATTAACAATCACGCTTAAAAGTACACTGGTCGTCAAGAGCCAAGCTTAAATCTACAACGAAAGTTAAGAGCTTGATTAAAATATAGTAAAAATCAAGAATCATGCTTAAACCTCCGTTATAGGTCAAGAAGTATCTTGAAAGTAGGGTGCGAGTTGAAAGTCATGCTTAGATTCACAATAAAAGTCAAAAATCACGCTTAAAACTACAGTAGTTACAATTAAGAGTTAGTAGCGGAGCAGTTACAATTAAAAGCTCACCGAGCGTCAAGAGTCAAGCTTTACTCCATAACGAAAGTTAAGAGGTTGATAAAAATTAAAGTAAAAATCAAGAATCGCGCTTAAAACTACGATAAAAGTAAAGAGGTAGCTTGAAAGTAGCGCAAGAGTCAAGAGTCATGCTTGAAACTACGATAAAAGTTGAGATCATGCTTAAAACTATAGTTACAATTAAGAGTCATGCTTAAAAGCTCACAGAGCGTTAAGTGTCAAGCTTAACTCTATAACGAAAACTAAGAGGTCGATAAAAATTGTAGTAAAAAACAAGAATACAATAAAACACAACAGACAGCTCGAAAAGAAGACGAAAGTCAGAAGTCACGCTTGAATCTACAGCAAGAATGAAGTGAAAGTACAGTGAGCATCGATGGTTGCTAAGCTTAAACCCATTGGGAAAGTCAAGAGGTAGCTTAAAATTAAAGTGAGAGTCGAAAGCTTGAACTTACGGCGAAGTTCGAGATTTATGTTTGAAATAATAGTGACAGCCAAAAAATTAGTGAGAGACAACGGACGTGCTTAAAAATATTGTAAGAGACAACGGGCATGTTTAGACATGCGCAGTGAGAGTTAAGAGTCGAGCTTAAAGCGAGGTGATTTATACTTAAACTACCAATGAAACTCAGTTGACTGCTTGAAAACATAACGAGAGTCAAGAGTCAAGCTTAAATCCGCAACGGAAATCAAAATAGAGCTTGGAAATAGAGTCAGAGTTAAGAGTCATTCTTGAACCTGAGATACAAGTCATAGTTACAATGAACAGTCGCGCTTAGAAGTCTAGTGAGCGTCAAGAGTCGAGCTTAAACCTGAAATAAAAGTCAAAGTGTGACTTGAAATTATATTGAGAGTCAAGTGTCGTCCTTAAACGTGTAGTTAAATTTAAAATGTATGTTTTAAAGTAAACTGAGAGCCAGTAGATACACTCAGAAGTACAGGAGAAGTTAAAAGTCATGCTTAAAAGCGAAGGGGAACTCAAGCCTCTGGTTTATTTGTAATGAAATTCAGGGGAAACAGCTTAAAAGTGTAGTGAGAGTCAATAGTCACGCTTGAATCTATAATGGAATTCAAGAAGTAGCTTGAAAGTAGAGTGAGAGTCAACTTTAACAGACAGTAAAAGTCAAAATATTGCTTAAAGGTGCATTACGAGCACAGCGAGCATGAAGAGTCAAGCTTAATTCTACAATCAAAGTTAAGAAGCGGCTGAAAATTATAGTGAGAGGCTTAATCGTATAGTGAAATTAAGACGTCCATTTAAAGTCGACAGACACGTTTAAAAACAGCGAGACCAACAAACATGCTTAATAAAGAAATAGTGCGAGATGCCAGACATGATTAATAAAAGCCAAGCATAGTGAGAGTCAAGAGTCACACTTAACCTTATAATGAAAGTCAAGAGATGGCTTGGAAGTATAGCAAGAGTTAAATCATGCTTGAACCTACAATTAAAGTCGAAAGTGACGTCTAAAGGAATGCTTATAATTAACAGGCACGCTGAAAAGTACGTTGGAAGTGTGTAGAGTCAAGAGTCATGCTTAAACATGGAGTGAAAGTTGAAAAAGTTTTACTTAAGATTATAGTGAGAGTTAAGAGTCGTGCTTAAACTCGTAATAAAAATTAAGAATCGGCTTAAAAGAACAGCAAAGTCAAGAGTCATGCTTAAAAGTATATTAAAACCAAGAATCATGCTTAAACGTGTAGTCATGCTTAAAAAAGTAGTGAGACTTAAGAATGATAACTTAAAAGTTTAGTGAAAGGCAAGAGATAAGATTTATCTCTATTATTTTTATACTCTAGGATTTCTCTTTTATTTTGTCAGGTCGTCGCTGATGACATTTGTGAACAGTCGCGCCCGAATTTCCGTACGTTTAGAGGAGGAGACTAGCCATTTTTCGAGTACGACTCGCAAGCGACGGTCGAGTATTTTTGCGCTTCTTGAGCCGTTGCTTTCATCTTAGAGTATGACTCGCAAACGACGCGACGGTCGAATATTTTTGCGCCTCTTGTGCTGTTGCTTTGTAGCTAAGACCGCCTTGAGATAAGACAAATACTGTCGTTTGTGAGAGGTTCCTGGAAGTTTTAGATTCCGAAGTGTTTTATCTGATTCTCGGTTACGATACAGGGTGACTGTTAATTTTGGCGCCCGTCAATTCTATATGTTATGCGGGTAGGGACTTTCACTTACCGTGAGTAGACCTAGCGGTACCACGGTACTTGCACGCCATCTCCACCGAGGTGGGCATACTTCCCAAGTAGTTTTTCAACATCGACGATTTCCCTTAGAGTTCGCTACGCTTATACAAGAGATAGAAGTAGAAGATAATAATCATCGTACTATGTACTTGTACTAAAAATCGAATGAAACAAAACCGTCGTTAATTTATGTTATCACAGTTCATTTCTCTTAAACGTCTTTTGATACGCACACTTATTAATAAAGGGGGGCCAGTCGCGAAAGCAATAATTCCATTTCTTCTGTACCCTGTAATTCCGAAACACGTTACAGAAATGAAACATAGCTTAATTACGGCCCGCGCTCAATTTATCTGCGTTACACACGTCTTTTTTGCGCGGCCACGTGTGTGCCCGAACGCAGAAAATTTAATTTATTATGCGGAAATACCTGGGCGGCGAAGAGCAGGAACGAAAAAAGAAACATCTGTCGGTTCAATCAATTTATTTGGCCAGATAAGATTTGTACAACGACGTCTTACGGTCACCTGTTTAACCAGCGTCCGCCTTAAATAGTAATCACGGCGGCCGACGAAAAATAATTTTCCGAAAACAACTGAGGCTAATTGGGCTTTTTTCCCCTCCTCTAATTCGGGGGGCTTTCGCGCGAAAGCGCGCGCGTTTTCCATTTACGGCCGCACATCTTTTTAATCGCGCGGGTAATTCATAATTAGTTTATGTTTAATTAAGGTCGCATGTTATTTTTAATTAAGACCGTTTCGCTTTTCGAAAGATAGAATTAATCAGGCCCGCAAGACTTCTTCGCTTCGATCCCGTCGACAACCTTCGCGTACAAAGTTGCAAAATTATTTCACGTTTTGAGATTCTTCTGATGTGTGATGGGGCATTCAAGGACGTCGCTCCCTTTTTATAGAAATCGTAATCGATACACATACTAATCTTACTTTTCTCAAATACCTCACGCATGTGATTCTTGAATAGGCCGACAAGAAAAAATACCGACGAAAGCACATGGAAAAAATTACATACAACAATTTATCATATCAAGTAAAAAGCGTGCAAAAACGTTTATGGTGTTACGCAAGGAACTCATAGACGGTCAAATGTGATTGTTTGCTGCGTAAATTGTAGATTAAGAACACGGCCTTGCATCTCAAAATTAAAGTTTCTTCAACAAACAAACAAACGAAGAACGAAGAGTTCTCAAACAACATCTAGTTGCATAACCGAAGCGATTGCAACGAACTTCGAACCCCGAGTTTTAACGAAACGAAAAGTAACAGTTCTTAGAAACGATTATAATTGTTTGTTACACGTTTGACAAAAGAATATATAATGTACAAGTTTAAAATAAATAAGTTAATAAAATAAATACTACAACAGTATTAAAAATTACAATATGACATTAGTAGTAGTGAGGATAATGCTTGAATACTTTGCTGGACTCGTGGTGTCCTTTGAGGGACTCGAGGTCATTTCCGCTCTTGCTTCCGTACAGCTGGCCGTTTCCGGCGTACTTCTTCTTGCCGTACTTTCCCTCTTCGCCGCCGTCCTTCTTGAAAAACTGCGAGGAGTCGTATTCGCCATGCTTCTTGCTTTGACCGGACGCAAAGTGCCCATCGTTGTGTCCACCCTTAATCACAGACTCCGAATTTTCGCCGTACTTCTTTCCCTGACCGTGCACGTTCAGGGAATCACCTTCATCGTTGGCTTCGTCGTAGTACTCCTCGGTTTTCTCGTTCTCGTCCTTGTGGTGCGATTTCTTGAAGCCCTTGATGACGTGCCCCTTCTTGTGGCTGGATTTCTTTTTCTTTTCGTCGGCGTTTTGACCTTAAACAAAAAAGCTCCTCGTCCTTAGGACGGTTTCGTTTCAATTGCGTATAGACGTACCTTGGTCGTTGACGTACTGCCCGCCCTTGTAGTATTTCCCATCGGAGGCGACTTTTTTCCCTCCCTGCTGATCGCTAAAGTAGGCCCCGTCACCCTTGCTCGATTTTAAGCCGAGCTTCCCCTGCGAAAACCCAGTTTCACCTTGGCTTGCCTCGAGGCCCTTCTGCCCGTGCAGTTTCTCGTACTTGCCGTCGTTGAAGTCCTTGCGTTCCTTTTCGTAGGCGCTCTTATCCAGTTCTCCACCGCCGTATCCCCGGTGAGAGAAGGGCAGGTTTCCGATGGCCCCTTGAAGCAAAGCTCAAAACGAGGACGAACAAAATTAAGAAGGCCTCTTACCACCTAGGTATCCTAAGTTGTGACCGAAACCTCCCCCGGCACCACCGTATCCAACTCCGAAGCCACCACTGGAACCGTAAAAGGGCAAGTGCGTTTCGGCCGGCTGTAAATCTTCATTTCTTGTCCCTTCTTCATTGCGGTAACGCCCTTGTGCGTGTACCATGATGAAACACGAGAAACAGAAAAGTATACGACTCATCGTTGCTTTACAAGAACTGAGTTTATTCCTCGCCCGGATCGGTATTTATAGTTAGATTTCGGAACGCCGCCGGCTTTCCGCCGGATTAACGTTAACTCACCGTTTACAGGTCGGAGGTAAGCGATTTAGAAGTAGCCTTGTACTATTTGTCTTTGCTGTAGAAATAAACCAATCCGACACACTTGTTAGACTTCAACTTAGCAACAACTTGTTTCCATGAATGACAGCAATGTGTGTACCACATTAATAAATCGAGGAGTTCCACAAGGTTCAGCACTTGGACCGATATTGTTTCTCATCTACTCACCTGATTACTTGCGCACTAGTAACATATTGAGTAATGTAATGTGGGTTATTGCCCCTTTCGTTGCGCAGCCAAATTTGGGTATGGTATGTTATTTGGGGTTCTCACAAATTTTAAATCCTACATAAATTCACTCACAATCATTGTGCGCAGTTGTGTGTGTTCTGCAAGTTCTCTATTTCCAGGAACGGAATTTTGTTTAAAAGCTCAAAAGGGAAAACAGGAAGCTGGTAAATCATAGTCAAGAGAAATTCTTTGTGACAATAAATTGAATTGGAAAAGCAAGCTTTGACTTTGCAATGAGACCTTCGAGATCATTTCAAGGTTATTTCAATGTCACCTCAAGGTCGACTAATTCTAGAACCTCCCCTATGTTAAGGTCATATTAAGTGTAAGTCGATTCTGGAACCTCCCCGGACCTTAAACTTGAAGGTCATGGTAAAACTCTCGTCGAAGATAGGCCGATTGTGGAACCTCCTCCGACCTTGACCTTGAAGTTTTCGTTTCAGTTACATTTTATTTTTTGCAAACGCCTAACAAGTTGTAATCGTTTCTTGGTGAACGTACCGAGAACCGTTTTCTTCCTCTTTTTGCTGACGCTCGGGTTTTATAGGTTGACAAATTTTAAGGTGAAGCTTCCGACACTCATCAAGAGATGGCGCTTCGGCTATCACTAAATACATATTTTTTGAGCACGTTTTTTTGCTGTTCCTTGAAGAAACTCTGGTTTTGCGATGCAGAGTAATCCTGCGTTGTATAAAAGGTTTAAGCCAGGACTGAAGTTAATCCTAAGTTAGAATGTGACACACATAATGCTGTACGTCATACAAGTGTCACTCTGGCCTAAAGGTGACGCCCCAGTTTCTTCGTTATTAATTGTAATTATTGAAATATTTATGGAAATTGTTCTTGCAATACACATTTTTTTTGTTGTAAAAGAATTAAGCTTTCTTTTGGAAACGTTTTTCGGCGATGAGTACGGAAAAAAGTAAATGAATAATAATGAAGAAGAAGTAGAAGAAGAAACGGTCGAGAAACTCTTTCTGGGCAGCACCATCTACTGACGAGTACTGAAAGTTGCTTTCGCTTTACTTTTTTTTTTGTTTTCTTTCCAACACTTGATTTCTCAACAACTAGGTTTGACTTACAGATGGCGCTTTACATTTCTCATTTGTTTATAAATTTTTGTCTCAATTACGATACACTTTTGTATTGCTTTCTATTTTGCTTTTGTTCGTTTTGCGATTTTCGGTAAAGACAAGGAGAAGAAGAAGAAGGAAAGGATTTTCTTTTGCATTCCATTCATTATTTTTTTTTAATATTCTTCAAACAACACCATCTAGTGGCGAGTACTGAAAGTTTCTTTTGCTACTTGTTTCTTTTTATCTACACTTTAGGCGTTTGTTTATAACTTTTATTAGAAAAATGTTCTATTTCTAACTTTTCACCAGTTTCTTGTCCCACAGAGTGCATGTACTATGTATTTCGGCGTACGACGCGTGAGACAATGACAGACATCAAATGTTAATATCTGTCAAACTTACTTCGTTTAGAAGCATCTGACAGCGAAAGTTTTTTGAAAATGCTGGAAAACGAGAGAATGGAGAATCCATGCGTATTGTGTATGTCAGCGTATGTCATATGCGAATGACAAGTATCTGTCAAACTTACTCGACAGCGTTTGACAGCGAAAGTTCTTTTCAGAATTCTGAAAAATCAGAGAGTGGAGAACGGATATGTACCGTCTATTTCGACGTATGACACGTGCGACAATGGCAGACATCAAATCTGCATATCTGTCAAACTTCTGGAAATATTTGACAGCGATAGCTTTTTGAAAATGCTGGAAAACAAGAGAATGGAGAATGGATGCGTATTGTATTATGTCAGTGTGTGTCATATGCGCATGACAAATAACTGTCAAACTTACTCGATTTTGAAGCATTTGACAACGAAAGTTCTTTTCAAAATTCGGAAAAAATCGTAGGATATATACTGTGTATTTCGGCGTATGACGACAATGGCGGTCATAAAATTTGAGTATCTGTCAAACTTACTCGATCTGGAAGTATTTGATAGCGAAAGTTATTTTGAAAATACTGAAAAACGAGGAAATGGATTTGCGACATTGGTAGAGTAGACAATGTAGAATTCGATGTGTGTTGTGTACGTCGGCATATGTCACATGCGACAACGGCAGATGTCAAAATTGAATATCTGTCAAACTTACTCAATTTGGAAGTGTTTGACAGCGATAAGTCTGTTGGAATTGCTGACAGGCAAGAGAATGGATGTGCGATAATGAGGGACATCAAATCTAACATCTATCAAACTTATATAATATAAAATGTGTGACACCGAAAGTTATTTGAAGATGTCGAGGAAAAGATGCATATATAGCGCACGTCATTTAAAACAAAGGGAGTCATTAAATTTAGATACCTGTCAAACTTACATAAATTTAAATTGTTCGACATCCACCCAAAAGTCACTTTGAAAATGCTGAAAAACAAAAGAGAATACAAAACGCATGTGCATTATGCAAGTCGACAGTGTCACACATATCTGTCAAACTTACATAATTTGAATCGTTTGACGAGATAGAAATACTGTACTGTGAAATAAGAGAATAGTGAATAGAGGTAAGTGTATGGCCCTTTAAAATAACCACAGATATCAAAATTTGAACATCTGTCAAACTTACATGATTTTGACATGTTTGGGAATCGCCTCTCTCATGCACACCTTCCCCTTCAACATTTTTAATAATAATACATTTTTGTGTTACTCTCCATTTTGTTCCTTTGGCGATTTTTGCTAAAGAGAAGAAGAAGAAGAAGAAGAAGAAAAGGCAGAAGAAGGTAGGCGCGAAATTTCAAATTTTGAAAAAAAAAAAAACATCATGAGCTACAGTTAAAGAACGAAAGAGATTTTATTTCGCCTTCATTTTATTATACTCTTCTGGCAACGTCATCTAGCGGCGAAAAGTGAAAGCTTCCTTTGCTTCTCGGTTGTTCTGCATTTTAGGTAGGTAAATGAATACTACTTTTCGCCGTTGAACTATAGATGTCGCTTAAAATTTTTCATTTGTTTATAAATTTTATTAGAAAAAATCCTTCGCCAACTTTTCACCAAATGTATTTTTGTAAATTTCGTAAAAATAAGTTTCATGGGCTGTAGTTAAAAAAAGAAACAGATTTCCTTTCCCTTGATTTTATTATATATATTCTTTAGGCAACGCCATCTAGCGGCGAGCGAAGGAACTTATCGTTTCACGTCTTTTCCTTGCAATTTGGTCAAATCAATTTTGGAGCTTATTCGCCTTAAATTTTCCATTTGTAAATTAGAAGTTTTTACAAAGCATTTATAAACACCTACATACATTTAAATGAAGGTGTGTATAGAAATATTGTATTATCGTTAATTTTTTTATTGTCAAAATTTGTTTTAATATATTTTTTAAGCGAGGTCGTTCCCTATAATTTTTAGATTTCCACAAATGTAGTTCTTTTGGTGGCACCATCTAGTGGCGAGTGAAAACAATAGTTTTTAGTTTTGGTATTGGCTTCGAGATGGCGCACGGCGATTCATACTTCTACAAACTTCTCGCTTGATGGCGGCATCTAATGGCGTTCCTAAAATTACAAACTAATTTGTCAAATATTTTCATCAACAACAATAGACTGTAGATAATAGATTATAGAAATAGACAGTACTTACGATAGAACTATCGATAGGCGACTATAAACAACATTTTCAGAAATAGACTATAGTTAACAGAGCAGAAAACGGATGGAAAACGAGAGACTGTACACGATATTTACTCAAAGTAGACAATACATAATACAATAGAAAATAGATTAAAAAAACTACAGACTGTATCCAGTATATTACCCAGTAAGATCACAGACAATAAAATAAATTAAGGCTACATACTATAGACGACAGCAAATTGATGAAAAAAACAATACACTATAAAAATAGTACACTAAGGTAGACAACAGAGCTATAAACAACATTTTCAGAAATAGACTATAGATAACAGAACAGAAATCGGATGGAAAGCGAAAGTTAGTAGACAATATTCAATCAATGCAGACTATAAACAATAGACAATATATACTAGAGTCGCAAATAGATGTGAAACTATAGACTGTCGACTGTATACTATTTTAGTTACACCACAGGCAATAAATTAAGGCGAGCAATAGATAATCCACAGAAATAATTGACTATAAACGGCATTTTTAGAAATAAATAGAACATAAAACGGATTATATTTCGTCAAAGTAAACAATAGACGGTACAACATACAGTAAAAAATCTATGAAGTTTAGACTATAAACAACATTTTTAGAAATAGACTATAGATAGACAACATAGCAGAATATGTATGGAAAGCGAAAGACTGCAGACGATATTTAGTCATTGTAGGCTATAAACAATATACTACACGCGATAGACAATACATAATACAGTAGAAAATAGACGAAAAATAATAGACTATAGACTTTATTCAGCTAGATTACAGACAATAACAATGTACTATACAAATAAATACACTGTGAATATTACATTAAGATTTAAGACAGACTAGTACTATCGAAAACTTATTATAAACAACATTTTTAGAAATAGACTGTAGATAACAGAGCAATAGATAAGTGGTAGCAAATTGGCAAAAAAACAGATAATGTAAAGAGAAGAATAGCGGAGGATTTAGGACATAATGAAAGAAGCAAATTGAAACAAACAATAAAATGCATGATGTTGATGAAAGCAAAGACAAAAAACGCGAGAAACGAAAAAAAAAATATAAGAAATAAAGAAGTGTACAAAGTAAAGAGTCTGGTGGGAAGGATTTAGGACAGAATTTAGTTAAATGATTTCTTATTTAACACATCGTCAGCCAAGAGATGGCGCCCCAAGTTTTTCACTTGATACATTTTTTTTTATTTCACTTACGTTATAAATTATTAGCTTACACGTTAGCCAACAGACGGTGCCACGAATTTTTCGTTTGTTTTTGAGCTGTTTCGTGAAATTTAATTAAATGATTTTTACGTTTCGTAGCACACAGTTTTCATAGTTGACCAAGAGATGGTGCCTCAAATTTTCCGCTCGTTTTTAAGCTGTTTTCTGGACATCAGTTAAATGATTTCTAAAGAAAAAAGGCAGAAAAACAAACGACGATCGTGAATTTTACGAAAGAGAAAAGACAGAAAAACAGAAAATATAAGCAAAAAAGAAAAAAGATAAATTTGAAACTACTACTCTGAGACATTCTTTCAAACCAAAGCGGCAACGAAAAAGACAACTTCAAGAATCTATAAAGACGAATTTCGAACTCGGAAACAAATGATACTGCCAAAAGAAAAACGAAAGGGGTTGGAAATATTTGGGCGCGAATTTCAAACTTAAATTAATAAATTCACTTGTATTTATTATTATTAAATGTCAAATCGGGATGATACGATTCTTTCGTTCGTATAGTGCATACCCTAAGTTTAGGTAAATATGAATCGAGTTTCTTTTCGATCTCGGTCCGTGTATTGAAATAAACTTGCTCATTGGTTCTTAAAACTATGTGACTTCAAGCCGATTTATTTAGACCTCGGTTCTTGTAGTGCATACCAATATTATTTTTTATTTCACTAATGAGTTGCACAAGTAGATGAGGTAGTTATGGATTGAATTTCCTTTCGACCTCGGTCCGTGTATTGAAATAAACTTGCTCATTGGTTCTTAAAACTATGTGATTTCAAGCCGATTTATTTAGACCTCGGTTCTTGTAGTGCATACCAATATTATTTTTTACTTCACTAATGAGTTGCACAAGTAGATGAGGTAGTTATGGATTGAATTTCCTTTCGACCTCGGTCCGTGTATTGAAATAAACTTGCTCATTGGTTCTTAAAACTATGTGATTTCAAGCCGATTTATTTAGACCTCGGTTCTTGTAGTGCATACCAATATTATTTTTTACTTCACTAATGAGTTGCACAAGTAGATGAGGTAGTTATGGATTGAATTTCCTTTAGACCTCGGTCCGTGTATTGAAATAAACTTGCTCATTGGTTCTTAAAACTATGTGACTTCAAGCCGATTTATTTAGACCTCGGTTCTTGTAGTGCATACCAATATTATTTTTTACTTCACTAATGAGTTGCACAAGTAGATGAGGTAGTTATGGATTGAATTTCCTTTAGACCTCGGTCCGTGTATTGAAATAAACTTGCTCATTGGTTCTTAAAACTATGTGACTTCAAGCCGATTTATTTAGACCTCGGTTCTTGTAGTGCATACCAATATTATTTTTTACTTCACTAATGAGTTGCACAAGTAGATGAGGTAGTTACGGATGGATTGAATTTCCTTTCGACCTCGGTCCGTGTATTGAGGAAAACTCGTCCGTTGGTCTTAAAACTGTGCGCCTTCAAGCCGATCTATTTAGATCTCGGTTTGTGTAGTGCATACACTTATGAGTTACATAAGTTGAGGTAGTCATGAATTGCTTTCGGTCTGTGCACTGATAAAGAAACTCGTTCATTGGCTTTTAAAACTTATTTAGACCTACACTACGAGAACTACCAACTTTAAACAAAAGGCAAGTGCTTCTCGCGGTTGTAGAATTTCTTAAATTAGTAAATTCACTTCTATTTATTATTATTAAAGTCAAATCGGGATGACACGATTCTTTCTCTAAGAAAATACTAAGTTGGTGAGTTGGCAACAATGTCTAAAAGTATACAGTATACAATAAGTAAAAGTAAAATAAAGCTGTCATCTAATTTTTTTTTATTATTAATGTCGATCATTCTTTAACATTTAAATAATTTTTTAGAGTTCGCAACGACCATGTAAGAGCGTTTCCTTTAAAGCACAGAAAATTACGTACGTTTCGATTTGGGGAAGAAAAATCAATCAAGACACGCGATTTTAACAACCAAAAAAAAATTACCGCTATTACCACATTTAGTAAACCTACACGCCCTTTTATTAAAGGCAGATGCTTCACACGGCCAAACTCAAACGTGCATGATTATAACGATCTCAGAAGTATTTACGATGGATATCAGATTAGTCGAATAAATTTTTTAATAACATTTAATAATAATGTTTACTCGAAAGTATATATAGGGGCAGGTGAATAAAAATAGTTGCATGCCTCTTACACAATGTTGTAAGTATGTACTTATTTATAAATGAGTAGAATAGCTGTGATAATTAAAGATTTATTAGTGCAATTGTCAACAGAATACAAATATCTCGATGTATGTTATAAGAAAAGTAGGCACGCCCTGTATATTGTGCATCATAAATCCTTTTTTTTTTTTAATGCTAAAATCACATAAATCGTGACATTTACAAAGCGACTTGAAATTAAAAATATGTAATTATAAGCGGCAAGTTATAATAATAAAGCAAAATTATTGCAATTCATTAAATACCCCCTGTCGTCGCAACTGTCATTAAAAGAACGTCCAAGTCAAAGAATATACTCGATTGTAACAAAGCGTAATGCCCCAGATGTGCTTGAGACGTTAATATGTGATTTGTCAGGAAATTGTAGGTTTGCAACACGTCACCTTGAAGGTGGCTCAGAAAATGACCATCTGGTCCATCTTTATTACGGAAATTGTCTTCTATTTACTTTTATTTAAATCTAAATTATTTTTAAATTATAAATTAATTTAATCACCTTATTTTTAACTTATAAATTTATTTGATCTAACCTTAATCTTTGCTTTACTTTAAATTTTACATTACTTTATTCGGGGGGGACGGACCTCGCCCAACCGGCCAGCCCTGGCTCGTAGAGTCCACTCGCTTGGCTCTGCTTACGCGCACTTGGTTTCGCACTGACTGTTCTTAATCACTTGACTAACTAATTAATCATAATACTGCTACTACTGACTGTCTACCTGCGGGTCGATCTTTTATACATTTCTTAAATCTACGTCACAATTGGTTCCTTCGCTCTGGTGGCTGGGGGTTCGGTCCAAAGTACAAAGTTCTAAAAGGTGTCGGCATCAATTGACCGTTGCCAAATTTGTTTTCTTAAAACGTTCTAATTGCCTCGATCTTAATTGGCACATGTAAACAACACGCTTACATTCCGCAGAGCTTGCATTTATGCGTAAGTGAAATGCGAGTATGTGTAACGCGGCTTTGTCCTACTAAACTTCAATGGGTGCTGATCCCGCATAATTTTGAAATGCATATAATTGCAATAATTACGATTATTAGATAATGACATCGTGACAATAACAATGAAGTTTGGTTCTTCATACAATATATATAAATAAATAAATAAAACAATGACACTATCAACGGTGAAGCAAATTTTTAAGATTTTTAAGTTTTTCAAAAGACAAAAGAATAGTAAAAAAGAAGTTTTGATTTTTATTTTCCTTGTCTAAAAAAAAAAACAAGTAGGAATCGATTATCATTCATATTATCATGATAGCTTCAAAATCGCAATAGCTTTTAACGTTTACTAAAATTAAAATTGAACGTGAATCAAATTTTGTGTTTTTTTTTTTTAGTGGCACCAACAAAAATGTCACCCTAACATGGCCTACTCTGAATATCAAAAGATCGCGAATGGATTATACCGTGCATTCAATTAAATTCCTAATTAAAGTAGGCTATGACTTCAATGATTTTTCTCCTGAAGGTTTGTAGCACTGACAGCTGTCCAATGTCCAATTATTCCAATTATTTGTTTGTGCTAACATATCCCCCCCAAACACTTGCCAAACGCGTTTGAAAACATGAAGCGCAGAGCACGTTTGTGCATTCAAGCCGAAGGACAGCATTTTCAGCATCTGCTTTAAGCTTTAGTGTTGTTCAATTAAGTCTTTCTCTGAAGCTTGCGTTCACTTTACACATTTCCTTCTGTGATGTTATGATAAGATAATGTGACACTGACAGTTATCGACAATTGTCCTCTCACTCTTTGCATTGCGCGTCGCCAATTTTAGAAAAAAAATCACAGCTTACTTTAATCAGGAATTCATTTAAAGGCGAGGTACATAGGCAATGCAATAATTTGATGGAAAAAATAAAAGTTCAAAATGTCCTCTAGAAGGGGGGGCGTGCGGGCAAATTAATAAATCATTATTTCTTTGTTCGATTTTGAAATCCACAAGATCATGTTTTTCTGTTTTATTTAAAGAAATTCAATTAAAATGAAGAAATACAATAAAAAATTCAACAAAAAATAAATTTAATACATATTTAATATACATGTATGTATGTAATTCATTGTCATAAGCAAGAAAAGATTTAAAAAAATTGATTGAGAACGGACACGGACATCCGATTTTGAAAATGGAAAATTTTTGAACGTACCCCCACAGTTAAATGAGAAAATTTCAGTTGGTAGAACTGTAAAATAACGTGTGCGATAAAGATGAAAGTGTAATCTTACGAGAAACCAAAAACGTTAATAAATAGAAGCGAGAGAGATTTATTTACACAAAGATACAATTTCTGAACGTACTCCTACAATTAAACGCTAAACATTTTCGATTGGTAACAGTTTAAGATCACGCGTGCGACAAGGACGAGACATTATGCGAAGTGCAAAATTGCGAAAAGCAAACCACGTTAAGAATCGGGAGTCAGAAAGTTGCATACACTCAACGGTGCAGTTTCTGAACGTAGCCCTACAGTTTTGTGTTAAATTTTTTGTTGGTTGAGCACTGTAAAATAACGTGTGCGGTAGGGATGAGAATAACTGTGCAAGGAATAATACCTATTGCGAAAAGCAAAATAAGTTAAGAATTACTAGCGAGAGAGGTGTAAACACAGCTTCTGAACGTACTCCTACAGTTAAACGCTAAATTTTTGGTTGGCAGCAGTTTAAAATGACGCGTGCGATGAGGGTTCCCCCCGTTTGCGTCTGCAATCTTTTTTTGTCATAAGCTGGCACATATCATTCATAATACTTTTTTTTAATATCACGAGTTATTAATTACTTGTTATCTTCTTGTAAGTAGTTATTTTTTTTTGTCTTAACATATTCACGATGAATTGTGAACGTAATAAAGAAAACCGTTTTACATACGAAGTATTTAACTAAATGACGGGCAATAAAATCGCTTCAGGTTTTCGCCGCATCAGATGTACCGGGGCGTTTTCTTTTTCTTTTTTTTGTTTGCTCCCCATAAAAGATTTTTTTTTTGAAGCACACACGTACGCGAGGAGTGCCCCTCTCATTAACGAACACGATCACGTAACGCGAGAGGAGGTTTGATGATATCGTCACAGATTTACACCTGCTGCGAAATTATGAAAATTCTGCCGCAGAAATTGTGCTGCTGCGTTCGATTTACGAGGATATTCCTTACGACGTAATTACCTCGTAATTATATTTATTATTTTGGGGAACGTGTTATTAACTTGCGTCACACGTAAGTGCCATTAAAAACCGGCGGTGACGGGGACGCGACGCGGCGAAACAATCTCGCATAGATTGAAACGAGCATGAGTTTCCTGAAAACGCACATAACTAAGCACTAAACAAATAAAAATTTTTCAAATAATAGGGCAGAAACTAGGTAGTCGTTTTCTAAATAACAGGTAAAGAACAAACCCCGTTGTTTGAAAACTGTCTTGGGGTTGTCCAGAGACCAGCGATGCTGTCGGTCCCTTTGGATGCGTCGGCAGCAAGGGATCTCTTCGGGCTCGGGGTAAATCGATCTGGTCGGTCCTTTTGGATGCGTCGGCAGCAAGGGATGTCTCCGGCCTGGTGTAGATGACTGATTGGGGCTTCGAACCAAGAATACAATTACACATTAATTGTAAGCTTCCTATTAACTTATTTCCGATCAAATTATGATTATAATTATTTTTTCCCTCGAAACTGGACGCCAAATTCTTTGATTGTTTTGAACCAAGCTACCGGAGACCGCCGGTAATAAATCGCAACGGTTTCGCGTATCGGTTTAATTGCGCTCTTAGCGGTCTCGGGTGTTTATGATTTTTTTTCTGAAACTAGTAGTGATAACAATAATTTTTTCGCGAGTGCCTGGAGGTCTTGCGAAGAGCTAGCAGGAGCTTGACATCAGGAGAAATTGTTTGTCCTTCAAGTAGAGTTAGAAACAAAAATAATGTCTCCCCTATAAATGTTAAATGTTAATCGGTCCGACCAAAATAATAAGTAGATGGACAAGACGAGCAGGTAAACAAACACAAAATAAAATTGGATTGTCTACCTTTTAGATCATGACTTAAAATTTTTTGGGAAGAGACATTCCTTTTAACACTCAGTGTACGTCCTGGTAATCGTATTTATTGAAAACTTACGCTTATTTAATTGTTGTCTCCAGAGTTATTGAGTTCTGTCTACGCGGTTGATCTGACAGATTTTCTTCTTAAAATGTATTTCTCTTCAAATTATGTTTTAAACCGGAATAACACAAAGCAAGCGCATTTTGTAATCGAAAAGAACACAATGACGATGATATTTTACGGTACCTATCATTGTGGTAAAGAATTTCAATTTAAAAAAAAGAAACAGAAAAAATTCAAATCTAAAATAACGGTATTTAATTTCTGAATGAATTAAGGTTCATCTGAGACTGCAAAAGAAATGATCTCAGAAATAAAATTAAATGTAAAACGGAGGAGAGGCGAGAAAAATGAAGCAAAAAAAAATATATAGCAAATTCATAAAAGCGAAATTTGAGTTAGTAGATAAAAGAAGTCAAAAAAACGAAAAAATATACTAAATTCAAAACAGAAATAATTTAAAAAACAAAATTAACAAGATACAGAATTTGACTAATTTGTTTTTGCTACAAGAGCTTTTTTCGTTTTGGAGAAAATAAGGAATCAATAAAATGACCTTGAGGTTTAGAAGAAACGGAAAGAGACTTCAAAGGACTCGAAAGGATTCTGACTTTCATCTTTCCATTTAGAAACTTATTTATTATTATTATTATTAACGTATTTATTTTTGAAACTGATAACCATACATCGGCACCTGTTAGGACATTTCCGAGCCAGCTTATTTATTCTCATGCGAACATTTAAATTTACAAAACACAATAAAAAAAAAGGCGATGTATTTAAAATATTTTCCCACTTCCAAGAAATTGTTAATCGATTAATGAGCGAGTACGACCCTGGTATTTCCTCTATGTCCTACGTTTTGCCGAAGTCTACTCTGATAACATATATTTAATAATTCTTATAATAGTTCTTAGAGGTGTGGCGAAGAGATAGCAGAAGTTTGACATCGGGGAAAATTGTTCCTCCTCCAAACACATTCAAAATATTGTAAAGCATACATTTAAAAGAAAATAAAATCGAAAAAATGTAAAAAATAATTTAAACAAACTGAATTAAGAACAAAATTAACAAGATGCGAATCCGTTGCAGAATTTAAAGAAAAAATCTAATTATGTATTTAGTTTCTGCCTAAAACCAAAGGTTTTCCATTTTGGAGAAAAATAAGGAAAGTGACCTTGAGATTTACAATATGAAAGAGAAAGAACAGACTGGAAGATTTACTCAAATTTCGTAACTGTGAAGGCTTGAGGGTCTCCAAAGGAGTGTGCTTTTCAATACGTATTCTTTGCGATCAATTTTTTTAAATATATTTCTGAAACTGTTTAATGATAACATACAAATAACTTAAGAGTATTTTCAATTGAATCACTTTTTGAGAGTGCCTGGAAAGGCTGTAAAGAGATATCAGGAGTGTGAGTGCAGGAAAAATTATGTATTTGAACTGTTTGTCCTTAAAGTAAGATATTTATTGAAAAATAATGCTTATTTAATCGTCCCCAAAATTAGCAACTTTTCCCCTCACAGTCGATCGAACTTCAAAAAAAAGGGGGCAAATTTTTTGTGTTCCAAATTTTTCAGACACCTTTGAGGAGAGTCCCGGTACTTGATCACGTGGAGTCAAAAAGGCTTCTTGATTTTATTAAATTCAAATTTCTGTTTGAAGAAAAATCGAATTGATTTACATTGAATTTTTTTTAATTTTTAAGGCACGTCAGACTGTGGGTTTACTGAATTTGAATTTCTGTTTGAAGACAGCTGTATGAACAGCATTTTTTTTATTATAATAATTACGAACACTTTTAAGTAATAAATAACTTTGGTGCTCCTGAAAGCTTACAAATAATGTGACTAAAGGAAATGAACTTCCTGTTGTTTTTGACATTATTTGAATTTGTCCTTGAAGTACGTCCTGATGCTTATTTAACTGTTGCCCTTGAAATTAAGAAGTTTTGCCCTCACAGATTTGATTTTAAAAGAGGGACAGATTTTCTATTATTAAAACTTTTCTAAAATCTTCGATGGGAGCACCGCTACTTAACCAGAGTGACCCAGAGTTCTCTTAATCCACGTTAGAAAGTATTCTTGATTTTACTGAACTCAAACTTCTTTCTGAAGAGATCAATTCTCTTTAATTACAATAATCAGAAACTTTTTGAATGGCAAATTAACTTCCACATTTCTGAATGACAGGAGTAGTTGTTATGTTAGGAAAAACTTGAAATCCCGGAAATATGGAATAAAAAATAGACTACGACAAGGAGGCGTACTGGATCCAGTATTGGTCCACACAAGGGATGGCGTAATAAAGTCGCTATCAGAGTGCGCCTTTGCAGATGATCTAATGATATTTGCATGAAGTGAAAAAGACTGCAATACGGGTGGAAGAACTAGCGATGAAAGTAAAAACAGAGAAGACCAAGCTATTAGTAATAGGTAGAGAAAACAAACAAGTAAAACCAGAAATAAACCAAGAAAAATTCGAGCAAGCAGACATATTCAAGTACCTGGGAGTAAAGGTAAACAGAGAAGGGAAAGAAGATATAGAAATAATAATGCAGCACGATTGGACCATTCGTTATCTAGAATATTTTTGAGGAAGAGAGAAATCAGTTCGAAAACCAAAGTGACCGTATACAAAACAGTGTTTAGACCTATGGATGTGAACTGGATACTCGCAACGGTTTCGCGTATCGGTTTAATTGCGCTCTTAGCGGTTTCGGGTGTTTAAACGGAAGTCGAATGATGCACGTATAATCCGAGATAATATCATACGCCGCGGTCGCGATAAGTGGAATATCATCGGATTAAGCCCTGTAATTACCGTAATAACCAATCGGCGCGCATTATTTATACCGGGCTGATTTTAATAATCGGCCGCTCGGTCGATCGACGAAAATGTAAATTCGACGCGCGCGTTCCCGTTCGTTTCTGCATTTTAATCGAATCATCCGCGTTACGTCCTTAAAACGTCCATTAATTAGTTACGGAACGCGTTGAGAGCGAATTTTAAACTGTACTTGGAAAATTAATTTGGAGTCGAGTCGAGATTATAAGTTTGCAGTTGTGATTCATTTTTATTAAATAAATCAAGTCCTTGTTTCGCTGTTAAATTCGATGAACTTTTTCAGCACAGTTCGATGACAATAGTCGTTTTCCAAATAACAGGTAAAGAATAAACACCCTTTGTTTGAAAGCTGCGTCGGGGTAAAAAGTCCAGAGAGCAGCTATCTGGCCAATCCCTTTGGATGCGTCGGCAGCAAGGAATGTCTCCGGCCTCGGGGTAAAGAGACTGTGACGATCTGGTCGGTACTTTTGGATGCGTCGGCAGCAAGGGATGGCGTAGATGACTGGTCTGGAGCAGCGGCGTAACGACGTCAGCCGTTCGGTGAATATGAGGGGGTAATGGACACGGGTGGTCCAAAAATTCTTAAAGCTTAAAGAATTTTCCTTTCAATAATTTGACACATAAGTTCGTTTGTATTCTGGATTCTGCAAGTTTCAATAAATTCCGGCGAGTCGTTATCATTTACATAAATGTATACGCGTGGAGTTTTTGCGCGGGGCAATAAAGGACGAAACGAGCAGCCACCACCGAGGATCGGCCCTCCGAACAATAAACACGTCCAGGCATTCAGATGTTCGGCGAGTCAAAGCCGCCTAATCAGGATGTCGTTTAATTGTTCCGTGTAAAGCGGCGTTCCGGCCTCCGCCAGTTATATATGGAAAGCAGCGCGCCCATTGCGACAATCTCAGACGTTAATTAGTATCATTACGGCTCTAGCTCATTATTTCACGGAACCATTGCTGGCAATTGTCGGATAGGAGGCCGGCCAATCGGAGCCGAGCGCGGCAATTAACCGGCTTTTTCAAGGAACGTGAACGATCCGGGCTTTCGATTTTTCTTGCTGCGACACTTCATTTAACTAGCGCTTTAATTGGGACGTCGCGTCGTTAATTAGCGAACGTCGAATCGAAAGGGAATAATAAATGCGAGTGGTGACATCCGACGGCACTTTACCACATCACCGTCCACGTCCGATAAATTGGTTTGCTCGAAAGGAAAGTTTTCAAAATTAGGAATCCCTCAAGGTACTGTTTTAGGACCATTCGTTTCCGTTTCAAATTTGGCTCGAAATTAGCTTGGAGGGACTGATTTTTCCTTCGCGAACCGGAGCATTTAAAACCTTCAATCGAATTTAAATATTTTTATTTTCGCACGAAGCTTCCGAGGGAGAAATAGTCGCCGCCGCTAGGGGGGGCACGTCGAAGCCCAGTCCCATTATTATTAGAACTCCCACGCAAGTCCAAGTCATAATTCGCCTCCACTTGCCGATGAAAACTGACATTTTCCTTGAATTGTTTACGCCAAAATTAAAACGTCTATTGTTTTAAGTCGCGGTTCGAATTTATCTGATTGTGAGTAAGAGTGATAAACAGGGGGCACGTTGGAGCCCATTCCCATTAGTATTGGTACGCGCACGCAAGTCGAAGTCATAGTTCGCCTCCACTTGCTGAAAAAGCAGCATTTTCTTGACTTGCTGATGTGAAGGCAATTCGGAACGGTGAAAACTGAAATTTTCCTTAAACTGTTTGCGTCAAACATAAAATATCTATTGTTTTGAGTCGCGATTCCAGTTTAACCGATTGTGAGTAAGAGCGCGTTCACGCAAGTCGAAGCAGGCCAGGGTAAGTTAATACGAAAGTTACGGGCCACGTTTTTAGTTCTGGTGCAAGTCATCGGAGGGCGCCAGTTGCAAACTGACCTGCGCAGTTTGCAAACCACGTGCAAACTTTACGAATTATTAAACCGCCGCCACCACAGATCAACTATTCAATTATATTGACTATATTCACCCACGTTCTTTGGACATTGCTGAGTAATTCGCGATTTACTTGTTTTCGCTTGTCTACAATCGATTACGATTGCTACAGTTTCTTAGTGTTTCCGAGATTTTTGAAATCTATTTGGCTTTACTCTTTTACAACTTCTTTGTTTAGTTTTTACAGCTTTTCCATAATGGGCAGAAAGTGTATCGTGCCAGGATGTGGAAATACAGATCGTGGTAAGGAAATCATGCATAGTTTACCAGTAGGAGGTAAGTTCGAAGTTTGGTGTAATGCAAATCATGTTTTTTACATATTTATTTTTTATTTGTAGCGATATCATCAATGGTTACGAATCGTTCAACGGAAAGAACTTAAACTTGAAGATCGAAAGAAATATAGAATATGTGATGTTCATTTTTGTAATGAAATGAAAGTTCCTGTGTACCACAGCAAGGCCAACTTGAAGAGATTAGCTGTACCAAATATACATACACCAAGTAAATATGTCCTATCACTTATTGTTAGTTCCATTGAAGCGTAGAAGCTGTTTTGATACTTATACCGCATAATTTTTTAAATTTTTTATCAACTCTTGCCATGGAATTTACATGGCATGTCGTGGCTTTACTGTAAATCAGCTTAAAGGAGTGCAATGGACGTACTTTTCACTTAAGCTAAGACGGAAGTAACTGTTTCAGAATATAATGCTGAATTTGAAAACGTAGCAGCTTCTCCAGAGAACCATAAGACAAATGGTAATACTTTTATTGATTTCTTTAATTTTATTAGGTTGGTCGGAAAAAAATGTCGTTTTCTTTTTAATTCAGAATGTTTATACCTATACACAAGTATGTAAATTTTGATTACACATAATACGACATATTTTTCCGAACAACCTAATATTAAATTGGGTATTACGTAAATTTATGACGAATATTTTTTTGCAGAAAGTAGCCTTTCATTTTTCAAAACTGTGACTCCAAGAACACCTAAAAACCGCATAGGTAAATGACAACTGAAGATTGCAAGAAGCAAGAAACGTCAATCTCAAACAGTTTTTACAAGGCAAAGTTAATGAGATTACAATGACTTTCAAATAGACTCTCAAATAGAACTCCAGAGCAAACGAAGCAAAGGTCGTCGTTTCAGTGTAGATGATAAGGTTTTTGCTCTCTCTTTATTGAAACAAAGTCCCAACACTAATAAATGTGCTAAACAAGATACCATTTACGAATCTTATAGTGTTATTAATTGACTGCACTAGTCTGTACTTAGCGTATCTTCATTTCGTTTTATTATATGAGGTTAAAAGATGATGCAAATACACTGAGTGCAACCAGGGCAGATAAATCAAAAACACTGTACCTGTGGTGTAAATATTTGTACTAGGTTAGTTACTTCTATCATCTTGTTTTATCTTAGATTTTTTTTGGATAAATTAAGTTTGTCTTGATTGATGTTATATTTGTATTTGGTTTTTTTTTTTTATTTGTTGTGATCCGACCGATTTCGGCTTCTGCAATTTCCAAGAGACTATCTCTTGACAATAACATGTGTATCATTTGAAAGGTCTATGGGTGGAATGTATATAAGTTAATGGTAAATCAGAAATTGGTTTGGAATTAAATAAATAAAGTAGTTAAGATCAGTTACATTTCTTTTTGGTTCCATTATCTACCTACTATCTAAGCAATCTTCTTTTACTTCACTGCTATTGTAAAATGCATTTTTTTTTCATGCATTTTACCTAGTAGTGAAGTCTAAGGCTCAGTATTTCATTCAGAGTTTAACGTTAAGCTTCGTTTTATTTCTACAGAAACAATTGCTTTTACAATTATTATTATGGGAGTAAAACGAAGCTTAAAGTTAAACTCTGAATGAAATACTGGGCCAGAAGTGGTTGCTTATATATTGCGACCACCAAAAGAGAATTTTAAATCTCCCGCTTGTGATAATAGCGCCATCAAGCGATGTGCACCAGCGTAACAGAGAACGTGACTCGTTTAAAGAGTTGCCTATCTATAGTATATAGTTGATCTGTGAGTCGAAGTCATAATTCGCCTCCACTTGCTGAAAAGGCAGCATTGTCTTGACTTGCCGATGTAAAACAATTCGAATCGGCACAATTGAAATTTTCCTAGAATTGTTTATGTCAAAAATAAGACACCGATTGTTTTAAGTCGCGGTACGAATAATAGGGGCGTACGCTAGAGCCCGTTCTCTTTATTTTTGGGACGACCACGCAAGTCGTCTCATCTCGCAGGTATTGTTCGTACTTTTGACAACAATATTTATTGCATTTTTTTTTTAAATATTAAGCATTGTTAAGATAGAGCAGAACCAAAAGACGTCAAGACAGCACATGCTAACATGCAAGAATAAAAAATGGTCCCCCCGCCTTGGATGTTTCCAAGTTCTCATAGTGACAGCGTCCCCTTCGCTTCTGAACTACTCATCTGGTTCTCGCGAAGGAGTTTTGAAAACGCAGCCGACGCCACCTGTTGACGTTTGCACGAACCAATTTCTTGAATTCGCCTCAATAATTTCGCCGGTTATTTTCACTCGATGTCTTTGTTTTTATATAAATTCGAATTTCTTTGGGCGCAATGCTCGCCGTCCTCCTCAAGCTTGTCATCTTTTTCTCATCGAAGATTTGTTAACACCTTGCCAACGCCATCTGTTTATATTTCCACGAGTTAGTTTCCTGAAGTTGCTTTAAAATCTTAGGTGAAAAGAATTTTGTGATTTTCTGTCGCCTTGCTTATGAACTTATCGTGAACGCCATCTATTTCCGTTCCCCGAGTTCGCTTTAAAAACTCATGCCGTCCGAACTCTGCGATTATCTTTTCGTTTAAGTATGCGATTTATTTCGGACTTGTGCGTTCTTGAATTTCTCACCTGGTTTTCGCGGAAGAATATTGAGAAGCGGCCATCGCCATCTGTTGACGTTTCTACGAACCAAATCATTGAATTCGCTTTAATATTTAATCTGGAACTAATTTGCGTTGCCAATGCCATCTATTCACGTGTTCGTGAATTAATTTTCCAAATTACACCATGATTATAATTTTCTCTTGGATTATTCGATTGTTATTATTGGATATTCGGTTAGTCTTATGAAATTAGTAAACTAGTTCAAATAAAACAACTTAAGTTCACGCTGAAGAAAGGCAGAAGATGACCAAAAACAAAAAAAAGAAGAACAAAAAAAAAGTTCGCAGTCATTTGCTAAGCAAAAAGAATGTATAGTCTGAAACATCAGACGATCGACAACTTGTCATGATCAAGAAAAATAAGAGAACAATGAACGAAGACGGCTGATCTCCCCAAAAAAAAAAACTGCAAAACGGAGAATCGGAAGCAAAAAGAAATGTTCGCAATATTTTTGTTGAACGAAATCAGGATGAAAAATTAAAAGCGAAAGAAGAAGCAATTGACAATCGTCCGTGAGAGAAAAAAGTGCACAACGAAGAAGTCGACGTTCGAGACAAACAAAAAAGATAACCGATAAATTAAAGAGAAAGAAAAAAGTTCGCGGTCGTTTGCTGAGAAAAAAATGTACAGAACGAAATATCAGGAAATCATCTGAGACAAAACAAAAGAAAATCAACTACTTACCAACAAAAGAACAAAGAAATAAACAAGAAACAAGACAACGAGATTAATAACGAAGAAAATCGCCCTGGCAAAAAAATAAACGAAAAATCGGAAGTAAATATTTCTGTTAATTCTGTTAATAAGGAAATCAACATAAAAAGTTAAAAGGAAAAAAGAAACAATTGACAATCGCCTACGAGGAAAGAAGCGCCCGACGGAAACAAAAGAAAGAAAAAAAGAAGAAACTTCGCAATGGTCTGTCTGTTAAGAAAAATGAGTAAGATTAAAAATAAAAATAAGAAGAAGAATGAAAACCTTGAATAAAAACAAAAGAAGATCGACAACTTTTCATTAAAAGGAAATGAAAAGGACGCTCTTATTCGGTTATATTCCCCCTCCCCTTCTGCCATCCTCTGGTCGATACTATTTTGTAACCAAAAACGATATTTCCAATTTTTTTAAAATCTAATATACGGGGTGTTCTTTTACTGTACGCAAACATTTAAACCTGTAATACATCACCATAAATGGCAACGATTGAACTCATATGTGCATAACAAAAGTTTTACACATTTCGAGAAAATCGCAGTTGAAAATCGGGCAAGAATTAATCGCACGTTTATGTCTTTGAGGTAGGCCAAGAAAAGGAAATTTTATTGCGACCGCAGAAAGCATGTGTTGGACAGAACTGCAATCGAGCAGTGACACAGTGACCTTTGTCGAAGTCGGACGGCCAGTAAGTCGTATCGTAGCCAAGGAATTTGCTTCATTTTATTTCATTTATGATCGTGCTCTGTATCCTTAGGGATCAACAGTTTAGTTCGTGAAAAGTGGTTGTACGAGTTAAAGCTAAATACGATTACTATTTTTTCTGCTTAGCATTACTTATTAAAATGCCGCAATTCACGAACGGCGAGAGAACAGATATGCTACTCATCTACGGCGACGCTCGTGGAAATGTTGAGGAAGCCCGGAGGATTGATGGAAATACATTTCCAAATCGACGCAAGAACATTTACAGCTAATGTCCCCGCATTTACGCGATTATGGAACGTTTCGTGCGTGTGTCGCTAATGATGGATGCGACTTTGAACAAACAGTTGTTATAAACATTCCTAAATTACTCTAGTGAACGTTTGAATGTGTTCTTCCACACAGATATTATTCGGTGAGTGAGTGCGCCTTTGCATATTAGTCACGCCTGCCATGTGTATTGCCTACGATCGGCGAAGCAGGTTCCGTAACTATTTTATTGTTTCATGACCGTCGTATAAGGGGCGGATAAAATCATTTTCCCCTCTGTTATGAAATTAAAAAAAAAAAATTTCCGTGTTCTATGTTCTCTCACGGTAATGCGGTTAAAATTTTTGCACTTATTTTACAACCCCGGGCTTTACTTTGAGAAGTTTCTTTTCTTGGCTTGCTCACTTATAGTTTGCCCTCCGCCCACCCCACACTCTGCCCCCAGATTATCAATAGATAACATTTTGAAAAAACTATGTATTTATTTTGAATGAATACTTCACATTTAACTATGCTTCTTCTGTAATCTCTAACTTGGCTTCGAAAAGTCTCTTAAGAATATTGTCTTACCCTCGCCGCTCCCCCCCCCCACCCCGTCTCCTCAGATTATTAGTGTTATTTTATTACCAAAAGGCTATATTTACTACTTTACTTCATTGCTCCGTAATCTCTTTTAGCTTCGCTTAAAAACAATTCTCTTTTTTTGCTTGTTTTACCCTCCCCCCTGTCCTCTAGAATATCAATGGTATTTTATAACCAAAGAGCCGCATTTCGATTGTTTCTTTTTCTTTTTTTGAACGAATAAGCTTCCTTTAAAAATGTGATTCCTTAATTTGTTTATTTATACTTAACCTCCCCCCCCCCTGAACCGCCATGAGATTATCAATACTATTGTTAACTTAAATACTTACAAACCTATTTCAACATCATAAATACAAGGACATTGAAAACGTAAATGATCTATATAAATATATTTTTATGTCATACCAGTCAGCTGTTCAAGAATCGACATCATATATCGAACGTAGATCCCAATATTACCAAAGCCCTCGGAAGCCGTGGATGAGCCCTGAAATATTAAAACAAATGAGCCTCAGAGATAAGGTTTTCAAATTGTGGAAACATGCTGCTCCGACGCAAAAGAATTTTTTATATAATCTATATAAAACTTGCAGAAACAAAATAACAGAACTAATAACAAAAGCTAAATACAAATTCTACGATTCCTTATTTAAGTCTGCTGAAGGTAATATGAAACAAACCTGGAAACTCATAAACAATGTATTAGGAAAAAAGAGTCTAGCAACAGTAGACGATTCCATAAAAAGATATATCAAATTAACCGATATGAATATTGCTATAAACTTCGCTCAATCTTTTAAAAACCAAATTACATTGGTGGGACATAAATGTGCTACATCCTTAAGGGAAGATCAACATAACCACAGCCAAATAAACTCCCTATATTTACAAGAAATATCTGAAAACCAGTTAAGTAAAATTATTATGAATATGAAATCTAACAAGTCAGCTGGTATAGATGGAATTACTATGAACAACATAAAAAACTACATTGAAATATTCCTACCAATCATTTTAAGGCTGATAAACATGTCTATTAGAGATTGCAATGTTCCCCAAGACCTAAAAATATCGATCGTGCGTCCCATATTTAAAAAAGGCAATCACTCGGAATATTCCAATTACAGGCCGATTTCAATTTTACCCTCCATCGATAAAATCCTAGAGAAACACATTTTTGACACACTAATGAATTATTTGAAAAAATACGACTTGCTGGATAATTATCAGTATGGTTTTCAAAAAAATAAGAGCACCACTTTACTTTTGGAGAACTTTTCTGACGTAGTAAATGAAAAACTTAACTCAGGCATCCACGTATTAGTGTTATTTATAGACTTTACCAAGGCATTCGATCTTATCGACCATTCCTTATTACTCCTGGAATTGGAAAAGATAGGTGTAAGAGGTCTTGCTTTAGAATGGTTTAAAAACTACCTGGAAAAAAGAAAATATCGAGTAAAAATTGGCAGTTCTTTAAGTATGGAAATAAATGTTGAGTCCGGAGTTCCCCAAGGAAGCATACTCGGCCCTCTGTTGTATCTGATCTTCGTCAACGGTATTGGTGCCTGTTTTAAACACTGCTCGTACTATCTATATGCTGACGATACGGCAATAATGGCCTGCCATAAGGATTTAGGCATTGCTACGACACACTTAAACGAAGACTTTTGGACTTTTCAGGAATGGGCCCATGATATTCATCTTAACATTAACCCTGCTAAAACTAAAATGATGCACATCACTTCTCCACATCTTGATAGAGCGGGTCCAATTGACGTGAAAATGCACAGCCAGCTTTGCTTACACAATAAAAGATATAACTGCCTTTGTAAGGAGAAAGTGGAAGTGGTCAGCTCCTTTACTTACCTGGGCATTGTATTAGATGAACACTTCCTCTGGACAGAGCATACCAAACATATATGTAAGAAACTCCGTCTGATATCAAACCGGCTGTACTACCTTCAATTTTACATACCTAAAAGTGTACTTTTCACCATATACCGCTCACTGGCTGAATCATTAATTTTATATGGTTTGTCATCATGGGGACATGCATCATATTCCTGGCTTAAACAAATAGAAGGTCTACAACATAGAATGTTGGGCTTCATTTCCTCAGACAAATCCCCTGAAAGTTTTAAAAAGTGCAATGTGCTCCCTGTGAGCAAACTTTTTGTGTATAAATGTATTGTGGACAGGTACTATAATCAAGAATATAAACTTCCGTTGGTACACGACAAAGCGACAAGAGTTAATGTGAGTGGAAATTTCTGGGTACCCCTCTCAATAAACAAATATGGTGACAGAACGAGAGAAGTATTGATCCCGAACATATTTAACAGCCTACCTATCCATCTACGAGGCGTAAAAAGAATAAAAGACGTTAAATATTACGTCAAGCAATGGTTGCTTAGTGCGGATCCGGTAGAATAACTTAGCTTATTTTGTTTTATGTATGAATTAAATCAATTTTTTTTTCAACTCACTTTCTCCACTAATTTTCTGGTTTTTTTATATGTATAATTTTTGCGGAATTTTTTGCCACTGACAAGTCTAAGACTTAGTGGCTTTTCCATGTCTTTAATTTAACTTTTTCAAACGAGTTTATCCTATATTTTTATATAATTTATAAAATTATAATCATTATAATCATTATTATTTTTAGGTTAGCTTATATTTTCTTAAGTTATTTTTTTCTCTGTATTAATTGGCAAATATTTCTTGATTTGTAATTTTTTGTTTTGAATTTTTGATGGAATTTCTTGTTTTTGTTAATTTTTGTTTGAAATTTTTGGTGAAATAAAGAGAGAGTATTTAAAAAAAAAAAAACTTTTTTTTAACAAGAGACCTTTATTTTATTGGATAAGGAAGTGGATAAGGAAGTTTGACAAAGGAAAAACGAAAGAAGTTAAAAAAAATGAGCTAACATTTTAATAGAAGCACGGGGTTTTACTTTTCGTCTCTTCTTTTATTTCGTTTTTATCTTTTGGTTTCTTAACTCTTCGCCGTCGACCTTATTTTCTTTTCCTTCTTATTCTTATTCCAAGCAGCGATATGTAAAATAAAATAAATTAGAGAACGAAATTGTGTGGCCATCTATGCTAATCCTGTCAAATTACATTTATTCGGGGCGCGAAATTTGAAATACCTAAAAAAATGTTATTTTTCTTTTGTGCGTTTCCATAGTTTGATTTTCTTAACTGTAGGCCGTAGAATCGTCGATCTTTTATTGTTTTTCTTCTTATGTCAAACGGCTATATTACAAGAAAGAACAATCGAAATTGTGTGGCGCCATCTAAGGAAGTCTAGTAGAATTACGTTTATTCGGGCGCGAAATTTGAAACATTTAAAACATTTGAAGTCCTTAATAGATTTCTTAACGCTATTCACCGTTTGATTTTTTCACTCTACGCGTAGAATCGTCGATCTTCTATTGTTTTATTTCAAACAGTTATAGGTATTACAAGAAAGAATGGTCATCGAAATTGTGTGGTGCCACCTATGCAAATCTAGTAAAATTACATTTGTTTGGGCGCGAAATTTGAAATATTCAAAAATATTCAATCGATTTTTTTCGTTTTCTGAACGCTTTCTTTTGTTTTTTTTTTCCAGCTCATGTTTATCTTTTGATGTTTTAACTCTTCGCCGATCTTCTTTTGTTTTTCTTCTTATTTCAAACGGAAATTCGTAAAAAAGAGACTTTAGTAAAAAGAGAAAACATTAAATGAAACAAACGTCATGTGGCGCCATCTGTGCAAATCCTATCAAATTCGGGCGCGAAAATTGACAGTCACATTAGAAGAAAGAACAGACATCGAAATTGTGTGGCGCCATCTATGGGAATCTAGTAGAATTACGTTTATTCGGGCGCGAAATTTGAAATATTTAAAAAAATTGTTATTCTTTTTTAATTAATGAGCCAACCGAACTCTGCGCCCTTTATAACCTCGATTTGTTCACGACGTTATAATCGACGTAGGCCTTTTCACCATCGGGTAGCAACTCTAGCGACACCGCCTATCTTTATTCTTACTTTTTTTTACTTTATCGTTTTTTTTCTTTTTTCTGAAGTTGTTAGAAGTTATGACAATGTTAGAACTGTCATTGAAAGCTGGATAATATCTAGGAAGAAGGAGTGTCCCGTTTTCTGTGCTCGCCACTGTACCACCGAGCGATTTAACGAATTTGCGGGAAATTCAAAATTTCCAGTATCATAAATAAATTTCGATTGTTATTTTTTTAAATTAATGAGCTAACCGAACTCTGCGCCCTTTATAACCTCGATTTGTTCACGACGTTATAATCGACGTAGGCCTTTTCACCCTCGGGTAGCAACCCTAGCGACATCGCCTATCTTTATTCTTACTTTTTTTTACTTTATCGTTTTTTTTCTTTTTTCTGAAGTTGTTAGAAGTTATGACAACATTAGAACTGTCATTGAAAGCTGGATAATATCTACGAAGAAGTAGTGCCCCATTTTCTGTGTTCGCCACTGTACCACCGAGCGATTTAACGAATTTGCGGGAAATTCAAAATTTCCAGTATCATAAATAGCTATGTAACTAAGGTGCATTAATTTTGACGGGGATGGATTCTTTATTTGGATTTAAAACCGTTTGCCCAAAACTTCTTCTTCTTCTTGCTCGTGCGGCTGAGTTGTTGTGAAACGGCCCCGACTTCGGGGCAAAAAGCGCGGGAAATTCGGAGCATTCGCGACGCAAGGTTTTTCGAAAAATAGAACAAAAAACGAAAGGCCGCCCGACTACCACGTCGACGGGCATTTTATCGCCTCCGTTCTCAGAATTCCGAACTATTGCCTAAATTTTTGGTTAGGCCACACATACGCACAATTGACATAAATAAATTGCGCACACCGGTGGCCTACCGTGATCGTATGCTGACAATGTGGCCCCCGGGCAATTTCGAAACCGATCGATTTGGTGGCATGTGCCCCATGCGAACGTTTACAAGCCGGCTCGCAATTTATCGCTACTTTGAGTTTAAACTCATTTGATTCTTTTTGTTCAAATTTAATCATCTTTATTTACGTCAGCTGTATACATACTTTTTTGGTATACTCTTTACCAAAAGAATTCGTCCTATTCGCAGTAATACATTTGGAAGGCATACGAGTGCATACGTATCATGTGTTTCATATATCTAGCAAGTTTCATCCTCGAAAGACTATACGTCACGTAATCACCCCGACGTCGCATAATTACAACAGGAATGAAATACGAATGAAAGATAAATAAATGCTGGCAGTCGGCGAACCCTCTCCTCTCGGGTCAATATTGACACAAAACAAATCGAATTATTAGTCAGTTCTCCGTGCAATTAAGTAAATTGTATAGCAACTATACTATTTGCTTTTTCTTAGTAATTGGACGGCGTACATACTATTAACCTATTTTGTCGAGTTAATGCGTTTCAAACGAATTAATTCCAGCGGAAAGGTTAATACTTATCACATCCATACTGCTCGTATAAATAAATTAATAAATAATCAATTTCCTCTTGCCTCCACTTTCCATACATCACGCAAATTAATTTCCCCTGATTATAATGCGCATGCACTCACAAGTCGTACTTTTTTTTCCTTTCCTTTTTTATTCAAAGATTCTCAACGTTTTTTCGTTCGTTTCTTTTCTTTTCCTTTCATCTTTAGGTTTTTAAAATATTGTTTCACTTCGTATTCTGTGATTTGTATCTCAGGTTCAAGAATGACTCTTAATTCTGACCCTATTTTCAAGCTCTACTTTGACTTTGCTTGCAGGTTTAAGCTTGACTCTTGACTCTCATTATGTTTTTAAGCAATCAACGGAGTATCATTAGAGATTTAAGTATAAATCACGTCGACGACCTTCGGTTACAAAGTTGCAAAATTATTTCACGTATTGAGATCCTTCTGATGTGTGATGCATCCAAGGACGTTGCTCCCTTTTTATAGAAATCGCGATTGATATACATACAAATCTTACTTTACACATGTGATTCTTGAATAGGCCGACAAAAAAAAATACTGACGAAAAAAGGGGCTTCCCAGCACTCGGGAAAAATGTTGTTATAAAAATTCTATACAACGGCTAAAAAGCGTGCGAAAAACGTTTATGGTGATACGCAGAGTTGCATAGCTGATGATTAATGCGTCATCACCTTCGTTCTTTTCTCAAATGCTTCCCACGTGTGATTCTTGAATGGGTCGACAAAGAAAAGACTGACGAGAGCAGGGGCTTTCCAGCACATGGAAAAAATGTTGTTATGCAACAATTTATCGTTTAATTAAAAGGCATGCAAGAAACGTTTATGGTGTTGCGCAGAGCATCAGGGTCGTTCGGTCGTTAAAGTTGACCGTGAACTAATGACGCAGTTGCACAGCTGATGATGAATGAGTCGTAGCTAACCGCCATGAGATTAATTACAATCAACTGTGTTTTCAACGTTGTGCTTACTACAATTTTACAGTCCAAGTTCCAAAGGTCAAACTGCGACGCAATTACACTTTCGATAAGATACAGGAGTGACCCGAAAGCTAGAAATTACTTCCTCATCGTAACAATTTATTAAACCGCAAGAAATATGTACCATCAGAGAGAGGACGATCAAGTCCTGTTAAGAGCAATCGTTCCCGATCAGGTTTGCCTCGAACTGTCTACGCTGGTGATTGAAATTAATTGGTAACACTGCTACCTACTTTTTCGACTTACCTGTTTGACACTTGCATATGTGTAGCAGCGAACTCTATGGGAGTGTTGAAAAACGACTTGGGATATACGCCCAGCTCGGTGGAGACGGTGTGCAAGTACCGTGGTACTGCTAGGCCTACTCACGGTATTGAAAGTAAAAGAAATTCCTTACCGGTTAATACCGGTATAACGTATAGAATTGATGGGCGCCAAAATTAACAGCCACCCCCTGTATCGTAACGAAGAATCAACAGCACAAGAAGCGCAAAATAATCGATCGTCGTTTGCGAGTCGTACTCGAAAAATTACTAGTCTCCTCCTCTAAACGTACGGAAATTCGGGCGCGACTGTTCCCAAATGTTACCAGCGACGACCTGACAAAATAAAGGAGAAATCCTAGAGTATAAAAATAATAGAGATAAATTTTATCTCTTGCCTTTTAAGTTATCATTCTTAAGTCTCATTACTTTGTTAAGCGTGACTACTACACGTTTAAGCATGATTCTTGGTTTTAATATACTTTTAAGCATGACCCTTGACTTTGCTGTTCTTTTAAGCCGCTTCTTAATTTTTATTACGAGTTTAAGCACGACTCTTAACTCTCACTATAATCTTAAGCAAAACTTTTTCAACTTTCACTCCATGTTTAAGCATGACTCTTGACTGTACATACTTCCAACGTACTTTTCAGCGTGCCTGTTAATTATAAGCATTCTTTTAGACGTCACTTTCGACTTTAATTCTAGGTTCAAGCATGATTTAACTCTTGCTATACTTCCAAGCCATCTCTTGACTTTCATTATAAGGTTAAGTGTGACTCTTGACTCTCACTATGCTTAGCTTTCATTGTGCGTTTAATCATGGCATCTCGCACTATTTTTTTATTAAGCATGTTTGTTGGTCTCGCTGTTTTTAAACGTGTCTGTCGACTTTAACCGGAAGTCTTTAATTTCACTATACGATTAAGCCTCTCACTATAATTTTCAGCCGCTTCTTAACTTTGATTGTAGAATTAAGCTTGACTCTTCATGCTCGCTGTGCTCGTAATGCACCTTTAAGCAATATTTTGACTTTTACTGTCTGTTAAAGTTGACTCTCACTCTACTTTCAAGCTACTTCTTGATTTTCACTATAGATTGAAGCGTGGCTATTGACTCTCCCTACACTTTTAAGCTGTTCCCCCGAATTTCATTACATATAAAACAGAGGCTTGAGTTCCCTTCGCTTTTAAGCATGACTTTTAACTTCCCCTGTACTTCTGAGTGTATCTATGGGCTCTCAGTTTACTTTAAAACATACATTTTGAATTTAACTACACGTTGAAGCACGACACTTGACTCTCAATATAATTTCAAGTCACACTTTGACTTTTATTTCAGGTTTAAGCTCGACTCTTGATGCTCACTAGACTTCTAAGCGCGACTGTTCATTGTAACTATGACTTGCATCTCAGGTTCAAGAATGACTCTTAACTCTGACTCTATTTCCAAGCTCTATTTTGACTTTCGTTGCGGATTTAAGCTTGACTCTTGACTCTCGTTATGTTTTCAAGCAGTCAACTGAGTTTCATTAGTAGTTTAAGTATAAATCACCACGCTTTGCGCTCGACTCCTGACTCTCACTGCGCATGTCTAAACATGCCCGTTGTCCCTTACAATATTTTTAAGCACGTCCGTTGTCTCTCACTAATTTTTAAGTGTGTCCGTTGGCTCTCGCTATAATTTCAAACATAAATCTCGGACTTCGCCGTAAGTTCAAGCTTTCGACTCTCACTTTAATTTTAAGCTACCTCTTGACTTTCACAATGGGTTTAAGCTTAACAACCATCGATGCTCGCCGTACTTTCACTTCATTCTTGCTGCAGATTCAAGCGTGACTCTTGACTTTCGTCTTCCTTTCGAGCTGTCTGTTGTGTTTTATTGTATTCTTGTTTTTTACTACAATTTTTATCGACCTCTTAGTTCTCGTTATAGAGTTAAGCTTGACTCTTAACGCTCCGTGAGCTTTTAAGCATGACTCTTAATTGTAACTATAGTTTTAAGTATGATCTCAACTTTTATCGTAGTTTCAAGCATGACTCTCGACTCTTGCGCTACTTTCAAGCTACCTCTTTACTTTTATCGCAGTTTTAAGCGCGATTCTTGATTTCTACTTTAATTTTTATCAACCTCTTAACTTTCGTTATAGAGTAAAGCTTGACTCTTGACGCTCGGTGAACTTTTAATTGTAACTACTGTACAGCTGACTCTTAATTGTAACTACTATAGTTTTAAGCGTGATTGTTGACATTTACTGTGAATTTAAGCATGACTTTCAACTCGCACCCTACTTTCAAGATACTTCTTGACCTATAACGGAGGTTTAAGCATGATTCTTGATTTTTACTGTATTTTAATCAAGCTCTTAACTTTCGCCGTAGATTTGAGCTTGGCTCTTGACGACCAGTGCACTTTTAAGCATGATTGTCAATTGCAACTATAGTTTTAAGCATGATGCTATAGTTTCAAGCATGGCTCTTGACTCTCGCGCTATTCTCAAGCTATCCCTTTTATCAACCACTTAACTTTCGTTATAGAGTTAAGTTGACGCTCAGCAAGCTTTTAAGCATGACTGTTAATTGTAACTATAGTTTTAGATTCTTGACTTTTAGTGTGAATTTAAGCGTGACTCTCAACTTGCACTCTACTTTCGAGATACTTGACCTATAATGTAGGTGCAAGCATGATTCTTGATTTTTACTATATTTTAATCAAGCTCTTAACTTTCGCCGTAGATTTAAGCTTGGCTCTTGACTCGAACGAAGCATTTTAAGCACGATTGTTAATTGTAACTGTTTTACAAAAGAAACAAATCAATAATTTATTCTTTGGTGGTCCTTTTATTATTAATTTTTGAGAATTTTTTCGTCGTTCCTGTTTTTTAAAATTTTATTTCGCTTTTCTCTTTTGAATAAGTGGGTGGGGTAAGTTCACGAAACAACTTCGATTTCAATTTAACATATATTTTCAAAAAAAAAGCATACATATTTTTACAAGTTTAAACAAATACATCAGTTTCTACAAAAAAAAAAAAAACAAACAAATTCATCTTCGTCAACGTTACAAATTGTACAGCGCCGTTCAGGTCCTTTATTTAAGAACATTGCATGTCCTCCGTTATTTTTTTTCTCTCTCTCTCTCTCTCTCTTTCTACCCCAACAACCAGAACGTATTTATTTATTTACAAAAAAAAAGGTTTCACGCTTAAAACTAGACAAAAATGAAACTTATTACTTATATGTACAGTTCTTTGGTCCTTTGTAGCTGCATGAAAGTTCTGTTAAAAGTTTTCGCGAGTGGCGCCCCCCCGCTGATCGGGGGGGAAACGGAAAACTCTAGAACAAAACCTTTCTCAGTAAAATAAAAAGTGCAAATATATACAAGAAGTGCCGGGGTGTGGGGGGCGGTGGCCCGAGCCGGGGTGTGGGGGGCGGGGGCCCGGGCCGAAGGGGGGGTGGGGGCGAATTTACAGAATGAAACTCCGCTACCGAAAGTAGTAGTATTTATTTGCACCTTATTTTCGTGTTGGTAACATTTCTCGTTCCCTTAACATTACTTTACTGGCATCAATTTTTCTTTGAAGACTAGACTTGATTCATTTTTGTTTCTTATAGACGTAACAAAAAAAAGAAAGGGGGGCCGGAAATTTGGATTTACAAAAACAAGAAAATTAAAAATTAAGAACTTGAAACTAAAAAGACGTAAGAAGTAATTGAGTAATTAAGACTAGACTGACCCATTGTCCCAAATACATACATTCGAGTAAAATAGAAAGAGCGCTAATCTAATAAGAGAAAGACTTTACTTGCAATCAATTGTCTTTCTATGATTCGCGAGGTGCAAGCCTTAAGAGGCGTCTTCCGTTTCAGTTACATAGAATTCGTTATTGAGCAATTTGTGAATTTGAAAAATTTGGGAGACTTCTTTCGGATTGCACCCCGTACTTCGTACCTCGTACCTTTCTAATTATACAAGGTCCTATATAAACGTCGATTACTTCCATAATTTAATCAACTTGCACATACGGAAATGAGCTTTCGTCGCTTTCATGTCAAGGATCGATTTAATTAACGAAACTTTTGATCGCTACAATATACCCTAGGTACTTATAAGTAAATACGTGGTTTAATTAATTAAGAAGAAAAAATGGACGGTTTAGGTCATCACAAGAAGTCGTCCGTAATAGGCACTTCGGTCAGGACGGAATTAATAATTAACGGAATTATTGTTGCTTGTTCGGTGTGTTTTCGTTTCGTTATCTGCCGGAATCGTCGGCCTCTTCGAGGACACGAAAATATATTGGACGTTCGCGTGTCTCTCGTTGTTAATACTTCTTAGTTTTTCTTTTGCTTATTGTTAGAAAGAATAAATAAAAACTGGATGACGATTACTTACGTAGTAATATGGCGCAGAAATGGCACGGGATCGTTATTTTTAATGGCACTTTTAGATTTGCTTTTCGCTTAGTTAGTTAAACAACTTATGACATTGCATAAAGAAATAATAATAACAATAATAATTAAGATTCAAAATTGAAGGGTCGCACATGACACGGCAATTTTTGGCGCCCAACGCGCCAGCAGGAATAGTACGCGACAGCTTTTGGCGCCCAACGCAGAATTAGTACACGATAATGTTTGGCGCCCAACGTGGAGGGGCCCGATTAAAATCGAAAACCGGATTGATTCAGAATTACTTAAAAAAAGAAATTAATAATGGTTTTTTTTTAGCTTGTGCTAAAAACTGCTTTCTTTTTAATACTACGACGTTATGGTAATGTCCAACGGACTTTTATTCTAAATATAATTAAAAAACCCTCTAGTTCAAGGTTGAAAAACAATGCAATAACGCACACTACAATTTTTTTCCATAATTTCAATTTCAATTTGAAACACTGAGAGAAATCATAATTTCTTTTTAAATTTAAACGGTGATCTAATTAGAGCAGGCGTTGGAATTTAAATGTCTGTCTTAGATAACATCACACTGACTTTAATTGTCAATCAATTGTCACATAATTAAAGTGTGAACATCAAATTAAAATTATTACCTTTTAATTCATGTCTTGGACAGATCTACAGTGACAACGTCCATGGATTATTTTTAAATTGTTTTGCAATCCCTTCTAAAAACAGGTCTATAATGATAATGTCCATGGTGTTTACTAAAATAGTTTTGCAATTTTTTCAGAGAAACATAACAATTTACAAAAACTAAGGCATTGCGAAATTTTACGCTGTAGTTCTGACGGAAAACTCCTTTTCTTTAAAGCTTTATAACGCTCGTTTCAAAAAGTTCTATAATGGTAATGTCCATGGAGTTTACTTCAACAATTTTGCAAGTATAATTTTTTCAATATACAGAATCTAAAGCGACGTATTTTGTGTCGTAAAACATCTTCTTTTTGATTTTATGACGTCCGTACTGAAATGGTAATACCCAAAGGACTTGCCAACTTCGTCTTAAATATAACTAAAAATCTCGTTAGCTCAAGGTCGAGGCAATTTCAGCTTTATAAACATTTTAATTTATCGAAAGTGAAACGATGCAATAAAGCCTTTTACAATTTTTTTTCATAATCCATGACTTGGACAGATCTATAATGGTAACGTCCATGAATTGTTTTGCAATCTTTTGTAAACTTTAACTCGATGTATACAAACCAAAGTGCTGCAAAAATTTACGCCGTTTGTAGTTTGTTTTCTAAAATAATTTTTATTTCGTAACGTCCGTTCAGTGTTGCCAACTTAATCCCTTCTCAAGGGATTTTTTCGAATCATTAGGGATTTTCTTTTTAAAGAAAAAAGTTTTATTTCGTAAAGAAAAAGTGAAAGCTGAAAGCCCCTAGACAGTTCAAAGTTGCTCGCATGTGTCGTAGAGTAAAAAATGAGGTTACGTACGAACTTTAAAATACAAAGCTCCTTAATAATTACGTATGTTATTGACGGGTTACATTGAAAAACCACCATTCATTTTCTCTCTCTCTCTTTGTTCTCTATAATTCCTTCTTTAATTTTTGTTTTTCCTATCAAGTGATCTTAGTAAAAACTGTCCTTAGCTACATTCAGAAAATTTTGACGTTTTTATTGTGGTGCCACCCAGTGACGAAAAGTTAAAACTTAAAATGTTTTTCATATCTTTTCTCTCTTCTTTTCTCATTTTCACTTTATTTTGTCATTGATTATCTGTACGATAGTGCCATCTGACGGCAAACAGCGAAAACGTTAAGGAATTTTCTTCATTTAATTTGTTTGTTTCTCTCTGTTCTCCTATGATTCCTTCTTTCATTTTTGGTTATTCCCATCAAGTGATCCCAATTAAAATTATTGTAGACAAACAAGGGCAAAGCAAAAATAAAGAAAGAAACGAAAATGGAACAGATAGAGACAGGAAGAGTAGAGGAAGTTTTGATTCTGAGGATCTGCTATGATATATACCCCCAGAGAGAAAGAAAAAATTAAAGCTAACCATTTGAGGTAGAAGAAGAATTCTGTACATTCTGAGTCTATACAGGGTGATCTCTGAAGTGACACTTGATTGTTAATTATTTTTTTGAAACTAATTTTTCAGACAATAGCCTTGATGTTTCCAACGACTTACATTACATTACATTACGTTGCGTTACATTACATTAAAGAGTCCTGTCAGCCAAAAAAACGGAAGAATGGTAAATAAACAAAAGCGCAAAGAAATCTTGCTGGAAAATGCGTAAAACACGAAAATTGAAAGGCGATGTTAAAATATGGAAATTAAAAAAAATACCATAAATGTAATTGAATTTTGAAAAATAAAGAAAATTTAGGACTCGCAAAAATCACATAAAATAATCACGAAAAGAAAACAAAGAAAGACCGATGAAATGTTTCTGTAAAAGTCAGAAAAATAGAAGAAGACAAACGGAAAAAGGGAAGCAAAGAAATCTTGATGGAATCAACGTAAAACAAATTACGAAAAATAAAAAAATAGAATACTTCTTATAAATTCTTCGTGTCTTACTCCTATAAAATCCAATTCGTATTCATCTAATTATTTAAATATTGCAGCAAGTATGTTGGGCACTTTTGAAAGTTAATTTTCTTATTGTTTGCCTGCGAAATAATAGATGACGCTTGCAGCTCTATATTTTTAATTTATTATTGTTATTTGAAGCATTTCCAGGATAGGTAAATAGTTTCAAAATTAAGTACGTACTGTTTTGGAAAAATTGAATTTGTTGAATTTGTTCCGCAAGAAACTTCCGCAAATTTTTTCGTAAAAACATTCTTCAATAGAGGGCTCTCAGTATCAAGACTATTGTTGAGAACTATCATAGAGTTATTTCCAAATCATTGCTAAAACTCTTGTTTTTCTGTCAATACTTGGCGAAATATTTATGGAATAAAATCTATGTATTATTGTTATTATTAAATAGAATTTGGATTCCTCACGGATCATAAAAAATAAAAATTTTAGTTTATGTTTTTGTAAAGAGATAACGCTCCGTGTCTTATTTTTAGTAGCTCTTATCAATTGCAGTTTGTATTTATTATTATTTAAATTTTTCAGTAAGTATGTTGGTGTTTTCGAAAGTTAATTTTCTTATTGTTTGCCTGCGAAATGATAGATGGCGTTCGCAGCACTTTATTGTTAAAGTCCCTAGATAACTAAAGTGTCGCAATTGCCGCCATCTTTAGTCAAAATAAACGCGCAAATTTAAATTTGAACGCGAAATAAAATTTGAATTCGTCATGAATCTTGTAAACGATACAAAAATTAAAATTATTCTTGTTTTGCTAAGAGATGGCGCTTCGTGCCTCAGTTAGTTAAACTCACATCAATAATTGTAACTTGCATTCATCATCAATACTCAAAATATTAAGAGTTTATGCGTTTTGTCATCCCTTGCATTAGTACGAACCTGTCCGAAATATCATTTGTATTTGCACATATTAATCTAGCGATACAATAGTATGTAACGTGCGTCAGAGATTTGTAAGTAAATTGCAAACTTAAAAGATTTCAAATGTAGCTACACGATGGCGCTCGTAACTCTCTATTGCTGTTGTTATTTGACATCATTATCAGGGTACTTTATTAGTTATTGTGCTAAAGTTACTCTTTAGAGAAAAGAAAAGAATGTTAATTTGTTGGAGACCTTCAGTAATATGCTTGAAAATTACATCTCCAATAGATGGCGCTGATATCAAAAAAACTACTGAAAAATTTGATATAATTGTCGAAAACCAGAGCCAAACCAGCACCCAGATATTATCACCTTTCGATATGCGAAAAAATCAAATTTGTTTTTTACAATGACGCCAAAACCCAACGATTTTCTTACGCACAAACAAATGGGTGTAAAATATCATGCGTCCAACAATTATTGTAGTCCTGGGTGGATGTGGTATCACACATAAATGCCGATTTTTACTTCGTATCGTTGAATTGAAGTCTCAAATATTAATTGTTAGACAATAAATAAATGTTTCTTTACGTATTTAGGGTGGGTTTACAGAAAGCAAATCAAATATTTAATTTCGAATTAAACTAATCACGATTAAGTTGCCATAAGAATTACATTGCGAACTGTCAAATTAATAACGTCATTAAAATTTGATTGCAATTAAATTTTCTGTAAACTGGCCCTGTTTCTGGCGCCCAACGTTGGGTGTTCGATTAGAATCGAAGATCGGTTCGATTCAGAATTACTTTAAAAGAGAATTTTATTTTCATTTTATTTATTTGATTTTATAAATTTTCTTTGTTCATTGATCGGTCGGCTTTTGTTATATTTCACGTCAGAAATTACACAACCGTCAAATGTCGTAAAATATATCCTAATTTCAGAGCGTCGAGTCAGTTACGTTTATCTAAAGAGAATTTTTTTTTTTAATTTTATAAATTTTCTCGACTTATTTGTCGATCGTCTTTTGTTCTATCTAACGTCAAAAATTGCACAATTGTCTTGCCTTAAAATACATCTTAATTTTAGTTAGTCAGTTTTGTTTATTTAAAAAGAATTTTATTATTATTATTTTAAAGTTTATAAACTTTCTTGATTTATTTATCGATCGTCTCTCGTTTTACTTTATGTCAAAAAATGTACAACTGTCAGATGTCTTAAAATCAGTGTCGATAATAATCACGATTTAAAAACAAATCAAAAATCGCTGATTTAAATTTAAAAAAAAATAAATAAAAACAAAAAATGTTTGATATTTTTTAATAGAAACAAAATTTTGGATTTCATTTGTACGAATTAAAAAAAAAAAACCTGATTTTTAAAAATAAAAATCGCTCAACCCTGGTGATTATACTTTCAGGGCCCAATTTTGAGAGTTGGGTTGGATAGAAGGGCACGATTATAAACAGGTTTTTTTTTTTAATGTGATTGTCCCCTCCCCTACTCGTTCCGTCCGAAAATAAATTCCGATTCTTCGCCTAATCATGTCCTATACGAGATGAACACCACTAAATTTTTTTATTATTTTTCAGGTATTATTTAATTAGTTGTTATTGGCGATTTCCATGACGCCGGAAACTATGCAACCCGCTACACTAATACGTCACGACTGGGTTCGTTCTTTGACATCGTAAGTTATTTAATTTAATTATGGAATGCTGCTTAATGAATTCTAATTATTATTATGTCAATATCTTGCAAGAAACTTAAGCTACGGGATGTGCCTAACCTAGATTTTTTTCATGACGCATAATAATGATCTATAATTTTTTTCTTTGGTAGAAAAGGAAATTGCTAAATACTGGGTGTCTCATAACGTATGGAGGAGATTGAAAGGGTGAATAGAACATCAAGAAATAAGGTAACCTTTTTATATAATTTTTTTTCCAAAAGTCAATAGTAAAGGAGTTATAAGCCCTGAAAGAGGGTTGGAAAATATTGTTTTTTTGGCAATATCTTCTGGATTCTCTATGTTATTTATTTATTTCAAACCAGGTTACATAACAGTAACAAATACAAATGTATTCTACAGAGATGGGAAATCATCTGTACGCAGTTATGAAACTAACATTTTAAATTTAGGTATAAGCACCTAACTGCACATTTACAACGTATTTGTCAGATCCTCCCTTATTTTTAAAGGATAGTTTTAAGGGGCGACTTCAGTATTTTATTCCTAACTTTTTATTTTTACGTATTTCATCAAAAATTTACGAAGAGAATATTCTTTAGATTATTTGGCACAAGGAGGCTCTCTTGTTGTATTTCGATAAACCAAACCGTTTTAGAGTAATTGAGGTTTAAAAGTTAGCATACGTCCATTGCATTTTGTTACCATAAAATATTGAAAGTAATACCCTCAAACTATCCATTAAAAGGGAGGATCTGACAAATGCGTTGTAAATGTTCAGTTACGTGCCTTATATCTGAGTTTCAAATATTAGTTTGATAACTTAAAGGATTTAGAAGATTTTATCAAAAGAAAAATACCTTTCATCCCTCTTTCAAGGAAATATAACTCCCTTATTATTATTGACTTTTGGAAAAAATCTACATGAAAAGGTTACCTTATTTTTTGATGTCCTATTCACCCTTTCAATCTCCTCCGTACGTTATGAAACACCCAGTATGTACATACGTTACCTACAATTGCTACAGTTTAAATTTACAAGCTAATTTATGAACTTTGTCGCTGAAGTTCCCCGTTTATTGTTTGATGCTTCGCCGAAAGTTAGTAGAGAATTGAAATCACAAATTTAGGTACGATTTTAGATCGTCGGATAAACTGAGTACACACTCAGTAACACTATTCTTGGAATAACGTGACGTAAATATGGGAAGAATGTTAAAAGATATTCGGCGAATAATTATACTTGTAATTGGACGTTTGTAAAACTGGGTCTTAGGGTCGAATTCACCAATATCAGATAAATTTAACTAACCGTTAAAAATAAATAAATGTTGCTATGGTTTTAACGAACGTAACTAACGAGTTATCCAGCAGATGCCTTTATCTAATATTGCTGAATTTGGCCGTTAATGTTGTAAATCATTTAATGACCCTGTCTTTGTGTCAATATTTGCCACAGCGCAGATTACCTACATTCTACGAAATTTAATTTTTTTTTCTTATAAAACATGCCATTGCCTTAGTGTGCAAGGGCACACAAGCATTTTATTGTTAGGTATTGTTCGAATTTTTCAAGCTGTTTAGGAAATTTATGAAAAGTTAAATCTGATTTAACTGATTTTTTCTTCTAATCGAAGAAAGACGGTACAATTCTGCTTGCTTTTGGGCATCTTGAACTGCGTTTTACAAAATATTCAAAGCAAACTCGCACACCATTCTAATAACGACATAATTCACAGCTGCATAACTTAAATTTCGAACAGAAGCTAACTCAGTCGTGACGTCATTATATTGGTACACTTAGTTGCCGCCAGAGGGAGTAGTGCTTAGCGATTATCTCTATTTTCAAACTTTCTAAATTTCTATTCGTCTTTCGCTTCTTTGCGTCTTTAAATTTTCCACCTTTTGTTGTTAATTGCTATTAAGTAATTAAATTTTTTTTCTTTTTAGAATTTTTGTGTTGTCAATTTTCAAATGTGTATGACACAGTGAATTATTTAAAAAAATATGGTTTTTTATTTTATTTTTTGCATAGGAAAAGTATTTCTACATTTTCTGACCTCTCTGTTTTCAAATTTTCTAAATCTTCCTCGTCCACATCCCTCAGTTTTTCTACATTTTCAGTTTTTTAATGCGATTGCCCAACACAGCACAGTAATTTTTGGCGCCCAACGCGGCAGCAGACAATTTTTGGCGCCCAACGCGGCAGCAGACAATTTTTGGCGCCCAACGCTTCACAATTACTTTAACAATCGAACAATGGTAGACAACTGAAAGGCAAAGCAAAAAAAAAATGGTGCAGTGAAGAGCAGCTGACTGCTATAAAACTTTCCAACTATAAAATTGCAACTTATTTTTGCCGCAATGAATCGCAACATGGAGGATCTGCGATCCTCATTAAGAATACTATAAAGTATAAATTAATTTCCAAAGAAGACATCTTTTCAGAAGCTTACCATTTCGAAAGCTGTGGCTTGACGGTAAAATTGGAAACTTTCAAGTTATGCATTGTGACTGTCTACAGATGTCCAACAAGTAACTACACGATATTTTTAAAGAAATTATCATCAGTACTTGACTTAATCAGTAAACAATGTGAGTGCTTTGTGTTATGTGGTGATTTCAACGTAGATGCGCTTACTCACTCCCAAAATAGAAAATTACTGGAGGATATATTTAATTGTTATCAAATGGCAGCTTTAGTCCAATTTCCTACCCGAATATGTACTAATAAGAACGGACAAACGTCCTTAACAGCAATTGATTACGTCGCAACAAATTGTATAAATGCTATATCGGGTTACGAAGTCCTTGATTGTAATTTCGGAGATCATTTTACTCAGAGTCTAAATATTCGTGTTCCGGGTTCAATAGTAGGTCTCCCAAAAAAGCAAATTGTAAACACAAGACAACTAAACGAACCAAACTTCCAAACACTAGAATTTTATTTACAGCATGAATCTTGGCAAGACATTTATGCCAAAAGTACCGTGAACGAATGCTATGATAGTTTCATGGACACACTTCTCCACTATTTCAATATGGCTTGTCCTAAGATAACAAAAAAAATGCCCCTGGAGGTTCAGGTAAAAATTGGATAACATATGATGTAATTCGTTCTAGCGAACGATTAAAAAACCTACATTGTCTGTTAAAAATTTCGAACGATGAAGCTTTGAGATTGCAATATCGTGATTTGAAACGTGAACATAGGGGGATTGTGAACGATGCCAAAAGTTTTTACTTCAACCAAACCCTGAAAGACTCTTCAAATATAATTAAATCAGTGTGGGAAACAGTAAATAATATATTGGGAAGAGATGAAAAACAGACCTCAATTGTCTTAAGAAAGGAAGACTATGAAATTGCGGACGTAGTGGATGTTACCAACGAATTCGCCAATTATTTTACAAAAAAAGTTGCTGGAGACATTACGTCATGCTTTGGTTCCGAAACAGAAACATGCTGCACTACATCGAGAATCAACAGAACGTCAATGTTTATTACGCCAGTTCACCCACAAGAGGTTGCTTCTGCTATAAACAAACTACGAAACAAGTCTGCTCCGGGTATGGATGAGGTTTGTGTCGATGTGTTGAAATGTGTTAAGGAGTACATTGTTGCCCCTCTAACTTATGTGTTCAATATGTCCATTAAAGATGGCATATTTCCAAGAGCATTAAAAAATGCCAAAGTTGTGCCGATAAAAAAATGTGATAAGCTGGATTCATCAGATGTAACTAGCTACAGACCGATAACAATTGTAAACAGTATTTCTAAAATTTTTGAAAAATTATTTTACGATAAATTAATCAATTTCTTAACTGTGAATGAATTGTTATATAATGGTCAATATGGCTTTAGACAGGGCAAGTCAACTCAGGTCGCGACAATTGCACTACTTGATGTAGTAAATAAAGGTATCGATCAAGATAAATTCGTAGTTGGCCTATTTTTTGACCTGTCAAAGGCCTTTGACAGTTTAAATTTTCGTATTATACATCAGAAATTGGAGGGCGTGGGAATAAGGGGCCCAGCGTTGGACTGGTTACACAGTTTCTTGACGGGTCGGAAGTTACAGGTAAAATTACAAAATACGTCTTCTAAAGTTTTTGATGTTACTATGGGTGTACCACAAGGCTCTGTTCTAGGGCCACTTATTTTCACGCTGTTCATTAATGACCTTCCACAATCGCTCACTGAAAGAAATGTAATTTTGTACGCTGATGATATCTCGGTTGTGATACTAGGCGATTCTCTAAAGGAAATTCAAGACAAAATATCACTAACATTCAAAGAACTCCAACGTTGGTGTAATTCAAACCGCCTCATTTTAAATACCAACAAAACTGTCTCAATAAATTTCTATAATAGAAAGTCTGTTTTAACTACATGTGAACTTAAATTTAACGACACGAAATTGATTACAAGTGACCACATCAAGTATCTGGGAACAATAATCGATAAAAACTTAAATTGGCTCAATAACACTGAACTTATATGTAAAAGTCTTAGTAAGTCTTATTTCGCACTCCTTAAACTTAAGCCATATATGTCAACTTCTAATTTGTTAAATATATATTACCGTATATTTTTCCCACATTTGCAGTACAGTATTCTATATTGGGGAATGACCTCTCATGTTAACCGTATCCTTTTATTACAGAAACGTGTAGTAAGACTTATTTTCGACTTAAAACCTTATGACTCTTGTAAGCCGCTTTTTAAACGTAACAAAATTTTGACAGTTCCATGTATCTATATTTATAAAGCAGCAATGTATGTGAGAAAAAACGTTAGCAGCTTCAAAACGCTATCTGAAAACCATGATTACTACACACGGCATTCAACAGTCCTCAAGTATGATAGGCATGTCTCCTCTTTGTACGAGAAGGGTCCCATGTACGCTTGTACAAAAATATATAATGCCATTCCTGCTGCTCTGAAGGAGAAAAGTGATGCATCTTTTGGCCATAATTTAAAAGATTTCCTGTGCGAGAAAGGGTACTATAGCGTATTAGATTTTCTTAGACAATAGGTTAGACTAATGCTATTACTAGGTTTTTTCAATGTTGTTTCTTTTTGACGAAGGTTTTTGTCTTACTTTTTATTTTTATTGTGACTCATCACACCCGTTTTTGGCTGAAGTGATAATAAAATTTGATTTGATTTGATTTGATGAAATCGAAAAAAAAAGACTGTACAGGGTGAACGTAAAGTTCGTCTCAATCCGACCTGCGATTTGGTCATTCAATGAAAATTGCTTCGATCAATGCGCGCAGGAGCGTCGCCGTCGCGTCGTGTCGGTGTTTAATAAATGTTTTACTTTAACAATTGAACAATGGTAGACAACTGAAAGGCAAAGCAAAAACGAAAAAAAGACTGTACAGGGTGAACGTAAAGTTCGTCTCAATCCGACCTGCGATTTGGTCATTCAATGAAAATTGCTTCGATCAATGCGCGCAGGAGCTTCGCCGTCGCGTCGTGTCGGTGTTTAATAAATGTTTTACTTTAACAATTGAACAATGGTAGACAACTGAAAGGCAAAGCAAAAACGAAAAAAAAAGACTGTACAGGGTGAACGTAAAGTTCGTCTCAATCCGACCTGCGATTTGGTCATTCAATGAAAATTGCTTCGATCAATGCGCGCAGGAGCGTCGCCGTCGCGTTCTGTCGGTGTTTAATAAATTTTAAAAGATGCAATGCCATAAGGTGCTATGTCGTACGCAACAATTCTTTGTCTCTAGGAAACCGATCGAACTAAACGCAATATATTTTTTGTTTCTCTATCACAGCTAACGCAAAATTTTCTTCTTCGTCGTGGCCATTTAAGTGCTTGAGTTTAACAAAAAATTATTTGAGAGAATGGTTTCGCGTCACCTCGTCATTAGCAACTGCTGCTGGTCACTTCCGGTTTGAGTTCCGGTTCCTGCCTGGCGGCGACTTCGGCCTGCTTGTTGTAGGCGACGCCCTCCGGCGCCGTCGGATGCTGCGACTCCCGATGTCTTCTGAGGTCGACCTTGCGCTGGAAGGCTTTCTCGCACAAGCCGCACGAGAACGGCTTATAGCCGGTGTGTTTGCGCATATGCGTTATGAGGTTCGACGATTGGCTGAACGCCTTCGAGCACACGACGCACTTGTGGGGCTTTTCACCTGTAACAAAGGTTTTCTGTCATTCTAAAATGTTGGTAAAAATAAACATGATCGTACAAAGCGCTAAAAAAAATGAGTCGCTTAATTAAATTGCGCGTAATTAAATTACGTTTACCGGCGATTTTCCCGACGGGGTTTTAATTAATAATAATAAGATCATCGTGTGTACGGGGTTTCATTCTAAGCTTTTCGTCGTTACATTTCGAAGTCGATCCTATTACAACGTGATAATGTGTCGCGCGAACGAAGAGTTCATATTTTCTTAGAATTGTTTACGACACATCTATTGTTTCAAGTCGCGGCTTTCGTGCAATTGTCTAGATTTTTTTCCCCAATCTGCCGTCCTATAGTTAATCGGCAGAACAGGCAAAAAAAGCGGCGCAGATGCGTTTGCAGACGGCCACATGGATGCGGGCGAGCCTTCCGGCCTCGATCCGCGTGTCCGGACGATTAATTACAAAGCCGCCCGTTAACAAAAAAAAAAAAAAGCTGACGCTCGCTCGCTCCAAGGTGATCGCGCGAGGCCCCCCAAATATTAATCGCCAATCGCTAATTATCATCGATTGCACAATTCATATAATTACCTTGCGGGGGGGGGGGGCTCGATCACCGAGAGAAAGTTGATTTGATCGAATCTTCGTGCCGGACAATTCGTCAAACCCGTTGCAAACTATGAATAATAAAATCACTGTCGTTAACGTTAACGCTCGTAACGACGCGACGTAAATAAAAAGTATGTCAGTGCGTACGGCTATATACGCAAAAGGCCGCGTACGTCACACGGTGTCAATCATTTGCCATGACGCCGATCATAATTCAACGTATTATTATTTTTTTTTCTACTCTCTCTCCAACCCGACAAAAACTCGTCTCGTATTTCTATTCATTTTTTCTACTCTCTCTCTAACCCGACATAAACAACTCGTCTCGTATTTTATTGATGCCTCGTTAGCATTGTTTATAGGCCTATTGCTCGGAGCTGGCAAATTACATAATTATATGCCGTTCTGAGCTCGGCTCCTTGTGCGCTAATCGAATCTATTGAGTAATTACTTCAAATCACATAAAAACTTGTTTATTTTAATGATTACATGCGTCGTCAATTATGTACGTGTCAAGTTTCGAATCGCCGAGCAATTTCAGGTATAATCCATCTCGATTTTCGTACGTTTACTTATTTCGGCAACGTATAATTTGGATGGAAAGTTTCGATTTAATTAATTGCCAAATTCGGTCCTAATTCGGCGAACATTAACCGTTCGGAAAGTTCCGGAAAGGTTTCGTTGCCAAGCAAAAGAAAAAGGAAAAGAGAAGAAAGAAAATTTTAGAAGATTGTCCCTACAAGACAAATGCAATAACGCACGCATTGCTTCAACCTTCAACCACGCGTTCCGTCAACCCCCGCTCGTGAACGACCGCGCCAGCTCAGCTATGCCGCAATTGTTTAATTATTGTTTAATTCTCAGTAGTAATAATAATAATATAATAATACCCTTAATTAATAGTTATAATATAAAATTAATAATAATAATGTATTCATACCATTAACATTAATAAAATGAGTCACATGAGCTGGGCTCGTGAGTGACTGCGAGTATGAATTAACATAATGTAATTTATATGAAATATTGAGTAGCGTTAACCCATTAACGCCTAGCGGTACCATAAAGTCCCATGTGCAGGAACCCTTTTAAAAGGTCTGTGAAATTTGACATATGTAATTTCCTCTTGTATTACTAGGTGGCGTGACTTGTTTATAAGTCGTTGACCAATCCCGTGCAAAGTAATTTGAAATTTCTTGTTACATGTGTTTGTGCGGTGCCGTTAAATTTGAAACATGGCTTTTGCAAGTGACAACTTGGATTTCCGTCTAGAGTAAGTATTATTTGAAGTTATTTACTGCTTGATTTTTATTTGTGGTCGTGTAATTCGCTTTTTAAAACATCATAAATTCTACTACAATTAATTTTATTTCGTTACATTATTCACGGGATTTACAAATTTCCAATAATCTTAAACGTCCCCATATGGACCCACTAGGCACCTAATGAAAAATTTCATGTCACATACTTTTTTCTCCCGTTTAGAGGAATTACACTTCAAGAAGTACTTGATATTATTTATGATGACCCAGAAAGCACTCAAGTGACCGACGTTTTTATAGAACCACCGGAAAGTCACATTCTTACTGATGAAGATTCCAGAGATGAGGATAATGCTGGCTTAGCCGATAATCTAAGTTCAAGACAACTTTCAGCTGGGGCAGAAATACGTTTTGGTAGTCGCCATAGGTTTGCTGAGATACCTGACGATTCCAATATCGATAATTCTGTTCATCACGAAACTTTAGCTTTACCAACAACCGGTGATTTTCAAAATGTTAACATTGCCGAAAAACCTACATGTTTTTCATTTATCAAGGGCGATCTAGAACCCCAAAATCACGATTTTCCCAAGCCAAATTATTCCAAGTACAAAAGTATGTCCTGTGTAGACCTTTTTGAGTTATTTTTTACAGATGAATTATTATGTGATATCATTGTACAAATTTCAAATTATGCATTATTTAAAAATTGCCCTGATCCTAGAATATCTCTCGGAGAAATGAAAACGTTTTTAGCGATTTTGCTTCTTAGTGGATACAATGAATTACCTTCAAAAAGATCTTTCTGGGACAGTAACAAAGATATGAGAAATGAATTGGTCTACGAAGCAATGCGACGAGATTGATTTCTACAAATATGCCGTTTTCTCCATTTCTCTAACAGTGTTTGTAACTGGCCCCAAGGGGAATGTGTGGGACCTTATGACAAACGGCGAGGGAAACACTGGCGACGACAGTAAGGATCCTGATAGTAATGAAACCGGCCCTGGAAATCCTGGAGATGGCGATAGTCCAACTAATCCTGGAGATGATGATGGTGACAACCAAAGCAACCCTGGAGATGATGATAACCAGACGAATTCAGGAGATGATGATAACCAAACGAATCCTGGAGATGGTGATGATAACCAAACGAATCCTGGAGATGATGATGATAACCAAACGACTCCTGGAGATGATGACAACCAAACAAATCCCGGAGATGACAGTAATGAATCGGCTGGGGGAGATGAAAACGGTGGAACGAATCCTGGAGATGGAAGCAATGACGATGATGGATCAGATTCCAAAGAGAACAATGAGAAACCACCGGAGACTGTTTCGGGGTATAAAGTCGTGTGCTATTACGGAAGCTGGGCGGTGTATAGGCCAGGGGATGGAAAATTCGACGTCGAAGACATTGATCCCAACATCTGCACGCACATTAACTTCGGGCTTACTGGAATTAACAACGACGGCACCGTCAGAATTTTGGATAGTTGGAACGAAGTCGATAAAGGTGTGTTCACAAAACAATGTTGAACGAGATGTATTAAATACTTTTTACAGCTGCACAGTGGGCCCGAATTAACAATTTTTGGCCAAAATTCTGAAACTTTGGAAATTAATGCAAAATTGACTCAGGATTACCAGAAAAATAATTTAAAAAATCTCACTGGTAAAATGGGGTAGTTTTCATGGGGTTGAAATTGAAATAACAAGAAAAAATTCTAAAATTTCGGATTAATATAGAATTTGGTATATAATCAAGGAAAAATAGTGTAGACATTTCGTTTGTTATGGGATTGTTTTTAGGAGGTCAAAGTGAATATGAGAGTAAAATTCTAAAATTTGCAATACATATATTTAAAGTGAAAGATAAAAAAAACATATCTTCGATTACAAACAAACGATAAACTAAAAAGAAATTTCACATACGAAATAAGATTAAAGACAAAAAAAGAAGGTAAGGTTCAGAAACACATGTAGAATTTAAAATTTTTATTAACAACAGTAGTCATTTTCAAAATCACTTTGTGCTTCACTCCCACTCGAATCACTTTCGAGTTCAGATGAGGCCGATGATGAGACATTTAATTGTTCGGCGTCAGAAGTGGATGTGCCTGGTAGTTCTGGGGCAACAAGAAGCTGCAGAACTTCTGTAGAAAAAGTAGTCTTTTTCCTTGATGGAGGTAGTCGTAAACTTGTTATAAAAGGATCTGACGAAATCAAAAGCAAGTGCAACAAATCTTCATTGGTCACAATTTGTGAATATTTTTTAGTATGTTCCCTTCTATAATGCTTGAGGTCTTTATTCCTGGATTCCTGTGCCTCCTCTGATAATTTTCCTATTGGTAAAATGGCATGGGTAATCACTTCTGCACCATGAACTAGTACTTTGTGCACGCTAGCTGGCATATAGCACCATGGATACTCTTGTGTATATAAAATAAACGTTTCTTTGCAGTACTTTTCGAACGCCGATGCATCAATTTTGAATAATTCGACAATTCCATATCGACTTTTCGATATTGTGAATCTCCTTTCAAACACCTTTAATTTGAGTATAATCTCGATAGGATCCACTTTTCCAAAATGTATTTCCCCTCGTCCCTAAATTCGATAATTTTAATTTCTAAGGTAACTCGATATCTCGAAAACGGTTAAGTTTAGGTATGTGGTATGCTATACAATTTCTTTTTATAATTTTGAGAAGAATTGAAATATCGCATAATATACAGGTGTTCTGTTTAAAAAAAAGTAACTTTGTTTTCCTACGACTTTGTGACTGATCCTGTATACTTAATTCTTCTTTATTGTAATAGATTTTTTAAAGCCCTAAAACTTTTGTATTTAACATTTTTCGCTAGCTAATCTTACTTTAAGAAATAATCGACCGTTTCCATACATAAAAGCGACCCTGTATATTCAAAGCCGTATTTTTCAAAAAACGGCACCTACCGGCAGCTGAAATTTTATAGAACATGGAGTCGACACGTCTTTCAATATAGAAAATAAAAAATCCCGGCGGAAGTTTGCGGGAGTAAAATGTAATACGAAAGTTAAAATTAGATTTACCTAATTTCAACAGTTAAAACCTTGCACCTAACGATGGGCTCTAACTCATAGACCGTAAAGAAAATGAAGTCAATAATTTATGTATAATATACCCCTTACCTTTCTCTATATCGGACATGGCTGCTTCACTAAAGGAAAATTAAAAAAAAAATCACTGAAGAGAAAACATTGAGAATTCAGAGCACACAACTATTCACTAAAAACACGTCTTTGCTTCTCTAGTTACAGAGAGTAAATGGATCAGGTATAAAAATTATTACCTATTGTCCTTCGAAGAAAAAGGTTAACCCTCAATTAATCCCTTATTATTTACCCGTTTCCTGGAAATTGAAAAATTCGATTTATTTTTACTTTTGGCCAGAAATTCTTTAATCGGGCCCACTGTGAGCTGCTTTAAAACGATTTGCCTGCCTGAAAAAATTGAACCCTAATCTGAAGGCGTTGATTGCCATCGGTGGTTGGAACGAGGGCTCCACAAAGTACTCGGAAGTGGCGAGGGATCCTAATAGACGAGGCCACTTTTATTAAAAGTGCTATAAGCTTGATACAACAATACGATCTTGATGGGTTCTATTTGGACTGGGAGTATCCAAACCAAAGGGGAGGAATGATGTGGTAAGTACGCACTTTCGTATGTGGAAATATCTTTTTCAGTCGAAGTTAAAATTTGTTCTAGCCAAACTTCGTGCAACTGTTGAAAAAATTTCGTGCGGAATTCGACAAGCATGGTTACCTCCTCACGGCAGCAGTTGCATCCGCAGAAGCTTCTGCCAGTCTGTTTTATGACATACCTCAAGTGGCCAGATAAGATTTTAAAGTGTAGCTTATACAATGCGTTTAACAGATACCTGGACTTCATCAATGTCATGACCTATGATTTGCACGGGGTTTGGGATGGTGTAACTGGCCACAATTCGCCATTGTATGCGTCAGCCGATGGACTGGATGTTGTGAGTAAATTAAAAACAATTCAGAAATCAGATTTGTATCAAATCTGTTTTTGTAGGACACGTGCATATCTTATTGGATTAACAGCGGCGCACCACCAGAAAAGCTGATTTTAGGAATCGGCACTTATTGTCAAGCCAAACTAATAACGCGATTGGAGCTCAACTACGAATAAGAAAAACGGAGTAATTCAAAATCAGAATCAGAATTATGTATGTAGGTATGCACATGTACACCGACAAACAACAGTCTCCTCGATAAATTGGGTTTAACATTTTTGGGGAGACTTTACTTTTGCTTTTCACTGCACATACTGTGCGCACTCTTTCATTAACCAGAACCGTACAATCTTGAAAGTCCAAACTTGAAGTAATAATAATAATAATAATACCGTCAATAGTACATTCGCCCGCCGGTAATAATCTCTTCCAGAAGTACACTTGCTAATGGTATTACCTGAATAATTCATTTAATTTCGTCTTAATGGTAAAACCCCGGCATGATTCAATAAGGAAAATAAAAAGGAGCTTTAATTTAATGAAGCGAACGTGGACGGCGGGCGTCGGCCGGCGTCGGTGGACTGTGACGGCCCGGTGCGCGGCGCGTCGTAATCTAAAACTAATCTCATTCGTGCCGCTCGTTACGACATCGAAATGATAAATTTTCAACCAAGACGTCAATCGAAACGAACAAACGAAAAAGAATAAAATCATAAAACATGTGCGTACATGTACAGTCATGGACGTTCTGAAATTGCCTTGCATTTTACACTCCGTCCGCGACTGTACGCGCATACAAAGCCCCGCGTCGAAGCATAAGTTATGCAAACGATAATCACAGGCTACTTGATTTTTAAAAATGTAAATCTGCCGGATCGACGTCAGATGTTTCACTGACGCCATTAAAATTAATAATAGCGCATACGTAAGAGAGCGTGTGATTGAGCCATAATGTCGAACTATCATTTGTTACCTGTCAAGTCGGATTTATAAATTATATTAGACGGTCTTTTTCTTTTTTTTTTGTGGATACACCTTGCCGTGAAATATGCAAATTTGTTTTGATCGAAGCGGCTGTGAATTCTTTTACGAAATCAAACGGCGAACAGGAAACGAACCGAACGCGACACAACAAAAGAAGCCTCGGCTAATTAGTCGGTTATTATTATTTACGAGGAGGCGATTGCGTAACGTCGTCGTCGCCTAAAAAATCGCGGCCCGATCCGTTTTTAAGCACCTTGTCGAATGCGCCATAAAAGCCGTTTAATAATGACGTGTGTCGTAAAGGAGACTTCTCGGAAATTAAAATTTAAAAACGAGCGGACGTCTTTTATGCATCGGGAGAAACATTTCTTAGAAATGTTTATTTATGACCTGCCAAATGCACACTGATACAATCGACGTTTTTATTTTTCTTATGAAACTTTCCCGCACATTTCTCGTTGGATTGACGCCCTACGAAATGAAACGATTACGGGAAACTTCTAATTAATAATTACGATACTGCCTGAGACATAAATAAATAAAGCGGTAAAACTGCAAGAACGTTCCCTACAGGTTTATATCCGCTAGGATTGACGGACGCCAAACGATAATACTCAGGGCGGTCTTAACTACAAGGCGACAAGCACAAATATTCGATCGTCGTTTGCGAGTCGTACTCGTGATCTGCTAAGATCAAAGCAACAGCGCGCGAAGCGCAAATATATTCGACCGTCGTTTGCGAGTCCCACTCGTGATCTGCTAAGATGGACGGCGAACACCACAAAGTTCGGAACGTACGGAAATTCGGGCGTGAAACTACAGGGCGTTCCCAAATGTTATATTATTGTTCGTTTGTTTTATTTCGTCTTTGTTTCTCTTGGTTTAATGAATTGTTCGTATTTTATTAATTTCTTGCGCTTTTAGTTTGTTTTTCGTCAATTTTTTTCATTTTCAAAGGTAATCATCGATTTTTTTGTTCTTTTATTTTAATTTCGTGATTCATTATTTGAGGGTGCTTTCGTTTGCTTGTTCAGCGCCAGGAGTGACTGAAAATCAAAACGAGGAACATCGTCAATCTTCTTTCGTTTCTCATTAATCTTGTTCTTCGTTATTTCGTCGCAATTTGTTTTATTTCGGTCTTCCGTCGGTCCTTTGATCCGTAGGAAAAGCTCCGGTGGCCTTTTGTTTTTAATTCAACGCAAACTAATGTTATAGCAGATACGGTGGAATAAAAACGAACGAGAAATTAAAGAGACTGATTCTCGATGCGGTCTGAATGCAAGGCGAGCGGGCACAAGACTGGCGAAATTTCCCAACGAGTCGGCGTTCGACGTGAACGGTTCGCGGGTGGGGGAGAGGTCCATTGGCCAAATACAAACCTTCAGTGTATTCCACTTTCGACATGGGACGGTCTCATTACAAAAGAAACGAGGTTGTCCGGGGTTGCTTAGCGTCCTAAACGTCGTTTTTGGACCAGTCTCCAAGTTCCGAAGGTCAAACCGTCACGCAATTTCACTTTCGCCCAGATACAGGGATGACCCGAAAGCTAGAAAGAAATTATTTGCAACGAATTTGCCAAATTTGTCGAAATACGCACGACTTGTCAAAATCTTGTCCGGATTTTATTGTCCGCCACTGTACACTTGAGAACCAAATCACTAATCACCAATAAATTGGCTCCGAACGTGAAAATCCGCAAATACCACACGAGGTACTATGTGTCTGCATCGCGAATTCTAGATGATTACGTTAAGGCAAAAAGTAGAAAGGAGAAAAACAAGCAACGACGCCCACGAAGAAAACAAGTCATACACGGACCGCGGTCTGAATAGATTAGTTCGCGGCCATGCGGTTTTAAGAGCCAATCGATGATTTCTTCTCAATACACGGACCGAGGTCTAAAAGAAATCGATTCCTAACCAGGCCAATGAGAGTTCAATTTTATAACTAATCCAACCGCGGTCAAAACGAACAGAACTTGATTGACAACAGATTATTTGGTTTTCTTGAGGACACTGAAGATCAAAAGGAGGAACATCGTCACTCTCTTTTTGATTTTCATCCATCTTATTGTTCGTTTGTTTTATTTCGTCTTTGTTTCTTTTGGTTTAATGAATTTTTCACTCCATGTTTAAGCGTGACTCTTGACTCTACATACTTCCAACGTACTTTTTAGCGTGCCTGTTAATTATAAGCATTCTTTTAGACGTCACTTTCGACTTTAATTATAGGTTCAAGCATGATTTAACTCTTGCTATACTTCCAAGCCATCTCTTGACTTTCATTATAAGGTTAAGTGTGACTCTTGACTCTCACTATGCTTTCAACATGACTCTTGGCTTTCATTGTGCGTTTAATCATGTCTGGCATCTCGCACTATTTTTTTATTAAGCATGCTTGTTGGTCTCACAGCTTTTAAACGTGTCTGTTGACTTTAAATGGAAGTCTTTAATTTCACTATACGATTAAGCCTCTCACTATAATTTTCAGCCACTTCTTAACTTTGATTGTAGAATTAAGCTTGACTCTTCATACTCGCTGTGCTCGTAATGCACCTTTAAGCAATATTTTGACTTTTACTGTCTGTTAAAGTTGACTCTCACTTTACTTTCAAGCTACTTCTTGAATTTCATTATAGATTCAAGCGTGACTACACTTTTAAGCTGTTTCCCCTGAATTTCATTACAAATAAAACAGAGGCTTGAGTTCTCTTCGCTTTTAAGCATGATTTTTAACTTCCCCTGTACTTCTGAGTGTATCTATTGGCTCTCAGTTTACTTTAAAACATACATTTTAAATTTAACTACACGTTTAAGCACGACACTTGACTCTCAATATAATTTCAAGTCACACTTTTATTTTAGGTTTAAGTTCGACTCTTGATGCTCACTAGACTTTTAAGCGCGACTGTTAATTGTAACTGTGACTTGTATCTCAGGTTCAAGAATGACTCTTAACTCTGACTCTATTTCCAAGCTCTATTTTGATTTCCGTTCCGGATTTAAGCTTGACTCTTGACTATCGTTATGTTTTCAAGCAGTCAACTGAGTTTCATTAGTAGTTTAAGTATAAATCACCATGCTTTAAGCTCAACTCCTGACTCTCACTGCGCTTGTCTAAACATGTCAGTTGTCTCTTACAATATTTTTAAGCACGTCCATTGTCTCTCACTAATTTTTAAGTGTGTCTGTTGGCTCTCGCTATAATTTCAAACATAAATCTCGAACTTCACCGTAAGTTCAAGCTTTCGACTCTCATTTTAATTTTAAGCTACTTCTTGCTTTCACAATGGGTTTAAGCTTAACAACCTCGATGCTCACTGTACTTTCACTTCATTCTTGCTGCAGATTCAAGCGTGACTCTTGACTTTCGTCTTTCTTTCGAGCTGTCTGTTGTGTTTTATTGTATTCTTGTTTTTTACTACAATTTTTATCGACCTCTTAGTTTACGCTACAGAGTTAAGCTTGACTCTTAACGCTCTGTGAGCTTTTAAGCATGACTCTTAATTGTAACTATAGTTTTAAACATGATCTCAACTTTTATCGTAGTTTCAAGCATGACTCTTGACTCTTGCGCTACTTTCAAGCTACCTCTTTACTTTTATCGTAGTTTTAAGCGCGATTCTTGATTTTTACTTTAATTTTTATCAACCTCTTAACTTTCGTTATGGAGTAAAGCTTGACTCTTGACGCTCGGTGAGATTTTAATTGTAACTACTGTACAGCTAACTCTTAATTGTAACTACTATAGTTTTAAGCGTGATTGTTGACTTTTACTGTGAATCTAAGCATGATTTTCAACTAGCAACCTACTTTCAAGATACTTCTTGACCTATAACGGAGGTTTAAGCATGATTCTTGATTTTTACTATATTTTAATCAAGCTCTTAACTTTCGTTGTAGATTTAAGCTTGGCTCTTGACGACCAGGGTACTTCTAAGCATGATTGTCAATTGCAACAACAGTTTTAAGCGTGATGCTGTAGTTTCAAGCATGGCTCTTGACTCTCGCGCTATTCTCAAGCTATCTCTTTACTACTCTCTCGAGTATCGTCGATGTTCTTTGGTATTTCATTGTCAGTTGTTCCATGGCTTCGTTTTACATATCATTCTTCTCCATTTGAATTAATTTGTTAATCTTGTTCTTCGTTATTTCGTCTTAATTTGTTTTATTTCGGTCTTCCGTCGGTCCTTTGAACCGTAGGAAAAGCTCCGGTGGTCTTTTGTGTTTAATTCAACGCAAATTAATGTTATAGCAGATACGGTGGAATAAAAACGAGCGAGAAATTAAAGAAACGGAAATAAAATCAAGAAAAGCAGAAAAAATCTTTTATTCGTGTTTGCGAAAAGCTTGGGGAGGCCTAGGACTCGCCGCAGACAATTAACAACCGGGCAATATACCCGTTTACTTTCCCACTCCAAAAAAAACACCGTTTAATGAAAAATTAAAATTACGCAGAGGCGAGAATGATCCTCAATGCGGACTGGACGCAAGGCGAGCGGGCTGAAATTTCCCAACGGGTCGGCGTTCGACGTGAACGGTTCGCGGGTGGGGGAGAGGTCTATTGGCCAAAGACAAGCCACTTTCGACATGGGACTGTCTCATTAAAAAAAAAGAAAAGGGGTTGTTCGGGGTTACTTAGCGCCCCAAGCATCGTTTTTCGACCAATCCAAGTTCTGAAGGTCAAACCGCGACGCAATTACGCTTCGCTCAGATATAGGGTGACCCGAAAGCTGGCAATTATTCGCAACGAATTTTCTCATCGGAACTAGGTATCGGCGGTCCGGAAGAATAATCGATATTTTTTACGCAACTACTCTAGTGAATTCTCTAAGCGACATTGAGATATAAAATTAATCACTCTACCAGAGGCATGATAAAATTAGTAAAACATTTGAATGTAAAAATTCCGAGACACTACACAAGCACCTGTCAACAATTAGAATTAGAAGAAAAAGCATTCGTTTTAAATTAAATTACCAAGTGATACGTATTCGGACTCGCAATGATTCGCAGATTCTAAATATGTAAGAATATATAGGGTGTTCCATTTAAATAATAATAAGAAAGTTGACGACACTTCCGGCGAAACCGGAAGTCCTACGGTGCTCGGTAGTATGTCGGAAAATACAGTTTTTTTAAATTAATTTTTATTGCCCGAATTTCATTGAAATCGATTAAAAGTTAAAGACTCTAGAAGGGGGAGCAGGTGGCTTGGGACACCCGGTATAATTTTTTAATGTAGCTTTTAAGTTTCAACTCTCAATTGGTTTAGAATTCATAATGCAATGCTGTATTAAAACAAATATATTAATTAAAACCGGGAAGGATGTAATTTTGCATGAATTTAACCTGTGCGTTGCATCCTATGTAATTCGCGTAATTTACGACGAAATGATTCGCAGAAAAACGATTCCGTGCGCCCGTTTCGTCATTTCGATCATTTGCTCACTTAAACAAAAAAAGAAAATACAATTAAAAAAAATTCGATAACCCGCTTAAATATTTATGGAGTACTTATGTTAAATGGCGATGAATATTAATGCCGCCTATTACGTTAACAATACTTTATTATCCGCGTACAATTTATCTAAAGGACCGTTAATAATAAGCAATTAGTTAGAAAGTTAGATATCAAACGGCGTATACCACTCTAATCAGAAATAAATACACACACGGCTCATTTGCTTAATTTGATGCAAGGCCGAAGATCGATGGTGCGCACAATAAACCGTCGCGTCGTCTTCCTCATTATTACCAACAACCACAATCAATGTTCAATAATAATTGCACATTCGAAACTCGATAAGTCGATCTTTCATTTTTTGCCGAGTGTCCCAAAATTTTTGAGCGCTGGTGTACATTATAATTAATAAAATAAGGCCAGCTCTACATGTTACATATTTTTGTGACGGGAACGTGGAGAATATCGTCGCATCTTCATTAGTAACGAAAATAATCGAAACGTTTTCGCCAAATCGATGGAAAAGATTCGAAACTCGTCGCCGCGCGCCGCATGCATAATTGACCGGTTCGAAATAATCGCCTCGGCAATTAAACATCTGGCAACGTCTCTTGCAATTACGTGATTGACACGAATCGGAATAGAAATTGGAAGCGCCAATTTGGGTCCTATTTACGGCCCCCCCAAAAAAAAAATCCGTTTACCTCGCTCGCTGATTACGGATTTCGACAACAAATTAGGAAGTTTATTACAAGGCCGCGTCTCATTAAACGACGTTATCTGATGAACTTTGACACCGGCGATTGTGCTCCTAACGAACGGATTTTTTTCTTCTAAACGCTCCATGTGAAGTCCCCGGGAATTAGGCCCGACACACACTTGGATGCAAACTTGCGCAACTTTATTTCAGGGCCTAGTCTAGCACCTATCGTTTCACATTTGAAACGGATAATGTATGTTTACAAACTAGATCAATTTCATTCCAATCAATTTCACGTGCCTTAAAATTGTAGAATTTTTTTTACTAAGAATGACACAAGATACACAGACTGATCAAAGAAACATCTTTGTTTTTCCTTCCATTGTTGTGTCTGTCCAAGTGTGTATCAGGCCTTACACAGACGCGGACAAAAAAATAGTGCGCCACCAACAATATAGCTGTGTCATGTGTGTGTGCGGTTTTTGTAACTAGTAGATCAAGAGTGCTGTTAACATGAGTGCGGATATGTAAACACGTACACATGTTTCTGGTGTGTGATCGCCCTGCGCGGCACGCAATCCACCACTATTAGCAAACTTACCCCCACGACGAATAAATTTTTAATTATGCCGTGTCGTTACCCGCCGCCCGCCGCCGCCGGACGGAGCACCAACCTACTCAGATTTATGATTCATAGCGAGCTAATAAATTGATATATCAACTGCAGTTTGAAAATTATTCATGCAGGCGAATGTAGAGTGGCCACTTACGGTGGTCGATTTGATGGAGGGGGGGAGGTTTAAATGGGTAGGAAATTTTACACGAAAATTACCCTTTTTTCTCTTCACTTATAAATAAACGTATCGCCGTTTCTATTATCGTTTAAATATTCAATACAGTTCTTGAATTTTATAATCTCATTGTTATATTAAACTTGTACAGTCGGGGACAATGAAATCCGGGAACGTCATTTGCAAAATGTAAACGTTCCTGCCGTTGAATGACGTTTAATGAATGTCAGTAGTAATTCTGACAATCAATACAAATTTTGACAGAAATATAACCTCAATTTGTCGAGATACGCACGACTTGTCAAAATCTTGTTCGGATTTTATTGTCCGCCACTGTACACTTGAGAGCCAAATAAAAACCAAACGATCACCAATAAATTCGCTCCGAACGTGGAAATCCAACAAAAATTAAACAAGGTACTATGTGTTGCATCGCAAATTCTAGATGATTCCGTTAAGGCAAAAAAATAAACAAGCGACGATCGTCCACGAAGAAAACAAGTCGTACAACAGCCGTACACGGACCGCGGTCTAAATAGATTAGTTCGAAACCACACGGTTTTAAGAGCCAATCGATGATTTTTTCTCAATACACGGACCGAAGTCTAAAAGAAATCGATTCGTAACCAGGCCAGTGAGAGTTCAATTTTATAACCGATCCAACCGCGGTCAAAACGAACAAAATTTGATTGACAACGGATTATTTGATTTTGTTGAGGAAACAAGATAAAATAAAACATCAATTACTTATCAATGATGAATAAAAACAAAAGCAAAATTGATTAGAAACATATTGTCTGTTGTAAAATGATTACGTTAAGGCAAAAAAAAGTAGAAAGGAGAAAAAAATGTGACGATCACCCACGAAGAAAACAAGTCTTACAAAAGCCGTACACGGTCCGCGATCTAAATAGATTAGTTCGCAGCGATGCCGTTTTAAGAGCCAATCGATGATTTTTTCTCAATACACCGACCGAGGTCTAAAAGAAATCGATTCCTAACCAGGCCAATGAGAGTTCAATTTTATAACCAATCCAACCGCGGTCAAAACGAACAAAATTTGATTGACAACGGATTGTTTGATTTTGTTGAGAAAACAAGATAAAATAAAACATCAATTACTTATTAATGATGAATAATAACAAAAGCAAAATTGATTAGAAACACATTGTCTGTTGTAAAATGATTACGTTGAGGCAAAAAAATAGAAAGGCGAAAAACAAGCGACGATCGCCCACGAAGAAAACAAGTCGTACAACAGCAGTACACGAACCGCGGTCTGAATAGATTAGTTCGCAGCCATGCGGTTTTAAGAGCCAATCGATGATTTTTTCTCAATACACCGACCGAGGTCTAAAAGAAATCGATTCCTAACCAGGCCAATGAGAGTTCAATTTTATAACCAATCCAACCGCGGTCAAAACGAACAAAATTTGATTGACAACGGATTATTTGATTTTGTTGAGGAAACAAGATAAAATAAAACATCAATTACTTATCAATGATGAATAAAAACAAAAGCAAAATTGATTAGAAACAGATTGTCTGTTGTAAAATGATTACGTTGAGGAAAAAAATAGAAAGGAGAAAAACAAGCGACGATCGCCCACGAAGAAAACAAGTCGTACAACAGCCGTACACGGACCGCGGTCTAAATAGATTAGTTTGCAGCCATGCGGTTGTAGGAGCCAATCGATGATATTTTCCTCAATACACGGACCGAGGTCTAAAAGAAATCGATTCCTAACCAGGCCAATGAGAGTTCAGTTTCGTAACTAATCCAACCGCGGTCAAAACGAACAAAATTTGATTGACCACGGATTATTTGATTTTGTTGAGGAAACAAGATAAAACAAAAAATATATTACTTATCAATGATGAATAAAAACGAAAGCAAAATTGATTACAAACATATTGTCTGTTGTAAAATGATTACGTTGAGGCAAAAAAATAGAAAGGCGAAAAACAAGCGACGATCGCCCACGAAGAAAACAAGTCGTACAACAGCAGTACACGAACCGCGGTCTGAATAGATTAGTTCGCAGCCATGCGGTTTTAAGAGCCAATCGATGATATTTTCCTCAATACACAGACCGAGGTCTAAAAGAAATCGATTCCTAACCAGGCCAATGAGAGTTCAATTTTATAACCAATCCAACCGCGGTCAAAACGAACAAAATTTGATTGACAACGGATTATTTGATTTTGTTGAGAAAACAAGATAAAATAAAACATCAATTACTTATCAATGATATGATGAATAAAAACAAAAGCAAAATTGATTAGAAACAGATTGTCTGTTGTAAAATGATTACATTGAGGAAAAAAAAATAGAAAGGAGAAAAACAAGCGACGATCGCCCACGAAGAAAACAAGTCGTACAACAGCCGTACACGGACCGCGGTCTAAATAGATTAGTTCGCAGCCATGCGGTTTTAGGAGCCAATCGATGATATTTTCCTCAATACACAGACCGAGGTCTAAAAGAAATCGATTCCTAACCAGGCCAATGAGAGTTAAATTTTATAACCAACCCAACCGCGGTCAAAACGAACAGAATTTGATTGACAACAGATTATTTATTTTCTTGAGGAAACAAGATACAATAAAAAATAAATTACTCATCAATGATGAATAAAAACAAAAGCAAAATTGATTAAAAACAGATTGTCTGTTGTAAAATGATTACGTTAAGGCAAAAATGTAGAAAAGAAAAAAACAAACGACGATCGCCCACGAAGAAAACAAAAATTTGTAGAGCGAAACATCAGAAAATCGTCTCGGACAAAAGATGACTGACAATTTGTTATTAAAAAAAATAAAAGTGAACAAAAGATAACAACGGCCTTTGCAGAAAAAAAAACACAAGAAAGAATAATAAAAGAAAATTTGATTAAAAACTGATTGTTCTTTTGCCTTATGTCTCTTTTTTTATTCTTCAACAATCAACTCTAAATTCGCGTTTTGTTTTCTTTGCTTAAAAATTACTTTCGTCTTTAATTAAATGCCATTTCGTCCACTTTATGTTAATCTATAAATTCCTTAATCACTTGAACAGTTTTATAATCACTCGAACCGTTAGAACAACTAGACGACTTCAGGTTGCTCTGTTTATTCATTTAAATAATATTTTCGCGATGTTTCACTTTTCAAACCTGATTGCTACAATGAAATAGTTTCTGTCGTACACGGACCGCGGTCCGAACAGATTAGTTGGAAGCCACGCAGTTTTAAGAGCGATTTTTCTCAATACACGGACCGAGATCGAAAAGAAATCGGTTTCTAACCAGGCCAATAAAAGTCCAATTTTGTAATTAGTCGGACCGCGGTCAAAACGATCATATTTAAGTAAAACTAAAGAAAAACGCTTTCAAATTAGCATCTGCACATACAAAAAAGGTAGAAAGGTATTAGGATTAAATGGGTAAGCAAAAAAATTGGAAAATACAGAAGATGAAATTCGCACTGACATTTCACGTTGAAAAAAAAATCAGTGAGTTAAAAGCAGCTTGTGATTTGTGGCGAATAAATCATATAGAAATTCCAATAAAAATCCCATAAAACAGTCGTAAATTTTCGTAACGATCCTCAATAGATACGTTTGCATTTGTAAGTGCGTAGTAGCAGTAGTAGTAGTAGTGGCAGCGTTCACCTGCCTTCCATAAATCGACTTCAAACAAATTTCCACTAATGGCGCAACGATGACCCACCATTAGACGGAGGACAGAAGATCATTAAAATTTATGTCGGCCATAATTCAAAACGGTGCAGATGCGAATGCAGCTCGTTCGATTTGAATTAGTTCGGAAGGATTTCGTGAAGAAAGCGGAAACGCACGCGGAGTGCACAAAGCAAAGAGGTATGTGGAAACGCGTGCGGGCTTGTAATGACAAAATAAACACATGTGCGCATCGAAGGGAAGTACGTATGCTAAGCGGCTGTCAGTGGGGTGACAGCAGCGTCGCTCACGGCATCAGCTTCCGGTTCGGCACACGTCTCGCACGCCCCCTGCGCACGTTCGCACGCAATCTCATCACCGAAATCATTTTCTAATCAAATCGACAACTATATTCAAACGTAAATAACCCCCCTGTACTCATTGTTTATACTAAATCTAAGAGATTGGTCCAATGAAATCGTTTAAGTCGTACACGGACCGCGGTCTGAATAGATTAGCGGTTTTAAGAGTCAATCGATGATTATTTCTCAATACACGGACCGAGATCGAACGATCCTATTATATTACATTCGATATTCAAGAAATTGTATTGTATATTATGATTGAATATTAAATATACATGGAACAAGACGAAACGGAATGAAACTTTTATAGTAAATCCGAAGAACTATTAATTTACTATCATTTTCCGCCAATTAGGCGCTCGTCGGAAACTTCATCCGCCCTTAAATAAGTAATGCAGGACGAAATAACTCAGAAACAAATTGAACATAATTAATGACAGTTCACAAGAGTGGACTAGCTGGAAATTTTTATACGGTCAGAGGAGCGCGGCGGCGACTTATGATTTAGGTATTACGTATTCATGGCGGGATCGGTCATTTTGACACTAAAAATGCAACCGCGTCGAAATTACTGTAATAACAAGACCCCCGTGTGTGCGCGGTACACCCCCCCGCTGAAATATTCAAATCAAAACTTTGGATTCACTCATGTCGGATATCGACCGCGCGTGCATCATTCATGCGTGCGCGCCGATCGTCGATAAACAGATGTCCGTTTCCGCAATAATTGTGACCTACCTGTATGTATGTACGTGTGCTTCTTCATATCCGATTTTTGGTGGAACCGCTTGCCGCAGAACTGGCAGGGGTAAGGTCGCGTGTCCGAATGGATGAGCAAGTGGGTGGAGAGCGTCGACGATCTCTTGAACGACTTGCCGCACTGTTGACACTACGACAAACGTTAAAATTATCTTAAGCTGTAAATAAAAGTTAAAGTAATTTTTAAAAATCTCTATTTTCACTTGGCAAACTTAATTGCTGCAATGAAATCGTTTAGGTCGTACACGAACCGGGGTCTGAATAGCCATGCGATTTTAAGAACCAATCAATGATTTCTTCTCAGTGCACGGACGGACGCCTAAACGAAATCGATTCCTAACCAGGCCAATGAGAGTACAGTTTTGTAACTACAGGAAACGCGGTCAAAACGAACCAATGTAAAGTAAAACTAAAGAGAAACATGCACTAAACTCAACTAGGCTATATTTGTTCATTTAATTAATATTTTCGTGATAAGTTTCACTTGACAAACCTAATTGCTGCAAGGAAATCGTTTAGGTCGTACACGAACCGGGGTCTGAATAGCCATGCGATTTTAAGAACCAATCAATGATTTCTTCTCAGTGCACGGACGGACGCCTAAACGAAATCGATTCCTAACCAGGCCAATGAGAGTACAGTTTTGTAACTACAGGAACCGCGGTCAAAACGAACCAATGTAAAGTAAAACTAAAGAAAAACATGCACTAAACTCAACTAATACTTAATATTTAATAACTTAACTTAATATTTTCGTGATAAGTTTCACTTGACAAACCTAATTACTGCAAGGAAATCGTTTAGGTCGTACACGAGCCGCGGTCTGAATAGTCATGCGGTCTTAAGAGCCAATCAATGATTTCTTCTCAGTACACGGACCGAGGTCTAAACGAAATCGATTCCTCGCCAGGCCAATGAGAGTCCAGTGTCTAAATTCGAATATTTTTGAAAATTGGATATTTTGAAAATGAAAACGAATTTTGAAGAAAATTTCAATTAAACAATTAAGAAAACAAATTAAAATTAACAAAAAAGTAATAATAGTAATAAAAGTGTCTAAATTCGAATATTTTTGAATTAACAAGAAAAAATTAAATAAGACAATGAACGAATATTTTTGAAAATTGCATATTTTGAAAATAAAAACAAATTTTGAACAAAATTTCAAATAAATAATTAAGAAATGAAAATTAATAGAAAAAAACAAAATAAAACAATGAAAAAATTAAAATAGTTTTGAAAATTCGATATTTTGAAAATAAAAACGAAGTTTCAAAAGTTTTACATACGATCAAGTTAACAAACGAAAATTGACAAATCAAATTAAACAATTAAGTAAACAAACGAAAATTGCCGAACTAAATTAAACATTTAAGTAAACAAACGAACGTCGAGGAAAACAACAAAGTGTTTAAGATCGTCTATTTTTGACAATTGAATATTTCTTGAAAATCAAAACAAATTTTGACATTTTTTACGATCAAGCGATTAAGGAAAAAATAAAAATTGACAAAAAAAAACAACGCAGATGTTTACAGTAGAAATTTTTGAAAATTGCAGATTTTAATTAAAAATAAAAAACATTTTTGAAAATGTTTACAGTTTAACATGTAAGAAAACAAATGAATAACGACGAAAAAAACAAGGGCGATTAGAATCGAATATTTTCAAAAATTAGAGACTTTATTTAAAAAAGCGATATGTGTATTTTTAGCATGAAATTTTTATGACTATTATAGAGAACGTTAAAGCAACAAAACAAAAGCAAAATCCAAAGACAAAGGACAAAGTAAGTGGCATCAAATTCATAAAAAAAAAGACTGGCGTGGAAATCGCTTCAGCCGTACACGGACCGCGCTCTAAATAAATCAGTTTGAAAACATGCTGTTTTAAGAGCAAATTAATGATTTTCTTCTCAATACACGGACCGAGGTCGAAAAGAAATCTATTTCTAGCGCGGCCGATGAGAGTTCACTTTTGTAATTTCGAACCGCTAGAACAACTTCAGGTTGCTATATTTATTTGTTTAAATAATATAACAAAGGAAAGTAAGTGGCATTAAATTCATTAAAAAAAGACTGAATTGGAAATCGTTTCAGCCGTACACGGACCGCGCTCTAAATAAATCAGTTACGGACGAAAAAAACCAGGGCGATTAGAATCCAATATTTTCAAAAATTAGAGACTTTATTTAAAAAAGCGAAATGTGTATTTTTTAGCATGAAATTTTTAAAAAATGACTATTAGAGAGAACGTTACAGCAACAAAACAAAAGCAAAATCCAAAGACAAAGGAAAGTAAGTGGCATCAAATTCATAAAAAAAAAGACTGGCGTGGAAATCGCTTCAGCCGTACACGGACCGCGCTCTAAATAAATCAGTTTGAAAACATGCGGTTTTAAGAGCAAATTAATGATTTTCTTCTCAATACACGAACCGGGGTCGAAAAGAAATCTATTTCTAGCCAGGTCAATGAGAGTTCACTTTTGTAATTTCGAACCGCTAGAACAACTTCAGGTTGCTATATTTATTTGTTTAAATAATATAACAAAGGAAAGCAAGTGACATTAAATCCATTTAAAAAAAGACTGAATTGGAAATCGTTTCAGCCGTACACGGACCGCGGTCTGAATAGATTAGTTTGAAGCCACGCTGTTTTAAGAGCCAATTAATGATTTTTTCTCAATACACGGACCGAGGTTGAAAAGAAATCTATTTCTAACCAGACCGATGAGAGTCCAGTTTAGTAGTTAGTCGAACCACTAGACGACTTCAGGTTGCTATATTTATTTAAATGATATATCAAAGGAAAGCAAGTGGCATTGAATTCATCAAACAAAAAAAAAGACTGACGTGGAAAGGAGAATCAAATCCACCGCAAAAAACTTAAACAACGAAGACAAGACAAAAGAAAAAAAAAACGATTAACGTGAATTCTAAATTCATTCGATATTCCATTAGGGATTCCTATTAATGTGCCACAATCGAGTCGCCTAATAGCTGCGCCAATTGCACGGTGGTATTAATGAATGGTGTTCCGGGCAGACGACATTGCATTATTTATTAACTTATTTTCCTTCTAAGAGTGGACGGATTGGCTATGATTTAGATCCATGTAGATGCTCGGCTTTATTTCTTTCAAGTTAATGCGGGCGATGTGAATTATTTAAGGCAAGAAAGTTTCCGACGCTCGTCGCGACGGAACTCAGAAATAGAATCTTTTTTTTTTTGTAAGAAAGTTACACAATCACTTTCGATTATTAATTATTACTTTGGGTACTTCAGTAGTTTTAGTTTTACTTTAAAATTGATTCGTTTTGACCGCGGCCCGACTGGTTACAAAACTGGACTCTCGTTGGTCTGGTTGGAAACCGATTTCTTTTCGACCTCGGTCCGTGTATTGAGAAAAAATCATCGATTGGCTCTTAAAACCGCGTGGCTTCGAACTAATCTATTCAGTTCGCGGTCGGTGTACGACTGAAACGATTTCATTGCAACAATCAGGTTTGTCAAGTGAAACTTATCACGAAAATATTAATTAAACGACTGAAGTCGTCTAGTTGAGTGAGTTTGTACATGTTTTTTTGGCTTTGCTTCAAAATTGATTCGTTTTTGACCACGGTCCGAGTAATTACAAAACTGGACTCTCGTCGGTCTGGTTAGAAACCGGCTTCCTTTCGACTACGGTCCGTGTATTGAGAAAAATCATTGACTCGTTCTTAAAACCGCGTGGCTTCGAACTAATCTATTCAGTACGCGGTCGGTGTACGACTGAAACGATTTCATTGCAGCAATCAGGTTTGTCAAGTGCAACTTATCACGAAAATATTAATTAAACGACTGAAGTCGTCTGGTTGAGTGAGTTTGTACATGTTTTCTTAGCTTTGCTTCAAAATTGATTCGTTTTGATCACGGTTCGAGCAATTACAAAACTGGACTCTCATCGGTCTGATTAGGAACCGGCTTCCTTTCGACTTCGGTCCGTGTATTGAGAAAAATCATTGACTCGCTCTTAAAACCGCGTGGCTTCGAACTAATCTATTCAGTACGCGGTCGGTGTACGACTGAAACGATTTCATTGCAGCAATCAGGTTTGTCAAGTGAAACTTATCACGAAAATATTAATTAAACGACTGAAGTCGTCTGGTTGAGTGAGTTTGTACATGTTTTCTTAGCTTTGCTTCAAAATTGATTCGTTTTGATCACGGTTCGAGCAATTACAAAACTGGACTCTCATCGGTCTGGTTGGAAACCGGCTTCCTTTCGACTTCGGTCCGTGTATTGAGAAAAATCATTGACTGACTCTTAAAACCGCGTGGCTTCTAACTAATCTATTTAGACCGCATAATTTATTTAATGTTTAGTAATTTTCGTGTCGTGTTCAATTGAGGAGAGGAGTAAAGTGTTGCGTTACAATTGGCGACGCGATTGTTATGTTGTAGGTACATACGAGGCTAATTATTTTAAATGCACGTCGATATCGGAGCGCTTATAATTGAAAGAAACTTTCGTGTAATTGTGTATACTCAAGCAGAAATAATAGCATGTTGTGACGAAAGTACGAGCCGACGTCGACGGTGCACAGAGAATCTCTAATTCATCTATCTGTGTGTTTTGCATTAATATTTCAACAAAAAAAATAATAAAACAGTCGCTAGCGTGACGGGCGCGGCGCCGCAATAAAGAGGAAAATACGGACGCGGACGAGTCTTTCGTAATTAGAAAACAATTAAACAGACGGTGGCAACGTTTCGTCTTTTAAATTATTTCCAGGCGCAATTAAAACCCGGCACAGATAATTTCCACCCTTCAAAGAAGAAGGCATTTAATACTTAAACACGACTTGGACTTTGAGGGGGGAGGGGGCGTCGGGGGCTAGAGAGAAAAAAAGAAAAACGTCCGGCAGGCGAAAATACGTGCGCGCTCATGAAATTTTAATCTCCCCCACGGTTGTTAATTAAAAATATATTTAAATGGCCGTTTTTTTTTCTCCCCCCTTCCGCGCGCCTGTTGTTCTTTCTCACGCGCTTACGCTGAAAATATTTTGTGGTCTCGAGCGGCGTTGTAATAAAAATTGATTAAACGCGCTGTTAATATTTTAAGTGGCTTTGTTCGCCGACGCCATTTCCCCCCTGGTTTTCGCGATTAAATCGTTTAAAAAAAAATCGTTTTTTCTCTTTTTTTTCTCTCAAATAATCGAAAGCGCTTTTTTCGGTTGGCACCGGGCGAATTCTGAATCGATTCTTTCACCGCGTAACGATTTACAAACAGGCGCTGCCTGTAAAAATAACGCGCGCGCTCAAGGCAAACTCATTAGGGACTATTTTTTTTGACCGCGGCTCGACTAGTTAAAAAACTGGACTCTCATTGGCTTGATTAGAAACCGATTTCTTTTCAACCTCGGTCCGTGTATTGAGAAAAAATCATCGATTGGCTCTTAAAACCGCGTGGCTCCGAACTAATCTATTCAGACCGCGGTCCGTGCACGACTGAAACGATTTCATTGCAGCAAGTGAAACTTATCACGAAAATATTAATTAAATGAATAAATATACAAAAGACAAACTCATTAGCGACGACTATTATTTAGGGGACTTACGGTGAACGTCTTCTCCCCCGAAGGTCCGATGAGCGGAGCCTTCGCCTGTTGTTCTTTCTCCTGGGGTTCCCATCTCCACCGGTTCTCGATCAATCTGGAGGTCTTCGCGAGGCCGCCCATGCTCGAGTCGGGCTTCATGTCGCTGGACTTCATCTCTTGTTCGCACAAGCTTCCCGGTGACCAGATGCTGTGCGATCGCGACCTGCCCTTCAACGACAAATTTAAAGGCGCGTCTTCATCTGCAACAACGCAATCGAGAGTGAACGGGGGGCGGCTTAAAAAAAAGGGGCGAGAAAAAAACTCACCGATTTTTGCCTTCTCCGGCGTGCACCCTTGATCCACGTAAGTGACTCGCTCTGGACTGAGGGCCTCCGGCGGTCTCTGGACGGGACTGTACGGAAGGAATAAGCCGGGTATGTGGGGCCAGATGTAGGGTGGATAGCGGGGTGGGATTAAAGGATTTCCGTACATTAAGGCGCCGACTTCTGAAATAAAAAATTAATAAAATAAATTTGTTAGTTTATGACAGTTTGTTACGCTGTATTTGTTTGTAATTTCACAAGATTACAACAAAATATTGCGCAAGCAGACAACTTCCGCCACTCACTCTCCTACGTAATTCAGCCGTCATCTCTTAACAACCCCCTCCACTTGCAGAGTTCATTGCGTCAACCCCCGCTCGTGAACGACCGCGCCAGTTCCGCTCAGTATTGTCGCTCCTCGCTTAGCGCGCGCGCCTCTTGCTTTTGGCTTCAACATTCATTATAATTATTATTAGTTTTCCGTATCACCTCGTATATTGTGGGAATCGAAGTTTCCTGTCATCTCACAAGATTGCAAAATATTGCACAACAAGACAAGCGCAATAACTTACGCATTACTGTATTGTTGTATTTCACTCACTCACGTAATTCCGCCGTCATCTCTTAACAACCCCCGCTCGTGAACGACCGCGCCAGCTCCGCTCAGTATTGTTGCTGCTCGCCTAACTTTGTACATTTCTTTAATTTTTATTTTTTGGTACTTATTTAAATGTTGAAGCCAACGCTTTGAATTAACAGACGTCAACTGTCACGACGCTGCCGTCATCTGTCAACGGTCAGCTGTCAGATACCAAGGCCAGTCAGACAGGCAACCAACTGCGCATTTCAAAATAAATAAAGACGAATTTACATGTTACAAATGAATATCTTTATTACAAAGAAAAGCATCACCTACAGGATTACATTCGTTTTTAATTTCGGCTTTACTCCCCCTGCCCCCCCCCCTGAAATCAACCCTTACAGACCATCCGAGTTTTTGAAAACCTGCAAATACAAATTTTAGCTCTGAAAAGTCGTCTTAGGCCCAAAAATCGTCGAACTTAAGAACCCCAATCGATCATCATAGTTCGGACTAAGACGATTTCGTAATAATTCGAATAATATCAATCATTTTCAGTAAATATTTTAGTGGCGCATTAAGGCGCAATAATTTGGAAAAGAGAAACTTTGCTTGCTGGGAGAGAGGGGGTGGTTAAGGTCAGGCTTCGGAAAGCATAAACAAATCGCTTGAGTCGCCTAGAATGACATTCTTAGATCACAGCACAGCGAATAACGACGTGTACTCGTTGCGCAAAAATACTGACCCGTTGGTACAGGCTTCGATGTTGACGAGCAAACACAGCAAGGAGAGTTGTTAAGAGATGACGGTTGCATTACGCAAGGGAATCAGTAAAATAGAGCATTTCCGTATGATTTTGTCAGTTTTTGCAACGTTTCGAAACGTAAACACGCAACGCATTTTGGTTTTCACGTATAATACAGGGTGACCCGAAATACTCAAAAATCTACAACGTTAAAATGACCCCACGCGCCTAACTAAGGACTAAGTGCATGCTAAGCTACAAAACGCTGTTCTAGGCCTTTCGAAGCCCGACTTCTGCAGACTATCAGGTGGGATTTATACAAGCAGTTCAGGATCTAACGCTGTTTTCATTCTTTCATCAGGTTTTCGTCTCACAGGAACCCTTTTTACCGAAGCTTTTATATTTGGGGTCCTGTTCGGTCGCGGCCAGTCAATTCAAATGAGTAGGTTGCACAATTTTGATCTTGACTCGGTCATCTTCACTTTGCAAGATGGCGCACGCATGAGTAGAGTTCGTCTCATCGAGATGTTTCATTTGATATGCGACACGACGTGTTTCGTCTTTTACGCGACCCGTTTCTTTTATCTCTAAGTGTTTGTCAGCGATTAAACATAGATGGCACTGACTCCAACGCGTTTTTCTTTCATAGTTTCTTTTACTTTTAAATCCTTGTCAGATGTCAAACATAGATGGCGTTGTTCAAACTGGCTTCAGAATCAATATGTTTTTTCTCTTTAATTTCTCTTGCCTCCAGACGTTTGTTAGTTGTCAAACATAAAAGACGCGATAAAAACCGATTTTAAAATCAATTTCAAAAATAATCATTTTACTTCTAGTTGCTTGTCAGCTGTCAAACTTTACAAATTAGCTTCAAAATTAAATTTTCAAAATTTCTTTCACCTCCAAATATAAATATTCGTCAGCTGTTAAACGCAGGTGGCGCTCTCTAAATGAAGTTGTTTTTTTTTTTAATTTCTTTTACCTATGAATGTTTGTCAGCTGTCAATCATAGATGGAGCTGCCTGAATTGGGTTCAAAATCTTTTTTTTTTAATTTCTTTTGCTTTCAAACGCTTCTGTCAAGTATCAAACCTAGCTGGCGCTGTGCAAACAGGTTTACATTGTACAAATCATTTACTGTCCGTTACTTTACAATTTGCAAGCGATCAAATATTGTCAGTGGCGCCATCTACAGTTCAAAAGTTGAAATTGAATGACATTTCACGAGGCGTTTGGAATTTTTTTAATATCTCTATTTATTTTAGAAGTAATGACGTTTTCTTTAGTTCAAATTATTTTAATCAAATTTAATTAATTTAATTTAATTAATTGAGTTTCGTTAATCATTGATAGTATTTTTATTTTGGACAAGATATTACATATTTAGTTATCACTTTGGACTGTTAGTTTGACTCCCTCCTGTTTATTTTTTACCAGTAGATAAAAGCGGCGAAGATTATTCAATAATTTCTGGAGAATTCTTCAATTAAGATGTCGGTGGCGTTCCAATAATTAATTTGTATTCAAGACTTTTACCACTAAAATCAGTGCTACCAACTAATTCATTCATTTTTGCACTAATTACATATTTAGTTACCACTTTGGACAAGAAACTACAGATCAAGTTACCATTTTAGACAATAAACTACATATCTAGTTACCACATTGCACAAGAAACTACAGATTTAGTTATCACTTTGGACAAGAAACTATATATCTAGTTACCACTTTGCACAACAAATTACAGATTTAGTTACCACTTTGGACAAGAAACTGCTATCAGCATTACTCTCTTCTGTTTATTTCTCACTATAGTCTATTTTTTCATTCGGGCGAGTGAATTGGAAATTTTTTTCACACTAAACGAAACTTCGATCAGCTGATGAAACTATACGGCTGACATGCTGCGAATTGCGATCGGCTGTCATTTTGCTAATGTGATTGTTATCGGCCAACTACCAACGGCAAAGCTCGTTTTTAGCGCCAAAATTTCAAAGTTACTCCTCCGAATTAAAAAAAAAAAAACACAGAGTGTAGTAGATAAAAGCGGAGAAGATTATTAAAATCAGTGCTCCCAACTATTTCATTCGTTTCGGCTCTAACTGCATATTTAGTTACCACATTGGACAAGAAACTACAGATCAAGTTACCACTTTGGACAAGAAATTACAGATTTAGTTACCACTTTGGACAAGGAACAACTAAATACATTAAAATGTGGTAGTTTTCGCTGCATAACATTTTTTTTACAAACTTAAATCGATAGGGCATCTGCACGCAAGTAACCAACTCGTTGTAAGGAGTCGTTGTGCAATGAGTTTCATACATTCAACATTGGCAGAACTAAAAAAAAAAACAAAAAAAACAACAAAAACAAAAGAATTAAAGAATTGATGAATTTAATAGAATGATTTTGACTTTTAATTAAGCCCGAATGTGGCAAAATTTAAAAAATACTCTTCCGAATTAAAAATCAGAGTATAGTAGTACATAGATGAAAGCGGTCAAGATTATTAAAATCAGTGCTCTCAGCTATTTCATTCATTTTGGCTACTACATATCAAGTTACCACTTTGGACAAGAAACTACAGGTTTAGTTACCAGTTTGGACAAGAAACTACTACATTAAACTGTGATAGTTTCTTGTCCAAAGTAATTGAACAATCAGAAATTTGTTTCACACTCATTTCTTCTAAGTGGTTGTGAACAATAAAGACAGTTTATTGTTACTGTTTATTTTGTTTCTGTCTCTTTTTTTGTCCTCCTTTCGGCGATAAGAAAATTCGCTTACTATCCCTTATTATCACATGAGGTTAAAATAAGATGAGAATACTCTGAGAGTGCTCTAGAGCGGTCAATCGAAAACTCTATGAGTTAGTCTATCTCGGCAGAAATTTTCCGTGACATCTCAAAAGATGGCGCTATAGACCTTGTCATATTCAATTAAAAAAGCTCGATAATCTTCAGCTCCGAGATGTCGTTATCGCTCGGACTTCTCCTTTACGCTATCGGTTTCGAACGTAACTCGATAATCTTCAGTTCCGAGATGCCGGTAGGGGTACGCCAAAGTTATTACAAATTCTTTTTTTTTTTTCATTTTCAAAAGTTTAATTGATGTAAACGATATTACAAACATTCGTGCATTAACGGACTTGACAAGACTAAAGTAAAAATTCGATCGGTTAAGACTCGACGCGACTGGGTTCATTCCGTCAACCCCCGCTCGTGAACGACCGCGCCACTTCCGCTCAGTATTGTTGTTTTGATAAATTCACCAATCTGTTTTGATTAAAGTGAAGTTCAAGCGGAGGATATTGCTTCGAGATTTGATTAAGTGCATCCTAAGCAACAAGAGGCTTTATTATAGGTCTTTCGAAGCCTGATTTCTGCAGACAATCGGGTAGGATTTATACAAGCAACTAAATGCGCAGCCCAGGTTGTAACGCTTCATCAGGTTTTTGTCTCACCGGAATCCTTTTTCCCGGCGCTTTTATATGTGGGACTACTTGGCCACGGTAGAAAACTCTGGAACACCGTTGCCGTTCATTTCCGAACATACGAAATATAGACCGATTTGACGCGACCCACCCGGTCGCTTGTTACTCGGACGACTCTCGCACAGCTGATGCGCACGCATCTTTGGACGACGGAAGGTCGGACACTCTTTATTTTATCTTTTTTAATGCAACTTTTAATCATATTTTCGGCGTCGAATTGAACCGAGAAATGTCGACGCCGCGCCGTAGGGTTAATTTAATTCAGATTTCCTACTCGTTTTTCTTTTGTTTGTGAACGAAAGGCGGATCCGTGCTTCGCGCATTTAATCAAGCTTGCTTGGATTTTTTACGTATGGTCCCGACCTACTCCACTGAGATGACTCAAGTGAAGCTCAAAAGGTACACCGAGTTTCCCAGCAAGATTCTGATTTGGTCGGCTTTTAGTGGAAGAGGAAAGTCTCCCCCCCCGCTCCCGCCTTCCCCCTACATTACATCTTCAGGACTTGCAATAAAACAAAATATACTATTACCAAACAATAAATAAATTAAGGCTTAATTTGATTAATGTTTAATTACCAAACATTAAATAAATGAAGGCTTAATTTTATTAATGTTTAGTACTGCGTATTAAGTACTAGTTCAGTTTAAATTCAGTTCAGGTCTAAGATTAGTACTATTAGTATTAGATAGTACCTCTGACTGCTAAGTAGTCCTTGGGATGAAAATCCCTAGGACAAACGAGTGAGAATGCGCTGTGCCTCGTTCCGGGAAGAGAAGGTGACCTCGGCGAAGATGGGCTTACGCTCCTGGACGACGTCCCGGCCGCTGGGCTGCTGGATGGGGAGCATGTGGGCGACCTCGAGGGCGATTCGGCTCGCGCGGGGAAACGCGGCAGGACGGCGATTCGAGGCATCCTCAAACTGAAACGCAAAAGAAAACAATCATGCCCTTTTTCTCCCTCATCAGCCCTACGACGAAATAGTTCGTAATGGACAAAAAGTGAATAATAATAATAATATTTCCTCGTTTTTATTTTCGTAATAAGTCATTTAGCTAATGCCGCGCGCGTAAAAGCAACGGCAAGTGTCCTACGTGATTATCCAGTACGCGTTAGGGCGCTCGCAGGCGTGCAGGCATGTTCGTGGTAACGATCGCCCGAACGAAGTTTTTTTTCCAAAATGCAATTGATACAAGTCGGGCTTCGACTGGCACGTGGCACTTTACAAGTTGATCTATAAACGATCGTAACGGACGGGAGTTGAACATTAAATACCTTTAGGGTGATCAAGTTCACGAACTTGTTTACGAGCTTATCTACGAGCACGTCTGGAGGTTTTAGGACTGAAACGTACGAGCATGTTTCGATGTGTACCGGTGGCTTTATTAGGACTGAAACGTGCGAGCATGTCCGCGAGCACGTTCGGACGCGTGTCGGTGGCTTTAGGGTTGAAACGTAGGGCTATTACGCGACAATCACGGGAAGATCAATAGACGAAATCGTCGCGTGTTCACTTTGCTTTTAGGCGGATGTAAACAGCATTAGCTGTACGCGCCGCTGTCCGCATTGATTTATTTTGTTACTAATGCCTGGTCATCAGGCTCGATTTTACTAATGTTTTCCCAGCGCGTGTACAGTCCCGGAATAAAGTGTAAGTGTCTCTCGGCGCTCCTCCGCAGGCAAGACAAATGGCCCCGAGACGTCCGACCCACCGAAGAAAGTTGGTTTTTCTATAAATCATGAATGGCGATTGAGGTGATCGTAAATCTAATGCTAAATTGCTTGGGGAAGTCCCGTTATTAAATAAAAACTATTAAATTAAAACTGAACAACTCAAATATGTACGTATACAGGCATCAGAGTCCCAACGTTCTGCCAAGAAAGTTTTTACCTTTTCACCTACGTTTTTCTTAATGGAACACCCTGTATATTTTTGCGTTTTTAGATTCGCGAGTCAAAAGTACCTTGAAGTCATGTGTCGCATGAGGGGTCTAGCGCGAGCGGTTCCCGAGTTACTTGATGCAGTTCAAGTCACAGAGTTCTTTGCTCGTAGCTCTTTTGTTTTTAAAGTTAGAAAAAAATATTGGATATAAAAGTTGTAGATTTTTATCCGCGCTTTGTGGTGTGCTCCTCGAAAAAACAATCGAGCATCGCGCTGTCGAGATTTTACCCAAACCTACGTTTTTCTTAATGGAAAACCCCATATATTTGTGCATTTTTGGATTCACGAGTTAAAACTACCCTGAAGTCATGTGTCGCACGGGGGGTCTAGCGCGAGCGGTTCCCGAGTTACTTGACGCAGTTCAAGTCACAGAGTTCTTTGCTCGTAGCTCTTTTGTTTTTAAAATTAGAAAAAAATATTTGATATAAAAGTTGTAGATTTCTATCCACAGTTTGCGGTGCGGTCGTCGAAAAAACAATCGAGCATCGCGCTGTCGAGATTTTACCCAAACCTACGTTTTTCTTAACGGAACACCCTGTATATTTTTGCATTTTTGGATTCGCGAGTTAAAACTACCCTGAAGTCATGTGTCGCACGGGGGGTCTAGCGCGAGCGGTTCCCGAGTTACTTGATGCAGTTCAAGTCACAGAGTTCTTTGCTCGTAGCTCTTTTGTTTTTAAAGTTAGAAAAAAATATTGGATATAAAAGTTGTAGATTTTTATCCGCGCTTTGCGGTGCGCTCCTCAAAAAACCAATCGAGCATCGCGCTGTCGAGATTTTACCCAAACCTACGTTTTTCTTAACGGAACACCCTGTATATTTTTGCATTTTTGGATTCGCGAGTTAAAACTACCCTGAAGTCATGTGTCGCACGGGGGGTCTAGCGCGAGCGCTTCCCGAGTTACTCGATGCAGTTCAAGTCACAGAGTTCTTTGCTCGTAGCTCTTTTGTTTTTAAAATTAGAAAAAAATATTTGATATAAAAGTTGTAGATTTTTATCCGCAGTTTGCGGTGCGGTCCTCGAAAAAACAATCGAGCATCGCGCTGTCGAGATTTTACCCAAACCTACGTTTTTCTTAATGGGAAACCCCGTATATTTTTGCATTTTTGGATTCGCGAGTCAAAAGTACCCTGAAATCATGTGTCGCATGAGGGGTCTAGCGCGAGCGGTTCCCGAGTTATTTGATGCAGTTCAAGTCACAGAGTTCTTTGCTCGTAGCTCTTTTGTTTTTAAAGTTAGAAAAAAATATTGGATATAAAAGTTGTAGATTTTTATCCGCGCTTTGCGGTGCGCTCCTCAAAAAACCAATCGAGCATCGCGCTGTCGAGATTTTACCCAAACCTACGTTTTTCTTAACGGAACACCCTGTATATTTTTGCATTTTTGGATTCGCGAGTTAAAACTACCCTGAAGTCATGTGTCGCACGGGGGGTCTAGCGCGAGCGCTTCCCGAGTTACTCGATGCAGTTCAAGTCACAGAGTTCTTTGCTCGTAGCTCTTTTGTTTTTAAAGTTAGAAAAAAATATTGGATATAAAAGTTGTAGATTTTTATCCGCACTTTGTGGTGCGCTCCTCGAAAAAACAATCGAGCATCGCGCTGTCGAGATTTTACCCAAACCTACGTTTTTCTTAATGGAACACCCTGTGTATTTTTGCATTTTTGGATTCGCGAGTCAAAACTAACCTGAAGTCATGTGTCGCACGGGGGGTCTGGCGCGAGCGGTTCCCGAGTTACTTGACGCAGTTCAAGTCGTAGAGTTCTTTGCTCGTAGCTCTTTTGTTTTTAAAATTAGAAAAAAATATTTGATATAAAAGTTGTAGATTTTTATCCACAGTTTGCGGTGCGGTCCTCGAAAAAACAATCGAGCATCGCGCTGTCGAGATTTTACCCAAACCTACGTTTTTCTTAACGGAACACCCTGTATATTTTTGCATTTTTGAATTCGCGAGTTAAAACTACCCTGAAGTCATGTGTCGCACGGGGGGTCTAGCGCGAGCGCTTCCCGAGTTACTCGATGCAGTTCAAGTCACAGAGTTCTTTGCTCGTAGCTCTTTTGTTTTTAAAATTAGAAAAAAATATTTGATATAAAAGTTGTAGATTTTTATTCACAGTTTGCGGTGCGGTCCTCGAAAAAACAAATGTATTAGAGCAAAAATAATAATCGTACTGTTTTTAATAATTGGTAATTGGTAACTGGTAATAAATCAAAAATAAGTGAATAGGTAAAGAACGTGAAACTCAAAATGGGGACAAAACAAAATCACTTTCAAATAACAATAAAAAATAAAGCAATGATTCAAAAAATAAGCGACTGAGGAAGGCGAGTCATTAATGTTAATGTTTTCTAGTCGATTGAAAAAAAGAATGATCTAAGATTTAATTAAAAATTAGAACCAAACTAAACGGACTTGGGAAGAAAAAAATTAATGATTGCTTCATCCTTTGCTCTATGCATTTCTTTTTTAATACAGTGACTATTGGAATTAATATAAGTAACAACTAATAATAGTCGAAAATATTTCGCACCACAGATGGCGCGTTTTCTCAGGTTTTTCTGTTGTCGTTGTGTAAGAATCTGTTCGTTTCATTCAATGCAAGCCAGAAACGAACGACACGCCATGCAAGGCTCACCAATTAGTCGCGCTCTATGAGAAAGCGAATTCTCTTGTGACCCACTTTACTACAAGCCATCATCAGGCAGATTACGTTTTTCAGATGCTAATTACAGCATTGACCTTACGGGACCCGCATAACCTGCAATGACGGACGTTTTCATACCTAACTACAATCTGGTTGGTAGTAGTTCTTTGGGTAAATAGAGAAAATCCTTCGTCGAATTAATTTTCCCCATTCCGATTCTTTCAAGATGCAAACGATTCGATTAGTTACGGACTGATTTATTTAGGCCCCGGTCCGTGTGTTGAGAAAAACTCATTGGCTCTTAAAACTGAACATAGCTTACCCATCAGCACGATTGAATAGCAGAGAATATCTCGACGTTCTTGAAGCAAATTTAATTCCGTTTTTAAATAACAACGATCATCAACAATGGATCTACCAACAAGATCATGCACGAATACGTGTTAGTAGGGAATCCATGGCTTGGCTGGAAGGAAGACATTTCCAAATATTGGAGTGGCCTTCCTGTTCCCCAGAACATTAACCCAATAGAAGACCTTTGGGGAATTTTGGTCCGTCGAGTTTATCGTGATAGTAAACAATATGCCACAATTAATGAACTCAAAAACGCATTAGAGGAATTTTGGATTAATAAAGCAAGGATTTTTGAGTTAATCACAAAAAAACGGAGGACCAACCCATTTTTAGAGAGTGATTTTTTGTTTGAAATGTACCTAAGGGCTATATATATAGTTATGCACTGTTCAAGTTCAATATTTTTCTTTAAAAAAATACGGATTGTTTCTAAGTACTTCTAATTGATTTATTATTTCTGTTCTTTTTAGCTTTCCTCTAAGTCAAATGAAGTTGTCTTTGAATTAGACAAAAAAAATTAAAAATTGGGAGCGCGGCTAAAGTTATGCTCTTCGGTTTATTTTTTATTTAACTTTAGAAGTGCATCAGATAATATAATTATTTTATCGAAATCATTTTTATTCGATGTGTTTTCTGAAGTTTTCCAGTTTGGAATATTCCAAATATTCATCCCAAAACTATATTAAACTCCAAAGAAAAAAAGTACGTACCGTATGTTTCATTTTAAGTTGAAAATGTACGCGCACTCTTGTTAATTGAAATTAACCAGATTATTATTTTTTTTTTAGACCAAAAGGGGGACACCTATAGGTTTGCTCTCCTGATAACAAAAATTGCGTAAGAAGGAAGAAGGGGGGAGGGCGATTTACATTGCAATGTCATATTTTTCATTTGCTTCAGCAATGTTTTATTATTATTTTTTTAAATATTTTATAAATTTCTTGACGGAAATAATTCAAGTTGCTGAATTTCATCTGCCCTCTTTGACGTACCTATTGAATGTCAGTTCAATTTTTTCTCTGAACTAGTCATTGAATTAAAAATTAACAAAATTCGATATGAGGTACAGTCAGGTAATAATAAAGAGTGATAGTAACTGCTAACACTATGCCGAGCAAGTGGACAATCGAACTTAAGAAGCACAGGCATGGACACGTTCACCGCAACTTACTCGAAATAGTGTTGTAAACTAAACACACACTTTTTTGGGGGAGACGTCTCTTTATTACCTGACCGTACATTATGTGTATTTTTTCCGTCTTTTATTGTATTTATTAGCTTGTATCTAACATGTGTCCAACAATTATTGCAGTCAAACATTTTTACGGCAATAAAACATTAAATACGTAAAGAAACATTTATTTGTTGTTTGACAGTCAACATTTGAGACGTCAATTCAACGATGCGAAGTAAAAATCGGCATTTACGTTTAATTCCACGGCCACCCAGGACTGCAATCATTGTTGGACACATGTTAGAATGCACAGCATGATTGTAGGACACGGCGATCAAGCTAGCGTTTCATTCACAGATCACCCTGTATATTTTTACTGAAATGAAATTAAAAAGTCTGACACGCGACGCAGTATTTGTTCTTTTCTTTTGTAATTTTAATGCGACTCACGAATGAAGACCAACTTAAAAAAAAAATCATTCAAGTAATAGTAGTCGTCTGCTACGTATTACATGGAAAACAAGTGAACAAAGCAGCCGGATGTTCTTTTGTCATTTCATGAGGAATTTCACAAGAATTAAAGCAGGGTTAAGTTTTGATATATGTTCAATTCAGAATGCAAATCGAATGCAAATTTCTTTGACTTCTGTTCATAGAATAGAACGAATTTCACAGACCACCCTGTATGATTAAATCGAATGCAAATTTCTTTGACTTCGATTCATAGAGTAGAACGAATTTCACAGACCACCCTGTATGATTTTACTGAAATAAAATTAAGGCCGATGAGAATCTTTCTTTCAAAGTCACGGTCACGTGACGCCGCGGCAATCGACTCGAAAAGTTAACCAGACAAGTAGTGTTCTTGATAACGTCTTAGAAAACAAATGAGTAACGCAGCTGGTTCTTCTTTTGTTACTATATTTTACAAAAATTAAAAACGAGTTAAAAAATGCAGCAGTATTTAAGAAATTTATAATAAATCGTAATGCACATATTTTTCATCTGCTCCAGCAATGTTTTAACATTTTTTTATATTTCACAAAATTCTTGATAAGAATAATATTGATCGTCAATTCTTTTCTTTTTTAACTGTAAAACAAAACAAAACACGATATATGAGCTATGTTTTATATTTTTCGTAATTTTAGGCTCAACGTGGGATATTTTGGGAAATGGGGAACATTGAGTTTGGGGGATCATAAACTCTAATGCGCGACAATTACCCTCAAATGAGGGCGGAGGGGGGGGGGGGGGGGCGTCTGCTCATTTTATCTTAAGTCCTTTGATTTTTAAATGAAGCTTGTATCTAGACGTGGGGCACAGTAATCAAGCGAACGTTGCTTTCATCATCGCAGTGTTGATAAAAATCACGATTTCTTTTACTTCAAAAATCATCGATTTAAATTAAAAAATCTTGATTTTTTTTTCTTTGGTATTTTTAAACCTTATTTTAAGTATTTCTTCTAAAAAATCAAAAAGATACTTATCGAATTTGTAATTTGGTTTGAAAATTCAGGCGACTTGTTTCTACGACAGGTGGACGCGTACATGCACGTCGAAACTTGTCGAAGCTGTCACCTTTTTTAAGTCTGAAACGTTCGGTTTATTTTTGCAAATAGAAATGTCAAATTTCAATAAAGTTTTCGATTTTATTAATAACTTGAAACAAACTTTTAAAAATCATCACTGAAATTGAAAATTTGTTTAATAATACGATTGCAGTCGGGTAGAACCCTGTATATCTTGTCAATCTGTAATGATTAGAGCTAAGTAAAACCCTGTATACAGCGTGAATAAAAAGTAAGGAACGTCGAAGGTAGAGTTTAACGGAAAAAGTTTTAAATGAAAGTTAAATGGCTAATTGTTTGCCACAAACTGGCGTTCCTCTTTTTTTATAACGTCACAAACTCAGCCTGTGACGTCAATGATTGAGTATTTTTTTCACGGTTGTTGTATAAAAATATCATGGGGTTGTATAAGAAAAATTTTGAGAAAAATAATTGATTGTCTGAGACTGCTATGACTTAATAATTTGTGTAGTTTGTCAACTTTTTATTCTAAATTTTCTTTATTTCTCGATCGTCTTTTGTTTTACTTTACGTCAAAAGTTTCACAATTGTCAAATGTCTTAATACATCTTGATTTTCGAAAGTCTGCTCAGTTTTCTTTATTTAATGAGATTTTCTATCATTTTTTTTTTTAATTTATAAATTTTCCTCGTTTATTCGTCGATCGTCTCTTGTCTTATGTTACGTTAAAAATTGTACAATTGTGAAATGCCTTAAAATATGCCATAATTTTAGAAATTTGGACCCAGTTTTATCTAATGGGAATTCTTTTATTTTTATCATTTTTTTCCCTAAATTTTATTTATTTCTCGATTGTCTTTTGTTATTTTTTTTACATCAAAAATTGCGCAGTTGTCAAACGTCTTAATACATCTTGATTTTAGAAAGTCTACTCACTATCAGTTTCCTTTATTTAATGAGATTTTTTTATTATTATTTTTTTTAATTTATCAATTTTCTTTGTTTATTCGTCGACCGTCTGTTTTATTTTACATCAGAAATTGCACAATTGTCTTGAAATATACCTTGATTTTAGAAATTTAAAAAGTTTTGTTGTCTCTTCAAATTCAAAAAAATTATCTTACGCATCGACTACAAATTTCTTTGACGCCGATTCAGAAACGGAACGAGTTTCGTAGATAGTTTGCAATTTGGTTTAAAACTTCATGCGACTTGTTTTTACGACAAGTGCAAGTTGAAACTTGAAAATTTCCTGTTTTATTAATAACTTGAAACTAATTTTTAAAAATCATCATTGAAATTGAAAATTTGTTTAGTAATACGATTGCAGTGGAACCCTGTATATCTTGTGAATCTGTAATGATTAGAGTTAAGTAAAACCTTGTATACAGCGTGAATAAAAAGTAAGGAACATCGAAGGTAGAGCCGTTCTTATAGGTAAGTTTATTTTAGTTTAAATATTTACTAATGTCTATAAGCACAATGTCCATAAACACAATAACTTAACTATATCATTAATTTTGATATATATAACTTTAACTATATCAAATCCAATAACATCAAGAAGTTACAAAAATTGAAAAATGAAAGATTACAAAAGAAAAAACTTTTTATAAATAATAGTAAATGGTTAAAAACATTTCTAATACACTGATCCCAAAGGACATATCTGACTTTCTATCATTAGGGCCAAAATTTAGCTTATCACCAAAGGTAACTGCTTCAAATATGTATCAGTTTCTTGCAGAAGTTGAAAATATTTTGGACTTGGTTCCTGAACATGAAGAAAAAAAACATTGTCCGAGCAAGAGCCACCAATGTGATTACTAACTTTCTACAACAAGAAGAAACACCATCAATGTATGAGGGAATTTTTAAGAAAACTGAGAATTTTCTTAAGAATAATCCACAAATTTGTATTCTTAAAGCCGACAAAGGCAACGTCACTGTGGTCATGGACAGAAGCGACTACGATAATAAAGTTAATCAACTTTTGCAGGAAGATGAAGCATATGTCAAGGTCGATAAAGACCCTACTAGCACTGTGCAAACTAAACTTAACAAAATTCTTAAAGATTTAAAACAAACTGAAAACATTGATACTGAGATTTTCAAACAATTAGTTACTTACAACTCAATTTGTCCTAAACTTTACTGTCTCCCGAAGATACACAAGTTAGATGTGCCCTTGAGACCTATAGTCAGTAGCATAGGGTCTACTACTTATAACTTAGCTAAATTTTTGTCAGACATAGTCAATAAAGCTTTTAGCTTAAAAACTAAGTATAATATTAAAGATACTTTTACCTTTGTAGATCAAATGAAGAATATCACTCTTCCTAACAATTATGTGTTGATTTCGTTAGATGTAATTTCACTGTTTACTAACATTTCAATTGAATTAGTTGCTGATATCATCACAGAGGACTGGCAGAGGATTGAACCTCATTGTAAACTCAGTCAAGAGCAATTTTTGAAACTCTTAAGATTCATTTTTGACAACAATTATTTTTCTTTCAACAACCAAAAAATTTACAAAAATTTGGTGTACCAATGTGTAACCCCATTAGCCCAATATTAGCTTTAATGGTGATGGACAAATTATTAGAATTTGTTATAGACAAATTAACTTTTCAGCTTCCTTTCATCTACAAATATGTAGACGATTTAATTACTTCAATTCCTGAAGACCAGTTGCAATATACTTTGATCATATTTAATAGTTTCAATGAACATTTTCAATTTTCAATTGAAGAAGAAAAGAACAATTGTGTACCTTTTCTTGACACTCAAGTCATAAGAATGGAAGATCAGAGTATACGACTTAATTGGTATCAAAAACCGACAGCGTCTGGCAGATATATTAATTTTCACTCATGCCACAAAATGAAACAAAAAATGAATGTAATTATCTCGATGAGAAATAGAGTTACCTACATATGTCATTCTGCTTTTCTAAAAGAGAATTTAGATAAATTATTTAAACTTTTTCCTAAACCTTTAACTTCCAGATTAATTTACCAAAACAACAATTTATCACGTTCTCTGGATGATAATAGCAATTAGAAAACTAACATACATTAACTTCTTAAGTAATAAGGTCATCAATATTTTCAAAGATTTCAATTTTTTAAATATTGTTCAATACAACAATCATACCATCAACAAAGTATTCTCAAAAACAAAGGACAAGACACCCCTCCTGTTCAACAGTGGTTTAATTTACTCGATACCGTGTATTGATTGTGAAAAAAAGTACATTGGACAAACAGGACAATGGTTAGAAAGTCGCATTTCTAAACATAAAAGCGGTATCAAAACAGGAAAGGTAGCTTGTGCTTTGGCATCTCATGTTGTTGATAATGGTCATCGATTTGATTTTGACAATACTAGTATTTTAACTAAAGAAAAAATGTAAAGAATAAGCTTTTCCTAGAAATGATTCATATTCAAAAGAATGAGCATTCAGTCAATTTCAGATCGGATATTGACAATATCAGTAGCATTTATGCTCACATTTTAAAGGTTTTAAAGAATATTCATTAAATAGTGGAAAAAATTTCAAAATTCTGTCAAATTTTGTTCTCTAGGGAATTTGGTTCCTTTAGGTTTTTAGTTTTCTTATGTTCTTAGTTACTTTTCTGTAATTTGACTTTGCCGCCATGTTCTCGTGCACATGCCTGACTTAAGCAACGTTTTAAGACGTTTTCAATTTCTTTCAAAATTTTAATATGTAATCTGTTAATCAACATTTTAATGTGTTTAATTGTTGTCCAACTCATCCACCTCTAGTTGTAAGTATGATTATCTTACGATTTAATTGATAAATCAACTCTTGTAACCATTGTAGTTAACCTCCAGATGAAGTTGAAAAAATACAACCAAATATTGAGGCTTTAAACAAAGGAGTTGCCTTATATTAATCGTCCACATCCCGTTAGATTTTTTTGATCTCCTTTCTAACTAAGTTTGGTCGTGACTTACAAAAGATTATTGTCATAAACACAATGTCTATATATTTAATGTCCATGTAAACATTAAATTTGAGTAATTATACTTTAGTGTATTTTAATAATAATAATAATAATAATGAAAAGTTTATTAAGCATGATTAGGGAAAAAAAAACAAAAAATTAGTACAATAAAAATACAAAAATAAAATAATGCACATGCAAGATTTTTATGAATACCTTTTTATTTAATAGGTAGAAAAATACTATGTTATACAAATAGGCAGAAATTAAGAATTAATTTCTGTTAATTCATAATTATTTTAGTCTAAGGGTCGAGATATCCATCTCCTATTAAAGTTATTCGACGAATAACTTGATTTTTCTGAATTTTTGATTGATTTTTTTATGAATTGCTTCCATGGTACATAGTTATTAGACGAATAACTATAAAGGTTCAGCTTAAATTTAAACTGACATTGCACACAACTGGGCCTTAATAAATTGGCTAATAGTTATTAGACGAATAACTATTAGCCAATTTATTAAGGCCCAGTTGTGTGCAATGTCAGTTTAAATTTAAGCTGAACCTTAAACCCATAACAACGATTATTTCAACAATAATTGAATCGCTTATTGCTGAAACAACCCAAGTCACTTTTTCACCATTTTTAGTTTGGAGCGGGAATTTGCAATTGTTAACCTTTACAGATCGTTTGGTGAAGAAAGATTTCAACTTCCTCTTGCGATTATACACTACTTTACTCTGCCTTTATCATCATTTATTTGTGAAACAACCCAAGCCGCCGACTTGGGTCATTTCTCCGCTAAAGATAACCTTAACAAGTTTGTACGTGTGAGTAGTGTGACAGTGACAGCAAAACATATACGTAAGAAGTAAAATGGAGCAAAACACGGAACCACCTCAAAAACGACGAAAAGGTGTTATAAATAAAGAAAACTACAAAAGAAATGTTATAAAATCATCTAGAGTACAAGGAATATGTGAACTACAAAGGAAAGACTGTGCCAGCAAAAAGTATTAGTACTTCTTGTAGGTTAGATGATTTGAGAGTTAGGTACTTCTGATTTCTTAGAACAGTTTTTTCTTAGAATGTTTCGAAAAACTTAGTTGAGAGGAAAAAACAGCTTTGTTTAATAATTTCTACTCCATGTCGACTAAGAACGAGCAAGATATTTATCTGCAAAGTCTTCTAGAAATAGTTCCCGTAGCCCATAAACGAAAACGTAATGGCTCTGGTCGAGAAAAGCAGAGATCTTTTCGTCACTATTTGTCTGTAAAAGGAAGAAAACTGAAAGTGTGCTTAGGAGCTTTTTTAAGCATACAAGGAGTGACCAAAGCACGAGTGAAGAGATTGAAGAAGCTGTTCGCTGAAGCTGAAACTCCCAAAGACAAAAGAGGTCAAAACTGTTCTAAAGGAAATACTATCGACGAAAACAATAGAGAACAAGTTAGGGCTCATATTCTCTCATTCCCAGTTAAAGAGTCCCACAATTCAGGAAAAGATTATAAAGTAAACTCAATGTTAAGATGATGTATCAGTTATTTAAAGAGAAGTTTCCTGAGTCTCCTATTAAATATAGCTACTATTTTAATGAAAATTTTCAGCTTCATTTCGGCAGACCTCAAATCGATACATGTGTTACTTGTGAAGATTTAAGTCTGAAAATAAGAAGTACTAAATTAGTAATCGAAGCAAAACGGGTAGCCGTGGCGGAAAAAATGGTTCATGAAAAAAGGGCCAAAAAATTTTGTAATGCACTAAAATCCGCAAGTGAAGAGTGCAAGAAACGTAACGATTTGGTAGTTTTAGCATTTGATTTTATGCAGAATTTGCAGTTACCGGAAATTCCAGTACAATACTTATTTTATTTATCACAGTTAAGTGTCAGTGTTTTTTGTATTACTGATTTGAAAACAAATAAGTCACACTTTTATATATAAAACCACGAAGGAATTGCATCAAAGGAACCCAATGAAGTCTGTTCTTTCTTTATTGATTATATAAAAAATCATATTTCTGCAGAAACTGCGTTTGTTCTGCGACAACTGTCCAGGACAAAATAAAAATCATTGCGTGATAAGAATGTGTATGGCACTTTTAGCAACTGGCCGTTTTAAAAACATTCAACAGTTTTACCCAGTAAGAGGACATTCGTTTTTACCTTGTGATCGAGTTTTTGGTATTATCAAAAGAAAACTGAAAAAATTTGATACAACGTACACCAATACACAGAGTTAATAATACTCTCTAGTGCCACAAACGCGTTTACGGTGAAAGAGATTGTAACAGAAGATATTTTGAACTTCAAGGACTGTTGGCCAACTATCTACAGAACGACATACTTTTCAACACAATCTGAAAATCTACGAAGAAATGAAAAAATTGGCTTTTCTATAGCCAAATTTCATCATTTTCTCCACGAACAGCCTGGCATTCTAAAAGCATCTGAACACATACATAGCTTTATATGGGAAACCTTTCGAAATCTAGAACTACCGAGAACATCGAACCGAAGTGTGACATTTCCTACAACACAAAAAGCCTATAAAGAAAAACTTCCTATTTTAGAAACAAAACTCTCAAACATAAAAACGTTGCTAAGATGGGTAGATGATGAAAATAAAAACTTTTATGAAGATATACTAAAAAACCACAAGTCAAAACCTGCCAAAAAGCTAAAAAATAATCTCTTCAGATGTTTAATATGTTGCTTGTTTGTTTTCTTTTTTAATTTTGTATTCTTAAATTAAATAAAAAAAAACATTTTTTCTTTTATTGTAAAAACAACCCAAGTCACTTTTTTCAAAATTAATTTTTGGCACTAATTTTGTTTTTTATTTGCAAAATGACAGCGTAGGTGGTATTGTATAGTCTCATCTTAGGTTTTAGTTCCGTTGGTTGCAAAAAACTTTGCTTTGTGACTGATTGAAACGTTTTCTTCGTCTCCTGAAAACTAGCAAAAAATGACTTGGGTTGTTTCAGCAATAAGCGATTCAATTGTTGTTAAGAGTTTAAATAAATTTTAAACAAAAATCAAATGGCTAATTGTTTGCCACAAACTGGCGTTACTCTTTTTTTTTTCTATGACGTCACAATTTCGGCCTGTGACATCAACGATAATTCTTTTTTAATTGCAACTTCTGTTTTTCTTCGACGGAACCGATTTTTCTGAGTATCTTTTTCTCTTCCCGTATAAAAGTATCGTGGGGTTGTATTTTTTTTAATTTCATAAATTTTCTTTACTTCTCGATCGCCTTTTGTTATTTTTTACATCAAAAATTGACATATCTTGATTTTAGAAAGTCTACTCGGTTTCCTTTACTTAATGAGATTTTTTTTAATCATTTTTTTTTAATTTATAAATTTTCTTTGTTTATTCGTCGATCGTCTTTTGTTTTCTTTTACATTAAAAGTTGCACAATTGCACAATTGTCTTAAAAAGTGCCATAATTTTAGAAATTTGGACCCACTTTTATCTAATGAGAATTTTAGCGAAAGAAATACGTTTTGCCATCTTAAGCATTATTTGTGGTGAAACTCTGCTTCCTGGACTGTGGACTGTACTTTGATCTTTGGCACAGTGCTGGGGAATCGTTCGTGGGCAACGCAGGGGCGTAACCATTATTATTATTCGCCATTTTGCAGCCCAATCATCAGTACTGTGTATTTAATAGTGAGCGTTACTCTTTGATTCATCAATGAAATAACCTGATGTTACAATTGCAAAGTTAATTAAAATTATTATTAATTTTCCGGATCACCCTGTATATAGTGGGAATCGAGAATACGTTACTGGTTTTTTACTGCAGTTCTCCTCCTTGTTTATGTGAAATTCACTAAACTGTGATTGTTTAAAGTGAAGATCGAGCGGATGATTTTACTCCGGTTTTGATTTGTGCGTTTCAAGCAACAAAGGCCTTTTCCTAAGGCAGGCCAGACTTTAAATTATTCCCAAAAAGCCATGTTTATAATAAACAGGCAGAAAATAAATTTATAGAATTTTATTGGTTTAGTTAAATTTAAGTTAACGGAACTCAGGCACTTTATTTTGGGACAATAATGGTATAATTTATTTGCGGGTGTTTCTTTATTAATTTTTTATTAATTATCTTTATTTCTAGATCGTCTTTTGTTTTATTTTACGTCAAAAATGCACAGTTGTCAAATGTCTTAAAACATGTACTTACTTCTTAATTTTAGATTTTCTTTATTTAATGAGATTTCTCGAATTCTTTTTCTTTTTAAATTTATAAATTTTCTTTATTTATTCGTCTGTCGATCGTCTTTTGTTTTATTTTACGCCAAAAATTGCACGATCGTCAAACGTCTTAAAGTATGCCCCAATTTTAGAAATTTGGACCCACTCTTGTTTGTTCGATGAGAATCGTGATTTTTAAATATAAAATTCGCTCGATTAAAATCAGATCAACCCTCTTTCATAGATCACCCTGTATATTTTTACTGAAGTGAAATTAAAAATACTGAGACGTGACACGGTACTTGTTCTTTTTTTTCTTTTTAATTTTAAAGCGACTCACGAATGAGGATCAACTTAAAAAAAAAATAACCAATCAAGTAGGCGAGTGGTAGTCTTGAAAATATGTTAGAAAACAAATGAATAAAGCAGCCCGATTTTTTTTGCCACAAAACTTAAAAAAGCAGGCTCAAGTTTCGATACCTCTTCAAATTCAAAAATTATTTCACGCGTAGACTACGTAGATTTCTTTGACGCCGATTCAGAAATAGATCGAGTTTCAAAGATCACTCTGTATATTTTTACTGAAGTGAAATTAAAAATACTGACACGTGACACGGTACTTGTTCTTTTTTTAATTTTAAAGCGACTCACGAATGAGGATCAACTTAAAAAAAAATAACCAATCAAGTAGGCGAGTAGTAGTCTTGAAAATATATTAGAAAACAAATGAATAAAGCAGCCCGATTTTTTTTTGCCACAAAAATTAAAAAAGCAGGCTCAAGTTTCGATACCTCCTCAAATTCAAAAATTATTTCACTCGTAGACTACGGATTTCTTTGACGCCGCGCCGATTCAGAAATAGATCGAGTTTCAAGGATCACTCTGTATATTTTTACTGAAACAAGACGAAAAATGTTTCTTTCAAAGTCGATCAAGTGACTCAGCGTTTATTCTTTCTCTCTTTCTGTTTTTTAATCGACTCATCGAAAAATTAATCAGATAAGTAGTGTCCCTGAAAACGTATGGTTAGAAAACAAACGAGTAACGCAGCTGGTCCTTTTTTTTTGGGTTACCATATTTTATAAACATTTATTCAAACTGAGTTAAAAAATACAGCAAAATTTAAGAAGTTCATTACAAATAAGCTTACGCCGTAATCCGCTTCGGCAATATTTTAACTTTTTATATTTCATCAAATTCTTGACAAAAAAATCGTCATTCATTTTTTTTTAACCGTAAATAAATACATTAAAATATAAAGTAACAAAACACGAGATGTATGACTGCGCGTTTTATATTTTGCATAATTTCAGACACAGTGGGGCATTTTGGGGAACATTGAGGATAAAGTCTAGTGCGAGACAATCACCCCGAAAAGCGGGGGGGGGGGTCACTCTAATCTTAAATTAAATTAAATATGTTTTTTATATGAACCTCGTGTCTATAGCGTCTATACAATGTATAGCGAAGTAGACGGTGCATAGTAGAATACGGCCAGTCGTCTTTTTTTCAAGTTTCAATGAAACATTCGGTATGTCATATTGTATCGTAATTCTACTCACCACTAAATTCTTGGTAAATACAACCGGAACACATGAATACTACAATCTAACCGCATCACAAGTCTAAATTTTTTGCGCACAGTTCAGAACCACAACGTATTAAGGGCGCGCGATTCATCACAAATAAAGGTAGTCAGTCCACCGATTTAAAAAGAAGAAAGGAAAAAAAAAATTGTTCGCGCGTGCCACCACGGTGCGTCCCCAGCTGCCTGGCGAACACACAGCAATCCACACACCTAGGATCGTCGCACCTGACTGCCCTCGTCGAACACCCGTTCAGGTATATTCAAGTAGCATCGAAACCCCACCAGAGCCGCCTCGATATTTCATGCAGGTAAACCGAAGCAGGTAAATAGTAGCACGTGCGCGATCCGCTCGATCGTTTACTCCCACTTGTCACCTGCGTTCCCTCGTCATTGGCTTTCGCCCGGCGGGGGGATCGGTTTACCTGGGCGCGGGGTTTCCATTGGCGACCGCCCAGATTAGACGTCGGATTAGGCAAGTCTCATTTGTCCGGTTTGCTCGCGATTACGCAGGACGACCTAATCGCGACGAGGGATTTCGACCTGAGACAATCGCCGGATTAAAATTCCTTCCTTTGATTGGATTTTATTCACTTACGTATGCAAGTACGATTTATATGACTTTATAATAACAATCCAAAGTAATTTTTCTCTTGATGACTCGGTATAAGGTTTGTTGAAAGTTTCTTTAGATTGACTTACCCCCCAGAGTTGTGGGGCTCTTGGTTATTATACGCACTGCTCTTATTTACATTTTGCTGCTTTATTTCTTATTTTGTTATATACAGGATGATGCATGCATGGTTCGGTTTCTGTGACTTTAAGCTCGAGGCAATACCGTCGCAAAGTGAAAGAAATTTGCGACGAAGCTTACATTTTTTTTTTCAAAGATTGCCGAATGGTAACAGTCAATGTTCATACAGGATGTTTCAGAATCAGATTTTTATGTAATACTACCATTTCTTATTTAGGCAATGAATTAAGAAATAATCAACCAAAATCACACACAATTAATTGATGTGCTTCCGACGCGACGATAAGTTGCACGGAAGAGTTGTGTTGTTCCTGACGATTGGTCGCACGGGAGGCTTTGGACGTGCTTCCAACAATAAGTTGCACGGAAGGGTTTCGTTTTAATAAATTGTTTATTTGCGACTTTGTTACGCAAATATCAACGCCCTGCTTCTGGCAATGTCAATCTGATGTTTCTCGATGTCCATCAATTATGACGTGTTTCGTTGGTCGCTGGGCAAGGTGCGAGTGCCCACATTACTAAAACAATTGGCACAAAAACAAATTACTTACGCGAAAATTTGCGCAGAAGAAAGAAACTGCAGTCGTTAGCAAACAATCGCGAAAAGAATTTTGAATTCGACTTGTACAGTGGAAAATTTAGTGCATACTTTGGCGTATTAATTTTATTAATGCCCCTTTATTTAACAGGTAGAAATTTCTGTTAATTCATAATTATTTCAGTCTAAATATTTACTAATGTCTATAAACGCAATGTCCATAAACGCAATGTCTATCTAACATGTTATCATAAAGTCCCGTGACCCCGGTTGACCTTGGACGTCCAAGGGCACCTGGGCACGTCTTTTCTTAGAAAATTGAATGAAGTTTATAATTTGTATGTGTCACATTAGAATTGAATTCGACAATATGAAACGACGTGCCGTCAGCAAAATGGGCACGATTTTCAACAACTTTTATGAATATGCTTTAACATTGGAATTTTTCGTTAATATACATGTTTCTTTAGCCTGTAGCGTTTTGAATTGTGTCGATTGATTAAATAGAAATGTCATTCTGATTAATTAAGTACCTCGATCATCACTACTTAAATCACATATATTTTTTTCAGAAAGTTTTATTCATAACGAAAGCCACAATTCGCCGACAAAAAATGCATTACATTGCTGCTTGAAAGAATCACCTTAAGAGGACAAACGAAATCTTAAAAATATGATAAATTGAATGAAGAATAAAGAGAATGAAGAATGAAAACTGATAACAGCGAAAAAATGAAGGCTATGGAATGATGAAAATTAAATTGAAAAATTAAAATAAAGAAACAGTAAAAAATAAACAAATGGCGATTACCTACGTCAGTCTCAACGACTAACCAGAAGCAGCAGCAACACCAGCAGCAGCAGCAGTCCTGAAGAAGTTCTTCTGCGATGAAGAACGAAACGTCGGCAGTAGAAGTCAACGTGACGCGGTTTCAACCGGAAGCCAATTCAAACACGGCGATTACCTCCTTTTTAAATGTCGACGAAACTTTCGAAATTAAAATTTTCCCATTTCGTTCAAAAGGACAAATAACAGCTGAAGAATGTGGGGGGCGATGGACTGATCGAAAAATAGAAAAAAATTTAAAGCGAAAAAGGAAGAATAACAATAAAAAAAAATTAGCTGAAACAAATGATTCTCACCTCATCTAAAATGCCAACGAATCTTTTGAAAATTATTTTTTTATTCCTTTTAAAAGGAAGGGCAAATGAAAAATCAAAAATGTAAAAAAATGTGAGGAAGGTGAACTGGTAAAGAAACTGAACGCTGAACTGAATAAAGAAGAAAAAAAAAGAAACTATTAAAAAAAGAAAACGAAAACGAAAAAGACAAGAATGAAATTCTTTAAAATGATAATCGTCTTTTGTTTTAGTTCGATTGTTTTATTGTTTTTGTTTTTATTTTTTTTTAAATTTTAACGTCATTTTTTTTTGAAAAATTTAGTTGCGAGTCAGTTTTGATTGTAGTGGATTCCTCAAACATCCTCTCTACAGTTGTTTCGTACCGAACTGGCTTCAACTTGTCAGTTCTAATGCAATGTCAAAGGTCAAAAAGCGATCGCAGGATGTCGCTAGTTAAACTTGTCATTTTTTTGCTTCTTTGGTCCATCGTCGAAAAAAAAAAGAAAGCTAAGCCAAACAAATAAAAAAGAACAAAACAAAAAATTAAAGAAAAACAAAAATATGATCACCCAGTGATCTAAACTAAAAACTAAAAACAAATAGAAGTCAAGAATGAAATACAACAGAAACAAAAGACGATTGCTTCTATAAAGTGGCGATCCTTTCGTTTATTAGAAAAACAGAGTTTCTTACGTCCATTGTTTTATTTGAAATGACCAAGAGTTTTTGACACCTTTTTGAAAATTTTGGGTACTTCCTAGATTTTGGGAAATACGCGTAGGTACTACGTTTCGATTAAAATCCGTCACAAAAATGAGTAACTATAATGCTACCAAACAATTGAGTACGAGCTTTTGACGTTAATAAAACTTTTTTAAAGATTTCTTGCTCTATCTTCCATTTAAAAAAATTGTTTATTAAATTTTATTAGCGCCGTCTGTGTAAGTTTTTATTACTGGGTTCTGGTGGCGCCATCTGTCAACATTTTCTTCAATCACAATTTTTAAGTGAAAATGAATAGTTTTCAGAAAATTTCTTACAATCTGAAGGAGTCTGTCTGATTGGTGGAATGTACTCGTAGAACTAGTCTGAATTCATTAATTTAAGATAACTTTAATTAAGAAGGAAGAAATGTAAGCTGTAATATTATTGTTAATTATTTTAAATGTTTCAATCGCGACATCCTGCGATCACTTTTTGACCTAACAAAAGTTAATTACCTTGTTAAATTTTGTTCATTTGCTTTCTTTGTTTGGTCACTTTTTCTCCCAGTTTTTTTTTTTTCATTTATTTTTGTACTAAATTGTGCTGTAAAATCGATTGTCTTTTATTTTTATTTTTTTAAGTATTATTGTCGTGCGTTTTTTAAAAATTCTAAATTTTTTGTTCCCTTTTCTCCTTTTTCAAATTTATTAATCTATCGAATTGTGTTGTAAAATCGATTGTCTATTGTTTCGATTAATTTTTAAATTTTATTATTTCGTAATTTTTTAAAATTCTACTGAATTATGCTCTAAAATCGATTATCTTGATTATTACTACATACATACTATCATTTATTTATTTTCTAATTTTGTTCATTTGTTTTCTTTGTGTTGTCACCTTTTCTCCCAGTTTGTTTTTTTTTATCTATTGAATTGTGCTGTAAAATCGATTATTTTTTGTTTTTATGGTTTTTTAAATTTTATTATTTCGTACTTTTATTTCGGTTTCTTCGCTTTCTCGTCGTTCTTTTCACTTTTTTTAAAAAAATATTAATCTATTAAATTATGTTGTAAAGTCGATTGCCTTTTGTTTTCATAATTATTCTTTTGAAATTTTATTTATTTCTTGAATTTTTATTATTTTGTTTTCATTGTGTCCTCACCATTCTTCTCAGTTTATTAATTTTTTTAACTTATTAACCATTCAGTTGGTTAATGCGCTGTAAAATCGATCGTCTTTTGTTTGTTTTATTTGTTTGTTTTATTTAGAGTATACAGAGTGTATGGTTGATATTGTGTCAGAGTGGCAACAATGATATGTATTTCACAAAAAGAAATAATAATTAGGTTACTACGTCTTGACAATGACTGACAAATTGCTTACAATAATAAGTACTACAGAAGTAAGCAATCGTGTGATTAATCGATTACTGGCGTTTTGTTGTAGCAATAATAAAATTATTCGAATGAATAAAAAAATTGGTAACGCCATCTCTGTATGTTTTTTGTTATTAAAATTTCTGGTGACATTTTTAAAAATATTATTAACGCCATGCGATCGAATAAAAATTATAGTATACCATAAAAACGCCAAATCACGCATCACCCAGTAGATTGGTTTTAAAAAATTTCAATAATCAAAGGACGGCGGGGAGGGGGGGCAGCGAGCGTAATGGACATAAGAAGCAAGCAAAATTTGTTTTTTTTTGTAATTCATAAAACCAACGTTTCTCCTGTACGGTGGCTGCTCCTTCAGGATAAAAGTTTTTAATTTTTATGAGTTTATGGTATTTCATGGTTGTCAATTTTTTTTAGGATATTAAAAACGACCTCGTCACGTGACACCATAACATTCGACTTCTTTTTTTATTTATTTTTTTAAATAATTTAGTGGCTTACAATCGTGAGCTTGAATTTTTAAAATTTTCTTTAGTCAGTTAAGGGCCACATGCAACAAACACTTTAATCAAGCTTAAATTTGAGTGACGTTTATATTGTGACATTTGAAGGTTTCATATAATTGCGTAAGTCACATTCTAAGTGACGCTTAAAGTTAAGCTCGCAATTCGTTCGGTGCATACGACCATGAGAAAACAAATGAATACTGTAAGAAAACAAATGAATAACGCAGTGAGACTTTTTTCTGTTGCAAATTTGACATTAAGTTAAAGTAGGGTTAAGTTTCGATGTCTTTACAGAAATTGTATTTACGTCGAATACTTCTTTATGAGTAGAAACAAATTTGAGAACGAAGGGGTGTATTAGATCACCCTGTATATTTTACAGAACTAAAATGAAAACCAATCGAGATTTAGTCACGTGATACCGTGTAATTTTTAATTCCACTCACGAATGAGAGAAAGGGTCAACTTAAAACAATTGAACGTTCAAGTAGGCAGTGTTCTTGAAAATATACGAAACAAATGAATAACGCGATTTGATTTTGTTTTTCAGTACTTTATTAGAAATTGCGCAGAAATTAAAGTGGGGTTAAGTTTTGATCTCTTTTCAGAAAACATGTTTACGTCGAACGTTTCAAATTTCTTCGACGTCGATTCATAAGCACACTCTAATTTGAAAACGAGTGTCTTAGATCGCCCTGTATATGTTACCGAAATAAAATTAAAAAACTCTTTCGTAATTTGTCGTGTCACACTGCATTTTTTTTTAAATAATTTTTAATTCGACTCGCGAATGAGGTTCAACTTAAAAAAATTAACCGATCAAGTGAATAGGAAACAAGTGAATAACGGGGCCCTTACTTTATTAGAAATTTTACGAAAAATAGAGTCAAGTTTTGAAATATTTTTAGAAAACGCACTTGCGTCGAATAATTTCTTTGAAGTAAAGTAAAGTGAAGCAGAGAGCAACTTGAGAACTCACGAATGACGTTGATCACCCTGTATATTTTTACTGTGAAGTAAAATAAAAAGCAACCATAATCTTTCAAAGTTAGTCACGTGACACCGTTACTTCTAATGTGGTTGACGAATGAGGATCAATCTGAAATTTTTTATTGACCAACGTTCTTGAAGATGGAAAACAAATGAATAACGCAGCCGAATTGCTATTTCATTAAAAATATTGCAAAAATTCAAGTAGTTTTGGTATCTTTTTAAAAATTACGTTTGCGTCAGCCGTGAACTTCTTCGTCGATGATTCAAAAAAACGAAACAAATACGATTCAAAAAAACGAAACAAATATGAGAACGAACGATTGGCATAAATCACCCTGTATATTTTTACCGACGTGAAATTAAAAGCTGGTCACGTGACTTCGTATTTGATCTTGTTTTTTTTTTGTAATTTTAATGCGACCCACGAATGAAGAACAACTTCCAATCTGGCTTGAAGGACCAAGACATAAGAAGACGAGCAAGAAGACTATTCAAATTTATAAATTAATCCCTCTGTTGTGGTTATATCTGAAGACAAGGCCCCAATTCGCCCCCATTAAACCTTCAGCTTACTTAATCCTTAATCCTAAGTTATCCCTAAGCCTACTCTTTTATTTACTTTCCAAAATTATCTTCTTTTGATTGGTTCAATCGTTTGTTTCTCTCAGTGAGATTCCCCAACAGAAAACCTTGCAATCTGACTCGAAGGACCAAGAAATAAGAAGACGCGCCAAGAACTGTTTCAATTGGCTCGTCTGCCTTGGTCATATCTGAAATAAGTGATAAACTAAGCGCTTCATCACTCCGATTACTTTTTCTATTCTTCCCCCGTTTTTTCTTTGGATGGTTTTTCCTTCTGGCTATTTTCTCAGAGAACTTCATGCGAGAAAGTTCGTCTTATATGTATTAAGACCAGTAGACGCATTAGGATATTACCTTGGGGAATTTCTTGGTTGTTTCTGTGAAATAAATAAATGAATCTCATTCTGGAATCCACTAATTCGAAGAGCTTGCAATCCGGTTGGAAGGACCAAGAAATATAAAAGCATTTTTTGACTTCAGTAGAATGGAGTGTGTTTTGGAAATTGGCGTAAAGCTTCATCCTCGAACCATTTGTTTTCCTATGCTTTATTCACTGAACTCGTTCTTGAATTATTACTTCCTAGCGAGAACTTCTTTGCAATTAGTTAATAATGTTAAGGCCACTAGAGGTCCTAATATATTACCATGGGGAATTCCCGTTTGCTTCTGTCAAATAAAGAAATACATCTCATTGTGGAATTTCGCTAATTCGAAGACCTCGCAGTCCGGCTGGAAGGACAAAGAAATATAAAAGCATTTTTTGACTTCAGTAGAATGGAGTGTGTTTTGGAAATTGGCGTAAAACTTGCTCCTCGAATCATTTGTTTTCCTAAACTAAACTAAAACCACAGTTAAAGAAAATTTCACGAGATGGCACTGTTAAAACAAAAGCCTCAGTACACATTTTACTCAGGCTTAATTGATAATGAATTATAATTTTATTATTTACGATAAATAACAATGAAACGCGACATCTTTTGGTGCTTCAGCGAATTAGAACTACATGTACGAAAATGTCCAATAGATGGAGCGCATTTGTTAATTTTGATTGCATTGCTTAAGACGACGTAATACTTGAAAAAGTCCGTGGCATTGAATTTATTTGAAATTTAAACGTCCTTCGCTCACGTGCCGATTAAAAAGAAACGCGCCATCTCTTGGTGTTCCGATGAATCAAAACCGTAAGTGCGAAAATCTCCAATAGATGGAGCGGATTTTTTACATGTTGATTGTATTGCTTAAAAAAGATAATCATTCAAATATATAGTTGTAGTAGTCTTGAAAATATGTATATTACATAGAAAACAGATGAATAAAACGCAGCCGGATTTTTTATAAGGGGATTTAGTTCTCTTGTTTATTCCTCCATTAATCTCCCAAACTGTTTTTAATCTCACCATGAAGGATTCCAACATACGAATTCATTTTCCTTTAGAGTTGACAACACAGTTCAAATTCCATTGAACTTTGACGTTTCAAAATTCAACTCTACCAGTACGTATCATAAATACGTAAATACCAAGAGTTCGAATGACCTTTTAATTGGGTATGTAATTAAATGATAACTTCCTGCAAAGTTGCTTCGAAAATGTTTGAAAAACTAGAGGACGACGAACGAAACGTCAAAGAACCTATAAATCACGAACCTAATGTTGCCCAAATACACGAAGCGAAAGAAACTTCGCCGGAGATTTCAACGACCGGCGAAGACACGAACGGCGCACCCCCATCACTTTCACCCGCGCGTTTCTCAATTGTTTATTATCCTCGACACCGAACACTTGCTTACCCGCTTGATCGGTTACATTTTCCCACAGAAAAATTATTTCGCTCGGTTCGCACGAGCGCACCTGTACACGTTAAACGCCGAAATGCAAATTAGACCCAAACGGACCCGGGGGCTCATTAACTTAATGGTTTTATTCGCGGCTTCGTCTTCACGGCTTGTCGTCGCCGAATTCGATCAAATCGAACCGACGCGACGCGACGACCTGTGAGGCACGAATTTATTATTTATGTATTTACAATGTAACGCGGCGTTATATGGGGACGTAAAGTTTTATGGCCGGATCTGGTGGTCGATGGACGATGCGGGGCCCATCTGAGCGTCCCCGAAGGAGCGAACGGTCATCTTCAGGACGTCTCGCTTTTAAATGTGGGAAGTCATTGCGCACCTGCGCGCCACCTATATAATTCTATGTTTTGTGCGTTTAGCTATAAATTGTAACGAACTCGACGTTTTTATACGTATGTACATACAGGCGTCCGAATGGTAATCACCTTGTTCCACGATTCATCATCGTCATCGTATCTCAACGTCGATCACCTGACCGTTTTCTTTTTTTTTTTCATCTCTTTCTCTCTAGACAAATGAGCAGATTTTATGCTAATTCACTATTTTATAATAATAATAATTTACAGTTACTCTACCTTTTTGGGTTTGGGGGCAAAAAAGGGACCTAACAGTAAAGGCAAACAATTGGGCGAAAACAAACTCGTCCGCGTTCGAAAAAGGAAAAAAATTAATTGCCTAAAGGTGATGACCCTATGCGAGGGGCTCGTGCCCGCTTCACCCTCACATGACGGGGCCAGGTGGGGGTCATTGATTTGCACACATGGCGCTATTAATTACAGCTCTGCCGGCCAGGGGTCGCGCCAATTTGATTCACCGATGCGCGCGCTTTATCGGGGATTCTGAAGTGGTTCCTGCTCGTTACGATTTTACACACGAACGATCACGTGTAAATTCTTGCACGTTTCAGTTAATAGGAAATAATTTCGCCTCAAACCCAAGAAGCAATCAACCCTACACCCTAGACCATTGAAATGTTGATTGGACCAGGACGCTCTAAACCCACTTATGGCGTGGCGCCTCCACCAAAAGTGTTACGCTATTTATTTATTTCTTTTAATAAGGGACGTAGCCAAACTTACTACTTAATATAGGGGAGAGTTGCGTATATTGGACCGGCTCCAAAATTGGACCACTTCAATTCAATTTAAATTAAAATCAACTAGAAGTATCTATCGGTATTAAAAAAAATACTTGCAGAAACGTTGTTTAATACAGTACCATCTGAGGTATATGTAGTGCTCACTGTTATTGAAGTTTCTAGTTTATTTTTATTTATTCAAAAGCGGTCCAATTAAGGAGCCGGTCCAATATACGCAACTCTCCCCTAAAAATAGATGACTTACTTGGTTCGCTTGGTTCCTCACAATGGCAACAAGAACACTTGAATGTCTTTTGCAATTGAAGTCGACGAGTATTTATACGTTTTGGAATGATGACGGACGGTGCAGTATGCAGATGTCCTTTTCGGCACCTCCTTTTGATGCAACTCCAGGTTAATCTCGGCCGCCTTTGAGAGCGCAAGCCGCTTTAAAACATTTGTTTATATTAACCCTATTTTTCTCTTGGGCTTCGCCGAGAGTATTTGGCGACAGGTGCGATATCCGAGGTCGCTCGCGCGCCGGCGACATTCTGCTGAGTTTCTTCCTTGGACCTTCACCAAATTGTGCCAATCCAAAAAGATTGAGCCTCTCAAGAAACTTTATCGGCGAATCCTGCACGCCCCCGGCTAGATACTTCTTCCTCTCTTAATTGAGTTATTGGAACCTTGAAACTGTAACCTAACGCTCTTTCGCCCTTTTGGAGTATACACGGTCGTACGACCACTAGCCGTATGATATCTACCGTAAACTCAGTTCCCTTTTATATGATTTTGGACCGGAAATTCCGATTGCGAGAAATCTTGCGCGTGGGACTTTCCTTGATGGATCGTTCGCTTTTAGTTATGTTCGCCAACTCGGATAAGTGCGTATTGCATGTTACTCTTTATAAGAATTTCCTGCGGCTGAAAAACCTTTAAAAAAATTGCTGAGACTGCAACTGGACACAAGTGCGATTAAACACTGAGTAAGCGTAAAAAAACAAACGATGCTTCCATCAAAAAACACCAATTCTCTGGAACGGTGATTAGCAGATTGAGAAAGGGGGATGGACGTTACGGTAGGGGTGGAATTTGCCCCCTTTTCGGGTTGCGTTTCATCATCATTGGCTGGATTTTTGGGACGACAAGGAATTTAGGTCGCTTTCGGTTCTAATGTAATTTGTCAGAGCTACATCCTGGTTTGGGCTTTGGTGAAGATCTCCACGTCATAGTACTTCGGAAAAAAAAATTAAAAAAGAAGGAGACGCTTAAACAAATGAGAGATTTTGATTTTGTGAATTACTTTTTTTTAATAAATTCAGCGATTTAGATCTACAGCCAAATTCAAATGTAAAAGAAAATTCTAATAAAAAAGGAGAAAAAAGGGGGGATATTTAAGTGTTAAGTGAATTTCTTTTAATTTTCTTATTACTCGTTAAAGTTTTACTTTTTTTGTTTCGATTTTAATTCCTTTGGAAAAATCGTTTCGAATTGTTTTTTTTTTTAATTTTAATTTTCAAATTAAATTTTAATCGTGTGTTTTGTTGTATTTTGTCCAGATTTGTTGGTATTTTACTTGGTTGCACAAAAGAAGAAAGTGATGCTTAAGTGTTTGGGAATTTAATCATTTTTTTTTATTCATTTAAGTATTAGATTTTAATTTTCAAAATTTTTGAAATTTTTTCTTTAAATAAATGTAAGAAAATTTTGGAAAAACCAGGAGAGAAGGGGGGTATTTAAACGTTTGTGAATTTACACTAAATTTCCTTATTACTTGTCACTTAGGTACTTATTTCTTTTTGTTTGACGAGATTTTTTATGAAATCGATCGTCTTTTGTTCGTTACGTTTCTCTCATTCTGTCCTTAATATATTTGTTTTTAATTTTTGATGTTGACGCGAAGAAAAAGAGAATGAACAATTGAAACCCAATACTCACGAATAATTATTGTAAAGATGAAAAGAGAAAAATTAATTTATGCAAAAAGAGTTTGTTGTTATAAATCATAAATAGAAACAAATTGGCTGTCAACTACATCAGCTGTCAAATACTCTGACCGGGGTCGGTAAGACAGTAAATCGTTAAATTGTTGTTTTTTGACAACTGTCATGTTGTGACGCAAAAATTATTTTGACCTTGGACATCTTGATTTAGAAAGGCGTCTAATTATTATAGAAAAATTGACAGTTTGACAGTTAACAAGTATTGGTGATATTTAAAATTTCAAATAAAACCAATGCACTTAATCATTCCTAAAATATCGCTAAATACTAGATTGTGAATTTGACATCTGTCAAATTTTACTTCAAAAATATTTTTTAGAAGCCGTCATGGCACTGCTAGCTGCTGTTTTAAATTGATCTTGCAAATAAAGAAAAGCGCTTACTTTACAAAAAAAGAAACTATTAAATACATAAATCATCAGTTTGACAGCTGTCAAGTGTTGGAGAAAATAGTTTTTTGAAGACTAGGTGATTTTTTTAATAAAGAGAACACGCCTAAACATTGCCAAGAAAACTGGTTAATTTGTCGGAGCTAGAACCATGTCTAGAGATGGTTCTTTGGAAAGCGTCATGACTCTGGCCAGCTCCAAACTGATGTTTCAAATAAAAGCAAAACGCTTAATTACCACCAAAAAATTATTAAACAAAATCGTCAATTTTACAGCAGTCAAGTTTTGATGCAAAAGTAAATTTTAAAAGACGTCGTAACCAGACAGCTGCAAACTGATTTTTCAGATAAAAGCGATGCGACTAATCTTTACTGGAATGTTGTAAAACAATTGTCAGTTTGACAGCTGTCAAGTTTCACTTCAAAAATTTCTTTTAGAAAGGTATCCTGATACTGAGCAGCTTCGAACTGATCTTTCAAGTCAAAGAAAAGCGCTTAAACTTTACCAAAAATTATATGTTAAATAAACTGTCGGTTTGACAGCTGTCAAGTGTTGAAGAGAAATTCGTTTTTAGAGGACAGGCTATTTTTTTTTAATAAAAGAAAACGTCCGATCACTACCAAAAAAAATGTTAACCAAATTATCAGTATGAGAGCTCTTATGATTGTGGGCAGTTCCAAGTTGATTTTTCAAATAAAAAAGAAGTAAGAAATTAGGAAGTGCCTTTTTCTTCATACATTAAATTTCACCTAATTATGGACTTCATTCAACAAATAAAAAAGAAGTGTCTAATTATAAACAAAAAAACTGTTCAATGAATTTTGATACCTGTCAAGTGTTTGCGCAGATTTTAGAAGACTCTTGACTCTAGGGGGAATTCTTAAGTTGGCAACTCTGCTCTTTCCATATTCTTGACATTAGTTTAACAGTTACAGCGTCGATATGATATTTTAAGATTTTGAATAAGAGATGGTGGTAAATTATTTTTTTTTATATAAAGGCGCTAAACTACTTAGTTTGTCGATGTGTGGTTGAAAGTTGTCAAATATTTTGAAAGGTCCTGTCACAATAGTGTTAACGTTAACGGATTTTTATTTAACTTTTATGTGGTCTTGCAACGCATTTTCAATCATTGATTAAATTTAAGACGTGTTTAGCACGTGACAGCATAATGTCAATCGGTATCTAATTGACATTTAAACTTCAACTTTAGTGTCAGTTAGAATGCGTCTGACATTATGCTGGATCTACGGCAAATATCACATTCTAAACACATCTTAAATTTAATCAATGATTAAAAATGCGGTGCAATTGGGCATTACATGTGAAAATTTTGTTTTGTTGTTTTAAATTTTGTTTGGATTTTAATTTTTTTTGTTTTGCGAATCGTTTTTAAATTGCTCTTATCGTCAAATTAAATTTTAATCGACAGTCTTTTGTTATACCGGGTGTTCTTGTAATACATCACCATAAATGGCAACGATTGAACTCGTGTGTCCTTAACAAAAGTTTTACACATTTCGAGAAAATCGCAGTTGAAAATTGGCAAGAATTAATCGCACGTCTATGTCTTTGAGGTAAGTCAAGAAAAGAAAATTTCTTCGACCGTTGGAAGAATAAACAGAATTGCAATCGAGCAGTGGCCCAGTGACCTTTGCCGAGTCCGGGCGGCTAATAAAAGCATTTTTTTTCACGTTGCAGTAAGTCGTATCCTTTGGGATCAACAGTTTAATTTGTGAAAAGTGGTTGAACGAGTTAAAGCTAAATATTTTTTGTGCTTAGTATTACTTACTAAAATGCCGCTATTCACGAACGGCGAGAGAACAGATGCTCTTCGTCTACGGCGAAGCTCCAGGAAATACGGAAGAAGCACGGCGGATTTATGGAAACACATTTCCAAATCCATGTAAGAACATTTACAGCATTTACGTGATTATGGAACGTTTCGTGTGTGTGTGTGTGTGTGTATCGCTAATGAAGGATGCCACTTTGAACAGTTGTTATAAACATTCGTAAATTACTGCAGTGAACGTTTGAATCTGTTCTTCCACACAGATATTATTCGGTGAGTGAGTGCGCCTTTGCATATTAGTCACGCCTGCCTGCGACGTTTATTGCCTACGATCAGCGAAGCAGGTTCCGTAAGTTTTTTGTTGTTTCATGACCGTCGTATAAGGGGCGGATAAAATAACTTCCTCCCCTGTTATGAATTTTTTTTTCTTAATTTTTCCGTGATCTATGTGCTCTCACGGTAATGTGACTGTCACTTATTTTACAAACACCCTGTATTATTCGCCTACTGGTTGGGATTGTTTCGTTTTAAATTTTGTTTCGACTTTAATTTTTTGTTTTGGGAATCGTTTCGAAATTGCTTTTATCGACAAATTAAAATTTAATCGACAGTCTTTTGTTATATCCCCCCCCCTCCCCCGACTTGCGATTTTATAAGTATGATTGCGAGAGAGACATTTAAATAAATTCTAGCGAATAGATCTGTGACCCCATTGAAATATAAAAAAAATTAAAAAAAAAGGAAGGGATACTTTGGAGTATTTATTTTCTTAATATGTTACTGCTACTTGTTAAAAACGCTTTAGAAAATGAAGAGCAGAGGTCCTTTGGGGGCCCTGTCCGGGGGCCTACCCAATTAACGAAAAAAAATTGTATAATTGAAATTGTTTATATCTTTTTGGTTACGAAGGGGAACTCGTGATTAAGTGGGGGCCCTTGACTGCACGCCATCATAAAGACCATGCCTAAATCCGCCCCTGACGAGGAGTGCCCCTAGCGCCTATAGGCTGTTTAAGGTAAATTGAAAACTACAGGAAAATAAAATAAAACTTTAGTAAATTGTAGGAGAATGCACTCTATCAATTAAAGCTATACACGAAAGGCAGATGCGCCACAATTTTATTGTCTCGTTTAATCTAAAAATTAATTACGCATTTCGGACAATAATGGATATGTATTAAAACTCATATCCTGAACGTCAGGGCGCGAAGGCAATTTACTTTTGATTGCTCGAGATGCAATAGTAATTTTAAGTAATTTTTGGTACCGAAATGAGGAGTTCTTTTCAGCGGCGACCGACCGAAATTGCACGTGCTCCAGAAAAAGAAAAAAAGAAAACGCAGAGCGCGTTCGAATTAAGAGAGCGGCGCATTATAAATAATGACGAAATCATAATTCTTAATGCAGGAGTTTGTCTTATTAACAATGCCCCAGAAGCTCTCTTCTTCTTCTTCTCTCGAGAAGATTCGGGAGAAGAGCGAGGCGGCCGAAGGCGGTTAATTAAACGCGTTCGTGCGTTCGCCTAGGATTTGAATCTGGGCAGGTCGCGTTCGGTAAAGGCAGGTGCGAAAGTGGTTATATCTCCTGCGTGCCAACGTACGTATGTATCATTAAAAAAGTTGATGTTATCGTCCGCGCAGACTTCCTGACTAAATACCCGTAGTAATTTAATTTTACAACTGTATGTTTATTTTTTCATTTTTTTCTCTTTTAGTGTGCGCACGGGTGTCATGAAATTATTAACTGTTGCTCGATAAGTGCAATAAACACGTTTAATTAGAAAGAGGACCTAAACTTTAGTTTTTTTTTTCTTTAAGACAGACAAACTTGCTCGAAACCATGCCCGTTGAATTTGTTAAGGCCGGTACATACACGAAGACTTGCTCGAAGACATGCCTATTGGAAGAGAATTTTAATGTCAATTTGAAGAGTAGAATGCGACGCTAAAGTTTGGCCAAGTCATTCAGTGACGCCCAGTACAGTGAGTCTCAAAATGAAATTCGTAATCTCTTTTATTTTTAACAAATCGAGGAAACGTTCGTGAAACACTCGCTCACCCGACGGTCCAAAAAAATCGTTTTAGTTCTACTCGGACCGAAGTCCGAACAGATTAGTTCGAAGAGGCAATTAATGAATTCCTCTCAGCACACGGACCGAGGTCGAAAACTAATCAGTTCGCAACTGGGCCGATGAGGGTACAGTTTCAATACTCGGACCGAAGTCTGAACAGATTAGTTGTTACCACCGTGTCGTCGACGATTGGCGGGAAGGCCGGTGAGGTGTCGAATCGATTGCCCTAGCGGTGGCGTCGATTCCTCGGCGGTTCCGTGTCGTCCGAACGGCGCTCCTCGAGACTCGGAAGCGGATTCTGCGGTGTCCGGCTAGCTCGATGCTTTTCGGGGTGAGGGACAATAAATGGTGAACACCATAGACCTTGATGCTTGACTTTTAATGATGATAATGAAGATTGACCCTCGTCTCTTGAAATTTCAAACTTTTAAAGAAATTTTCCAATTCTTTTCTTTTGGGTTACGTTGGCGTTAACCTTTCTGAACCTTATCCCTTGAAATTTTAAAGATTTTTTGCTTACGTTGGATTAACCTTGACCTTTGACCTTTTTGAACCTCGTCCGATTTGAAATTCCAATTTTTTAATATTTTTCCTGTTTCTTGTCTTCGGTTAGAGTGACTTTAACCTTTGACCTTTTCGGGGTGAGAGACAATAAATGGTGAACACGAAGATAGCAGATGGAAAAAAAACACATATATTGACTTAATATACAGATAAAAAGAAAAGAAACAATTTATCAAGGATCGATTCCGCCGTCGGGCAGAGATTCGATCCGTGTTACTCGCAAGGAATAAGGTAGGTAGATAAGGGGAGCGTTGGGGATGGCCTCAATCTGCCTACTCCGTCCCGTAAATGATCCCGGAGTATCTGAGGTCGAGTGAACGGATGCGGGCCCTTTTATTTGCCCGCCGACCCAGGGTTTTCTTTATGTCATCGGATAGCGCTTTTCGCGGGCTTTAATTTGATGTCGCGCCCGGCCAAATCCGACGGGCGGAAACGCCTGAAATTGCGACGGAAGCGCGGGAGTGCTTCCGGTCGCGTAACAATTTTTTTAGCGGTACGATCGGGATGAAATTTGGTACGATTGTCTGGGATACTACTCTGAATATTTATACAAAGTTTCAAGTTGATGTGACGGTACAATTAAAAGTTATTCGAACTTAATTAAGCGCGGGCGGTGATTGGCTGACGCTTGGAAACTATCCTTTGTCTATGATTACAATGTAAATCGCAACGTGATGCTGCGAGTGATAAATTTGAAAGAGTGTTATTAATTATGTGCCTAGCCGTTTCCGCATGAGAAATAATTAACCTACAATTGATATAATAATAAAATAACTTAAAATTAGTAATAACTAAAGGTCCGCGGAACGGCGTTGGTAACGTTGAACTCGTTTCGACCTCGGTCCGTGTACTGAGGAAACTCGATGATTGTAAATATCTTAAAGCTGGACTCTCAGATTAATTTCGTTTCGTTTTCGGTCCTTATACTGAAAAAAAACGCAGACCTCTGATTTAAGTCTGGAGTTTTTTTTAAAGGGATTATCAATAATAAACGTTTCCCTGTACCAATTGACAATTTTTTCAAGACTGACAAACGTCGATTAGCGAGCGATTTTAAAGGCGTCTGGATAAGGTGTCCGGTCACGTAACTGTTTTTTTAGCGGTACGATCGGGATGAAATTTGGTAGGATTGTCTGGAATACTACTCTGAATATTTTTACAAAGTTTGAAGTTGATGTGACGGTACACACAAAAGTTATTCGAACTTAATTAAGCGCGGGCGGTGATTGGCTGACATTTGGAAACTAGCCTTTGTCTATGATTACAGTGTAAATCGCAACGTGATGCTGCGAGCAATAAAGTTGAAAGAGTGATATTAATTATGTGCCTCGCCGTTTCCGCATGAGAAATAATTAACCTACAATTACAAATTAATTATGAATTAATGAATTCCTCTTAGTAGAAGTACCGAGGTCGAAAACAAATCAATTCGCAACTAGGCCAATGAGGGTACAGTTTCAGTACTCGGACCGAAGTCTGAACGGATTAGTTCGAAAAGGCTATTAATGTATTCCTCTCAGCACACGGACCGAGGTCGAAAACAAATCAGCTCGCAACTGGGCCGATGAGGGTACAGTTTTAGTAAAACTAAAGAGAAACACTCGCAAATCAAATAAATAATTTGAGACTTCAATATACAGTGAGTTTCGAATAAGATATAGATTACTTTTGAGGGCTCACTAAAAGCAGAATTTTTTAACTGTTATTTAGAAAAACAATTTTTTTTCGATCTTAATTTCTTGCTTGGATTGAATAGGGTTAGAATGAATTTCACCTTGACCTTTAACTTCTTACTTGTGTTTCCTGAATTTTCAATTTTTCGTTTCAATTCCACCTTACTTCGGCATCACTGATGTGTGCTTTAATGATTTCCGTCGCGTCGGCCTTGGTACAAAGAGTAACAGGTTCTTCTTTGTGCGTCTAGCTTATTTAAGCACTTTCATTTGTCTTCTAGAAGGACGAGTGCCTTCGGCCCTCGCATAGCCATTTTCCAACCTCCGCAAAGAAAGAAATAAGAAGAAAGTGTTTGAGCTATGAGGGCCGCTCGCCGTTGGGGGGCTCGCGGCAGTTAGTGATTTGATGAATTTTGCTGGGTCCTTGACCTTTTAATTTCTAATTTTCTTTCCATCTTCGTTTCTTGCTTGGTTTGAGTAGCGTAACAATTAATTGAGTTCATTTGACCTTGACCTTTACAAATTTTACGCTTACGTTGGGTTAACCTCGATATCTCAATTTAACTTGACCTTCAAAATTTTAGTTTTCCTTTCAATTTTAATTTCTTGCTTGGGTTGAGTAGACTTAGAATGAATTGGGTTCATTTGACCTTGACCTTTAACTTTTTAGTTTTACTGTTTCTCGAATTTTTATTTTCCCCTTCCAATTTCATACCTGCGTTGGGTTGATCTTGAAATTTCAGTTGACACTGACTTTTTAATTTTTTTAACTTTCCATTTTTTTGGCTTCTATTGAATATAGTTGAATATATTGGGTCGGATCGGTCCTAAAATTTCATTTGACCTTGACGTTTGACCTACTTGAACCTCAAGCCTTGAAATCTCGACTTCTTAAGACCTTTTACAGTTTGTTGCCTTCGGTTGAGTAGACCTTGATGCTTGACCCATAATGATGATAATGAAGATTGACCCTGGTCTCTTGAAGTTTCAAAATTTTAAAGAAATTTTCCAATTTCTTTTTTTTTGGGTTGCATTGACGTGGACCTTCCTGAACCTCGTCTCTTGAAATGTCAATTTTTGAAGAAATTTTCTAATTTTTTTTCTTGGGATGTGTTGACCTTGATCTTCCTGAACCTCCTCCCTTAAAGATTTTTTGCTTGCGTTGGATTGACCTTGACCTCTGATCTTTTTGACATTTGTCCCTTAAAATTTCAATTTTTTACCAATTTTTTGTCTGCTTCTGTTGACTTTCTCCATTCTGAACCTCCTTTGAAATTCAAAATTTTTAAAGACTTTTCCCCATTTGTTTATCACGAGTTGGTTTGACCTTGACCTTTAATTTTTGTGCATTTTAATTTTTTAAGGATTTTTCTCATTATTTTGGCTTGAGTTGGATTGTCCTTGACCTTTTTGAACCTCGTCCCTTAAAATTCCTGCTTCTTGTCTTCGGTTAGAGTGACTTTAACCTTTGACCTTTTTGACCCTCGTCTATAGAAATTTTAATTTTTTAAAGATTTTTCCAATTTCATCTCTTGGATTATGTCGACCTTGACCTTTATAAACCTCGTTCCTTGATATTCCAATTTTTAAAAGATTTTCCCAACTTTTTTTTACTTTCGGTTGGTTTGACCTTGGCTTTTAATTTTTGTGAATGTAGTCTCTAGAAATTATAATTTTTTAAAGATTTTTTCTTTTTGCCTGGATTGGATTGTCCTTGACCCTAATAGAACCTCGTCGTTTGAAATTTCAATTGGCCTTGGCGTTTGACCTTTTTGACTCACGTCTCTTCAACTATATAACTAATTAAGATTTTTGTCTTGGTTTCAATTGACATTGATCTTTGATCTTTTTGACCCACGTCTCTTGAAATTTAAAAATTTTAAAGATTTCTTACAATTTTTTCTCTTGGGTGGTGTTGACCTCTCTGAACCTTGCCCCTTGATATTCTTATGATATTTTTTAAAGGCTTTCGCCAAATTTTTTTGCTTTTGTTTGGTTTGACCTTGACCTTTAACCTTTGCGATCGTCCTCTCTTGAAATTTTAATTTTCAAAGGTTTTTCCATCCTTTTTGCTTGGATCGTCCTTTTAGAACCTTGTCCCTTAAAATTTCATTTGGCCTTGGCCTTAGACTTTCTGAACTCGCGTTTCTTGAAATTTCAATTATCTAAGATCTTTTCAATTTCTTGCTTTGAATTGTGCTGACCTTGACCAATTTTTTGCCGTAGGTCAAATTGACTTTAATTTTTGCTCTCTTTGACCCTCGTCTCTTGAAACTTTTTTCAATTTTCTCTCGTAAGCAGTGTTGTAACAGATACATTTTTCAAAGTATCTAGATTCAGATACAGTTACTTACCCTAATTTGTAACTCGATACAGTTACACATACTTCTTTTTTAAAAGTAACTAGATCCAGATACAGATATAGTATAAATGTATTCACTATACCTTTTAGATACTTTTAGATACATACATAAATGTGTTACATAATATGTAATAAAAATAAGAAAGTTCTTTATTTCAGTAAAAAAACTGACAAAGCATCAAAGTTTGAAATTGAAAAATGTAAACAGAAAGAACCATTACGGTGTTGTGACAATAATAAAATTACACTGAAAAGTAGTACAAGACATCAAATGAATAAATTCACAAGTTCAAAATAGATTACACTGCATACAGGGTGAATGACAATTGTACCGACCAAAAAAAAACGCATAAGAGAATCGATGTTACAGATTACGGGAAGAATGTTCGAAACATTCTTGTAAACAGTTTATAATTAATTAAAAAATTGCGTACGAAATACGGCGACCACGTACTATAAATGCGGCTGTATAATAGGACTATAAACTTTTTTACTGACTCGCTTGCACACAATGCGATCTTGATAAATATTTCAATTTATTTTATTACTCGTTTAACGGCTGGGGAAGGCAAGTTTCTTTTACGCGACGTAATTATTAGTAATTTCTAAAATTGTGTACGAAATACGAATAATAAATTCGCAAATAATTGTGTAAATAATTGTTTGTTAATTCGTGCGGATTATTTACTAGAGCGAAATGTACCAGCCGTTTCGTCCACAAAAAAATCGCAAGGATTTAAATCTGGTAATCACAGGGGTCATATGACCGGCCCGACAGACATCTGATAGTAAATAAATAGTAAAAAAAAAACTATTAGAATACAATCTGTTGTTTTAAACGTCGCGTCGCTAGTATTATGCAAAATAGTAATTGGTAATAATTATTAGTACAAACGAATGATTACTTGATTACAGTTGCAAAGTATTGCTTGAACTTATCGCCGACTATAAAAACTTTATGAATGTAATAGATTACGGGATCACGTTTAAAAAATTCTAAGGAATAGTTCATAATTAATTAAGAATTTGTTAAAGTTTTAATAGATTTGTGTTAATCATTCCTTATACACAAAACGAAATTATAATAATTAATATTCGAAACAAATTACGAATGAGTTTAATGATTTATTTGTTTACTAGGTCTTCAAAGTATTATTATTCTTTGCGTGGCATAATCTATTTCAGGTAATTTGCTGCATGCATTATTTGTCAAGTAAATATTTTCGAGTTCGCATTCACGTCGGGCGTTGACCTAAAAACGGAGTTGTGAAATTACACTTAAAAGTCAAATTCACGAAGCCATGCTGCAGTATCATAAAACTATTTAAAAACTTTTATGACAGCATTTATTTCGTTCATCTACTCCTCGAATTTTTTACCAGTAACTAAAATAGAAAGAATTTATAAACATTTTTCCCATATTCTGGGACATCGCTTCTTATCGTGGTTTCATTCTGTCGGTATAATTAAAAGTCACCCTGTAAATTCTTCTACTAAATATGGCTCCAAAGTTAATAGTAGTCGATATATGTATTTCCGTACGAAAACTCCTACTGTTGGTTAAGCTACGTACCCAGTTAAGCAGATAGCGTTTTGCGGCTTTCGTGTAGCATTTGTGATTGGCTCATTCAAAATTATTCAAAATTAAAGCCAATCACAAATGCTGCCCGAGAACCATAAAACGCTATCCGCTTAGCTGAGTAGGTAGTTTTACTGATTATCCGTTGTGGAAGTTTATTATAAAAAGGCATTGCACAATTTAAAGATGATCTTTCCATTACCGTTTAGCCTGTGTATTGGTAACTGTACTTTTAATTTCTTGTAACATGGGTGAGATGATAAATATTTTTATTTTTATTTAAAAAATGTATCTGTGTATCTAAATGCTCAGATACATACATAAATGTAACTAAATACGGATACAGATACCAAGTACTACAATGTAACTAGTTACAGATACAGATGATACACTGAAAGTATCTAGATCCAGTATCTAAATACTTGTAACTAGATATGTTACAACACTGCTCGTAAGTAGTGTTGACCTTGACCTTTCTCAATCTCGTCCCTTGATATTCTAATTTTTCAAAGATTTTTCACAACGACGTTCACAAAAGTTAAAGGTCAAGGACGAAACAACGCAAAGTAAGACACCTTGGTTGGTTTGTCCTTGACCTTTGACTTTTTAGAGCCTCGTTCCTTGATTTTTTTTTAAAAGATCCAATTTTTTTCCTTGGATTGGGAATTGATCTCTGTGGCCCTCGTCTCTTGGAATTTGAAACTTTTCTCACAACTTTTGTCTTGGTTGGTTGAGCTTTGAGCTTTTCGACCCTCGTATTTAAAATTTTAATTTTTTTAAAGATTCTTCCAATTTTTTGCCTTGGGTTGGGTCAACCTTGAACCTCATCTCTTGACATTTTAATTTTTTTAAGATTTCCTCCTATTTCTTGCCTTGGCTTCGCTTCACCTTCACCTTTAACCTTTTCGTTGAGGCCTCAATACAAAGATCTTTGCCTGTCTGGCTTATTCAACTAAGAATCGCGACGCTGAGTCCGAATTTGAAGTTCTCTCTTCACAACGACGTTCACTTAAGTTAAAGGTCAAGGACAAAACCACCCAAGGTAAGAAACCTTGTTGGTTTGTCCTTGATCTTTGACTTTTCGAGCCTCGTCCCTTGATTTTTTTTAAAAAGATGTTTTCCAATTGTTTTCCTTGGTTTGGGGAGACCTTGACTTTTAACTTGACCTTGACTTGAACTCTGTGGCTCTCGTCTCTTGAAATTTAAAACTTTTTTCACAACTTTTGTCTTGGTTGGTTGAGCTTTGAGCTTTTCGACCCTCGTATTTGAAATTTTAATTTTTTTAAAGATCCTTCCAATTTTTTGCCTTGAGTCGGGTCAACCTTGACCTTTTTTGAACCTCATCTCTACACATTTTATTTTTTGAAAAATTATTGTCGAAAAGAAGCCTCGAGTTAGGTTAAATTTCTTTTCGACAATAATTTTTCAAAATTTAAATTGATATTAGTTCTGCTTATAAACACCGCAATATGTACGAATATACAGAGTGTTTTATTCTAAAGAACCTAATTTCAAGTGACGAGGGCAAAAATGTCAAAGGTCAAGGTCAACTCAAACCAAAAATTAAATTTCGAGAGCGATGGTTCGAAATGGTTTAGATCAAGCCAACCCAAGGCAAAATATAGGGAAAAAATCTTTAAGAAATTAGATTTCCAAGAGACCACATTCAGAAAGGTCAAGGTCAACACAGCCCAGGAAAAAAATTGCAAAAATCTTTTTAAAAAATAGGAATTTCAAGAGACGAGGGTCAAAAAGTTCAAAGGTTAACCCAACGCAAGGCAAAGAATTGGAAACTTTTTTTTTAATTAAAATTTAAGGAGAAGGGGACGGAAAAGGTCAAAGTTCAAGGTCAACCCAACCCAAAACAGAAAATTCGGAAAGATATTTAAAAAATTTAAATTTCAAGAACAATGGTTCGAAAAGGTCAAGGTCAAGCTAAACCAAGACAGAGGAAACATTTTTCTTAAAATTTAAATTTCAAGGGACGAGTGTTCAAAAAGGTCAAAGGTCAAGATTACGTAAAAATTTAAAAAGTTAAAGGTCAAGGTCAAATGAAATTTCATGGATTACGCAAGTCAACTTAATTCTAGTCAGCTCAAGCAAAATATTAAGATAGAAAAATATTATAACTTAAGAAAATGAAATTTAAAAATGTCAAGGCCAACCCAATCCAAGGCAAAATATAGAGAAAAATCGTTAAGAAATTAGAATTTCAAGCGACGACGTTCAGAAAGGTCAAGGTCAACACAGCTCAAGAGAAGAAATTGCAAATATCTTCAAAAAAAATTGGGATTTCAAGAGTCGAGGGTCAAAAATATCAAAGGTCAAGGTCAATCCAACGCAATGCAGAAGAAATAGGGAAAAATTTAAAGTCACTAATATCATGGACAATCCTTTGGTCTTGACATTTTAATTTTTTTAAGATTTCCTCCTATTTCTTGCCTTGGCTTCGCTTCACCTTGACCTTTAACCTTTTCGTTAAGGCCTCAATACAAATATCTTTGCCTGTCTGGCTTATTCAACCAAGAATCGCGACGCTGAGTCCGAATTTGAGGTCCTCTCTTGAGAGTGGCTACAAAATCGTGGAGCTATCACAAAATCCACGATGGGGGTGCGTCAAGGTGGGAGCCACGACTAAGAATAGGGGAATCGAGGACGCTGAGTCGGAATCTGAAGTTTATTTCTGCATAACGGTTTGTTTAGGCGCAACTTTCGGAGCGCCAATGTTCGTAACTTGTTAAGCTAGCCGTTCACTTATCCGCATCGGACGCATCGCACACAGCGAACGGATCAAAAAAACTCATTCTTTTCGTTGTTTTAAATGTATCTGCGTTCACTGCTTCGCATCGGATGGATCGCCTCTTACGATGTGAACGCATAGGCAAGATAAAATCCGATTCGTGCGATGCGTACGATGCGGACAAGTGAACGCATAGCTTTAGAAGTTGTGCTGTGAGTAATCCTGCTCCAACGCTATCGAGTTAATGCCTCCTTATTTACTCGATAAAATAGCTTGTAATTTGACTGCGAAGAAACGCACGCTAAAAATTACGTCAGATTCGGACTCAGCGTCCTCGATTCTCCGTTATCTTTTTCGGCTTATCTAAGAAATCCAAGAAGACGTCCATGTCAGTCCTCATTTGTTATTGTAGACGATCTAGAAGGTTTCGCAAGGATTTAATCGCAAATTCGCCCCGTGACTAAACATCCGTCATTTCACTTGTACTCAATTAGTCTCACGAGTAGTAACGGGTTGAAGGGGTTAGCGATCGCATGTTCTCCGACAATTACCTCGACGCATTCGGCCTTTGCACCAAAAAGCACATTCACCTGTTTTCCGAGAACGACCGAATTGATTTACAAAGAGAACGTGCGTTCCTACGTAATAAGTAATACAATTGCGTTGTGCAAGTCTTCGCCCCCAGAGACAAGAATTCGACCAATTTGCATAAATATTGAAAGATAACTTGCGGTAATTGCGGCTGCGGCCGGCCCCTCAACAAACACACACGTATGCGTGCGTAAGCTGCGCTTAGGTAATTTCTCATTTGGTCGTCGGAAGAAAAACGGGTAATTTCTTGAGAGAGTCCTTATGTCGCACGGTTGTCCACGTTTCGATGCACGCCGGCCATCACCTGCCGTGTTTTATGAAAATAGCCGCTATAACACGGCGGAGGCTTTGTTTACGGCGTACAGCTGATGAATCGTAATGAAGCGGTTGATGTGGATTTCCTAATAAGTAAGCGTGTCCGCCCCCCCCCCCCCCCCGAACGTGGTGTAGGTACCCCCATAATGCGTAATAAAATAGGAGAGGCGCGATGCCATACAAACACCACGAGGGGGCGCGAGCCAATCGGCGTGTGATTGTAATGCGATAATAGAAGACCGTTGAAGACACATGACGCTCCTGTAATCACTCACCCCCCTTGTAACCTCACCCTCACCCACACACACGGGTCATTACGTAAATTGTTTCCAGTTTGGCCCCCGCTTTGGTTATCTCAACTGTTTACGCTTTAATCAAAATTAAACCTGAATAAATTATACTCCTATTAATTAATAAATCTCTTTTTATTTCTATTTTTATTATATATAATTGTTCGCAAAGGCCTCAGTCTGCTTACCCCCTCGTGTCGCTCAGTTTAATTCAAGCAAATAACAAGCAGATACTGCCAAGCGCATTCTCTTATTTGTTGCCAGGTTGGCCGCCATGTTTATATCATGATTGGGAGCTATGTACTTACATTTATTTATAGATTTGCTGAGATGTTCACCTAGAAGGGGGGGGGGGTTAAATAAGGCAAAGATCTTTGTACGAAGGCATTAACGAAAAGGTTAAAGGTTAAGGTCAAGTGAACCCAAGGCAAAAAAATGGGGAGAAATCTCTAAAAAATTAAATTGTCAAGAGACGAGGTTCAAAAAAAGGCCAAGGTCAGCCCAACCCAAAGCAAAAATTGGAAGAATCTTTAATTTATACAACATTATTAATTCTTCATCCGTTGATGAACTTTCGCTTGATTCAAAATTTCTTACTAAAATCATTGTGCTCAGTGTTTTAGTTTGAATCACTTTCTCATCCGTCACAATACAATGCTGAATTAAAAAGCGGTCCGTATTAAACCTGACCCTTTAATATTCGGTCCGTGTTAAGTAATTTCCTCACTTTAATCTTCGGTCCTCGTTAAGTTATAGGATAGAGCTTTGATAGAGCTTCTCAGTACACGGACCGAGGCTGAAAACAAATCAATTCGCAACTGGGCCAATGAGGGTACAGTTTCAATACTCGGACCGAAGTCTGAAATGACTTGACAACTGGTCAAGTGAACCCAAGGCAAAAAAATGGGGAGAAATCTCTAAAAAATTAAAATGTCAAGAGACGAGGTTCAAAAAAAGGCCAAGGTCAGCCCAACCCAAAGCAAAAATTGGAAGAATCTTTAATTTATACAATATAATTAATTCTTCATCCGTTGATGAACTTTCGCTTGATTCAAAATTTCTTACTAAAATCATTGTGCTCAGTGTTTTAGTTTGAATCACTTTCTCATCCGTCACAATACAATGCTGAATTAAAAAACGGTCCGCATTAAACCTGACTCTTTAATATTCGGTCCGTGTTAAGCAATAACCGGTTTCCTCACTTTAATCTTCGGTCCGCGTTAAGTTATAGGATAGAGCTTTGACATACTTATCGTAATTTCTTTCAGTTTAATTCTCAATCCGTGTTAAACTTGTTTCTCGTAAAATGACCGGTTTTAATCTTCGGTTTTCAAAAAAAATACAAGAATCTTGCTTCAATTTTGCTTGCATTCTGTTAGTAAAAATGCTGTAATAATTCTATGTGATGCTGAAATTTAATGCTATAGATTTTGCAAACTGAATTTGAATTCCTGTAATTCTACATGGCTATGGCATTCTGCAATTCTATATAAGCAAGACTTTAACTTTGAAAATGGCATAGTTTTCACAAATTGACTGTTTTTTATAATAATTTAAAATACTATACTAAAGCTATACCAATTCTATTACAGAATTGAATTGAATGAATGAAATGCAATGCTATAGTCTTTACAAACTCGTTTTTTTTTTCTGTAGGATCAATAAAAAATAAGAATTGCTTCTATTTTGATGCCTATAGCATTCTGTACTTCTACTTACATAGAAACGTTTATGGTATTCTACATTTGCAAAAACTGTAGCTTTTAAAATGCCATAGTTTTGACATTTTGTTTATTTTTATAATAATTTAAAATACTACAGTTTTTCTAAAGCTACAGAATATGTACGTGTGCTGCCGAAATGGAATGCTATATTTTTTTGCAAATTCGTTCTTTATTCTGTTGTGATCTATAAGAATGTCAAAAAACAAGAATTTCTCTTCTACTTTGAACGCCTATAAATATAAGTCCTATAGTTATTGAAAGCGATACGAATTCGTTTTCTCCTATTGAATTTACAGCATTTATATTCGAAGATGCTATAGTTTTTGTAAATGCCATATTAATTCGATTACAGAGTGCTGAATTTGTAATACTGAAATTTAATGCTATATAGTTAAAAAAAAAATTGTTGGATCTACAGGACCCATTGAACTACAAGACTACAAAAAAATAAAGAATTTTCAACGGCTATAGCATTCTATGATAAAAATAAAAATAAGCATGTGTATTCGATGATGCTACAGTCCTTGCAAATGCTATGATAATTCTATTACAGAATGCATATGATGCTGAAATTTAATGCTATAGTTTTTTTTTACAGTGAAATCGTTTTTTCTGTTGGTTCTATAAAAATTTGGATTTTCTTCTGTTTTAAATGCTTATAGCTTTACATAATTCTACATCTAAAGGCCTGTAGCAACCTGTAATTCTAAGAAATAAGCATTTACAAAAACTGTAGTTTTTAAAATGCTACACTTTTCACAAATTGATTATGTATTTTTATAGTAATTTAAAAGCTATAGTTTTTTAACGCTGCAAATGCTATGATAATTTTATTACAGAATGCGTATGCCGCTGAAATGGAATGCTATAATTTTCACAAATTCATTTATTTTACTGAATCTATAAAAAAACTTAGAAAAAGAATTTCGTTTCTACTTTGAACGCGTATAGAATTCTGACGTTATTGTTCGTAGAATTTATGTAAAAAAATAAGAATTTACTTCAATTTTGAATTCTTATAGCATTCTACGTCTGAACGTCTATTGCATTCTGTAATTCCGTAGAAATAAGCATTTACAAATACTACAGCTTTTATTTTTGTAAACGCTTCAAATGCTATATTAATTCTATCGGTATTGAAATGCTATAATTATTTCAAATACGTGTTTTTTTATTGGATCAAATAGAAAATAAATAAATAAGAATTGACTTAAATGCAAATTGAATGTCTATAGCATTTTATAATTCTACATCTAAACGACTATAGCATTCTGTAAATCTGTAAAAATAAGTAATTGCAGAAACTTTAGCTTTTAAGTAGTTTGAAACGCTATAGTTTTTTATAAACGCTATTGCAGAACACGTAGATGTCTAAAGCTGAATGCTATAAATTTTTTCTATTGAAGCTAAATAAAAGAATTTACATTTTAAAAATGATATTTGTATTTAGATGACTACGAAGCATTTTAGAACGCCACAATTTTGCAGACGGTACTGTATTACTCTTTCTGTTGAATCTTTGAGGATTTACAAAGCGAAAAGGCTTTTTTGTTTCCATTTAAAACGTCTATAGCATTTCTATTCTCAATAAAATTCCAAAAGAGTGCTACAGTTGCTACTAAATTCGTTTTCTGTAAGATCTGTAAGAATTTCAGAAAACCATTTACAGAGACTAGCATTCTGCACTGTTTGTAAAAACTATATCTACTTATACATAAACTTATGAATTTTGTAAGAAAATTAAATAAGTAAATATTAATGAATTGAAGTGATTTAAAATATAAACGAAATTGTTGTTGCTTCTTCCGGTATTGAATTACAGATAAAACTGATTAACGAAATTTCAAATTGTGTTTATAAAGCACATTACGTTGCTTAGGGAGACTGAAAACAAAGAGTAGAAATGTATGTAAACTATAGTTTCCAACTTCATTGTTCTCTTTAGGGATTATTGCTCATTACGTTACGCCTCTGAATCACAGTATAAAGTGATAAAGTTACAAAGGATCTGGTGGCTAGGACACATAAAACGTATAGAAGACAAACAATAATTATGAAACGAGCAGAGAAAGGAGGCCAGGAAGACCAAGAAAAAGGGGCTGAAAAGAACTCAAAACAGAAGATGGGATAAAAAAAGCGAAAGAGGGAAGTATTAAAGAAAACTGGGCCTGTAAAAATCTTGAACATTCTCTTTATATTTTCTATTTCACCCCACATTAGAAACAGGAAAACGACTCTTCCACATCTAAGTTTATTATCGACTTCTACTAAACATCCATCCTTCTTCACAGGCCCTTTAAATTTCAGGAGAATCTTTAAAAAAAAATTCAAGGAACGAGGTCCAGAAAGGTCAAAATGTCAAGGACAATCGAACCCAAGCAAGAAAATACGAGAAAATTTTTGTTTTCTTAAATTTCGTTTTTATTTTCTCTGTTTTGCTCAAATTTCTTTTCAAAAAAAGGCATAAAAAGTAAACAAAATACAATTAAGAAAAATAAGGCCCGGGAAGTCTTAAAAGAAAAAGAAAAGCGAATCACTACAAAATCTTTAATTTTATTGAAAAAAAATTTAAAAGTAAAAGAAAATTGAAAAACTTGAAGGGAGGTACAAACAAAGTTACTAAATTATAACAGCGTCTCCATCTGGCGGTTGAAATATGAACGAGCTCCGCTCGTGGTATTTTATAATTTTTTGAAAAGTGCAAAGGAAGCACTTTTAAATAAAACAGACACAAAACAATAAATTGTCAAGAAGGAAACAAATAGAGGAAATGAGTAAACAAGTTTTAGGTTAAAAAAAAAGCACCGATCGACAAGTGCTTCCATCTAGCGGTTGAAATATGAGTATTTTATAACAATAATTTTTGAAAAGTGTAAAGGAAGCACTTTTAAATTAAACGGGCACAATTGCCAAGAAAGAGAAAAAAATTAGAAGAAATGAGTAAACAAGTTTTATGTGTGTTCAAAAAAACTGTGATTGACAAGTACCTCCATCTGGCAGTTGAAATATGAACGAGCTCTGCTCTGAGTATTCTATAATAATAATTTTTGTAAAGTGCAAGGGAAGTACTTTTAAATAAAACAGACACAAAACAATTGCCAAGAAAAAGGGAGAATTGAAACGGTCCAGGCGAAGCAGTAGGAAGTTTAAAAAATTGCTACAGAAAATTACAATACGTGGGCAAGTTAAAAAAATAATAAAACTTGTCGACTTGACGTTTAGTTCTTAACCTCCTCGTGGAAGCACTTATCAATTGGCGCTTCCATCTAGCTGGTATATAAACATGATGGCGTTTTTGAACGCACACTAAAGCTATGAATCCTGCTTAAAAAAGTCGCCCATTTTTTTTGGCCATTGCAACCCACAACGAGATTATAATAAAAAGTCAAAAATGGCGTTGCCACATCAAATGTTATGTATCCTCCAAAATTTCGGGGGTCTTTAGGGGGGGGGGGGGGAGATAGCACCAGAAATGTGATATTTCAAACTACTAACCCCAAAATGGGTCGGAAGAAAAGTTACAGTTGAAATCTGCAGCTGTTGAAACGAAAACCCGTATATCACAAAAAGCTTCTCCTGGCGGTCCAGAGATGGCGCGCACACTAGAACAACGAATCTGCCACAAAATGTCGCCGTTTTTTGGTGGGCGAGCAACTCACTTTAGAAAGTTCTTGGCCTGAACAACTGAGTCGACAATTAAAAAAAAGTACCCCAAAGATTCTGACCACTTTGCGCGGTTCCAATAAATGGCGTGAGTACAAGAAAACAAAAGAAAGAAAAATTAAAAAGGCAAATACTCCAAAGATTCTAGTTCATATACCGAATGTAGCCACACAAAAAAAAATAATAATAATAATACTACTAATAATCAGGTATCTTTCAGAACGCCATCTTTGTTTTGTAGGCGAAGCACTCGATTAAATACGGAAAGGGGGGGGGGGGGGTTAATTCGTTGTAAAAACTGAGCAAATCACACGAAGTAACCGACGGAATCCAACCATGGGTCAAGCACATCTCCTCATTATCGGCGTAATCCTCCTGATGTTGGTCGACCTATGTAAGTAATGGAATTTTATGTTTTTTTAAGTGAGTCTGTTTTGAAACAATTCAGTCGTAAGGGGGCCAACAATTTATTTTGTCAAAAAACTTAGCTAAACGATTGTTATTAAAAAACATTAAAAGTAAATAAGCAGCTGCAAAGTGAAGTCAACACGATCTGGTTTTTGCTCTCAATTGTCCGCTGTGGCTGCGTCTGGCTTACTAGATGCCTTTTTCTTTCGGCATTCGTTTCTTTCATTGATAAAAATGTGAAACTTGCTTCTGTGATATATGAATCGTGGAAAGGAATTAAATTTGCTCGTCATCGGCAATTTTTTTTATATCCATCTGTGTTTCACTAACATCTACTGGCATAGCGAAATGCGTTTTTCGTTGTGTTACATGATATTTATTTCTTGCTTGTTCAGCAATAAATAAGCATAAATAAAATAGTAACATGTAATTGCGAAATCTTTTTGCGAAGGACAAACATGACCTAGCCCAACACATCTCGGCGTTTATTCGTTTATGGCCACAAAAAACACCAATTCTGCGCAGCTGAGACATTTAAATTCAATTAAATCTTCAACCAGCGTTACTAAAACATTTTTTTTGAAAACGAAAACTGATTTTTACAGGAGTTATTATTTATTATTTTTATATATTTTTCCCTATTGTTGTATGACAAATTTTGCTTCTTTTTTGACTACTATCTGTGGTTTCCATTAAAGATATAGGTTTAGAGACACGCTGTATGTTATCATTTGCTCCTGGCATAAAATATTAACTGGTTTATTGTATTTACTATTTCACTTTAATAATACTGTATCTTTGCATATTTTAGTACTTACCTTGTAATTGGATATTGTTTCTTCTAGATAAAAAACAAATATTATTATTATAAAAATTAAAATTTAATAAATTAAAAGAAGATGACTTGTATGTAGTCGTGACTAATAATTTACAAAATAATTAAATGTCAACTAAATTTACTGCGAAAAGGAAAAAAAAATCGGTCCGCAATCAAATTAACAAAATTGAAGAGACAACTGACAGTAAAGGAAAACAAATGAAAATGACTGATTAAATTACTTTAATCAGTGATTAAGCTTAAACAACAGAATAGAAAATAATAATAAATAATAATAAATAAATAATAAAATTAATAAATAAATAAAATGAAAAAAAGAAAATGTAACAATAACTTTTTTGACATTTACTAAAATTTACTTAAGAAAAGACGCTGTACAAAAAAGTGACAACTTTTTTTGAAATTTATACACGGATATAAAAAATAAAGCCGTGTATACACTTTAACGTTAATGTTTTTTTTTTTAATTTAAAATTGGACGTACTTCGAAGTGCAGATTTTATTAATAAAAATTAGCGCTTAATAATGTTAAAGTCAATCAATCAATTTATTTATTTATATATTTGAGGATTTACAAGCACTGTGGACCACAAATTTTTTTATACAGAGCGGTCATAAATGAACGAAACGCATCTGAATTTTTCGCTCGTACCACAAACGCCTACTTGTGACAATTTTTTAAAAAATTTATAAACGGAAATAAGAAAGAAATGTGTATACACTTGTACGTAATTTTCTTTCAGAGATGGCAGGCACACTAAAACAACGAATCTGTCACAAAATGTCGCCGTTTCTTGGTGGGCGAGCAACTCACTTTAGAAAGTTCTTGGCCTGCAATGATTAATAAAAAAAAAGTACCCCAAAGATTCTGACCACTTTGCGCGGTTCCAATAAATGGCGTGAGTACAAGAAAACAAAAGAAAGTTCTGCCATTTTATTTTAATCGCGAGTACAAAGAAACAAATGTTACGAAATGAAATCGATCGATCTGGCGTCCGATAGATGGCGACACGGTAAATTAATTCGGTAAAAATTTAAAAGAAACAGCAAATTTTTTATAAAACCGTAAAACAAAAGAAAACGGCAAAGCAAGTTTCGATTATTTTTTTTTTTTACTGAAACGCAAGTGCAAGATGCAGTTAATTACGTTGGCGTCCGATATATGGCGATCAGCAAAAATTAAAAAAGGCAAATACTCCAAAGATTCTAGTTCATATACCGAATGTAGCCACACAAAAAAAAAATAATAATAATAATAATAATACTACTAATAATTAGGTACCTTTCAGAGCGCCATCTTTGTTTTGTAACAAGTGAAAGTAACTTTCGGATTAAAAAATAGTAATAATACATAATTGAAAATTTAGACGAACACAAAAACAACATTTCAAGCAAACGAATAAATAAATAACGAAACAATAAAAATACAAGAATCTGAATTGAAAAATTTAGATTCAGGTTTAGTTCATATTTTCTGAAGGAAGCAATAGGTGGCGTTCTAGGTATGTCACTAAATAATTACAGTACCGCAATCAGTTCAACACTTCACGGATGCGGAGATAAAATGGGTAGACGACTGTAGACGTCCTAAAAAGAAGAATTCTGCGAATGTTTATGAAAGAAGCAGCAGAGATGCGGCCATTTATCAAATTCAAAATCATAGTGTTGCCAGTTACAATAAAAAAAAGACGTAAAAAGAAGAAATAAAGCTAGGGACGTCGAAGTACACATCACTGATGCAGAGGTAAAATGGATAGATGCTCTAAAGGATAGAATTCTGCGAGTGCAGCAACACCCACTATGACATTCTATAAATGCCTTCGGGCTCTGGAGATGCACGCGACCAAACTGCTTGAAGCTGTCTGATTATTGTGCTTTGCCACGCCAGCTTTTATTTGGTTTTCCTTGATCACGTGGTCTTGGCTTAAGTGTGCGATATAGCACGAGGTCAGCTAACATCTTTACTGCAGTTGCAATGTCCATCGTGTGTCATCTAGCGCAAGGTTTTTCTTATAAAGCAAACACCTGCTACGGTGACGCAATTCTTTTATGTGGGCCGATTTCGCGTTCTAGTTAGTTCATTTCTATGCTTTTGATAATTATAAGATACTTGGATTCTTACACTTTTACTTAGGCTTTTCTTCTGTCCCCCACATCATTGTTTTACCGGAGTTTTAGTAACCGGAGGCGATCTGACGATTCCCTCAGAGCTACCGCTGTGGAAGGCGTCTATGTAAGCCGCTCTTGGCCCGTCATCTTGATGTTGGTTACCGCCAACGTTCATTAACTTCGCCGGTAGAGGACACCTCCTTTAGAGCCTCAAAGTGATAACTGGAAGCATCTCTCCCCATATTCGTGTCTCATTGGGCTAAAACCCAACTGTCATGTAAATGACGCGGCGCTCCTGTTACGTCTAACCTCGACGGACAACACTTTGACGTTAGCTTCTTGGACACGTAAAGGTCGGATCTTACCTATTCATTTATTTTATTCTTTTTTGCGTTTAGTTTGGACAGTGTTCTTTGTTTTGAGCGTTGAATACAGACAAGTGTGCAACACTTTTTTATTTTTAACTTTTAATTAACCCTTTTCTTTTGAGGTTACGTTACAACCCAGACCTATGCCACTGGTTAGCCGGCCCTTGGGATTGTATCTTAATTTGTCCTCTCAACATTTTCCATACAGGTACGTAGCAGTAAATAAATTAATATTCGCAAACCACGGTACTGGAGACAGAGAGGCAGACGAATTTGTTCACACACGAGGACACTCAGTTACGCCTTCGGACTCTAGGTGATTGTAGCTGTGTGATATCGTTTCGTAAATCCAGCCCTCTTTTATGTGGTTCATACCGGAAATTCTGATTATAAGCAAGACCTTGTACGTGGGCTTTAAGTTGTGTTTTCCTGGATTAATCCGCTCTTAGTCATGTTTGCAGGATGCCGGTTTCTTTGATAAGTCATCTCAGCACCTGTTTAATGATGCAGCTGATATCCTTTGAATGCAGTTTTATTGTAAAGGTCAGCCATGACGCATATCGGCAAAGGCTTTTGAAAAACCAAGTCGTTTGTGTATAATAATTTAAGGTGGGCGTCATGAGCTTAATAATTTACAAAAGACTGATTTCTTTCAGATTCATAAACATGGTCACTTGGACATTTTCTGCTTATTCCAATCTGTTACGTCCTAATTGTTTGTTTGTTCTTCCTTTTCATTTTTCATTTTCTTCTTCTATTTTCGTAATTACTGTATTCTATTTTCGTAACTCTGTACTGTTGTTTGCCAGCTGTATTATCTGCACCTTCAATGATCTGTACACATTACGTTTTTAATTCTTTATGCGATTTACGTTCTGTTGCAGATTCTTACATTTATTCTCATATTTGCCAGAGTAAGGCATTGGCCGGTGAAAAAATTAAGTCCGGGGGAACCGGATTTAAGAGACTTGAAACCACCACCCAGCCCAGGCAATTTTACAGCGACGTGTTTATAAATTAGGCCTTAAAGTTTACTACTAAATTTAGATAAATATTATTCCTTCGACTTTTTTATTCCAAAATAAACGGCCATTTGGCGCGAGGTATTAAGGAGCAAAACGAAGCTGCAAACGGTACCGTTTCTTCCTTCGATTTCCATTTAAATCGACCTTTCGGCATCGTCGTCAAAAACAAATCGGACCCCGTTATCGTCCCGTCCTGTCATTTGCTCCGGCAGTTATACTGTAAACGATCGATAAGCGCCAATTAATTTTTTTTATCGACGTCGTGTCGTCGGTTGGTGCGAAAATTAAAACATTCAAGTTAACTGCCGACACACGCTGCCAAGATCGCGCCGCGTTATAAAACGCCATCGTCATTAACGGACGGCTTGTATATACAATCTCATCGTCGGATGTATAAAAGAAAACGGTACAAGAATGGACGGTATTATGTAAACACCTGTACGGCCTTAAATTTTACGATTAGTGATGCTTTATTACACTCCTGTTTCTGAATAAATTACGTTTATTATTCTCATTATGACTTCATAAGGATTTCTCGTGCGATTAATTAATAGAAGTCGTTAAGGTTTATTTCTCTCGTTTATTTTTTTATTCGTTATTTAAGCGTGATTATTTTATGCATACGAAAATCCAGGCAGGTCACAACGTAAATAAATAGAAAGTTGCGGCTACTGACTGACAAGTTTGTAATTACGTTCAACAAAGCAGAAGAAGAAGAATAATAATAATAAGAAGAAGAAAAGCGAAAGTTGTAGAAACGAAATTACACGTTATTTTATTCGTTTGAAAGGAAGATCCTAAACGGCATTCGGGGGCACACAATGCAAATTGACGTGTAATTGGTGCCCGAGTAATATTAGAAAACAAACGAAGGTGGTTTTGTAAAGACACGGATGAGGAATCGCGGCGACCGTTGATATTCCGCACGTGCCGTCTACCAGATGACGCCGCAGTCTGTTCCTCCTGTCTTCGCTCGCTTCGCCTCATCACGCGCTTATCCTGTGCTAAATCATCTCGACCGACCCCTGTTTACCTTCCTGTTGATCTGCGCTAACTGATTTCACCCAATTTGAAAGCCCCGAGCTTTCACTTGGGGAGGTGGAGGCTTTCGAAGATGAAAGTCGTCGAAAGCAAAAGCCCTTTTTTACACCTCGTTAAAGAACGAAAGTCTTCTAGCTATAACACTTATGAATAATAATAATAATAAAATGTTTTGATCGCCATAAAAAGTAGACGGCCAAGCGAACTTATAACTCGTCGTTACAGTGGTCAGTTCGTTAAACTGGGGAGCCATTACTTTTAATTCTGATTGTACTTATGATTTACACCTTCGGACTTTAGGAGATGTACACGATCATACGACCACTGGCTGTATGAATCTATCGTAAAACTCCGTTCCCTTTTACTTGGTTTTAGACCGGAAATTCCGATTATTAGAAATCTTGCGCGTGGCACGATTACCCTATGATGTGCCATAGAAGTGAAGTTTTTCTAGCAGTATTTGATGGTCGGGGCTGTCTAAAACTTTACTTTACTTTAAAACATTTCCATTGTCGAACGCTAGGGCGATTTCTTCCATCATTTCAGTCATTGCAGTGACAGTTGATTTATTTTTGCGGTAACCACGTTGGCGTTGAACAGATTAGTTTTTTCTAGATATTCTACCAGACCGGTTTTTATTACACTTTCGAATGTTTTTGAGATGGTTGGAAGAATAGCAATTGGTCGATAATTTTCAACATCACCCGCTTTATGGATGCTAATTTTAATTCTTCTGGCAAGATGCTCTCCTGCATACACTCACTTATTAAGTATGCCAAAGGTGTTTTAACATATATAATCAATAATTTAACTGAAAACCCGTATATGTCCACCGTTGCCAAGTATTTTTTTAAAAGAAGACTTATCGGTTGGAGATTTGGTCCTCCTGTTACATTTGCAATTGCTTGGCCGGTTTCTGTGAAGAAGTCGTCGTTGAAATCATTCGTGGTTATGTTCGATGTTTGTGATTGGTTGATAAATTTTGCTCCTGCGTTTTGTTACGGTTGTTTATGTTATCCATAACAATTGGCAGTCACCCTATATTTTTATGGGAAGCCAAACTTCGGTATGCGTACGTGACTTTCGCCATATTTCTCAATATTACGTCGCTGTTATTTAGTCCTATAGTATCGCTCCATTTCACTCTGCCGCCCGGCTAAATCTGAGTTCATTCGTAACGACTCCTATCTCAGCGCATAGTTGGAGAGAACGCTGCTCTCGACGTCGCGGTCATTCTCTCGTGCTGCCCTTTTGTTTGCGTTGGTGATTAAAATCTTTATGTTTCTCTCATTGGATTTTGGGATTGAAACCTGAAACCATCTGTTGAATATGTACCCAGTGTTGCCAGATTGGGCTACATATACGTCATATTTGACGCTTAGAAATCTTATTTGGTAGCCAGCGCGGAGCCTAAATGGAATAACTTTTGACATAACGAGAGCTCAACAAAATTAAACACAAAATACACAACTTTGACTTCCACTGGTTTATTTGTTTACAAATTGTAACAATTGTTTCGGCAACACAGTGCCTTCGTCAGACAAGTATGCACTGAACTAAATAAGAAATTGAAACTAAAATATACACAAGCCGCCTAATCTCAAATTGTGTGTTTTGTGTTTAATTGGATTTCCATCAAGTAAATGCTACTACATCTATTAACTCTATCTCTAGTCATCCAAGGATATAGAAAGTGCACTACCGATCAACAAATTTAAAACCACAGAGTTGATACAAAAAAGAAAACACACAAATGCTTTAGCTTTGAGTAAAATACATAATGAGTAGTCGACTGAAAAGTTCATTAAGTTTTTAATACTTACTTACTTTATTTAGTAGTCCTATTCGTACATTGTGTAAAGGACATATCAATAGTAAATATAAGAATGACAATGAAAAAAGAAGAAGGGAAGAAGGGATGACTTGAACAGGTATGGACATCGAGTAGGCTAATACAAATCAATGCACAATTACTTTAAATTTTGTATTCGATAGATTAAAAATATTACAAAGATTTAAAAGATTTTAGAATTTAGCTTAAACAAACGCCATCTGCAGAGCACACCGTCAGTTTTTAGGACACTTTCTAAACATCAACGCATTACTTAAAGGTTCTTCTTTGAAATGGCACAGATTAGATCTTCCATATTATTGCGAAATAAGAAGTATGAGTTTATAAAGGAATGAGTGCTTGCTAAAGCACAAAAATTTTAAAAATTAAAAATACTTATTTCGAAAAAAAGGTATAGGAATATCTTATCTAATGAACGGGTTCCGTGAATCACCCTGTATAGATTGAATAGGTACGTTATGTTTTCAACAATCCTATTTTTCTTGTAGTACATAATTATATTTTTTATTCTTTTTTTTTTAATTAAGTGTTTGTAAAGGTAATGAAAAATAAAAGTCGGTTGTAATTAAAAAAAAAGCACACAAAAGTTGATTGTTTGTAAAAGGTTTGAGATATCTTGGTCATATACCTAAAATTATAAAAAAAGGAAGTTTTTTTTTAAGTGTACGTTCATTCGAACGCTCAAAAAGAGTTATAAGGTACAGGGTGTCATTATACTTGAGTCGTTTATTAATATTATAGATTTTCTACTATAAAAAGCATGCATTCTCCTCTAAATTGAATATAATAATATAATTTAAAAAAACTCAATTTTCTATGGAAATTAGATGACAGGCCCAGTACGTTTCCCTTCCTTAGTTTTAGCAACAGAAAATGCAAATATTTTCGTTTCATGGTTTCATGAATGAATTTTAATATTTTCCACAGTATTTGCCAGAAGTTTTATTCACATAAAAAGAACACGAATATTTTTCCTGGAAATTTGATACTTCTCTAACTAAATATAAGGTAACTGTACTTCTGATAATAGTGGAAATCTATTTTTTTTTACAACTGAATAATCCTAATTCTAACCAATTTTTCTATTTCAATTCGAAAAACAAACTTAAGTTTCATCCGCTCGTGAAAGTGAACCTGATACGTTGACTCGACGCCACTTGGTGACGCAACTCTTGCCGAATTACGTCATTGGCAAACTTGGAGGGCGCTCCGTCACTGTTGACAGCTGCCTAACATTACGCTGGATTCTTGGGTTACCAAGTCGGAATAATTCTAATTAATTCCGTTGATTTATTTCGACTCACTCATTCAATATTATTTATTTACTTTAAGGCGTGATGTGAACGAGGGGCAGATCTACTTATCAGTCACACTCGATACTTGTAAATTATTTTCCCATTCGTTAACTATTTTTGAGCGTTTTTAAGTGAAAACAAGTGTGCTCAGCTGGTGGTTTTCATTTTATTCACTTTGCCCACCTTTTGCTTTGGGGTTTCGTCGAACCCTCCCATCTCCAAGAGCTTAGCCAAGCGGTGTTGGAGAAACGTCAAGCAAAAATAACCTTACTAGTGGCCTATGGTCCAAGCGAGGATGACACCGCGACAAAGAAGGATGAGTTCTGGAATCAATTAACAGAGACCGTAGAAGATAGCAAAGGAAGAATATTGACAACAGGGGATCTGAATGGAAGAGTGGGCAAAGAGAGCGAAGAATCAGGAGAGGAAATACCAGAAATGACAATGGCACAAGGCTAATCGATTTCTGTATACATAACAATTTAATAATAACGAACTCCTGGTATGAACATAAAGATATTCACAAGTTCACCAGAGAAGTTGCAAGCAGAGGAGAAAAGTCAATATTGGATTACGTAATAATAAATAGAAGATAATAAATAAATAATAAAATAATAAATAAATGAAACAGAAGACGGGTCGGAGTAGTAAACAGAGGGTGTGACGTGCAAAGGTCACTTTGAGAAGCTGCTGGTGTTCCAATAAACCCAAATAATACTAAAACTGAAAATAAATAAAATGAATATACAAATCCCTACGTGAATTCTGGCGAATTCCATCAACCCTGAGAGAGTCAACAAAATAGCCAACGGAAAATTTCAAAGCTAGCCGAGCTATGCAGCGATTATTTGGCGCCCAACGTGGGGCCCCTCATCAAAAATATAAATCCTACGTATACAATTATAACTATAAGGTAAATAAAATATAGAATTACGACAGTCGTATTGGAATAAAAAAACTGAACTGCAATCAAGTTTTTACAGCGGTATGAATCGGCTTGGGGGTGTGACTTTTTCCTCAAAGGAAGAAGTGGCACCCGATCGAAGAGTAGACAAATTTTGATATTAAAAATAATAAATAAAATAGAAAATTAGCAAACGGAGGGTGTGATTTCGTCTTGAAGGGTCATTTTGAAAGACTATTGGTATTCCAATAAACCAGAATAAACTGAAAACAAATAAACAAATCCCTACATGAATTCTGGGGAATACTATCAACGCTGAGAAAGCTAACAAAAGAAAACTAAGGAAAATTTCTAAACTGGCCGAGCTATACAGCAATTATTTGGCGCTCAACGTGGGGGCCCTTCAACAAAAACAAAATACATAATTATACAATTATAACTTTAACGAAACGATCAATTTCTTGATCTGTTTAAGTTTCTCAAATAACTGTTTCTCGTTCACTGCATACATGCATCAAATGGGGCTTGTGGATGAGATGTTTGTCGAAATGTCGAGGTTGTTGTTGAGATATTTGATGAAACGACAAGTTTGATGTGTAATTAGATATTATAACATCTTGCGCTACCTACCCGGAGGCTGTAAATTATGGAAGCGCAAACTAAGATCGTCCCAATTGCCGTCTAACTCAATGGGACAGGCGAGGTCACACGTAACCTCAAAGTAAAAGGGCAGTAACTATTATTTTTAAAAATAAAACAACGTAAAACGCTAATACTCAAACGACAGGAACTGTCAAGACACGAAGCACGGATCCGCTTTTCGTTTACATAAATTACCAAATAACTTTGCAAGCTAATCACCATATCAACGCCTTAATCAACCATTCAGTATATCGCGATACATTTATAAATTCTTACAAAGAAAAAAGAATCCAACATTAAGTTGTCTACGCATACGTCAAACTTAACTTTGGTCCAGAAGTAGACGTCCGAGTGTTACGGTCAAGGGCGTCGTCAAAATGTCATGTGAAGCCTCCTTAGCTGGCGTACCACGTCATAGAAGTGGTTGGTGGAATTGCATACGGTCGGCCCGGTCGATAAAAGCATGTCAACAGGGTAAACCCCAAATAAAAACCTAATGAAAAGAACGAAAAACGGCGTTACAACCCAAACCACGCTTGACATAAATACCTGATTTACTAATGGTGATCAGGCTTCGAAAGGCAATAAAAGATGTTCGTCTTTCACGTAGAGTGCTTCTTATCAAATAGCGGAGTAGATCTCCGTTCGTTTCCCTTTCAAGTTGTTACGGTGAGAAAACTCGCTGCAAATGATTTCTAGCTTTCGGGTCCCTCTGTATCTTGGCGAAAGTGTAATTGCGTCGCAGCTTGACCTTTGGAACTTTGACTGTTCCATAAACGACGCTTAGGACGGTAAACAACCCCGGACGACTCCTTTTCTTTTGCAATGAGAGTGTTCCATGTTGAAAGTCGGATATATTAAAGGCCTGTCATTGGCCAATGGACCTCTCCTCCACCCGCAAACCGTTCACGTCGCACGCCGACCCGATTGAGATTTCAGAGAAACGAAATAAAAAGTACAAGGGTTAAAAGAGGATATGACCATTACTTGGTAGTATGAAAAATGAAAATAAGGACGGAAAGACAGAAGGAAATTTATAATAAGAAAATAGACAACACCAAAACTAAGGTAAGAATCAAAACGTACAAGCTGGGAAGAAGAAGAAGAAGAGGTGACAAGAAAACATAAAGCAAGAGTTGAAGAGGAGATGAGTAAGACGAGTGAACGTGAACATATAAGCAGACTACCATTAGGAACAATATGGGAAAATATCAAAGAAGCATTGACAAGAATAGCAGAAGACGTATGTGGAAATTCAAGAATCAAACGAGCTGGTGGAATGAGGAGTTAAGAGAAGAGATAAAGTTGAAGAAGCAAAGATGGAAAGAATATCTAGGGTGCAAAAATACGATAAATATAAGCAAGAGAGGGCCAAGGTCAAGGATCTGGTGAAGCAAGCAAAATTAAGGTCATGGAAAGAATTTGGTGAAAAGATAGGAAGGGACTACTTCGGAAATCAAAATTTTCTCAACACGCTCAGAAAAGGAAAAACAAAGAAAGTTAAAAATATAAAAGATACTGATCAAAGAAGATGACATCTTAAAGAAATGGAAAGAGCAATGGTAACAACAGAACAAGAACAAGAAACAGCAACTAAGGAACAAAATCTAAAAAGAGGCAAAGCGGCCGGACATGGTGGAATAACGGCGGAAATGGTTGAGAATTTGGGGGACAAGGGACTAGACGCAGTTACTACATTATTCAACAAGGCATGGCAAAAAGAGAGGATACCTAAAGAGTGAAGGTACTTGAACACAAACTAGAAGAATCGCAATGCGGATTTAGAAAAGACAGAGGAGTACAAGATCATATATTTGTCATTAAACAGCTAATGGAAAAACTTTCAACAGATAAGGTATTCCTGGTGTTTATCGATTTAGTGTTGGAGTGCCTAAAATAGAGGAAGATAATTGGCAAACTGACCCAATGTACGAAATACAGGATCATGTAAGAACCGGAAATTCACAATCCGAAGAATTCACAATCGCCGAAGGCCTAAGGCAAGGAGGAGTTCTCAGTCCCACTCTATTTAACATAGTAACGGATGACGTTCTTAAAGAAGCAAAGGGAAAGATAAAAAAAACTAGAGGTGGATTACAGGAATATGGAATTGATCTGAGAGCGCGTTCACCGACGATTTACTGATCTACGCAAAGAATGAACAAGATCTTGCTGACCTACCTGAAGGACAGCAAATTGTGCGAGTGACTTCGAAGTTCTCCAGCACCGCCGACTATTTCAAAATAAATCGTCGAGTAAAAGACAAAACGAAAACTAAGCATGGCGTTTTAATTTCATTATTGTTCAATAAAAAACGACGCTTTTTTGACTGTATTCAAAATTGATTAAAAAAAAGGAAAATTGAAATTTAATTGTCAGTAAAAGCCTAGCGTAGAAATTCGGTTTGAAATTCAAAATTGGCAAAACAGTTAAAAGAAAATTGTTTAGTTTGATAATTTACTTCCTTTGTCTTTTAACTGATGTCGCTGCCGGTTAATTCTTTATTGGAAACGGTCCTTTGAATTTGAAAGGAAATTTGAATTTAGAAAGGAAACGGCGCGAAACGAAACGAAAATTAATTATGACGAAGTCGTTCTGCTACTCTCTTATAGATGGCGCTGCTCTTTCGTGGCGCAATCGGAAATTTTTCAAAATAAATCGTCGAGTAAAGGACAAAACGAAAACTAATCGTGTCGATATAATTTCGTTATTGTTCAATAAACGACGTGGCTATTTTTGACTGTATTCAAAATTTATTAAAAAGAAAAAATAAGGAAAACTGAAATTTAATTATCGGTAAAGCCTAGCGTCAAAAGTCGATTTGCAATTCAGAATTGGCAAAACAGTTAAAAGAAAATTGTTTAGTTTGGTAATCATCAAACTAAACAATTTTCTAAAGAAGTAACCCCCAGCGCCACCTTTTAAAAGACAGAGGAAGGATTTACTTCCTCTGTCTTTTAACAGATGGTGCTGCCGGTTACTTCTTTATTGCAAACGGTAATTTGACGCGATGACAGATTAATTTTGGTTTAGGACTTCAAGACACATTAATTTATCTGGTTGGTCTGTCTCTTGTTCTTTCTCGTGATGGAAAATATATTTGCTTTTCGATTCAAAAATTAGAACAAAACAAAAGAAATCAACGGCATCACTCGAGTCAATTGTTTCCAAATTGTACCGTCCGTAGATGGCGCCGCATGATCTTTAAAAGTAATGTCCCTGGATAGATAAGGTACCGCAATTACCGCCATTTTTGAGTCGAAATAAGCGCGCCAAATTTGAAATCACGTTACCTGTTCCATTCAATTTTAAATTTGCGCGTTCCGTTTGACTTAGAATGGCGGCAATTGCGGTACTTTATATATCCAGGGACTTTATTTAAAAGAATCTGCAAAATCTTGAACCTTTTAAGATGCATTATTAAACGAAGAAGAAAAGAATAAAATGCAAGAGAAGCGAAAAAGAAAACAAATTTGTCATTTTAATCAGAATGCGCCACTACAGCCGAAGGAAATAAAGCCACTTTCTTAAAGTACAGTCGCGAGCAAGACTGTGAAATTAGAAACGGCAGGAGAGGAGAACGTGATGAAATTGTTCCTTCGCTATACAACAGATGGCGCTGCTCTCCACTGCAACGCTACTGCAACGTAGAGTTCTTGTATATAAGTTAGATAAGAGTTGGGCCATGAATGATGCACGTTTTAATTGGTTCGAACCAGTTTCAAGGAGTATATGATTTTATATAATTTGACAATTTAGTTTTGACATTATGCTTAAGTATTTCAGCATTTAATTGTCAGAAAAGAATAAATCGAGGCTTTTCGTTTCGTACATATTCAAAAACGATCAAAATTAAAATGTATTTGGATAAGAAATGATAAAATTTTGCAAGCATAATGCATTTGTGTATGTGTATGTGACATCAGGGACGTGACGTAATAGCTGTCCAATTCAAACGAAGAATTCTTAAGTAGGACGTAATTCCAACACTATTTGCCGTAATACTGAAAATAATTTCCTTACAGACTAAATTTCTGAAAATGTTAATAATTTTTCATTTAAAGCTTCAAATTTTATCAATTCGAAATTATCACAAGATTGAGGAAACGATGGTAAGCAGCTGCGTATTTTACACGCAATTTTCAGAATAAGATTTTACAGTATAAACGTTACACGCTATCTTTGGAAACGAATCAGTGCAGAGGAATCAGTAAAACGTGCAATGGTAAAAGTATCGCAATGTGAAATCTGACGTCAAAATTGTTTGAATTACCTTTTTAAATTGTGCTGTTATATCACATTACATGTTTCTTACATATCCTTCTTCAATTGTAAACTACAAATATAATTTTTTAAATAATGCGATCAATCTATTTGTCATTAATAAATAAAGACAGGAGAAAATAATTTTAAAAATCAACTCCTGGAGACGGGAGGGTGCAACGGAATCCCGATAGCAAAGGGTGGACCAAATAGAATAAAAATAAAAGTCACCAGCTGAGCACCAGCTGTTTTTATTTAAAATGCTCAAAAATTGGCAAAGAAAAAAAATTTACAAGTACATATTACGAGCTAAAAGACCTAGAAGGGGTCCCAATGAATCGGACAAGAAATCAAACTAAGTAAATTTTGTTATCAAGCAAACGAACAAGTTAGTCTTTATCCAAAAACAGATCTGCTTTTCGTTCACAAATAAAGCTTAAAGTAATTAATGCAAATCACTTGATTAAAATAAAATGAAAATAACAACGCCGCGTTTAGGTGATTCAACCAAAAAGATAATTAAAAGTAATTAGAGGGAAAGAAAGACTCTGATGATGAATAGGTCCCATGATGGTTAACAAGAAATCTTAATTAGAACAAGCGAATTGAATTCGAAAAGAATTCTATTTCCGCTGCAACGTAACTATCACGAAAATTATTCGCTGTAATTAACGAAAAAAGGAAGACAATTCGAGTGGGGCGAAATTAAATCGCCGAAAAAGGCACTGGGCAAGTCACGACCTAAAAATGCGATTTTTTTTCTTCCTCTTCTTCTTCTTCCGAAGCGAACGTCAGATTCCCGCTTGACATAATAAGTCATAATGCGGCGGCAGCTTCACCTGTTGAGCAGAAGAAAAGCCCGGCAATTATAATTATGAAAATGTAAAGGCAATCAATAACCGCGCGCGCACGAATTTGCGAGCAGCCCGCAAACGTCCGGCCGGCAGCTGGCCGCTGCAGAGACAATGGGGCCTCGCGCCCCCGCGGCCCTTCCCGGGAAATAATCTAAGAAGAGAGGAAATTGAGATATTATAAAATCGGCAGAAGAAGCGACAGGTTTGCGATCATGTGTCATGCGAGGAGCAGGAGATATCATCTTAATTAAGGATTCAATGTGCGCGCCCCGCTTTATAATGTCCATTGATTGCCTAATTGTTTTTCTTTTTTTGAATTTCGGTTTTAATTACAGGGAACGAGGGGCGTTTTTTAACTCATCGCCCCGCCATCACTCACTCGTGCTTTTGGAATAATAAATTAGAGCGAGGAGCTCATTTACGGCGCAAGCTTTCCTGGATTTTAGTGCAGGAACGTCGCGTCGTAGAGCGAGGGCGCGATCCGATCTTTATTAGAAACTTTGTTTCGTTGTTAGGTTTGATGTATCGCTCGTTCAAGTCTTGTGACCGAATCGTTCAGCGCAAATGATTCTTTTCGTTCGCCCCGAGGAGTATGTGTGTAATTTACGATTACGTCGGAATTATGCACATACATTTGCACCAAATTATGACAATGTAATAAGGTAATAAGATTTCGCCAGTTACGGAGCAGTTCTTCAATTTGCAACGGCCCCGAAATAATTGAGATTAATTTCGCGCGAAAGTATCGGGGCTCATCAAGGCGGCGTTGATGAATACGCCAATCAATCGAACCGGGCGGCGGTATTATTACGTTAACGGATAAACAGAAAATCCCGAAACGGACAGGGGCACATAAATTAAGAAGCGTCGCGTAATTATAAGCTTATTAAAAGTACCGCTGTCGTCGATAAATAATCATTAAGTGACTTACCGCCGCCGTAACGTAAGTAACATTACTTACACGCACGGGATGATATATTCGCGCCTAATCCTCGATGTTAACTTTCTCCCGGTCATTAATGACCGTCCGTCGGAATCATCCTCTGCGAATGCGTCCGACAGATGGCGCGTGCCTCGATTTACATTTCCGGTTGGCCTCGTCGTCGTCGTCGTCGTAGCTTTTATGGGACGATCAAGATTTGATCGTAATCAAACGGGGCCCTATCTGCATAATCACATAACCAATTATTACATTATATGTGCTAACGGTCAATTTGTTGCTTCCTTTTTTTGTTACTTATTATTGCTTTTCAAACGGAGCCAAACGAAAGCGACTTCCCGCGCGTAATCATCATTATTATCATTATTATTAAGATTTTATCTAATTTATTGCCGGCCATTTAAGAAATTTTATTCGTTCTCATAATTTACGAGTGGGTTTTTACTGACTTGCTTGAGCTCGTGCCCCAATAGCATTTTGATCTGACGATTTATTGCGAGAAATTGCCGGAGACTTCAACGCTGCGTAGGAACGCAAAACTCTTTCACTCTTGAACTTTTTCGCGCGGAAACAAATGACTTAAATGAGTTAAATAATTCAATGAGTGTATTATTAAAGAAATTTACTTAAAAATCAATATTGTTAATATATGTATATTTAAACACCTAAAAGTAAATATAATCTAGCCAAGAAATTAATACTGGCGGCCGTTACTTTGTGGAAGTGTAACATGATGGAGAATATTTAATTAAAACGCTTATACTTTGTTATTCCTCTAATTTTATTGAGACGTGCAACTTAGAATGAGCCGCTATTTATGACTTACCCTTAATATTTAAGCAAAAGTAAACGTAAATTATAATAGTTAATTTGAAAGTGACAATGTTATGTCGAAACTAGTCACGTCTCAATCAATAATAAAATTAGTGGAATAACAAAGTATAAGTATTTTAATTAAATATTCTCCATTATAATCTGGCCCTTTAAAGTGAATAGCTTTCGTATCTGACGAGCAAACGAAGGCGGATGCAAACAACGTTGAGCAGAAGGAATGGCATTGAAGAATTTAACTAAATGATCTTTTAAAAATATCAAGACGGTGTACAGGAGGAGTTAATAGGCCTTCGTATCTGATGTTAATAGTGTGAACATACATATGTTCTGAATATCACTTTACGATAAAGATAACTGGGTTTCTTATAAAAAAAAATTTATGATAAAAGATCATTGAGTAGAGATCTGCTCTGCGTGACATATTAAGCCAACCAGCCCGTATTAGTGTGAGATATTCTGTCAAACTTTCGTATACCATATCAATACCTCAGAGGTAAACTGTATCGTGAGAAAAACGCAGTTACACGTCAAGCACTCTTTCGGAGCTGTGATTGTGAACACAGCCTATAACACAGATAGATTTCTCCAAATAACCAAATGTGTTGCCAATGTTCACTTGGTTTGTCACGTTTCCTCCCAAAGATTTCTTTTTTCAAAATTTATTAAAATAATTTTTGAACTTTTATTGTTTTGTTTTCTTTGCTTTGTCATTTGCTCATTTTTTTGCAAATTGTTTTTCTAAAATTTATTATTCAATCGAATTGCGCTGTAAAATCGATTGTCTTTTACTTTTATTTATTTTTTTTTAAATATGTATTATTACATATATTTTTTTAAATGTTCACTTGTTTTGTCACATTTCCTCCCGAGGATCTTTTTTCAGAATTTATTAAAACAAAATGAAAGTAACATCGATTGTCTTTTGTTTTCATTATTATATTATAAATTTGATTATTTCGTATTTTTTAAAATTTTAGTATTTTTTGCTCTCTCATCATTTTTTCTTTAATTACTAATCTATTAAAAAAAAAGAAAACAAATTAATAAAAAATCAGTCGAGAATCTTTCGTCATTTGATCAAGAGATGGCGCTTCGAACGTGCATTCAGTCGATGCGTCTTCAAGTTCATGGATCACTTAAGAAACGGCGTTCCGTTGCAGCCAAGACTGTTCTTAATTTTCTTGAAAGTTCGTTTACATGATTTGTATTTTGCCGATTGATGAAAGTCGTCTTCAAAATCAGTCAAGAAACGTTCGTCATTTAACCGGGAGATGGAGCTTCGAACGCGTGTTTTAGTTCATGAATTATTTAAAAGTTGGCGTTCCGTTGCAACGCAAAACTTCTTGTTCTTGATTTTCTTTATATAAGTTGGCCGAAAAGATTTGGAATTTGCGGAATGATGAAATCGATGAAAATCGTCTTCAAAATTGGTCGAGAAACTTTCGTCATTTAACCAAGAGATGGCGCTCCGAATGTGTGTTCAAATTCATTTATTATTTAAGAGATGGCGTTCCGTTGCAGCGCGAAATTGTTCTTAACTTTCTTTAAAAATCGACTATAAGATTTGTAATTTGCTGATTGGTGAAAATCGTTTTCAAAATCAGTCAAGATACCTTCATCACCTAACTGAAAGACGGCGCTCCGAATGTGTGTTCAAGTTCATTTATTATTTAAAAGATGGCGTTCTGTTGCAGCTCGAAATTGTTCTCAAGTTTCTCTAAAAATCAGCTAAAAGATTTGTAATTTGCTGATCGATGAAAATCGTCACTAAAATCAGGAAAGGAAATTTTCGTCATTAACCAGGCGATGGCGCTCCGAATGTGCGTTCAATTGATGGGTCTTGTCTTTGAGTTCATTTACTAGTTAAAAGATGGCGTTCCGTTGCAACGCAAGACCGTTTTCTTTAAAAATTGGCCTAAAAGATTTGCAATTTGCTGATTGATAAAAATCGTCTTCTAGATCAGTCAAGAAACGTTCGTCATTTAATCAAGAGATGGCGAATGTGCGTTCAATTGATGCGCGTAAAAGTTCAATTATTATTATTAAAAGATGGCGTTCTCTTGCAACGCAAAATTGTTCTTAATTTTCTTTAAGAATCATCGAAAAGAATCTGCTAAATTGATGAAAGTCGTCTAAAAATCGGTCGAGAAATCAAGAGATGGCGCTCCCAATGTGTTCAAGTTCATTCATTATTTCAAAGACGGCGCGGGCGGCGCGGCGTTCCGTTGCAATCCAAAGCTGTTTTTCAGTTTCTTTAAACATTGACCCAAAAGGTTTGTAATTTTGTGTATCAAATCCACAAAATGAATTTTACAGGAGAGGCAATTAAAGATGTCTTGAAATATATGAAGCAATACTACTTTTGAATGGGCAATATAAAAGAAGTGTACCTAGTACTTTAACAGTTTAATGCTATAACGTGGGACACTTTACCTATGGGTAGAATATCACATTTTAAGTTACATAACACTAAAAAGTGAAAATAAAAAAAATGACGATACAGTTTACCCCTGGGGTGCAGATATAACCTGTGAGCAAATAAAAATCAGATTAGAGCAGGCGGCGCAAAGAAAATGTATGTCTGTGATTAAATAAAAAGTCAATAAATTTGACAGTCCATGAATGTATTACATTAACTAATTCAGTTAATCACAGACATACATTTTCTTTGCGCCGCCTGCTCTAATCTAATTTTTATTTGCTCACTTTTTATAAATCTTAGACAGGAGTTCTGTAGACGTTGAATTCTAGCTCTATCGATACTATCCAGGCAATAATAGTAGACGCTTAGGTAGAAAATAAATCTAGAGAGCACAAGAGATTCACATAACATTTTCCTTAGCTGGGTATCTAGACAATCTTTGCTTCCATAAAGGACTTTCAAATTGCAATAGCTTTGCCTAATTAAATGAGATACATGTTCTTTGAAACGTAATTTAGTATCAAAATAAAAACCCAAATTACGTGCACCCTCGCAGGAATAACCTCGGGTTTAATTACAATTTCGATGTCACCGCAGATCTAGTTGTTTTAGTGTAACCAAATACCAAAATAGATGTTTTATTACTATTAATACAAAGAAAGTGTTTAGACGATTTGTTTACAAGATATTGAAGATCGTGGTTTACATTAGATATAACTACCCATGCATTTTCAGCTCGAAAGGAGTAATAAAGCTGAGTGTCGTCGGCATAGAGATGATACTTACATTGTGACAAACATTTTATAATATTAGATGTGTATATTGTATAAAGAAGAGAGCCAAGAATGCTGCCTTGAGGAACACCAGATATAACCGGAAGTGAAGTGAACTATCATATGAGACTTGCTGAATTCTGTTACTTAAATAGGAAGAGAAAAGTTTTATGGTATCTTGACTGAAATCGTTATGGTTGAGAATGGCAAGTAAAAGAAAGTGATCGAAGGCTTTAGAGTAGTCTAGCAGAACTAGGGTTGTAATTTCATTGTCATCAATACTCCGTAAGATATCAACAATATTAGCCATTGCGGATTCACAACTATAACCCGTTCGGAATCCTGATTGCTTATTGGGTTGGATATTGTAAACTTCTAAAAATCCAGGGACTTGCTGGTTAATTGGTTTCTATAAAAGTTTGGACAGAACACAAAGAATCGAAATAGGTCTTAGATCAATACAAATCTGACGAACTGTTTGTTTTTGGAAGAGATAAAATAATACTCTTTTTGCAGCATTCGGGAAATACATTTTCAAGCAAACAAGAATTTAAAATATGTGTAATTGTAGGCAATAAGAAAGGACAACACAAAGAGAGCATTTTGATTGAAATGCCATCAATTCCTAAGGATTGAAATTTAATAGATTTCAATTAGGTGGCAACCTCTGAGACAGATAGTAACGTAAAAGAAAAATTAGCACTAACGAATTTGTTGCTGTTGTAGTACTTTAATAGGTTATCATCTGGGCTAGTGTCAGACATAAAAGAAACAAAAACTAATCGAATTTTGTTATACATATAAGCAGTCGTCTTTTCTGTTTTTTTTTTTTAGCCGTTTGATTATGAAAAAAGGTATAAGCTGCGTTATATTTAAAATTGGTCATGTGGGCGGCGCTGACGTCACTTTAAAAACTCAAGTATCATTAAAATTTACAAAAAAAATCTCTGATGATGTTAAAGTCCGAAATTTGTCTTATGTGTTTTTTTTTGCTTTTGATTGTTAGTTTATTTTTGCTTCTCGACAACAAAAAGAATTAAACGAAGAAGCAATTGCTTTCATAAACGTCTGTCATGCGATTGTTTTTTTTTCTCGGTTCTTTGAGAGAACGTTTCGAAATTTGTTGTATTTCCAGTCCTCTCGATCAACAACAGAAAAAGCAGTTGTTTCAGTTAGAACTTCGTTGTTTTTCGTAATTCCTTCTTCGTCAAATCCTCAGCACGTGAGTTCTGTTTTCAGTGAACATAAAATTGTGTTCGCACGCAAGACGCAAATTCAAAGTGAAAGAAATTCATAATCGAGACGTAAGCAGAAAAAGAAACGACGCTCGGTAGACAAAAACAGAAATAATTTGAAATCGGAAGGCAAAAGGAAAACGCAAGAGGCACTCAAATTAAAAAAAAAAACACAAGTGAAATTAGAAAATTAGAAAAGTTCAACTTCAACCAAATATTTTGTAATTCTCGGCGACACTCCAATTTTCATACAGATTTTTTTTTAAACAACGCCATCTGTTGATGCTTTTTTAAGGCATAACGTTTTGAGTACGAAATTTGTAATTCAAGTCAATTTTAAATTGAAACGTCATCAGAACGTTCTGCAATTCTTTGTTATTCTCCAGCAAAATGTTTTAAACTACGCCATCTACTGTCTGTCGCTTTCCTAAGATATGAGAATTCGTGATGGTAATTTATAATGTTTCGAGCGCGAAATTTGAAAGTCAAACGTCATCAAAGCGTTTTATAAAGTTTGCGCGGTCTTCCAGCGGAATTTTCACGATTTCTAAACAGCGCCATCTATTGAGGCTTTTCCAAAGTAAAGGAGCTCGGGAGAAAATCCGCTCAAAATCAGTCAATGTAGGGGTGTCCCAGGGGTACATTCTCGTCCATTCTCGACTTATCGAGTTGCATACCAAATCATGATTTTTTTTGGTACAACTACGATATGATTTGCAAGCCTGAAGATTGTACTTTCAAACGATGTGCAACTTGGATCCTGAAATTTGAAAGTGTCATAGATACAATTTTTTAAATGGAAGGTTACCCAAACTTTTTTTAAAAGAAATTTAAAGATATCTCAAAATCTGTTACATTTAGGCATAGAGAAGTCTTAACATTTTTTAATTAGAATAATGTGCAGAATCAGAATTTCTACTAAAAAAATGTAACATTCCATCTAGAATAAGAAAGTTAATGGCGATTTCCGGTATAACCGGAAGTAATGTAAGTGTGAACATATTTTAAGATCACTGTCTTAGGGCAGCGTACCAACTTTTAGAATTTTTGTATATTTCCTTCCCTACAAACAAAAAAAACTAAAAAATAACTAAAAAAATATATATTATATATATAATAATTAATAATTAATAATTATGTAATATTTTAATATGCCACTCTATTTTGGGAGACCTTGTATAATGTATTTGACGAATCTTATACACTACTGTGTCTACAAGAAATAAATAAACTTACTTACTAACTTAGTTTGACATAGATTGACCTTGAAATTTCATTTGAACTTGCCTTTAACTATTTAGTTTTGCTTCTTGCATTCTCCGCTTCACGTTTCGATTTTTAAGTCTTTTCCAACTGTCTTACTTGGGTTGGCTACAGTTAGGTTGGGTTGGCCTTGAAATTTTCGATTGACCTTGACGTTCATCTTTTTAATTCTAAGTTTTCATTTTCTTCCAATCTTAAATTTTTCCTTGACTTGAGTATAGTTAGGTTGACTTGACCTCGAAATTTAATTTCACCTTGAATTTCGATCTCTTCGAACCTCATATCTTTTACATTTTTTTAAAGATTTTCTTCAATTTTTGGGTACGGTTCACCTTGACCTTTTGCCTTCTTGACACTCATTCCTTAAAATTTCAATTTTTTAAAAGATTTTTCCTATTTGGGTCGAGTTGCCCTTGACTTTTGTTTTTGTTCTTGGGTAGGCTGTAAGCTTGAGCTTGACTTTTGACCTACTTGTCGCTCGTCCCTTGAAATTTTAATTTTTTATAGATTTCTCTAATTTTTTTTTTTGCTTCGGTTAGGTTGACCTTGACCTTTGACCTTTTCTTACTCTCTGAGATGTCTTAGAGAATCTTTTAAACTTTTTGCCTCGTTTCGATTTAACCTTGATCTTGAGCTTTTTGAACCTCGTCCCTTGAAGTTAAAATTCTTTAAAAGATTTCTCCAACTCCTTGCGTAGGGTTGACCTTGACCTTTGACCTCTTGACCATCGTTCTTTAAAATTTATTTTTTTTTAGATATGATCGACCTTGACCTTGTACCTTTTTGACGCTCGTTCCTTGAAATTTTAATTTTTTTTTCGTGTGGGTTGGGTTGACCTTTATCACACTCGTCATTCGAAATTTCTTTTTCCAATTTTTTTTGGGTTGGTTTGACCTTTTTGAAAGTCGTTCCTTGGAATTTCAATTTTTTTAGATTTTTTGGGTATGTTTGACCTTGACTTTTGACCTATTTGACCCTCGTCCCTTGAAATTTTAGTTTTTTCAAAATTTTTTCAAATATGTTTTGCTCGGGTTGGGTTGACCTTGACATTTGATCTTTATCACACTCGCCATTTGAAATTTCTTCAAATATTTTTAACACTTTTTCGAATCTTTTTCTTGGGTTGGTTTGACCTTGACCTTTATCCTTTTTGAAACTCGTCCCTTGTAATCTCAATTTTTTAGAAAAGTTTTTCCAATTTCTTGGGTATGCTTGACCTTGACATAAATAACAAAGAATTGCAGAACGTTCCGATGACGTTTCAATTTAAAATTGACTTGAATTACAAATTTCGTACTCAAAACGTTATGCCTTAAAAAAGCATCAACAGATGGCGTTGTTTTAAAAAAAATCTGTATGAAAATTGGAGTGTCGCCGAGAATTACAAAATATTTGGTTGAAGTTTAACTTTTCTAATTTCGCGTTTAAAACGCTATAACTTACGAAAACGTCAATAGATGCCGCAGTTAAGAAAACATGATCGCTCTCTCTCTCTTAGAGAAACACTCAAAAATGTAGAATGTGTTCATGAAATTTGATTTTCAAATTTCGCGCTTAAAATGTCATCTTAAGAAAGCATCACTAGATGGGGTAGTTTATTTATTTAGGAAAGCGTCAATAGATGGCGTAGTTAAAAAGAACATGAAAGTTTTCTCTCTTGAAGAATCATTGAAAATTACTAAATTTGATTTCGCGCTTAAAATGTGATAATTTAGAAAAGCCTCGATAGATGGCGCTGTTTAGAAATCACGAAGATCCTGCTGGAGGATCGCGCAAAATTTATGAAATGCCTTGGTGACGTTCGAATTTAAAATTAAAATTTCGCGCTTGAAACATTATAAATTACATAGTATCACAAATTCTTATAACTTAGGAAAGCGACAATAGATGGCGGTCGAAACGTAAAAATTGAAATTTTAAAATACGTCAGATTGCAGAGAAGAAATCATCGTTCGACGTAAGCAAAAACTCAAAAGAAACTACCGCTCTTGTTCAACAGATGGCGCTGCTGGAACTACTGATGATTTGCAATACTGAACATAATTTTCGAAATTTCGCATAATGAACTTTTAATAAGAACCTATTTGACCCTCGTCACTTGAAATTTTAATTTTTTCAAAATTTTTTCCAATTTGTTTTGCTCGGGTTGGGTTGACCTTGACATTTGATCTTTATCACACTCGCCATTTGAAATTTCTTGAAATATTTTTAACACTTTTCCGAATTTTAGTCTTGGGTTGGTTTGACCTTGACCTTTATCCTTTTTGAAACTCGTCCCTTGTAATTTCAATTTTTTAGAAGATTTTTTCCAGTTTTTTGGGTATGCTTGACCTTGACTTTTGACCTATTTGACCCTCGTCACTTGAAATTTTAATTTTTTTTAAAGATTTTTCCAAATTTGTTTTATTCGGTTGGGTTGACCTTGACATTCTACCTTTTTCACCTTCGTCTCCTAAAATGTTCTCAAGATTTTTTCCGATTTCATCTCTCTCGGGTTGGTTTGACCTTGACATTTAGCCTTTCTAAACCTCGTCCCTTGAGGTTTCTATTTTTTTTTAAGATTAATTATTCCGGTAGCGTTGACCTTGACCTCTGACTTTCGACCCTCGTCCTTAGAAATTAATATTTTTTGAAGCTTTTTCCTTTTCATTCTTTGGATTGATTTGACCTTGACCTTTGGCCTTTGCGAAAGTCGTCTCTTGAAATTTTTATTTTTTAAAGATTCTGCTTCGACTAATCAACATACGTCATACATCATTTCATAGTCGAGTTGACTATTATTATTATCACCATAATAAATTTATTAAAAATCTTTTGACAGAGCACAATCGCTCGATGTTTCACTATCGGTTGATAGCTTTTTCACCGACACTGCATAAATTGGCGCCCAACGTGGGGCCTATCTACCATCACAGGACTTTATATAAATTGGCGCCCTATCAATAGGGCAGTACGTTAGAAGAATTTTCAGCAGAGAAGAGTGTGCTTTAATTATTGTTATTATTATTATAAACAAAGGGCAACCTTGCACCCTCAATTAAGTAGCCAGATATTTGAAATATTTAATGTAAATAATCACCGATTTTAAAAATCCTTTTCTACAAATCTCTCTGGAGTTAATTTCAACAAGAAAGAAAAAAGAAACTGCAACTCCTTCATTATCACATAATGGGTGACGCAGTGGAATAATCGTCGCAGATAAAATACCGCGAATGCTTTCAAAATTGGCAGGGCGATCAATCTTCTGCGCGTAATTATATTGTTATTCGCGGCCCGCGTTCTTATTTCTTCTCGTTATTAAAATGATATACGCCGCGAAAGGGCCATGCATCCTTGCCGCTGACGTTTCCATACGTAATTACACGCATGTATATACCTATATACATACAATTCGATTCCGTGCAAAACTGTTATGCACGTTGATTACCGAGAAACGCTTCTTGCACGTGCGCTGCTCACCGTTAATAATTCGAATTCGACGTTAATAATGGCCAGGTGACCCACTCGAATCATTACTTAAGGACCATAAGGTTCTTCTAAGGCCCTTTTGTACAGCCAATGAATCAGAGCAAAAAAAATTACAAGGTAATGTCGTGTGATTGGGGATTGGCCCCACGTTGGGCGCCAATTTTTTTTTTTTTTTTACCCAGCAACCGACTAATAACGATAAGACGTCGTAGTATAATCTTCGTGTTAATCATTAATCAAGAGGTTTAATAATGAAGATATCTCGGGTGGTAACGGACAGATTCACAGGGTGGCGGCAAGAACGCGAGCCTTCAAGCTCGCGCGCGAGCGCGTGTGGTAACAGCAACGGTCCTGCGACGAGGGTGGGGCACCTGTGCAGCAGGTGCTGGATACACACCTGCGCCTTATATGTTGTACGTAAGTACATTTCTTAACACTTACTTCGGATCCTTTCATGTGTGTATTTGCTTATTTACACGGAACGCAATTAAACACTGACCGTTAATATATATTTTTTTTTCTTTACGGATCACAATCAAAAACGTATCTGCTGCTGCACTTATGTCACGTTTTAATTAGCGCCGCCGTTTCGTAAATACACATCCCAGGAATCCGGTTCCAGATTTTTTTTTTGTTTTTTTGGGGAGAGGGAGGGATTTTGATGATGAGGTCTCGTATTGTCGGGTTTAATGGAATGTCGAATTTTGATGGACACGCACATCAAGATAGATTAGTCGCTCGTATGATCGGACGAAATTAATTAAAGTCGGATTCTTTGTTTGTATATTGCGTTCGGTTTTTCTGTAAAAAATTCCGGAACGAAGAAGAATTCCCAATTAATTAAAAGGGGGCACGTTTCGCCTGTCACTTTTGATTCTTCCTGTTTGCTGACGTTTCAGTGACACTCGTAACTTTGTTGGTAATGGTAATATCCAGTTGAGAGAGAGAGAAAAAAGGGACGATCTCATTTACTCGAGACCTAGTTTAATAAGATTCAAGGACCAAGAACTTCGTTACCTAACATTTGACGTTTCTTTCTTCAGAATTTAGAACGACAGAAGTAACGCCGACATTGTCGATTCTTTGATGAAAAAATTGACTCTGGTTTACTTGAAACTACAGTTACGAAAGATTCAAGGACCAAGGACTTCGAAATCCAATACCCTTGCGTTTCCTTTCTTTTCTGAATTAGAGGAGGAGGCTAGAAGTTCATTTGCGATAATAAAAGTACTGGTTCTTTCAGAGAACTAACGAAGAGGGTCTGGTTTAATCGAGACCTGGTCATATAAGATTCAAGGATCAAGAACTTCGTTACCTAACATTCTTTCTCTGAATATAGAACGCCAGTAGTTCATCCGTAATGCCCCAATTGAAAAAACAATCGTAATGGTAATATCCAGTTAAGAGAGAAAGAGAGAGAAAAAAGGGACAATCGAACAGGCTCTGTTTCACTCGAGACCTAGTTTAATAAGAATCGAGGACCAAGAACTTCGTTACCTAACATTTGACGTTTCTTTCTTCAGAATTTAGAACGACAGAAGTAACGCCGACATTGTCGATTCTTTGATGAAAAAATTGACTCTGGTTTACTTGAAACTACAGTTACGAAAGATTCAAGGACCAAGGACTTCGAAATCCAATACCCTTGCGTTTCCTTTCTTTTCTGAATTAGAGGAGGAGGCTAGAAGTTCATTTGCGATAATAAAAGTACTGGTTCTTTCAGAGAACAAACGAAGAGGGTCTGGTTTAATCGAGACCTGGTCATATAAGATTCAAGGATCAAGAACTTCGTTACCTGACATTCTTTCTCTGAATATAGAACGCCAGTAGTTCATCCGTAATGCCCCAATTGAAAAAACAATCGTAATGGTAATATCCAGTTAAGAGAGAAAGAGAGAGAGAAAAAAGGGACAATCGAACAGGCTCTGTTTCACTCGAGACCTAGTTTAATAAGAATCGAGGACCAAGAACTTCGTTACCTAACATTTGACGTTTCTTTCTTCAGAATTTAGAACGACAGAAGTAACGCTGACATTGTCGATTCTTTGATGAGAAAATTGACTCTGCTTTACTTGAAACTACAGTTACGCAAGATTCAAGGACCAAGGACTTCGAAATCCAATACCTTTGCGTTTCCTTTCTTTTCTGAATTAGAGGAGGAGGCTAGAAGTTCATTTGCGTTAATAAAAGTACTGGTTCTTTCAGAGAACAAACGAAGAGCGTCTGGTTTAATCGAGACCTGGTCATATAAGATTCAAGGATCAAGAACTTCGTTACCTAACATTCTTTCTCTGAATATAGAACGCCAGTAGTTCATCCGTAATGCCCCAATTGAAAAAACAATCGTAATGGTAATATCCAGTTAAGAGAGAAAGAGAGAGAAAAAAGGGACAATCGAACAGGCTCTGTTTCACTCGAGACCTAGTTTAATAAGAATCGAGGACCAAGAACTTCGTTACCTAACATTTGACGTTTCTTTCTTCAGAATTTAGAACGACAGAAGTAACGCCGACATTGTCGATTCTTTGATGAAAAAATTGACTCTGGTTTACTTGAAACTACAGTTACGAAAGATTCAAGGACCAAGGACTTCGAAATCCAATACCCTTACGTTTCCTTTCTTTTCTGAATTAGAGGAGGAGGCTAGAAGTTCATTTGCGATAATAAAAGTACTGGTTCTTTCAGAGAACTAACGAAGAGGGTCTGGTTTAATCGAGACCTGGTCATATAAGATTCAAGGATCAAGAACTTCGTTACCTAACATTCTTTCTCTGAATATAGAACGCCAGTAGTTCATCTGCAATGCCCCAATTGAAAAAGCATTTGAGGAGACTCTGGTTTACTTGAAACTCCTGTTACGCAAGATTCAAGGACCACCAAGGATTTCGGTATCCAATATTTTAAGATTCTTTCTCTGAATATAGAACGCCAATAGTTCATCCGTAATGCCTCAAGTGAAAAAACAATCGAGGAGAAAGGATGATTGAAAATAGATGACAAAAACAGTCCCCCAGTAGCAAAAGAAGACGAGGAATGGAAATGGAAAGCACACGTAATAAATGCCATTTAAGGAAGCTGAAAACGACGAACTCATAAAGGCAAAAGTCGTAATAAGAAGAAGAAGAAGTGTTTTCAAGGTCAACTTGTTCCACCTCTTCCATGGCAATTCTTGCAACTTTTGGCAAAAATACAAGGGAAATCTCCAAAGCATTCAAAACGCAGCGATTTCTACGTTTGGATTATGTAAAGTCAACTTGGCCACGTAAGGCATTCCACAGGGCCGTGCTTGGGGTCCTCTCTCCTGCATTCTGTTTACGTCTGCGTTTATCAACGTTTGGTCCTGAATTGTACCACCTTCAAAGCCAACTTTCTTTCAATCCCATCGCTTCCCTTGCAATCTTGACTAAACTGATAAAAAATTCAAAGCGCTGTTAATTCCAGACACCTTTCTGGAAGTTCACAACAAATCGTTTGGTCTCCTCGAGGTCAGCTTGTCTCATTTGTCGTGTAATTCTGGCGAATTCTCTAAATCTATTAGCAAGGGATCATTTGGATGAGATCGAGGAGGTCCTCGCGGGCCTCCTTGGCCTCAAAAGGGACACGTTTGGGTCCTCTCCTCTGCGTTCGGTTTGTGCTTGCATTTTGCAATGTCCAGGGCCTTCAAAGTCAACTTAGCTAACCTCTTTCCTTCAGTCCTGTTATTTCTGGTGCAAAAAGTCGAATGTCAAGGTCAACCCAACCCGAGCAAAACGAATTGGAAAAATCTTTATAAATAATTAAAATTTCAAGGGACGACGACGGCCGAAAAGGTCAAAAGTCAAGGTCGGGCCTGCCCGAAAAGTTGGAGAAAATCTTTAAAAAATGTAAACTTCAAGGTTCGAGTTTCGAAAAGGCTAAAGTTCAAGGTCAGACCAACCGAACAGGAAAAATTGGAAGAAAGCAACTTGAAGTGGCCAGGGTGATAGAGGGTCGAAGGTCAAGGTCAACTCAACTCAAATAAGAAAATCTTACTATTATTATTTTTGCTTACAAAAAAATTGATTTATTTAGTTTTAGACTTTTAGTTTAATTAGAAAGAAACGTGCCCTTGCCATCCCAATTGTTTTTCGCCTCGGCGATCTCTGGCGACTTAGTTTCCAACCTTATCCCTTTTGGTTTTGTTTGCAATTTCTCTCGGGGACATTCTTCTTTCTTCCTTCTTCCTTCGAATTTTTTGGTTTTTTCTTTTTGGATTAGTGGTTCTTGACTGATGTCCACCTTCAAGGTTAGGTAATGTCTTTGGTGATTATTCTGTTCCTACTGGAGCATTGCGTCTTCAAGAACGGGCGACGGGTGCGGAAACCTTACATTCTTCTTTCTTCGATTTTCTTTGTTTTTTCTTCTTGGGTTAGTGGTTCTTGACTGACGTCTATCTTCAAGGTGAATACTTTTGGTGGTCATTCTGTTCATACTGAAGACAACGGTCGCGGACACCTTACATTCTTCTTTCTTTGAACTGTCTTGCCATATTTCTTTCTTTTTCTGCCGTTGGAGATAAGCAGTTTTAAGTATGACTCTCCCATTTGCTTTTCTCTTCTAAAACCATAATGTTCGATTACCTTTCTTTCTTCGATTCTTTTACTTTTTCGTCTTCGATTAGTAGTTCTTGATTGGTAGAGTTAACTGCGTCTTCCAAAGAAGACAACGACCGCAAAAACCTTATATTCTCCGTCTTTCTTTGAGCTACCTTTGCCACATTTCTTCTTTTTTCTTTTTTCTTTAAACTGTCATTGCCTTATTTCTTTTTTCATCCAGCTTTGGAGATCAGCGGGTTTAAGTATCATTCTCCTGTTTTCTTTCTTCTTCTAAAATCCTGATGTTTGATTGCCTTCCTTTCTTCTTTCTTCGATTTTTTTACCTTTTCTTCTTCTTGGTTAACGTCTACCTACTTTTAAAGTTAATGTGTCTTCAAAAGGAGACAACGAACGCAGAAAGCTTATATTCTCCGCACAGGTGTCGGTCTTCCTTTCTTCTTTCTTTACATATTTCTTTTTTCTTCCGTCGCTTTAGATAGGCGGATTTAAGAATCGTTCTTTCATTTGCTTTTTTCTTCTAAGATCCTGATGTTTCATTGTCTTTCGATTTTTTACCTTTTCTTCTTCTTAAATGACGTCGTTGTCTCTCATCTTCGAAGGGAGACAACGACAGCAGAAACCTTATGTATATTCCTTCCTTCTTTCTTTGGGCAGTCTTTACAATATTTTTTTTTCCTTCTGTCGCTTTAGATCAGCGGTTTCAAGTATCTTCCTTTCATTTGCTTTATTCCTCTAAAATCCTGATGCTTGATACGATTTCCTCAACTGTTTTCTTCTCGTTCTTCTTAATTGACGTCTACTTTTAGAGTTAATCGGGTCTTCGAAAGGAGACAACGACCGCAGAAACCTTGTGTGTATTCTCCGCACAGGTGACGGTTTTCCTTTCTTCTTTCTTTGGGCAGTCTTTGCCACATTTCTTTTTTCTTCTGTCGCTTTAGATCGGCGGTTTTAAGTATCTTCCTTTCACTTGCTTTATTCATCTAAAATCCTGATGCTTGATAGGATTTCCTTTATTGTTTTCTTCTCGTTCTTACTTCAAGATGTGGGAACAAGAAGAAAGCAGAGAAGTAATAAGACTTTGTTCTTCGCGTTTTCTCTGCCCAAATTAATTATTTGTTTATTTATTAATTAGTTTCCCACACTTTATTCCTTTCGTTATTTGCTTAATGCCTCTTTTGTTTCTTCAAAAAAAAGCTAGTATTCTTCCAGAAATTTGATAAATAAAAGAAGTCTTTCATTCTCTATGTTCTTTGCAGATGTTTCCCTTCCTTCTCTCTTTGATTAACTTATAACAAAATGTAAGGTTTTTAGCATCTTACTATGAATTTGCGTGATTTTTCTTCTTAATTCTCCTCAGGTGACTTTCTTTCTTCTTCCTTCTCTGCAGTCTTCAGTATTCTTTCAGTTGCTCCGGAAGTGTAATGTTACAGTTTTCCGAATTGATTTACAAAAATAATCTTCCAAAATGCTCGCCTTTTGTTTCACAATAATAGTGAGAACAATCAACATTTTTTTGAAAGTTTTCTTTATATCAACTAGGTGAACACGTTTCTCTACATAAGGTAAATGTAACATGGATGGACTTTGTATCATCAGCCAGTTCTCGATCTTATTGAGGTTGACCTGTAGGAGATACCAAAACTGCTGCGTCGTCAGCATATGTCGCTACGGTTGTGAGTCGTGTTGTTGGTAAGTCTGCTGTATACAGCAGGTAGAGAATTGGTCCGAGCACACTTCCTTGTGGGACGCCTGAATGTAAGGGATGCAAATCACTAAGTTCGTTGCCTTGCTTAACTAGGAAGTGCCTATCTGTTAAGTACGATTTGAGCAGTAGAAAGTGTGGGTACGGGAGGAACTTTTTCAGTTTGACTTGCAATCCACTATGCCACACTTTGTCGAAAGCTTGAGATATGTCGAGGAAGACCGCTGAGCAATTTCTCTTCGAGTTCAGGTCCTTGTTAATTTTGTTCACCAGCCTGTGAACTTGTTAAATTGTTCCGTGTTTGTTGCGGAATCCGAATTGGTGCTCAGGAATTAATTTCTTTTGGTCTATAGTAGCCTTAAGTCTTTTGACATATAATTTCTCAAATACTTTGGACAGCACCGGTAGTAGGCTTATGGGTCTGTAAGAGGCGACTTCTTCTGGTTTTTTTTTTCCCAGGCTTGAGGATCATAATGATTTGGGCAACTTTCCAACTGCTGGGGAAGTAGTTTGTTCGTAGTATTGCATTAAAAACGAAGGTTATAAGCTTTATGCACTTTTTCGAGAGTATTCTCGCGTAAAAAAAGGATAATTACATTTATGTTATTAGTTTACGAATTAAATACGGAAATGTCCTTAAATTAATTTTTATTTAACTAACTTATTTAACCATTTTAAACATAATTATTCTACGTCCTTTTTAAAATTGTTTTAATTTAATCTTAACATTAACTGTTGATCACTATCTTTAATGTTAATGAACTTATTTAATCTAATCCTGCTCTTTAAACTTTAATTAAATCTTTACATTACTTGGGGGTAAAGGGGCTGGCCCCGGGCTCGCGGAGAGTCTACTCGCTTGGCTTCGGTTTACACGCACTTGTTCACAACACTGACTAAACACGTAATAATAATGAGACTAACTCTGAGACTACCTTTTAATACTTCTGATTCTACCTGCGGGTCGATCTTTTATACATCCCTATCTCTACGTCACAATTGGTTTCTTTGCTCTGGTGGCCGGGGTTCGATCCAAAGTACAAAGACCTAAAAGGCGTCAGCATCAATTGACCCTTGCCAAATTTGTTTTTCTTAAAGCGTTCTAATTGCCTCGATCTTAATTGGCACATGTAAACAACACACCCGCATTCCGCATAGCTTGCATTCATGCGAGTATGTGCATCGCGGCTTTGATCTACTTAAACTTCAATGGGTGCTGACTCCGCATAATTTTGAAATGGACATAATTGCAATAATTACGAAACGAATTTAAATTTACTTATTTCCTCAGGTAATGACATCGTGACAGTATTTTACCGGAGATTAGGTCGAAACCAGGTGCCTTTTTGATGTTGGTTTCTTTCATTATAGCTCGTTTAACTTCTTTAACCGTAAAATTGCTGTGCGGCAGGTCCATTTGGAATGGTACATCCTCTTCAGTAGATAATTCCGAAGGGAATGGTTTAAACACATTGTTTAAGTGTTTGGTGAAAGCTTTAGCTTTTTCTGGCCCATGTGTCGTCATTTTTAGTGGGAGGATTGTGTTGCGGAGACCTTTTGTATTTCCTTGTTGCTTTCCAGAGTGAATATTCTGTGACTTGAGTTGGAGTTAAGCTCTCCAGGTACTCTTGTATGCCTTGGTTTTGTTCTTCCTGGACCAGCTGTTTTAGTTCTTTTACTGCCTTGTTTAGTTTCCTTTTATTTTCTGCTGTTCTTGCTTGCTGCCACTGTTTCCGCAGTTGTCTTTTTTCGCCGATTTTTTGTTTGATTGGAGGTGACACTTTGTAATTTCCTTGTGGTACAGTGTACTCGGGAGTTGCAGATCGAGCTGCTTCTTGTACGTCCCTCGTTAGGTTTTCAACTGCGATTTCTAAGTCCGCTTCTGTTTTTAATGATAGGTTCAGTGTAACTAGGCTGTCCAGGTTTTCCCTGAACAATATTGTGACAAGGCGAAAGTAAATTAAAATATTAGATTCATTTAGGGAACTTGAGATAAGAGAAAATGCATCTCAGCGGCGCCAACGGAAATGACCTCGACACGTGCAAGTGCAGAAACCTTGAACAAGTTAAAACGGATTTAAAGTATCTCGTATTCTGTCGAGTCTTTCCGATCTCGTAACAACTCGGAATTGCTCGAGTTGCACTTTGTATAAAAACCCCACGATCTGCATAAAGAAAGAAGATCTTAAACTAGTTGCTATCAGAGCATGATGTAGGCTCTATTTTATTAAAGTTTGCTGTTAGGGTAAGTTGAACTTTGTACAATTATGTTTGTCTGTATTTATTTATGTTTAATATAATATTTAAGCTACGCTATGCCCCTTGTTTCGATTTATACCGTAACAATATCCAGTCAGTTCTATTGTTATGGAGAGATGGTTGTTTCTCTTTGTTTAATATCCGTGAATGGAAGTTAATTATCACTGGAGAATGGTCTGATGATAGATCAAAACAAGATATCGCCTTGCATCTCTTTGTATCGACACCTTTCGTGATGCAGAAGTCTATAGCGTCAGGAATCTTATTTATGTCAGATGGCCAGTATGTTGGCTCGCCGGTGGATAATTGTTGTAAGTTGTTAGCGTTCGTTGTTTTGACCCATTCTCTTCCTTTTGGTGTTGTTAACCTTGAGCCCCACATTGGAAGAAATACTTAAAACTTGATTTTTTCATTTAAATCAATGATTTTTGATTTTTCAAAGAAAATCGTTATTTTTATCAACACTGCTTAGCATTATTAAATTTGCGAAATCTCTTTTTAATCGTGAGATTTACATTTAAAATCGATTCTAAAATAACTGTGTTACTAATGGAGAGAGGAATTTTTCTTAATGAAGAAAGTGCGTGTAGTCTGCCAGCTGACTCGACGAAGCGCCATCGCGAGGTTCATTATGCGTCCGCACTTGGTTCGCTGTAGCACATGTATTCGTTAAAATAGTCGTAAAAATTCCTCTCTCTAATTATTAATTATTTTATTTTACTTTTTCTTTTGAACATTTGGGAATGTTTAGACAAGAGACATTTAGGAAACACGTTCGTCATTTGAAACTGTGATTGTTGGTTGAATGAGAGAAATAGCGAATGGTGAAAGGTAAAAGCGTGCTGTGCTTGTACAATGTTGTACAACATTCTACGTCTTTTTTAAAATTATTTTAATTTAATCTTAACATTAACTGTTGATCACTATCTTTAATGTTAATGAACTTATTTAATCTAGTCCTGCTCTTTAAACTTTAATTAAATCTTTACATTACTTGGGGGTAAAGGGGCTGGCCCCGGGCTCGCGGAGAGTCTACTCGCTCGGCTTCGGTTTACACGCACTTGTTCACAACACTGACTAATTACTTTCTGACTAAACACGTAATAATAATGAGACTAACTCTGAGACTAATACTGCTACCTAACTACTCCTTTTAATACTTCCGATTCTACCTGCGGGTCGATCTTTTACACGTCCCTATCTCTACGTCACAATTGGTTTCTTTGCTCTGGTGGCCGGGGTTCGATCCAAAGTACAAAGTTCTAAAAGGCGTCAGCATCAATTGACCCTTGCCAAATTTGTTTTTCTTAAAGCGTATGTAGGCACATGTAAACAACACACCCGCATTCCGCATAGCTTGCATTTATGCGAGTATGTGCATCGCGGCTTTGATCTACTTAAACTTCAATGGGTGCTGACTCCGCATAATTTTGAAATGCACATAATTGCAATAATTACGAAACGAATTTAAATTTACTTATTTCCTCAGGTAATGACATCGTGACAGTATTTTACCGGAGATTAGGTCGAAACCAGGTGCCTTTTTGATTATTTTTACTTAATGAAGAAAGTGCATGTAGTCTGCCAGCTGACTCGACGAAGCGCCATCGCGAGGTTCATTATGCGTCCGCACTTGGTCCGCTGTAGCACATGTATTCGTTAAAATAGTCGTAAAAATTCCTCTCTCTAATTATTAATTATTTTATTTTAATTTTTCTTTTGAACATTTGGGAATTTTTAGACAAGAGACCTTTAGGAAACACGTTCGTCATTTGAAACTGTGATTGTTGATTGAATGAGAGAAATAGCGAATAGTGAAAGGTAAAAGCGTGCTGTGCTTGTACATACAATGTTGTACAACATCGCAGTTAAAACGTAGAATTCGCGTTCGTGTAAATTGAACGTGACAATAATATTTGTCAAATTATTTATACAGACGGAATGGCCGGTGAATTAAAAATGATTAGTTTGAACGCATCACCTGCTCGCGGTATTCGGAAACGTTCCTTGAAAATGATGCCATGTCGCATCGAAACATTAAAAAGCGCACACGCCACAATAAAATTGCGCGTGTAATTGCGAACGCCCATCACAATTTTCAATTTATCACCACGAAGGAGAAGTACTTTCAATGTCATCTCGGCCAAGATCGACGCATATTTTACGCCGCTCGGACGGACATAAAACGCAAACCAAATAATTACCGACATGGCGAGCGATTATCGCGCGCGCCCGTAATTAAAAAGGCATGTAAATTTTAAAATGTAGGTCACAGCTTTAGGCCTCATGAATTTTTTATAAATTCGCTCGAAATAACAGGTATTTTCTGCGTTCGCACGCGATTTCGGGAATTATTATTATACAGGGACTGTTATTTAGATTTTTTCCCCGGGGAAAGGAAGGTCCCGACCATCGGGACACAAAGGTGCGGTGAAAGCGATTAATTTCGTACCACAAAGCCCGCCACGACTTCTCTTCCGAGAGGTGAAATTCGATTCTATTATTACCGCACACAAAATTACACGTTCTCCAAAGATTCAAGATTCAAGATTTTTCGATTCCCGCGGTGATCGCCGCGTTTCTAGACCAACTTGGGCCGTGGGAATTTTCATTGGACGAATAACACCTCTTCAAAGTTAAAAAAAAAACAAAAATAAAAATACACACAAAAGACGCGGACTCGAAACATCTCTTGATATTGTTACGAATTCGGGGTTCTTTAATTGTCGACGGTCCCTTAATTAATACTATGCGAAAAAACCACCGAGCGGGAATACATACCATTTCCGTTACCTACAAATTAGTTGCTGCTGACTGACCCGATACATTACAATTTGCAAGCACTTCGATAACCGATAACTTTGGAAAGTAGGATTCTCCCGCTCATTATTCATAACGAAATATAATTAAAACTTGATAGGTGAATGAACCTGTACCCTATTACGACCTATATATATAGATTTATTATTGCAGTTTACGTCGTCGGATTTTGAAACGTTTTCTTCGCCATATTTTTATTTAATGAGACGTCGGCGCGGAAAATTGTAGCGTAATCCTTTATTAAAATAATTATCAATTACAACATCTGCTTAAATAATAAAGTACGCGCGCGGTATATTATTTTATTTTTTTTTTTTTATTTACGGCGGCGCTCACAGGTGCCGGATTTGGATACGCCGCGCAATATATAATTTAATAATACATTAAAAAATATAATTAAAGATGACCGAAGATTACACGCTGTTAATTGCGAAAATTAAATTTTAATACGGGCGCAATTAAAACGTTAACCCCGCGCGTCGCTCCTTAATTGACGGTTAACGATGCCGTTTCGCAATCAGATTTTTTCGTTTTGGAAATTCTTCGGGCGACGTCGGTTTGGTAGTAGCCTCAAGTTCTATGCACGTAATTAATTCTTTCGCTTCATTCCTCTGTACCGTTTATGTTAAATTAATAAGCGCTTTGGACCGCTCGGAAATCTCTGCACGATCATTTTTGTCCCTAGGGAGTAATTAAGTACGTACTCGCTGACGTCTTTAATTAATTGCATCTTCATGCGTTAAGGCCCCCCACACACGTGTAGATTTATTTAAACGTAACGAAACACATCTAGAACAAATCTTTGACAGCCTCAGCTGTCAGTAACGATCAAAAAATCATATAAATGCCTCTTCTTATATAGGGCAACAGGAACTCAAGCGTAATAAATTCACGCACAAACAAAAATGTTATAAATTGCCAGCTCTCACCAATTTTTTTTTTAACTCATCGCACTACAATAATTTAAATTCTGAATGCAAGACACTCGTCCTTAAGAACTACTTCCGAAAGTATAAAAAAATTACAACAGACAATTTCTTGCATAAAAAACTCAAATTTGAAAATTTATAAATTGCAAAGGTTATGTCACGAGAACTGTCAAATTACGAGTACTTACGAGTGTTACCAACGTGTAATAAATAACAGAAATCACGAGTACCAACAAGTGTTACCAACGGGTAATAAATAACGGAAATCAAAAATCCCCTCAAGAGATGACAAAAAAAAATCCCCTTTCGATGTTTGTTACTACATTCAGGAACGAATTTAAAAAAAAAAGAAAAAAACGTCCAAAAATTCATCGGAGACCCCAAAGTTAAAGAGAACGGAAACAAAAGACGGTCGATTTTGCAGCACAAGTCAAATGATTAATAAAGAAAAGAAAATTCTGTTCGGGGGGGGGGGGGGGACAAAACAAAGAATAAATGAAATAATAATTAAAAAAAAAAACAAAAACAAAAGACGATTGATTTTACAACACAATGTAATAGATTAATTTCTTGATGGAAAAAAAAAGAAAGCGCTAACATGGCAAAGAAAATGAAATACATAATAAATTTTTTTAAAAATACGAAATAGTAAAATTAAAAAAAAAATACGAAAAAATAAAATTTAAAAAACAACATAAACAAAAGACAATCGATTTTACATCCCAATTCAATAGACTGATAAATTTGTGTCGTTCGTTAGAAAAGGTGACAAAAAAGAAAGAGAGAAAAAACAATAAATACAGAGAAAAAAAAAAACAAATATAGAAGAGCGAGAAAAAAACGATAAATACAAGAGAGGAAAAAAAATAATAAATACAAGAGAGGAAAAAAAATAATATGTAAATATAAGAGAAAAAAAAACGATAAAAACAAAAGATTTTACGATTTTACAACCCAATTTAATAGATTAATAATTTTTTTTTAAGGAAAAGAATAACGAATTAACAAAGAAATAAAAGAATTAAAAATAAATCAAAATAAAATTTAAAAATTAATAAAAACAAAAGACAATCGATTTTACAGCACAATTCAAATGATTAATAAAGAAAAGAAAAAACTGTTGGGGGGGGGGACAAAACAAAGAATAAATGAAATAATAATTAAAAAAAAACAAAAGACGATTGATTTTACAACACAATGTAATAGATTAATTTCTTGATGGAAAAAAAAAGAAAGCGCTAACATGGCAAAGAAAATGAAATACATAATAAAATTTTTAAAAAATACGAAGTAGTAAAATTTAAAAAAATATTACGAAAAAATAAAATTTAAAAAACAACATAAACAAAAGACAATCGATTTTACATCCCAATTCAATAGACTGATAAATTTGTGTCGTTCGTTAGAAAAGGTGACAAAAAAGAGAGAGAGAAAAAACAATAAATACAGAGAAAAAAAAAACAAATATAGAAGAGCGAGAAAAAAACGATAAATACAAGAGAGGAAAAAAAAATAATAAATACAAGAGAGGAAAAAAAAATAATGTGTAAATATAAGAGGAAAAAAAACAATAAAAACAAAAGACGATCGATTTTACAACACAATGTAATAGATTAATTTCTTGATGGAAAAAAAAAGAAAGCGCTAACATGGCAAAGAAAATGAAATACATAATAAAATTTTTAAAAAATACGAAATAGTAAAATTTAAAAAAAAAATACGAAAAAATAAAATTTAAAAAACAATATAAACAAAAGACAATCGATTTTACATCCCAATTCAATAGACTGATAAATTTGTGTCGTTCGTTAGAAAAGGTGACAAAAAAGAAAGAGAGAAAAAACAATAAATACAGAGAAAAAAAAAACAAATATAGAAGAGCGAGAAAAAAACGATAAATACAAGAGAGGAAAAAAAATAATAAATACAAGAGAGGAAAAAAAAATAATAAATACAAGAGAGGAAAAAAAAATAATGTGTAAATATAAGAGGAAAAAAAACAATAAAAACAAAAGACGATCGATTTTACAACCCAATTTAATAGATTAATAATTTTTTTTTAAGGAGAAGAATAACGAATTAACAAAGAAATAAAAGAATTAAAAATAAATCAAAATAAAATTTAAAAATTAATAAAAACAAAAGACAATCGATTTTACAGCACAATTCAAATGATCAATAAAAATAAAACAAGAGGACTGTTCGGGAGGAAAGATGACGAAACAAAGAAAACAAATAAACAAATGAAATAACAACAATAAAAAAAGAAACAATAAAACAAAAGGCGATCGATTTTACAACACGGTTTAATAAATTAATGATTTTCTTCGAAAAAATAAAAATAAATACATAACAATGAATTAGCAAAGAAATAATAGAATTAAAAAAAATCGAAATAAAATTTTAAAAACAATAGAAACAAAAGACAAGCGATTACAGCACAAATCGATAAATTGATAAATGAAAACTTAAAAAAAAATGTTTGGTTGGAAAGGTGACAAACAAAAATAAATAACAAAAATGTTATAAATTTTGCGCCCTAAATGTAAACGTTTTCGAGAGGAAAAAAATTGAATTTCAAAAATGTTTTGAAGCTTTGAATAAAGTAGGTCCACTCGGCGCCATCTCATCAACTTCTTTTCTGTAAAAAAAAAAAAACGCTGCCCTAATTTTATGTTTGTACTTACGATGACGCAGATGTTGTCTCAACTTAAGGGATGAATCCTTGTCTAAGGTATTTTTTCAAATAATTAGGGATTAAGGAATTTTTTTTTCTAAAAAGGAGATTTTCAAATTTTATTTTTATTTTTTTAATAATCTGTTAATTAGATCGATTAGACGATCGATCAATGAAAATTATAAAAATAACAAACCTGTATTTTTTGGCTTTACAAAAGAAATCGATGAACAAAAAACGAAAGATTTTAAAAAAAGTCACTTGATTATGAATGAGAGCAGTAAAGAAAACAATTGTTGAAAGAAAAAAAAACAAAAGAAAAGTGCAAACAGAGTAGACAACAGAAGAAACATTGCCGAGCAAATTAATAAATAAAATCAGTTCTCAGTCAATGAAACAAAATGCGATCAGTGTAACTACAATAAGTACATGCAATCAATGTATTTACGAACAAAACAAATGACAATCGATCGATGAATTATCAATCAATCAATCAATCGATTTATTTATTTCCTCAGACTGCAAGCGTGTAACATGAAAGCAAACGAACACAAATTGATTAATTGATAAACAAAACAAATGAAGGTCGTCTTTCGTGTAATTTTTAATTATAAAAACAATTAAAAAAGGTAATCAAGAAATTTACTGAAAAAACTAAACAAATGACGATCAATCGGCGAAACTTATAAACAGAACAAGAACTCTTTTAGTGCTTGCTCGCCCTTTCATTATCCATTCGTACACGGACCGAGGTCTGAACAGATTAGTTCGAAGCCATGCAGTCTGAAAAGCCAATTAATGAATTTTTTTCAGCACACGGACCGAGGTAAAAAAAAATTCAGTTCATAATTAGGCCAATGAGGGTACAGTTTTGTAAATAAACGTGTCAGAACGAACCAAGTTGAAGTTAAAATACATATCAATTAGACTATTTCAGGTTTCAATTTTTATTCAATTGATTTAGAAAAAAATATATTTTCGTGATACAACTTTCAATCATTTCTATTTTCAATGTTTGCTGAACCGAGGTCTGAACGGATTAGTTTGAAGCCAGGAGCCAATTAATAAATTTTTCTGAGTACACGGACCGAGGTCGAAAGAATTCAATTCATAATTAGGCCAATGATGGTACAGTTCTGTAAATAATCGAGCCGTAGGTAGTCAGAACGTACCACGTTGAAGTTAAAATACATATCAATCAGACCATTTCAGGTTTCAATTTTTATTCAATTGATTTAGAAAAAATATATTGTCGTGATACAACTTTCAATCATTTCTATTTTCAATGCTTGCTCGTCCTTTCACTACCCAATCCTACACGAACCGAGGTCTGAACGGATTAGTTTGAAACCAAGGGCCAATTAATGAATTCTTCTCAGTACACGGACCGAGGTCGAAAGAATTCAATTCATAATTAGGCCAATGAGGGTACAGTTCTGTAAATAATCGAGCCGTGGTCAGAACGAACCACGATGAAGTTAAAATGCAAATCAATTAGGCGATTTCAGGTTTCAATTGATTTAAAAAATTATATTGCCGCGATACAACTTTTAATAATTTCTTTTTTTTTTAATGCTTGCTCGCCCTTTCACTATCCAACAAAACAAGAAAATAATGAAACACGAAAAAACAAATGAATGCTTGATTTCATTTTAAAGCTTCGCTTCAGTTTAAACGAACGTCTAGACAAAAAAGCCCGCACTCTGTAAATTGTTGCGCATGTCAGTATCACCGCCATAAAAAAGTGTGTTCGCGTAACAATCAGTTTGATCGAGAGCCATCGAAGTAGTCTAATAATTATTGCATGCTTGCAGACTATTTGATTTGATTAATGTTTAGTTACGCTCGTTTTTAGGAAGCTCATATTGCAAGCTAGCTCTCGACTCCCCAACACCTTCCGTATTGTTACATCTAAGACCGTATTTGCCAAAGTAGAATTTGCAGTTGTTTGTAGGCCACATTAAAAAATTGAACTCTTTTATTATCAATCGGACAGTTTGATGCGTTGAATGCATTTTATTACTGCGGTCGTTGCAAAAATTAAGTATGTACGAGTATACCAGAACCCGGCACATAAGATTCCGTAAGATCCGTTTGACAGGGTGCAGATGCCGCCGCTGTCGACCGTACCACGTCGGGAATTACTCGAGGATTGCGAAGCAACGGGATTCCTTTCAATGTTCTCCATCTCATTACCTCACTGCTGCCACTCTTTTGTTCAGTGGCGTGCGTCACCTGTGGCTTTTTGTCGTCAATTACCGGAACACGTGCCCATTTGTACTTGTATAGGGATCGACGGCGCGCACCTTACTCTTTAATTTCCTCCTCGCTCGCATCTCGTACGTACGTACACTTGTCGGCTTTAATTGCGCTTGGGGGGCGGTAATGCGGTTGGTCTTTGATGACTTCACTTTTTCGAAGGGCCTCCCGAGCTGTGCTTGAATTGGTTCAGGACGTTTGTGTTGTGATGACACCACAAATCCAATAGGAACATAGAAGTCTTAGCACAGCTGCCCCAATGAGGCTTTCAAAAATTTTAAACCTGTCACCTGTCTGTTTTGAACTTCTTGCAAGAATCCTAAAACCAGAAAAAATCTTTGGATTTCTAAAGATCGCAGTTATAAGCGAGTTTTACTGTATACTGTCGCGATACAAACTTCAATCATTTCTATTTTTAATGCTCGCTCGCCCTTTCACTATCCAATCCTACACGAACCGAGGTCCGAACGGATTAGTTTGAAACCAGGGGCCAATTGATGAATTTTTCTGAGTACACGGACCGAGGTCGAAAGAATTCAATTCATAATTAGGCCAATGAGGGTACAGTTCTGTAAATAATCGAACCGTGGTCAGAACGAACCACGATAAAGTTAAAATGCAAAAAATTAAAAAATTAGGCGATTTCAGGTTTCAATTTACATTCAATTGATTTAAAAAAATATATGTTTACGTATATTGGTTAAAGGATTAAAATTTATTATTAATCCGCTTAATCGCTCAATCGCTCTGTAAAATCGACCGTCTTTTATTTCCGTTTTCTTTAACATTAGGTGTTTTTTAATGATTTTTTAATTTTTATTTTTCCTATCAAGTGATCTTAGTAAAAACTGTCCTTAGCTACATTCAAAAAATTTTGACGTTTTTATTGTGGTGCCACCCGGTGACGGTGAAGAGCGAAATCTTTTTTTTTAGGAACACATTTCTTTTCTCTCTTCTTTTCTCATTTTTACTCTATTTTGTCATTGATTATCTGTACGATAGTGCCATCTGACGGCAAACAGCGAAAACGTTAAGGAATTTTCTTCATTTAATTTGTTTGTTTCTCTCTGTTCTCTGTGATCCCTTCTTTCATTTTTGGTTATTCCCATCAAGTGATCCCAATTAAAATTATTGTCCTTGGGAGGCCGTGGAATCACGTCTTAGCAGGATTCAGAAAATTTTGACGTTTACGTTTAACGCCACCTACCGATGAAAATTGTTAGTATAATTATTGTGGCGCCACCTATTAATAAAGAGCGAAAACTTAATTTTTTTAGGAATCTCTTATTTTCTTTTCTTTCTTCTCTTCTTCCGTTGTAACGTGTGTTCAAAAAAAATCCGTTATCGAGAAGGCCCTGAACTTGTTTTTATTTTATGACGGCACGTCGCAATCTAAACAAATATGTTGCAATCTTGCACAACTGCGAGCTGTCAACAGCGTCAACTGTCAAAGGCTTGGTTGTACATCTTGGAGGCATTTGTAATCAAAGAATGAAATGAAATTGCGTTTTATTATCAATTTTGTAGAAAATCGTAATTAAATGGATATAAAAAGTTAGGTTATGTTTATAACCTGCAAAATTTGCATTCGACATAAGCCTACTTGATACTGTCGCGATACAAATTTCAATCATTTCTATTTTTAATGCTTGCTCGCCCTTTCACTATCCAATCCTACACGAACCGAGGTCTGAACGGATTAGTTTGAAACCAGGGGCCAATTGATGAATTTTTCTGAGTACACGGACCGAGGTCGAAAGAATTCAATTCATAATTAGGCCAATGAGGGTACAGTTCTGTAAATAATCGAGCCGTAGTCAGAACGAACCACGATGAAGTTAAAATGCAAATCAATTAGGCGATTTCAGGTTTCAATTTACGTTCAATTGATTTAAAAAAATATATGTTTACGTATATTGGTTAAAGGATTAAAATTTATTATTAATCTGCTTAATCGCTCAATCGCTCTGTAAAATCGACCGTCTTTTATTTCCGTTTTCTTTAACATTAGGTGTTTTTTAATGATTTTTTAATTTTTATTTTTCCTATCAAATGATCTTAGTAAAAACTGTCATTAGCTACATTCAAAAAATTTTGACGTTTTTATTGTGGTGCCACCCGGTGACGGTGAAGAGCGAAATCTTTTTTTTTAGGAACACATTTCTTTTCTCTCTTCTTTTCTCATTTTTACTCTATTTTGTCATTGATTATCTGTACGATAGTGCCATCTGACGGCAAACAGCGAAAACGTTAAGGAATTTTCTTCATTTAATTTGTTTGTTTCTCTCTGTTCTCTATGATTCCTTCTTTCATTTTTGGTTATTCCCATCAAGTGATCCCAATTAAAATTATTGTCCTTGGGAGGCCGTGGAATCACGTCTTAGCAGGATTCAGAAAATTTTGACGTTTACGTTTAACGCCACCTACCGATGAAAATTGTTAGTATAATTATTGTGGCGCCACCTATTAATAAAGAGCGAAAACTTAATTTTTTTAGGAATCTCTTATTTTCTTTTCTTTCTTCTCTTCTTCCGTTGTAACGTGTGTTCAAAAAAAATCCGTTATCGAGAAGGCCCTGAACTTGTTTTTATTTTATGACGGCACGTCGCAATCTAAACAAATATGTTGCAATCTTGCACAACTGCGAGCTGTCAACAGCGTCAACTGTCAAAGGCTTGGTTGTACATCTTGGAGGCATTTGTAATCAAAGAATGAAATGAAATTGCGTTTTATTATCAATTTTGTAGAAAATCGTAATTAAATGGATATAAAAAGTTAGGTTATGTTTATAACCTGCAAAATTTGCATTCGACATAAGCCTACTTGATACTGTCGCGATACAAATTTCAATCATTTCTATTTTTAATGCTTGCTCGCCCTTTCACTATCCAATCCTACACGAACCGAGGTCTGAACGGATTAGTTTGAAACCAGGGGCCAATTGATGAATTTTTCTGAGTACACGGACCGAGGTCGAAAGAATTCAATTCATAATTAGGCCAATGAGGGTACAGTTCTGTAAATAATCGAGCCGTAGTCAGAACGAACCACGATGAAGTTAAAATGCAAATCAATTAGGCGATTTCAGGTTTCAATTTACGTTCAATTGATTTAAAAAAATATATGTTTACGTATATTGGTTAAAGGATTAAAATTTATTATTAATCTGCTTAATCGCTCAATCGCTCTGTAAAATCGACCGTCTTTTATTTCCGTTTTCTTTAACATTAGGTGTTTTTTAATGATTTTTTAATTTTTATTTTTCCTATCAAATGATCTTAGTAAAAACTGTCATTAGCTACATTCAAAAAATTTTGACGTTTTTATTGTGGTGCCACCCGGTGACGGTGAAGAGCGAAATCTTTTTTTTTAGGAACACATTTCTTTTCTCTCTTCTTTTCTCATTTTTACTCTATTTTGTCATTGATTATCTGTACGATAGTGCCATCTGACGGCAAACAGCGAAAACGTTAAGGAATTTTCTTCATTTAATTTGTTTGTTTCTCTCTGTTCTCTATGATTCCTTCTTTCATTTTTGGTTATTCCCATCAAGTGATCCCAATTAAAATTATTGTCCTTGGGAGGCCGTGGAATCACGTCTTAGCAGGATTCAGAAAATTTTGACGTTTACGTTTAACGCCACCTACCGATGAAAATTGTTAGTATAATTATTGTGGCGCCACCTATTAATAAAGAGCGAAAACTTAATTTTTTTAGGAATCTCTTATTTTCTTTTCTTTCTTCTCTTCTTCCGTTGTAACGTGTGTTCAAAAAAAATCCGTTATCGAGAAGGCCCTGAACTTGTTTTTATTTTATGACGGCACGTCGCAATCTAAACAAATATGTTGCAATCTTGCACAACTGCGAGCTGTCAACAGCGTCAACTGTCAAAGGCTTGGTTGTACATCTTGGAGGCATTTGTAATCAAAGAATGAAATGAAATTGCGTTTTATTATCAATTTTGTAGAAAATCGTAATTAAATGGATATAAAAAGTTAGGTTATGTTTATAACCTGCAAAATTTGCATTCGACATAAGCCTACTTGATACTGTCGCGATACAAATTTCAATCATTTCTATTTTTAATGCTTGCTCGCCCTTTCACTATCCAATCCTACACGAACCGAGGTCTGAACGGATTAGTTTGAAACCAGGGGCCAATTGATGAATTTTTCTGAGTACACGGACCGAGGTCGAAAGAATTCAATTCATAATTAGGCCAATGAGGGTACAGTTCTGTAAATAATCGAGCCGTAGTCAGAACGAACCACGATGAAGTTAAAATGCAAATCAATTAGGCGATTTCAGGTTTCAATTTACGTTCAATTGATTTAAAAAAATATATGTTTACGTATATTGGTTAAAGGATTAAAATTTATTATTAATCTGCTTAATCGCTCAATCGCTCTGTAAAATCGACCGTCTTTTATTTCCGTTTTCTTTAACATTAGGTGTTTTTTAATGATTTTTTAATTTTTATTTTTCCTATCAAATGATCTTAGTAAAAACTGTCATTAGCTACATTCAAAAAATTTTGACGTTTTTATTGTGGTGCCACCCGGTGACGGTGAAGAGCGAAATCTTTTTTTTTAGGAACACATTTCTTTTCTCTCTTCTTTTCTCATTTTTACTCTATTTTGTCATTGATTATCTGTACGATAGTGCCATCTGACGGCAAACAGCGAAAACGTTAAGGAATTTTCTTCATTTAATTTGTTTGTTTCTCTCTGTTCTCTATGATTCCTTCTTTCATTTTTGGTTATTCCCATCAAGTGATCCCAATTAAAATTATTGTCCTTGGGAGGCCGTGGAATCACGTCTTAGCAGGATTCAGAAAATTTTGACGTTTACGTTTAACGCCACCTACCGATGAAAATTGTTAGTATAATTATTGTGGCGCCACCTATTAATAAAGAGCGAAAACTTAATTTTTTTAGGAATCTCTTATTTTCTTTTCTTTCTTCTCTTCTTCCGTTGTAACGTGTGTTCAAAAAAAATCCGTTATCGAGAAGGCCCTGAACTTGTTTTTATTTTATGACGGCACGTCGCAATCTAAACAAATATGTTGCAATCTTGCACAACTGCGAGCTGTCAACAGCGTCAACTGTCAAAGGCTTGGTTGTACATCTTGGAGGCATTTGTAATCAAAGAATGAAATGAAATTGCGTTTTATTATCAATTTTGTAGAAAATCGTAATTAAATGGATATAAAAAGTTAGGTTATGTTTATAACCTGCAAAATTTGCATTCGACATAAGCCTACTTGATACTGTCGCGATACAAATTTCAATCATTTCTATTTTTAATGCTTGCTCGCCCTTTCACTATCCAATCCTACACGAACCGAGGTCTGAACGGATTAGTTTGAAACCAGGGGCCAATTGATGAATTTTTCTGAGTACACGGACCGAGGTCGAAAGAATTCAATTCATAATTAGGCCAATGAGGGTACAGTTCTGTAAATAATCGAGCCGTAGTCAGAACGAACCACGATGAAGTTAAAATGCAAATCAATTAGGCGATTTCAGGTTTCAATTTACGTTCAATTGATTTAAAAAAATATATGTTTACGTATATTGGTTAAAGGATTAAAATTTATTATTAATCTGCTTAATCGCTCTGTAAAATCGACCGTCTTTTATTTCCGTCTTCTTTAACATTAGGTGTTTTTTAATGATTTTCTAAAATTTACCTACTCCTGAATCTAGTAAAAAATCTTAGAGATTTTCTATGTTAAAAGGGGATTTTTTTCTTGAGGGATTTTTGCTTTTTACACGTTGGCAACACTGGTTCGCAATTGTCGGACAAATAGGGGAACAGTAGGGAAGGTGGCTAATGAACCCGAGGACAGCGAAGACATTCAATTCTTCGCGCTATAAGGGCCGCTCACCCCCTTGGGGGCTCGCGGCAGCTAATAATTTTTTTTTTAATTTACCGGCAAACTACTGTTAAGTATTTTATGAGTTTCAAATAATTCGAATGATTAGACTAACTCGTCGTCACGTAACAGATGATGCCCTCTCGCTTAACCTATTTCCGTCCAATCCGTTATCCATTGTGGCCTATCATCGCCGGGGTGAACTGTTAGCTTGGCCCAATTTGGCCGTCCCGTAAAATTTAATTGTCACGTAAACAATTGCGAGCAGCGAATAACAAAGGGCCTTCGGGACTCACCGCGCGTAAAATTGGCGACCCGTGGCATCTGGCCGGCGGCGCGTGTGCCCCCGTACACGTGGGGTGTTACGCGTCGTGGTCTTACCTGTGGCCCCCCTTTCGTTTTAAATTAAAACTAATTAATTTCGATTTCGATGCGTGCCATATATACACAACCGACACAAATTTAATGAGTATAGCAGAGCGACTCGGGTATGATTTCTTTTAGTGACCTACAAAAGAAAATAGGCATAAAACTAGAAGGAGAAAACGAATGAAAATAAAACAAAACGACATTAAAAAATCGAAAGTACTTAACAATAAAGAAGAAAACAAATGAACATCGACATTAAGAATTGACAGGACAACAAAAAAAAGGAAGGCGAACGGAAGAAACGAGAAAGTTGTAAGGAATTCTGACGTAAGAAACAAATGGAGGAAATGTAAGAAAAATCGAACACAAATCTAGAACAACGCATTTAACAATGCAGTTTAAAAACAAAATAAATATGTATCTGGTTTTGTTTTGTAAAGTCCAAGCAATAATTTTCTCTAATACTTAGAAATACGTTTTCTGTGTTTTTCTGCTAGTGACACCCTGTATATAACGGCTTCTGTTAGAATTCAGATTTAAACTTGCTTGTGTCTTGTTAATACTTCCTTTATACCAAAGGACCAATTTTTTATTAATTTTTGCTTTTTATTTACTTTTTTTGTCACATTGTTTTCCTTTTAATTATTTTTTAACGCTTTTGTATTCTGTTGAGTTTTTTTTTTATGCTTACATTATTTTGTCTTTTAAATTGTGCCGTCAATTATATACTTCTATGCTGAAAGTGCAATAAATAGTACTTACATTTTTTATTAAAAAAAAAAACCAAAACCAGAAAGATGAATTAAAAATTATTTTTATTATTTATTTAAGGAACCAGATTATGTGGGAGGTGTTGAAAGTTTTTTTATATTATAGGTAGTATTGGCAAATTTTAATTTAATTTTTTCTTTAAGATTACGTTCGCAACGTGAATTTTATTTATAATGAAAAACAATTGCAACGCGGCAAAAAAATTGTTAGCGAGTCAGGTGTCATTTTCTATTTACATACATACTTTTATTTCATTTTTTCACTTTTTTTTCTTAATATATTTTGTGTTAGTTATGTACTTCTGTAGTTTAATTATTTATTTTTTTCTGTATGTTCTTAGGCTTTTTTTTTAATATTAGCGACATTTTGCTTTTAATTCAAATAACACACTGAACAGGTAGGCATGTGGTTACAATGATTTTAAATTCATATATAGCATGATCATTAAGTTTGTGTTGCCCCCTTTTTTAATGTTATAATAAAAAGTATGAGTTATTATCATTATTTTTTCAGTGACTTATCAGCTTCTTTACTTGTTACTTTTAATTCACTGAATTAATTTGTGTAATTGTGTACTTTGTTTTACTTTTAATTTTGTTTCAAATTTTAATTAACTATTTTTATATTAATTTTTTTGTTTGGGTTCGAATTTTCAAGAGGGGTTAGAAACAGCTTTTTAGTTCTTGTTTCCTTAATCTTTTGTTTTGGTTGATTAATTAATCTATGTTAATCGTGTTATTTATTTAAATTGTGTATCTTATTTCACTTTTAATTTATTTTATTTTTATTTTGCTTTTAGTTCGCTTTTTTTCATTTCACGTAATTAATTTGTGTAAACAATTTAAATGGTGTAGCTTGTGTTTCACTTTTAATTTATATAACTTTTTAATTTATTTGACTTTTAATTTATATTTCACTTTTAACTTATATCCCTTTTAATTTATATCACTTTTAATTTATTCTTCTCTTGATTATTTTGGTTTTTGGGTAATGTTTCTTTAAAGTATTCCTCTCACACTACCTTTATTTCTTCCTCACTCTCTACTGTCCTTCTTTCCTTGTCCTTGATGTTATTTACCCTAATCGTATGTAATTTTTTTTAAAATTATTTGTCATCTTTTGCTGCTGCTTCTATTTCCTCTATTCTGTTGTTTGTGCATTCTTCTCTAATTTTCTTGATTTTGCGTTTACTATATCTCCTGTTCTTTACATATACCTCTTTATCCGTTGCGTCTTTTGTCTCTAACCTTTTTTCCCTAGACATATTTTTCTCTGAAATCACTTTTTCGCACTCCTCATTCCGCCAGTTACTTTTACTTTTATTTACCCCTATCCGTTGTTTTGCTATTTCCTTTATGTATTCTTTAGTATTGTCCCACAGTTCTTCCACTTCCTTTTCATGTTTTAGTTTTTGTATTTGCATGCTCATACATTTTGCATATATTCGTTCCTTACTTTTGGGTTCCTTTAATTTTTGTATATTCCGTTTCTTTGTTCCTGTGACTCCTTTTGCTTTCATTGTTTTTTTGCTTTATCGTTGTTACAGTAAAAATGTGGTCAAAGTCCACATATGCTCTCCTTTCAGATTTTACATCTCTTACCGACGACTGCCTTTTTTTATTTACTAAAATATCATCTATCTGTTTTCCTTCATCTTTTGTCGGGATCATCCATGTAATTTTTTGCTCAGTCCTGTGCTCGAATTTTGTACCCATTAGCATTAGCCCCTGCTCTGCTGCTAGCTTACATAACCTTTGTCTATTGTTATTTGTTTTGTTATGTATTGTCGCGTTAACGAAGTAGATTTTAATTTTTGTTGTTAATTTAGGAATTACGAATATGAAATTAAATACGGAGATGTTTTTAAATTAATTTTATTCAATCTAACTTAAGCCTTTAAACTATAAATTATTTGAAGCCTTTTAAATTATAACTTAATTTAATCTTACATTAACTTTTACTATATTTAATATTACTGCACTTACTTAATCTAATCCTACTCCTTTATATTAATTTAAACTCTACATTACTTGGGGGTAAAAGGGCCTGGCCTGAGGCGGCCAGCCCTGCGAGCGTGGAGAGCTCACCCGGTTTACGCGCACTCGTTCACAACACTTGACTGGTTACTCTAAACACTTATAATAATAATCAGACTAACTCTGAGACTAATACCGCTAGCTAACTACTTTTAATCTACTTTTAATACTACTACCCTGATTCTACCTGCGGGTCGATCTTTTATACATTTCTTAAATCTACGTCACAATTGGTTTCCTTGCTCTGGTGGCCGGGGTTCGATCCAAAGTACAAAGTTCTAAAACGCGTCAGCATCAATTGATCCTTGCCAAATTTGTTTTTCTTAAAGCGTTCTAATTGCCTCGGTATTTTTTTCATAAAAATAGAAGAAACGAAAGAAATGATAAAGGAAATAGCGCCATCTATTGTCTAAAAGCCAAAATGCGACATAGGTTCTTTCTTTTTAAGGGATGCCATCTAGTTGGAAGTTTATAGAATTTATTGATTTCATTCTCTTCAATTTATTACGATTTGAATAACCTTATTACACGGTGTTCTTGGATTAGAAGGAGTTTCATTAGCGTGCCATCTATTGACCAATAACACGGATTATTTAAGAAATTCTTTGAAAATTTGGAACGTGCGTTAATTTGTGTCTTGCGCATTCTTTCCTGTCTTAAATTGTACATTTATTAGTACAGTTTTTGAATTTATTTTATATTCACGGCAATTCTGGACTAACCAAACAGCAGCGTCATCTATCGTCTAATAACCGAAATGGTATCGGTTTTGTCAAATGTTGCCACGTCAGTTGGAAGTTGATTTTAGCTGAGTGTTCAGAAATTAAAAGGTGTTTCATTAGCGCCATCTATTGTCCAATAGCACGGATTATTTAAGAAATTCTTTGAAAATGTGTAACGCGCATTAATTATGTCTCGCTCACTCCCTCAAATTGTACCTCTTCATTAGAGTTTTCGATCGTTTATATTCACGGCAATTCTAGGCTAAGCAAACAGGTTTTGGAGTGCCATCCAATTTGTTACGCTTTAAATTACCTCATAACACGTGCAGGAGATGGCGCTCTCGGTCATAAAATTTGGAAGATATGATACAAGTTGGCTATAAAATAAGCGAAGTAATTTCTCTGGTAAATTAGGAAAAAATACAGTTCGCCTGTTATGCAAGAGATGGCGTTTTCGATCGTTCATCGTAGCGAAAAATCGTTTCCCTGACGAAGCAGCGAAAGCAAGTCAACAGATATTGGAAGATTTGTAAAACGAAGTAGACCGCAAATTAAAATTACACACAGTTCGCTTATTAGGCAAGAGATGGCGCCTTCGACCGTTCACTGTAACCAAAGGTCGTTTCACTAATAGTTCAAATATTTCGGCCATCGAATTTGGGCAAGTTGCAAGAAGTTGGCAGTAAACGAATGTACTTTCTGTGAATTAAATTGAAAACGCGGTTTGCTTATTACGCAAAAGATGGCGCTTTCGACCACTCGCTCTTACTAAATGTTGTTCCGCTGATAAGTCGCGAATGTGTCAGGCATTTCGGTCGTAAAACTTGGAAGACATGAAATAAGTTGGCAATACTTAAGCGAAGGATTTTTTTTATTGGCAGATTAAGAATAAACACAGTTCGCCTGTTATGCAAAGAGATGGCGCTTTCGATCGTTTCCCTGACGAGTCACCGAAAGAAAACATTTTGAGTCAACAGATTTTGGAACATTTGCAATAGTTTTTTCTTCTTTTTTGGTAGATTAAGATTAAACACAGTTCGCTCATTACGCAAGAGATGGTGCCTTCGGCGGTTCACTTTAACTAAAAATCATTTTGCTAATAGGTCACTGCTGAAAGTCAACACTTCGGCCGACAGATCTTGAAAGAACAGCAATAAACGAACGATTTTTTCTTGGCAAATTAAAAGAAAAACACAGTTCGCTTATTATTCAAGAGATGGCGCTGCGCGTTCGACTGTAAATACGAGAATCACTTCACTTGCTTATTGCAAGTGAATTCGGTCAACGAATTTCGAAAAGTTGCAATAACTTAGCAACGAGCGAACGATTTATTTTTATTTTGTAAATTAAAAAAATAAACATAGTTCGCTTCTTTATCGAGAGATGGCGCGTTCGACTCTTACTGGTAACCGTTTCATTGATAAGCAAGTGAAGGTAAACATATCGGTCGACAAATTTGGAAAAGTTTCCAGTAAGTTGGCAACGATCGAATGATTTTTTGTTTGGCAAATTAAAATTAAATATGGTTCGCCTGTTTTTCAAGAGATCGCGCTTTACACCGTTCACAGTTACCAACAATCGTTTCGTAGATAAACAAGTCAAGGTAAAACATTTCGGTCGACAAATTTGGAAAAACTGCAATAAGCGAATGGTTTTTTTCTTATAAATTTAAATCAAACATAGTTCTCTTATTTTTCAAGAGATGGCGCTTCAGTCCGTTCACAGTTTCTAATAATCGATTCATTGATAAACAGGAGAAGCTAAACATTTCGGTCGACAAATTTGGAAAAACTGCAATAAACGATTTCCTTCTTATAAATCTATTAAATTAAACGTAGTTCTCTTATTTTTCAAGAGATGGCGCTCTCGACGGTTCACTGTAACTAAAAATCGTTTATTATACACGTACCGCTATTATAATAAGTTCAACCAGAAAAAGTCTCAAATAAAAATTCAATGCACAATGTTTTCTGCAAAGGGGCGTTTTTCATTTTTTTCTTATGACGTTACAATCACGTACTCTGATGACGTCATCCACAGTTCTTAAGATTAAAAGGACGTTCATTAGCGCCACCTATTGGCCAATAGCACGGATAATTAAAAAAAAAAACTCTTTGGAAATTTGTGACGTACATATTAATTGTGTCTCGCTCGTTCCTTCCTAATTTAAATTGTATCTTTATTAAAGTGTTCGATTGCTTATATTCATGGCAATTCTAGATTAAGTAAGCAGATTTTGAAGTGTCATCTATTTCTTGACGAGGAAGAAACAAACGAACTACTAAACAACAACTAAAAGAAACCGTCCGAGCTTACGTCGATTTCTTTTCAATTGTCACTTGTTTCATGAATAAAAAGGAACATCGACATTAAAAACTGACAGAAGAAACTCCAAAAAAATTAACGGAAAGGAATTTGAAGTATGTAAGTACGACGAGAAAGAAACGAATGAACTATTAAAACGACAACTGAAAGAAAAAGCAAGAAACGAAGATTGAAAAAAAATTAATGGTCAAGGTTAAAGGGACCCGATCAAATAATTAGCTGCCGCGAGCCCCCAAAGACGAGCGGCCCTTATAGCGCGAAGCGCTTTCTTCGAATTATTAACAAATAACTTCAAACCATCAAGGATTGAATGTCTCCCCGGCCCCCGGGTTCATTTTAAATCATTTTAAATCAAGAACAAAAAATCACGAAACTTTAATGCCGGAGCGACGACATCTTGGAGCTGAAGATAATAATAATAATAATAATAATAATCGTCTTTATTGCATTTCCCAGAACATAATAATTTATCAAACAAGAAAATAAAAAAATAAATGAGTTGACCAAATGTAATGGTAAGCAACCTCAAGGCGAAATTCAGTGTAGTCATAAACTACTACTGTTCTACCATTTAACCTTGTAATATATGACATTGTTATAATAAATAAACAAATGTCTAAATTAAACAAAAACAAAAGTACTCCTAAACTTAATTCTAATTCTAAATTAATTCTAAATTCTGCGATGTTTACACTCGATCCAACAGATAATCAATAAAATGTGAAGGCGGAAAATCATTATTACTCCACAACAGAAATTCACTGCTTTTGAAATAGACCATCCCTCAATTGCTTCTTGAAAGCAGATAAATTTACGTCTGAAAGATGAAATCCCATATTATTAAAAAACTTATACATTTGAAAAGTAAATGATCGCTCAAAGAGCGCAGACTTATGAATTGGGGGGGGGGGGGATATACGACCTCCATATCTAGTTGTGATATTATGAATATCAGATCTCTACGTTATGTTATTGTATAAATACGGAGGATGATTCGTGATTAGAATTTTATTTAAGCAAGAATAACTATGTAGTTTTCTGCGGTTCTTCATATTTAACCATTTTGCATCCTTTAATTTGTATGAAATATGCTGAAACTTACGTATGCCATAAATGTACCGTAAACAAGAATTTTGAACTTTTTGAATGCGACAACTTGTAGATGAGTCAATAGAAGAATGGTAGATAGGTGTACCATATGTAAACTGAGAGAGCACCAATGCATCACAAAAATGTTTTTTTGTTTCAGCGGAAAGACAAGATCTTAGGGGATATAACTTTTTTAAATATGTGTAAGCATATTTTATGTAATTTGAAATTTGTTCACGATAACGAAACGTGTTATCTAATATTAAACCTAAGCTTTTGGCTTTCGAAACAATAGGTACATCAACATTATTGATCTGAATTCTTAATGTTCTCGATAACTCATCACATATCTTCTTTTTCCCAAACGATTTTTCAGGGTTAATTTTGAGGTTATGAGCTATCGAGGTAGAAAATATATGAGATAAATCAGAATTCATTTCTGTTTCTGCTCCACGCCAATCTGCTGCTCGAAAGGATAGATAAAGTTGCGTATCATCCGCATAGGTATGTGTTTTACAGAATCGTAATTTAGTTAAAATATTAGATGTATATAACGTAAAAAGCAGAGGCCCAATAATAGAACCTTGCGGAACGCCTTGGTGAACACATGCAGGTTTATTCAATAAGTTATCAATTTTCACTGATTGCATACGATTAGTCAAGTAACTTTCTAAAAGAGAATTTGCATTTTTACTCATACCTACGAACCTCATGATAGACAACAAAACAGCGTGATTTACAGTGTAGAAAGCCTTGCTGAAGTCTAATAAAGTAAGTATAGTTATATTGCCTTGATCTGAAGCGGTCAAAATATCATCTTCAGCAATGTTCAGCAAATTCAGATTGTGTAGAAGGCGGCAAGTTATTAGCATCGATGTATGCAATGAGCTGTTTCTTGGTTACTTTTCCAGGATTTTAGAAAAAACAGGCAATATGCTAATCGGCCGAAAATCCTTAAGTTCAATTGCTTGTTTACTTTTAGGCAGCATTTTAATAATAGAGTGTTTCCATAAATCTGGGAAAACATTTCCCTGTATACAAGAATTGATGATATGAGCAATGTATGGTATTATATACGGAGAACAGAATTTAATCATGTGTATTGTTATCTGATCATTTCCAGCTGCACTTGATTTTATCTCATGTATCACATCACTAATGTCAGGAACTTCAACGGCATGAAATTCAAAATTGTTCTGTAAAATGGGGGTATCATAATTGTTCAAGCAATTGATGGGAGCCATTAACTGCAACACTATTAATTAGATAATTATTAAATTTATCAGGTTCCTTTAAATGTAATGGAATATTATCAGCTTTAGCTTGACGATTAGACACACCCATGTATTCAAGATGATTCCAGACTGATTTAGCATTACGAGATTTAGAAATAAAATTAAAGTAAGCTTTCTTTTCCAAAATTAATGTAAGGTTAGTAAAATTTCTCAAAGATTTATAGTATTCCCAATGATAGGCTAAACCAGTTTTACGGTACTTAAGTTTTGCCTTATCTCTCAATGACATTAGAAGTTTTAAGTTTTCAGTGAGCCATGGCATACACGGTTTAGTAAATCTCTTTGTTATTAAAGGAGCATGTTTATTGAATAAGTTTAAAATGCTGTTACTAATTTTATGAGAAATATCAGGCATATTAAAAATATACTGAAAAGGTATTCGCTGCAAATCCAAAAGGAATAAATCTTGATTGATAATACTATAATTCCTATATGTACGAAAGGTTGGATTCATTTTAGGCTTTTTATCAGAAAATAGGCAATGATCAGACACATGACACGGAACCACAGTTCCTTCATTACAATCAGCATCAGTCGTTATAATAATATCTAGAAGTGACATATTTGTACCAGTAACTCTAGTAGGCTGCTCTATTAGCTGTTTAGCGCCAAAAGAATCAAGCATCATTTCTATTAAATAAGATGTGTTTGGATTATCAGTATTCAGAAAATCTATGATCGAGCGAAATAAAGCGCGTCGTGTCGCACATCAAATGAAAGGTATCGACGAGACCAAATCGGCTGTTACGCCAGCGCCCTCTTCGACTCAAAGATGGCGGCGCTGTGGTCGAAAATCGCCGCGTAAAAGATGTCGTGTCGCGTATCACATGAAACGACCCGACGACGAGACGAAGTCGACTGTCGCTCGGACACCATCTTGGAATCAAAGATGGCCGCATCCTACAATCGAAAGCCGTCGTTTAAAAGGTAAACGCGTCGTGCGACCACTCAAATGAGAGCGCTCAGCGAGCAGAAAACGACAGTAACACACGATTTTCTCGCTGCCGCGAGCGACCCTCATATCACCAAGCGATTCTTTCTCTGTAGGGGAAGTTCTCTGTGGAGGTCGTTCTCTGTGGAGGCCGACATGAATGCCAGTGCCCGGAGGGCGTTGGTTTCAACAGTAAAGAGCAAAATTGATATTAAAAATTGAGAGAAGAAAGTACAACGAGAAAGAAACAAATCAACTATCAAAAAGCAACTATACGCCAGTTCATTTTACCAGAGGTAGCTTTTGTTTTCTTCATTTTATGAATTACTTTGTCATTTTTTGTATATCCTCTTCGAATTTAATGCGACGTACATAAATGGTTTAGATTCTCTGCTTGCCTTTCTGCATTTGTACATATTTGAATCTAATTAAATTCCGTTACGTTGCGTGCCTGTGTAGCTACATCCGATACAAATCTAAACTGAAGCGATGGGTCCAACCGGGTCGTAAATTAGGAAATATTACCAAACCGTAGATATTTTTTTTTAAATTAGTGTTTTTTATGGACCCCATTATCGTGTTAGTGTTGCGGGACTTTATCTTGGCGTATCAAAACGAGTGATATTTATTGTTTCTCGTCCGGACATGGGGGACCATGGGAAATCCTCTGTGTTGACATCAATAAAAGCACACTTCCTTCTTCGTGCCTGGGAATATCGAATCGGTCGAAAGTCAATTTGCACCTGCGGTGTCGTCGCAGGGTATTCCCGGAAGCGATTCGATCTTTCGCAAGAAAATGAAACCAGGACTAGCTCCCCCCCCGCCGTACGTCGGAGGAAGAAGAAGAGGGCAATTATGTCCGACCGTTGTCTCGCGGATTCCGGACGATATACGACCTAATTAAGATTCTAATTCTGTCCTTCCTTACCAAATGCTTCTTCTTTTAACGGGGACACAAATCGCGAAAGGCAGCTGCTTCCTTTTGATCGTTAGAATCAGAGCTGACAACAGACTTACATTTAGAAGAAGAAAAAAATTAATTCGTTTTTTGTTCACAAAATCTTACGAAATTGTTTCACCGAAAGTTGACGCTCCGTGCGAAAATAATAAGATAAATCGTTTATATGTATTACGAAAAGTAAAGGACCAAGAACACTTTCCTTGCGGAATCCCTATTTTTATGCTTTTGCAGTTTTTCATAAAACCAAATTGCATTACAAATCTGTTATCTATAATTTTTGTAATGCTTGGTGTAATTTCGTAATTAGTTGTAAGTATAGTACTTTTAAGGATACTTGGCCAAGTGAATTACATAATTTGAAGCTTCAAAGACGTCCGTTCGTAAAAGAGACGAAAATTCGTGACCTTTTACTTTTCGGAATCGATTTACCTGCGTCTTTCCGCAATGGAGGAAGTAACCTAGACGGTAAACGATCTCGTCGCGCCAGGGATTATCGCAATAAAGCGAAATCCCAGTTTAAAGAGTGTTAAGTCCATCCGCAAACACCCAAACAGTTACTACCTGACACCTCTTATCACAAGCTTCGTCGGCGAACTCGACTTGAATGGGGGGGCCCTGGAAATTCCATTCAAGTGTCCGCGTGGGTTGGTGGTTCAAAGCCCAATAAATAGATTCGGTTTGGGCAAGTTTACGAGTTCCTGTCTGTTACTTCCTTGAAAATTAATCATTTTATTAAACTGTCGAAAGTAAGTCTTCGCGAAAACGGACGCTAAAAAAACATCCTAGAAAATTATTACGTCCTTCTCGCAACTAGAAATTGAAAGGATTTGAAAGGATTAGTTAATTGTAGGCGATAATCACAGATTCTTAAATCTGTCACTTGAAAAATTAAAGAATCTGAAAAATAATATGTATACAGGGTGGAGGCCGCTGTATCATATCATTGTTATGTTTCATGAAGACCAAGCAATCAATCTGTGCTCCTTATTGGTTTTATTTATATTAAACTAAACATTGGAATTCAAATCAAACTAAGTCAATACATATGTACATTTTTGTCGTTACCAAGAAGACAATGTACTTTTTTTTAATAAATATTTTCAAAGGAGACTACACTCCTCTCCGCTCTCCACTAACTATGAAAGGCAATGTAAAGTAAAGCAAAGTAACGTAAAAATTTAAAAACTAAATAATAACAAATTCAATACTTTAATCTAATGACAGATTTTCTAATTCTTTGTGATTTTAAGATTGGAAGGAGACCGCCGTTATACAAGAAATTAGACAAACTAAGAGCGGACGGTCCAGGGCATTTGTGAGATTTACCGGAATTTCTGGAATAAACCGTATAAAAGGCGACCGGGTTTCATGAAACGACATCACATAGCCAGAAGTCCGAAGGATGAATAATATAAATGGATTCGGCAAGCAATCAATTCAAGTGAAGTAGACGAAGACAGAACGAAAACAAACGGTCTATGTTGCCATGTCCAAACGGATAAATTTAATTATCAATACGACACATGTAATCTTGTAAATAAAGGGCTGTACGACCAGTTTTTAAGAAGTCCTACCACATTTGACAAACAAATTATATTTTTACAAACAATTAGTACTTATAGTTTTACAAAAATGCAGTAACGATTGTGAAATTTACCGGAATTTCCGGTATGAACCATATAAAAGGCGAATGGGTTTCGTGAAACGATGTCACACAGCTAAAAGTCATGTGATCGTGCACATCCCCCAGAGTCCGAAGTCGTAATTAGCAAAGAAATTGCTACTTGAGTCCTTTATGGCTTAATTAAAATTTTGGTAAAAGTGTGAGGAGAAGAAGTGGAAATTGTTGATCATTTCCGTGTAATTATTTTTGTAAAATTTAAATTGAGACATAGAGTTTGGACGTAATAATAGAACTTCTCTCTCTCGCGAGATTTTGAGATTTACCGGAATTTCCGGTATGAACCGTATAAAAGGCGAATAGGTTTCATGAAACGATGTCACACAGCTAAAAGTCATGTGATCGTGCAACTCCCCCAGAGTCCGAAGTCGTAATTAGCAAACAAATTGCTACTTGAGTCCTTTGTAGCTTGTTTAAAATTTTGGTAAAAGTGTGAGGAGAAGAAGTGGAAATTGTTGATAGTTTCTATGTAATTATTTTTGGTAAAGTTTAAGTTGAGACATATAGTTTGGGAGTAATAATGGAACTTCTCTCTCTCTACCCGCGAGATTGTGAAATTTACCGGAATTTCCGGTATGAACCGTATAAAAGGCGAATGGGTTTCACGAAACGATGTCACACAGCTAAAAGTCATGTGATCGTGCACCTCCCCCAGAGTCCGAAGTCGTAATTAGCAAAGAAATTGCTACTTGAGTCCTTTGTGGCTTGTTTAAAATGTTGGTAAAAATGTGAGGAGAAGAAGTGGAAATTGTTGATCGTTTCTGTGTAATTATTTTTGGTAAAGTTTAAATTAAGACATGGAGTTTGGGCGTAATAATGGAACTTCTCTCTCTCTCTACCCGCGAGATTGTGAAATTTACCGGAATTTCCGGTATTAACCGTATAAAAGGCGAATGGGTTTCATGAAACGATGTCACACAGCTAAAAGTCATGTGATCGTGCACCTCCCCCAGAGTCCGAAGTCGTAATTAGCAAAGAAATTGCTACTTGAGTCCTTTGTGGCTCGTTTAAAATTTTGGTAAAAGTGTGAGAAGAAGAAGTGGAAATTGTTGATCGTTTCTGTGTAATTATTTTTGGTAAAGTTTAAATTAAGACATGGAGTTTGGGCGTAATAATGGAACTTCTCTCTCTCTCTACCCGCGAGATTGTGAAATTTACCGGAATTTCCGGTTTGAACCATATAAAAGGCGAATGGGTTTCATGAAACGATGTCACACAGTTAAAAGTCATGTGATCGTGCACTTCCTCCAGAGTCCGAAGTCATAATTAGCAAAGAAATTGCTACTTGAGTCCTTTGTGGCTCGTTTAAAATTTTGGTAAAAGTATGAGGAGAAGAAGTGGAAATTGTTGATCGTTTCTGTGTAATTTTTTTTGGTAAAGTTTAAATTAAGACATGGGGTTTGGGCGTAATAATGGAACTTCTCGCTCTCTCTCGCGAGATTGTGAAATTTACCGGAATTTCCGGTATAAACCGTATAAAAGGCGAATGAAAACGATGTCACACAGCTAAAAGTCATGTGATCGTGCACCTCCCCCAGAGTCCGAAGTCGTAATTAGCAAAGAAATTGCTACTTGAGTCCTTTGCGGCTTGTTTAAAATTTTGCTAAAAGTGTGAGGAGAAAAAGTGGAAATTGTTGATCGTTTCTGTGTAATTATTTTTGGTAAAGTTTAAATTAAGACATAGAGTTTGGACGTAATAATAGAACTTTTCTCTCGCTCTCGCGAGATTGTGAAATTTACCGGAATTTCCGGTATAAACTATATAAAAGGCGACTGGGTTTCACGAAACGAAATCACGTAGCCAAAAGTCGTGTGGTTGTACATTTCACCCAGAGTGCGAAGCATTGAATTAGCATTCAAAGAATGTCATAGTACATGATCGAACTCCGAAAACTCTGTCTGTCTCTCCGTATACCATGGTTTGGGTGAGAAAACATTTGATTCATTTCTCAACTAGTTGTATTATTGGAAACTAACAGCTGCTTTATTTGATGTTCAAAATGCTGTTTGTTTTCGTCATAAAATTATTTTAATTAAACTCTCGTTCCATATAAAGGGGACATTGAGAGCAATATCTGGCAATTGATGACTTATTATGGCGCTTTTAGCCGACTTCGTTGATTTTTTTTGTTTTCAAGTCAATTGTTATAGTACGCACCGACTTATACAGTCGCCTCTTCGACTTTGAACGAATGAAAAACGTTTGAGTTCTGAATTTTAATAATAATAATAATAATAAACAGCATCATTTCATTATTTTTATTTGATTTGATGTACATGTTTCAAGTTTTTTAAAAGTGTTTTAATAATGTCTTGCCTTAAAGGGAAAAGCGAAAATTTGAAAATTTTAAAGCGACCAGAAAAAAAACAGGTTCCTCAGGGGAGCGCCTTGGGGCCGAAGCCGTTTCCACGAAATTTCCAAGTTTTTTAACGACTTGCATCTCGTTATTCTCCGTTTACGGCCACTTTGGACGCTTCAGTCGACAATATTTTGTAATATTTCAAATATTTTATACTACACTTATAATGCGCGCCGACGAATGTAATAAATGTAAGTTTCATGACATATGATCTTCACTCAACGAGTATTGCGGGCCACGTCATCTCTCTGTCATTTCTGTCATTCGACCGTAAGTTATTATTCTGACGTAAGTTAACTTTCAAGGATAAATGTAATATGTATAAAGAAAAGGATCCACTATGTCATTGTGAAATTTACCGGAATTTCCGATATAAACCATGTAAGAAGCGACTGGGTTTTACGAAACGATATCACATAGACAAAAGTCGTGTGGTCGTGCACATCACCCAGAGTCCGAAGGCGTAATTAGCGTTCAAAGAATGTCATAGTGTGTGATCAAACTCCGAAAACCCTATCTGTCTGTGCGTATACCATGGTTTGGGTAAGAAAACATTTTAATTCATTTGCTAATTCGATATGTCATTGAAAACGCTTTATTTAATGTGCAAAATGCTGTTCCTTCTCGTTGTAAAATTATTTTAATTAAAATCTCATTCCATATAAAGGGGGGACATTGAGGGCAATGTCTGGCTAAATAAAGCTTAAACCAGACACGCACGAACAAAGAAATTGTTTCTTGAGTGTTTTATGGTTTGAGTAGATTGTGGGGCCAGGGGTGCCGAGTTCTCCTCTGCCAATTACGCGCTCTTCAAACCGTTGATTCGAAAATTGTCTTACAGACGTAACGTTATCTTCTAACAAATCTCCCAGATGATCTTTGTATTGAATTTAAACTACGTATAATAAAAATAAATATTGGCCTTTCTGAAATTGTAATTATTTGAAAAGCAAATGTTGAACACTCTGTATTTAGAAAACGGTTTACTTTAGGGTATAACTTTATTCGAATTTTCTACTCTGCCTGCTTTAAAGATTACCTGCGCGAAGTAGCGACCTCACGTCATGGGACACCCTGTATAAAGAAATATTACGGCGAAGTAAAGAAACGCAGTAACGGAAGAAGGTGAAATGACCAAAAAAAAACAACGGTGACAACGCCGACAATTAACGGAAAATCAAAAGAGAAAGAATGACTTGGAATAAGAAAAAAAAAGAAGAACTACATGCGGTAATAAATGAACTAAAGGAAACTATTAAACAATTGACTTTGAAGAGAAAATGCTAGAGAAAGAGAATTGAAACAAAAATATAAAAATCTGTAAATATATGACGTGAGTACGAAAGGACACGTCACAGAGGTACGAAAGGAAATGTCTTAAGTGAAACACCCTGTATACGGGGTATCCCTGGAGGAAAGGTCGATATTTCGTGTGGGGAGGGAGGGGGGATATGGAATGAGTTATTGTAAGTCCAAATGTTTATATAAACATGTGGTCTTTTATTAGTGGTTTCTGAGATGCGCAGCTGTTTGCACTTACGCACATCATGCGGCGCCACATTACGATGAAGAATGGAATCAACTTGAAGCTCCAAATTTAAATTATTCAATAAATATTTATCTCAGAGGCATCAATTAATAAACGACTTACAGCAATTCATTCTATGCCCCCACGAAATATTAACCTTTCCTCCCGGGACATCCTGTATAAGATTAGGCGATTGGAGGTTGTGTTCTATTGTAAAATATTTCCAAAATCTTTTATTTCTATTATCAATGAAGCCTCCGAAATTAACGTATTAATTCGAATCTTCTTCGCAGAGTGACAATAAATTAAAACCACATGAACTGACAAGTATTAGATTAATGACATTTGTATTTGCAGCGTTTTCATTTTCATACTCGAAATCTTCGGTTACATAAGCGCGCACGTGCGCTCAATATAATCGACTTGTTTACTTCAGACCACACCGACTGTAATAAATGACTCAAATTCGGTATCACCCTGTACATTAGTATATCAATAAAACGTGTGAGTTACGCGGCCGTGTCTTGAAATTCTAGATTTTTTATTTAGTTTTCAGACCGTAGTGATTTTGTCTACTTGAGTTTTAATTAACTTCAGATTATATGAACGCATTTCCGAATTACGCTGCGAAATAACTTTTTTTTAAATGGAACACCCCGTATATTATTGCATTTTTGGATTCTACGGTAAATTCTAACGTGAAATGATGTGTCGCATCATGGGTCTACGGTGAGCGGTTTTCGAGTTGAAATTTTTATGACGTCACACAGCTTGAAAACCGCTCACCGTAGACCCATGGTGCGACCCATCACTTCAAAATAAAATTTTCCGTAGAATTCAAAAACGATTTCGCTTTAAACTTTAAAATTATTTTTCTTTAAATACACTCAGTTTTTTCTTTTGTTTTTGAAATTAGAGAAAGCGGTTCAATACGAAAGTTGCACAAAACTTTCCACACGTTTGAATAACGGTCCGGAAAAAACAATCGAGCAACGCAATTCCGAATTATGCAGCGAAATTGCTCTTTTTTAACGGAACACCCTGTATATTATTGCATTTTTGGATTCTACGGTAAATTCTAGCTTGAAGTGATGGGTCGCATCATGGGTCTAGGGTGAGCGGTTTTCGAGTTGAAAATTTTTATGACGTCACTCAACTTGAAAACCGCTCACCGTAGACCCATGGTGCGACCCATCACTTCAGGCTAGAATTTACTGTAGAATCCAAATATTCAATAATATTCAGGATATTCCGCTTAAAAAAATTAATTTCGCTTCATATTTCGGAAATGCGTTGCTCGATTGTTTTATCGTGAACGTTATTCAAAAGTATGGAAAATTATGGACAGTTTTAGTTATACAGGCGACATATTACCTACCCTTAGATGTCTGACTTTGCAGAAAAACTTAAAGAAAAGTAAAATCAATCGCGCCATCTATTATCTAATTAAAAATTGTGCACGATTACCTGATGCCGTAGCTATGAGAGTTTTGATTAGATTTGTATTTTTAAAGTCTGTATAATTCGGGGGGGATTTATGCCAGTGTAACTGCAGGTTATGACTTGAAAGGGCTTCGACCGCCTTGGAAGCCTTGGATACGATCACCGGACTCCTGGAAAAGTACGGCCAAGGGGGCCCATGCTCGAACATCGACGCCGGACTTAACTACCACAACTCGTTTTTAATGGCTGACCCATCGACGGCCTGGGTTTTGGAAACGTCAGGGAGACACTGGGCCGCCGTTGAAGTCACCAGTAAGCGCTCACTACTTAACGCACCTTCAACGTTACGTCACCGTTACATTTACAGGCGGTTACAGAAACATATCCAACGTCCTGACCATTACAACAAAAATAGACAAACACTCAGAGGGCCTATTGGAATACGCAAAGTCAAAAGACCTTTGGGATGGTGAGGTAAAGTCACTTGTTTTTATTATTATTATTATTGTTATTCTATTGTAAAATATTTCCAAAATCTTTTATTTCTATTATCAATCAAGCCTCCGAAATTAACGTATTAATTCGAATCTTCTTCGCAGAGTGACAATAAATTATAACCACATGAACTGACAGTATTAGATTAATGACATTTGTATTTGCCGCGTTTTCATTTTTTTTTAATACTCGAAATCTTCGGTTACATAAGCGCGCACGTGCGCCCAATATAATCGACTTAACGTATATTTCCTGCTACACGATTATCCAATTTCCTCCTCGGGCTTCGCGCAGGGGGTTTTCTGTCGGAGAGATGTTATCGGCGACGCACCAGCCCCCTTGATTAACGAGGGAAGGACATATTAACCTACATACATAACGCGATGATCGACGCAGCCTGGCTCGCTCTTCAATTTATTAAGATTAATATTTATGCGCCGGTTTTCATTGCGCTGGCATTATTTATGTATACGTACGTATACGACGGGGAAGTGCGTGCTTAATCTCGCTGCAGTATCGGAATTCTAATGTATTAAAGGTTTACGTAAATTACAACGCATTAATAATAATTAAACAACCCCCCCGGCGGCGAAAACGCACGTACTTCTATTGAGCGCACATCACTTTCGGGACACCTGTGCATAACGACTTGAACAAGTTTCAGTTTCGCTCACTCATATATACCCTTTAAGTTTAGCAAAACCTATAGGTACCTACTGTATAATAATCTATACCTAAGTTTATTGTTAGTAATATATAGGGTGTTCTGTTAGAAATGTCAAAGATCTACGTTTTTGATGGGCAAAAAAAAGGTTGAAACTCGCACATGTTCGGAAGAATACAGAAATTATTGCATTGCCAACCGGATTGCCCCAAATACAAAGGGCGGTTGTTTTCGGTCGAGTGACCACGCAGCGGCAAAGATGGGCCCTGAGGCCAGCGCGCGCCCGACATGCATGTGTGGTTTGGAGACACCACATGTGCCATCCACGAACCATGCACGCCGATGACCACCGCGTCTCTCAACTATATTAGTATTTAACGACCGCCAAGTTACGGTCACACCTCACGGGACACCATTTGTTAGTTGGTCGTTGGGAGCTACGGTTTTCGGTCGTCCGTGACCGAACATCAGATAAATCAATCGCATTCTCTTTATTCTTTATTATTCTTCTGAAACCTCTCTCGTCTATGTCAAGAACTCTTCTGTTGTTTACAAGATTACTTACTTAACGCGCCCTATTTAAAGTATGAACAAAAGTAAAAACGAAACGAATTTAATCGATCAACGGATCGATTCATTCGCACGATTGAAACGGGAAACGAAAAAGGACTTTTTGTATTTGTTTCGTTTTTGTTTCGTCGGGAAGCAAAATAAAATTGAAAACAAAAGACGATCGACGACCGATTCGTAAAAAAAAATCGAAACTGGAAACGAACGAAACGTGAGAAAAAAGAAGGCTTTCGGTTTTCTCTTCTTAATCGACGAGAAACAAGCGACGCGCGAGACAACTTTTTTTAAAAGAAAAACAAAAAACAGAAGACGATCGATTCGATTGATCGACTTACGAAAGAATTTCGTATCGCTGTCGTCTTCGGTGAAACCGAAAACGAGCGATACGCGAATGAAGAGGCCTTCCGATTTCGTTTGTTTCGTCGAGACGAAACAAACGACATTTCTTCGGCAAGCGTAAAACTAAATTCAAATTTCGGCCTTGGAAAATTATTTCGACGAAGGGAAACGAACTGAAAACAAAGGACAAGATAAGATGCACAACAAAAACTTTAATTAAAAGGCGCCATCTGTGTAAATCTTGCCGAACTATGCTTTTAGGCGCGAAATTTGAAGCAACGACTACAAAATTGAAATCAAGTGGCGCGCCACCTGTGTAAATATTGCAGAACTATAATTTTTAAAAAAATTTGTGCGATCGAAAGATGTCGCTACTTAAATGTCCAATATAATTTTTAGGCGCGAAATTTGAATTGAAAACTATAAAATTGAAATCTATGTAAATCATGTCGGACCATATCCTTTAGGCGCGAAATTTGAAGAAAATAAAATAATAATAAGTAAACAATTTTAAAATAAAAGGAAAACAAGATAGGATCGAAGTACAAATGATGCGAATTCTGAAAATTAATTTCAGATTTCTCTCCGAAAAAATTTAGTTCGATAAAATTTGGACAGATGGCGCTCAAGGACAAATTAACATTGGAAACACTGATAAATCTCTTACCAGAATTCGGCCTTAGAAAATTAAACCAGAAACAAAGAACGAGAGAATAAAAAAAATAAATTGAAAAGCGCCATCTGTGTAAATTCTGCCGAACTATATTTTTTAGGCGCGAAATTTGAAGACAGTAAAATATTTCTTTTTATAAACGATTTTAAAGCAAAAGGAAAACAAGATAGGATCAAAACATAAATGATGCGAATTCTAACGAAATAAATTAAACAAACAGTACCATCTCTGAAAATATTGCCGAACTATATATTTTAGGCGCGAAATTTGAATTGAAAACTACAAAACTGAAATCAGGTGGCGCCATCTGTGTAAGTCATGCCGGATTAGATTCTTTATCCGCGAAATTTGAAGTAAATAAAATAAAATAATTTATAAATGGTAAAACTAAATTCAAATTTCGACTTTGGAAACTTAATTCAACGAAAACAAACAAAGAACAATGACATGCAAAAAATAAGATGAACGTAAAAATTGAAGTAAACAGCGCCATCTGTGAAAATATTGCCAAACTATGTTTAAGGTGCGAAATTTGAATTGAAAACTGGAAAACTGCAAAACTGAAATCAAGAATAAAACAAAGACGATCTGCAATTTAATTCTCTACTGTCTTATCTTCTCCGCAACAAAAAATAATGAAACAGGAAAGAAAATAGAACGTCGCTTTGTCTAACAGATTAACTTTTCATTAAGAAAAAAAAAATGCGTTTAAGTTTGAATTTCCCGCATAAAAAATAGGTTGCATGTCATACCGAGTGCTTTTAAAACGAAGCAGGAACTAATTAGAAGACGCTCTATTTAACAGATTAAATTTTTAATAAAGAACAAATACGTTTTTAGTTTGAATTTCCCGCCTAAGATCATTGACGTATAGAGAAGGTGGCATGTGACGCATCAAGTACTTTTAAAGTGAACGGAAGAAGCAATTAGAAGTCGCTTTACGTATTTTTCATAAAGAAAAAAATGCGTGTAAGTTTGAATTTCCCGCCCGAAAATCATTGACTTATAAAAAAAGACGGCACGTCAAACCAAATTGTTCTAAAGTGAACAGAAGGTCCAATTAGATATCGCTTTATCTAACGGATTAAATTGTCATTAAAAAAAAATACGATTAAGTTTGAATTTCCCACCGAGAAATCATTAACTAACAGATTAAATTTTCACCAAGAAAAAATGCGTTCAAGTTTGAATTTCCCGCCGACAAATCATAGACGTATAAAAAATGTGACAGGCCTCATCAAATACTCCCAAACATTAAATTCTTCACTAAGAAAAAATGCGTTTAAATTTGAATTTCCCGCCGAAGAATCATAGACGTATAAGGAAGAGGTGGCACGCCGCACCAAATACTTTTAAAGAGAACGAAACGACCAATCAGAATCCGCCCGCTTCATTTGACAGTTTAAATTTTTAATAGAAAAAAAAGAAGCAATTTAAATTTCCCGCGTTTAAATTTGAATCATCCGCCGAAAATCATTGACGTATAAAAAAAAAGGTGGCATGTCACATCAAATACTTTTAAAGTGAACCTATTAGAAATTTTTCGTAAAGAAGAAAGAAGAAACCGCTTAGAAACCAATAGATCGATTAACAATGCAAAAAAAATCCTCTCATAATAAAAATAAAACTGAATCGGGTGACACTAGAAAGAGATGGAAGCAATTTATTTTATGAAAATCTCTGGAAGGGCACAGAACTGGGCGTTGCTCTTTCTCTGATTGGTTAGTCTCGAATCTGAAGGAGGAGTCACGTTAAAAGCAAGTGTTTTGATTGGTCGCCGAATCGGAAGTCAGTTGTCATTTGTCGACGCCTCAGTGATTTGTCGATGCTTCAGCTTGCGATACGTGAAGATTGTTTTAAAAATGAAAGAGAAATGAAATACAATACTACAGAAACTGTCAACGTCTGTTTCTCTCATACATTATTACGTCATTACGTATTACCTTAAGTTAGAAAGAGATAGAAAATCTATTTATTACTATGAGCGTCGCGTCGTTTAGCTTCCTATTGCTTCGTCTCGGATTAGAAAGAGTGAAACTGGGCGTTGCTTTGTCGCCAGATCAAGAAACAAAGTTTCTAATTGGTCGCCCTCAAATTCGCGCTGGCGGAAGTCAATCGTCATTCTTTCCCGTAAGTTTCTGGACTTATCCGTTGTGTTTTACGCCTACGCCAACAGCTTTCTTTCTAAAAAAAAACAGATCACGGATTAGATTCCGTTCGGTTTCTCACACAAGTGCACGTAGAGTACCTCGTCCAGATCACGGATTAAATATTGTGTGAATCGTTCACCAATACCAACTGAAAAGCCTCGAGGTATCCCAACGAGAAAAGCCACAAATAAAAGCCCAATAAATGACAAAAGAACGAATACGTTACGAGCTACTTCACATCCGCCGGGCTTGAAAAAGCAGATGAAAGATGCTTCCGGTACACGTAGAGTGCCTCGTTCCAAATTACGGATTAAATGTCCGTTCGGCTTCCCACACAAGTACACGTAGAGTGCCTCGTCCAGATCACGGATTAAATCTCCGTTCGGCTGACCTGACCAAGTCACATTCGTCAGGCTTCGAAAGGCTATTAAAAGACGCTTTCGTTACACGGATCACGGATTAAGATTCCATTCGGCTTGAGGGAACAACAAAGTCAATTTTTCCTCTTATTTTCATTCGCGTTAGAATATGTTTTGTCCCCAGATTTTTCGATTTACTCCATCGATCGATGGTGGTTTGTTTTGTCCTCATTTCGACCGATTTATCGGCAAACCTTTGTACTTTGTACTTTTCTGTATTTCTTTCAACAGTTTCTCATTTATGTTATTTTTTATCTTTCGTGTTTCACCTGCAGCTGTCTTTAGATTTACTTTCTTCTTTTCTACATTTTTGTTTGACATCTTTTGTTTTCTTGTCATTTAAACAACGCCGGTGAAAGTACACAACGAGGTAGTTGTTAAAAATTACTTTCGGCTTTTCTGGAAATATTTTTTTAATAATTAAACTTGGTCGTATTTTTTCGCGCCAGTTACTGTAAGGTTAACCGATGGCGCCACCTTCCGCACGCATAAAAGACAACTGATTACTTTAACCTCACTTTTTGACACTTCCCGAAGTTTTCGTTTGATCAACCCACACTTCTTATTAAGATAAATTTGAGAGAGAAAAGGGCGACAATAAAAAAAGAACAAAAACGAAACAAGATAACAATAATAATAATTTAATTTACTGTTCAAGATCTGTGACATTCTTTGAACGACCACACGACATTTAGCTATGTGAAATCGTGTCGTGAAACACAGTCGCCTTTAATACGGTTCATACCGGAAATTCCGGTAAATTTCACAATCTCACGAGAGTGAGTTACGCCGTAACTCTATCTCTTAATTTAAACTTTACGCTCTTAGATTAGTCAGGTCTTGTTTGATTTAGAATAAACAAACCTTTTGACATAACGGCGATCTCCTTTATGAGTCACCCCGGCGGCTGTTCGATGACGCAATATGCAGTTGGTTTTCTTTGAACGCAGGTCATGTTCGTTTACAGAATTTTTATTTATTTAAAAAGAAAAAGACGAGAGCGTCTTTTCAATCGTTTCCAATGATAATAATGAAAGGACAAGGACGAAATGATGAACCGGTAATTTTTTGTTTTTCATGCCGATTTTTAATCTATCAATTGTTTGTTTCCTTTTTTTATTCGTGTCCGAACAAATCATCACCTATGAAGGTTTGATTTCTTCTTTAATTTTCCTCTCGGCCGGTAGTGTTTTATTTGAATTTGTTTTGTCACTCTAACGTCATTTATTAAATCTAATGCCTACGGTATTGATGGAATTTCTATAAAAATGTTACGATACTGCATACCACATATTGCAAAATATATAACCCACATTGTAAACTGTTGCTTGGAAGTTGGTTATTTTCCTAATTGTTGGAAAAAATCTTTAGTACACCCTTTGCCCAAAAAGAGCTCTCTTTCTGAATATTTCGACTTGCGACCAATCAGTATACTTCCCACACTTTCAAAGGTCCTTGAAAAGATTGTTTACAAGCAAATTATGAATTACGCAACTGAGAATAATATAATTCCCAACGTTCAATCTGGGTTTAGAAAAGGATTCAGTACCGCTTCAGCTTTAGTAAATGTTTGTGATGATATTTTTGAAGCTTGGGATAAAGGTCTCGGAACGGCCCTCATCCTTTTGGACTTCTCGAAAGCTTTTGACACTGTTAATCATGAAGTACTGTTAGCAAAATTAAAATACATTGGATTTGATTCTATAAGTATACTTTTTATGTGTAATTATTTATGTAATAGAACGCAAAGTGTTGTGATAGGAGATTGTGTTTCTTCCGAGGCCTTTATTTCAAAGGGCGTTCCTCAAGGCAGTATTTTAGGCCCTTTATTGTTTATTCTGTATACGTTTGACTTTAAATTAACTTTGAATCATTGTGAATGTGCCTTATACGCTGATGACACCCAGATTTATAAGCAGTTCTCATGTGAGAGTGTTAATATTGATTTTGACTTGATATCTGAGGATTTAAATAATTTAATTCAAAAGGCACAAACTCATAATTTATGTATTAACGCAGCCAAATCATCTCTTTTAGTTTTTGGTAGTAACAAAAGTAAGGAAGCTGCTGCTAAATGCAGTCTCAGTATATTAGGTCAGCCTTTAACTATTTCCAAGGTTGCGAAAAATCTTGGGCTTCATATGGACACTGGATTAAGATTTCGGGATCATGTTAATAAAATGTTATAAAAATCTTACTGTTCACTTCGTATGCTTTATAACAACAGGCATATCATTGATACAAATTTAAGAAAAATTCTTACTAATTCTTTAGTTTTAAGTCATTTCAATTATTGTGATGTGTATGGATCCTGTATAGATTCATTAACTGAGACTCGCATTCAGAGAGTTCAGAATTCTTGTATTAGACTTATTTATAATCTTAGACACTTTGACCATGTTTCACATAAACTGAAGGAATTGAGTTGGCTGAACATGAAAAATCGAAGGAAATTACATTTTGCTGTTTTCCTTAATAAAATTGTTAAAAATTCTAAACCCGAATATTTGTCTACTAAGTTGCTTAAGTATGATTGTGTTCATGGAATTAATACCCGCTTTAAAAATAACTTTATTTTGCCTAAACACTCCAAAACTTTATTCTCCAGATCTTTTTCGTACAATGGACCAATCACTTGGAATAGTATGCCTCAATCACTAAAATCATGTTCCTTACGTACGTTCAAAAAGAAATATACTTCTTTTTTAAATGATAGAACTTGATATTAAAGTCTCTGTGTGTGTTCGAATATATTTACTCTTATACAGTGATACACTCGTATTTCGGTATTTTGGTTATTAAAATATTTTGTATTGTACCTATAATTTATCTGTATGCAGTGCTCCTGAAATTCCTGAATTTCTTTATTTATATTTATCATTTGTTTTTTTTTTTGTTACGGTAAATCGACGCTTGAATGTAAATGTATTTTTTATTATGGTTAAGTGAATAGCGTTGGCTAAACTTCGCCATAACAATAAAGACAATTTATTATTATTATTATTATTTGTTTGCAAGTGTCTTTAGATTAATTTTTTTTTTTTTCATAATTCATAATTTAATTTAAAAGTAAAAGAGCAATTTTGTTTATAACATAAAATCTTTTTGAAATAGACAAGAATGATAATAAAAAAAAAGTGAGCTGAATCATAATTTTTATTGAAAATGAAAAAACAAGATAACTTTATTTGAGAAAATGAATGCTTACGACGTGTATTGGAAAGATGTTAAAGCTACGGCGAAGAAGAAAGGAACTTCTGTAACGGAAATAACACTAACTAAACTCTTCCCTACCAGATGGCGACTTCGTTTCGTTTCCTTTCGTTAATTAATCGATCGTCGTTTGTTTATTTTCTTCTTGATTTGTGACTGTCTATTTATTCCTTTTGAGTTTTCTTTGTTTGTGACACGAAAATTAAAAAAGTCGATCAAGTTCACGAATAGTTTGTTTCGATGTTTTTTTTTGTTTAATTTAAACTTTTGCTATACAGGGTGATGTATGACTTCATATTTTTTTAGATGACTTTCTTATTATTAAATTAAATGCCAGGCGTGACTGGGCGAAGAACCACGACAAAAAAAAATTCTAAGAGCAATAAGTTACATTATCAAAAATTGTTGTTCTAATTACCGCTACTCTTTTTATTATTGCATTAAAAAAGGGTTTACATTTGAACATCCTTAGTCCAGAAACATCCTGCGCAGGTTTTGATAATCATTATTCAATAGATTTTTAACTTGATAACAATTTTTTTTTCTCTAAAGAATTTTACAATAAGGATTTCAAAAAATTGAGCATAATCAAGTTTCTACGGGAATAAAACAACACTCGATTTTAAGTAATATTTATTTTACAATGGCAGTGTTTTATTAATCGAAATTTAAAATACATAGCTGTAAGGGGGGGAAACAAGCAGTTTTTTTTTTTCCTTTTTTGAGAACGATAATAATTATCAAGAAATTGACTAGAGCGGATAGAATTTTGAAAGGAACGCACAGTTCTGAGTAAGTAGATACAGGTGAACATTGTTAAAGCGATAAATTATAAAGATAATTATAAGAGCACCATTCAATTTATTATTAACTAAAACAAAAACAAAAAAAAATCTATTCAATCGTACGTCGCACGTAAAGACCACAGTGTACGAGTTTCACTAAACAAAAAAAGAAGAGTGAAAGGGCGGGGGGGGAAATAATAATAAAAATAATTTGCGTTTTAACAAAAATAACCTAACTACGTAAGTATTAAATTCGTATTGAACTGTATTTTTTTGCCAGTACATACATACATATAACTTACCTCTAATATTTTACAAAAATTTTACATGCTTTTTTAAGTAATAGTTATAAAACACTTCTTCTTTTTAAAAAAAAATATATAATCATGGCACGGCAGTATTAGAGTTATATAGAAGCTTATTTTATACAAGATATTCGTGGTGTTTGGAGACCTGACTTGAACATATCACACGAGGCGACTAAACAGCACGAATCATGTCAAGGAACACTTATATGTTTGAACACAGCGAGAGTTATTAAATGGAACGATCACATTTTCCCTGATTAGTTTCATTCCACTGATGACGGTTCCATCTAATTGTTATTTTATTAACTTAAGAGAGAACTACATACTGTGTGTGATGGCCTAGCTAACTGGGAGGCGTTAATGATGAATGTACACCGGGAAAATGTTAAGACGTGTTCTTAATACACACTTGGCATCTGCTTACTCTATCGCGTACGTTGCCTGCCTTCAACGTCTGCTTCTGGGGGGTTTGGAACTGTTGGTCGTCTTGTATTGTCGCCAACCAGAAGCTCAGCTTGTTGGCGAAGTAGTGACAGGTTCCTCTGGCGCCGTTGCATTCGATGAAAGGCGACGCCCGGAAATCTTCGAGGCACGATCCGGGACTCGACAGGGGTTGTCCGCCCCCCTCTGCCCCCGCCGCCGTGTGCTTTTTACAATAAAAAAAATACCCTTACGTTTTATTCAACGACCCCAAAAACAACTTACCATAACAAAGCTGTACCCAATCCAAAGCCCGGTCCATCCAGCGGGGCAATTTGGTAGGGCCAAGCTTTGGCTGTGCACCGCAATCACATTTCCGGGGACCTCGCACACCACGCATCTCGAAATGTAGTTTCGAATTTCGATTTCTTCGACGGGCATCATCGGAATCGGCGCTGTGGTCGACAGCCAATAGGAACGGTCGTTTCGGCTCGCGTAATTACAGACGTTATTGAAGTCGCAGAACAGGAACGGCATCGTCGAGAACTTCCGTATACAAGAACCGGGCACGCCGAGATCTTGACTGTGCGCCTTCTCATTGCCTTCCACGTACAGCAGAGAGTACCCCTCCCACAACTTGATGTGTCCTTCCTGGCATGAGGGTACTTCAATGTTCTGACTGTGCCTCACAAGTAGAGTGCCCGTCAGGTAATCCGGGGTCTGCTCGCAAGGCGCCCCCGGTTCTCCCTTTTGGCCTTGCAAACCAACAGCGCCTTGCAATCCAATAAGACCTTGCTCCCCTCTATCACCTTTTTCCCCAATCGCGCCCACCAAACCAGGAAGACCGTCCCTTCCGGGATACCCCTTGTCTCCTTTTTCACCGTCCAAACCCGGCCGCCCTTCTAAACCATCAAGTCCAGCCGGCCCAGAACGTCCCGGTAACCCATATTCGCCTTTCTCGCCTTTCGCCCCCGTCAGTCCAGGGAAACCGATGTCTCCTTTGTCGCCCCTTAATCCGGGTAGGCCTTGCAATCCGTCTAAACCGGCCGGACCTGTCTCACCTTTTTCACCGGGCGCCCCCACAGGCCCGATGGCCCCCACCAGACCGTCGAATCCCCTGTCGCCTTTCTCGCCGGGAGCGCCGGGCGGCCCTTGCAAGCCGACCGCACCTCTCTCCCCCTTTTGTCCCGGCGCGCCTAAAATCCCCGGCGGTCCCCGATCTCCTTTATCCCCCGCTAATCCCACCGCGCCGATAAATCCAGGCCGGCCGGGTTCACCGTCCATTCCCGGACGACCTGGCTCTCCGGGTATTCCGCGATCGCCTTTCAATCCCGGGGGGCCTATCGGCCCCGGCTGTCCTTGCTGCCCGGGTATACCGACCAATCCGGCGAAGCCCTTGTCGCCTTTCTCCCCTTGCAAACCGGGTATGCCGTCTCTCCCGTTTTTGCCGGGCAAACCGGGCAAGCCTTTTTCTCCCTTGACAGTTAAACCGGGCAGTCCCTGGATGCCAGGCAGGCCGATGTCACCTGCAAAGTTAATCACGTTAATACCACCCCGTCGAAGCAATTCCCCTGCCGCTCGCTACCTTTGTCACCGATAAATCCGGGCAGACCTGTCGCGCCTTTAACGCCGGGGTACCCGATGTCTCCTTTTTCGCCTTCAAGTCCGGGAACGCCGTCGAATCCTGCCTCACCCTTCTGACCGACGAGGCCGTGCAATCCGGGCGGTCCGGGCTCTCCTTTCTCCCCCTTGACGGTAACCACCGCTCCCGGCGGGCCCCGATCTCCGAAATCCCCTTTAGGTCCGGGGAACCCGATTGAACCTTCCGCACCCGTCGGACCTCGCTCGCCTTTGGTGCCGGGGAAACCATTTTGCCCCGGCAATCCGCTGTCGCCTTTCTCGCCGGTGAATCCCGGGGCGCCTGGAAAACCTACGTCGCCCTTTTCTCCCCTCTCGCCGTCTCTGCCGTCCATTCCCGGCTGCCCCCTCTCTCCCGGATAGCCTCTGTCGCCTTTAAGACCCGGAAAACCCGTCAGCCCCGGCGCTCCTTTTATACCTCGTAATCCCGGCAGGCCGTCGAGTCCGGAAATTCCCTTGTCGCCTTTAGGACCTTGCAGACCCGGCATTCCTATCCCGGGCCTTCCTTCTTCACCCTTCTGTCCGGGAATACCGTGGCGACCGGGAGTGCCAGTCGGTCCTCGTAAACCAGGAGAGCCCGGCTCACCTTTCTGACCTTTCTCAGAAACATCTCCGGGAGTTCCTTTCTCCCCATCTAATCCCGGCAAGCCCGGCTCGCCCTTAAATCCTCTTTCGCCGACGAGACCCGGCTGACCTCTCAATCCCGGCGGACCTTCGTCGCCTTTTTCACCGCGTAAACCCACCGGCCCGACTGGTCCGATCGGGCCCACGGGACCCTGAGGACCGGGATATCCAAGTTCTCCTTTTTCTCCGGGTTCGCCGGGTTTTCCGTCCATTCCAGGAAGACCGGGGGCGCCTGCAAATAATTGAAGTTAATTTTAAAAAAGAAAGTTTAAATGTTTCTGGTCACCTGGATGCCCTCGTGGTCCAACGAAACCTTTGGGCCCTTCCGCTCCTTGTACACCCGGCTCTCCTTTTAAGCCTGGAAATCCGGACAGGCCTGGTCTACCCTGTTCACCTTTCAGACCTGGTTCGCCTTTAGGGCCATCAAAGCCCGGCCGGCCCGGTGGTCCAAGTATTCCTGGAGGTCCAATTGGACCTTGGTCTCCTTTTTCGCCCGCTATTCCAGGTAGGCCGTTTATTCCAGGCACACCCGCGTCTCCTTTCTCTCCCGTGAAACCTATTGGTCCTGGTGCACCGTCTTGTCCGACTTTGCCGGGTAAACCCGGTAAACCCTGCTCTCCTTTCTGCCCCAGGGGACCAGGAGGTCCGGGCGGACCTACGGCAGATATTCCAGCCTCTCCTTTATCTCCCTTTGGAGCTATTGGGCCCGGCAATCCTGGATTTCCAGGCTTTCCGGGTTCTCCGGGAAAGCCCAATGGACCTGTTTCACCTTTTTCTCCCCGGGGTCCGGGAAGACCACGAGGACCGACTGGACCGGGGGGGCCATCAACACCTACGGGACCTCTTTCTCCGGAAAGACCTGCGTATCCTTTTTCGCCGGGTAAACCATTTAATCCAGCCGGACCAGGTTCTCCTTTCTCTCCTGGTGGTCCCCTGTCTCCTTTGAAGCCTTTTGTTAACGGCAACGAACAAATTCCCGCTTCTCCTTTTCGTCCTTTTAGACCGAATTCACCTTTAGCACCTTTCAAGCCAGGCAAACCAGAAAATCCGGCTTCTCCTTTGATACTGTCACCTTTCGCGCCCTTAATTCCCGGTATACCAGGTTGACCAGGTGTGCCTTCTGGACCAGGAAATCCGTCGAAACCTTTTTCTCCTTTCGGACCGGGGAATCCCGGCAGTCCAACTTCTCCGGGGGGACCAACGGGACCTTGGAAACCGGGCGGGCCGTCTCTGCCCGGAGGGCCACGTATGCCTTTGCTGCCTTTTTCACCTTTGACTAAGTTACTTGGGATGAAACATGAAGCACCTTTTTCACCCTCTAAACCGGGTCGGCCTGGTATGCCATCTTTACCCTAAAATTGATTTATGTATAAATAAATTCTAAGTGCTCCTGAAAGTACGTTACAGGGGATCCCGGAGGACCTGCTGGGCCTTGTATACCATCCACGCCTACTTCTCCTTTATATCCGGGAATTCCAGGGGGACCTCGAGCGCCGGGTATTCCAGGAGCCCCATCTAGACCCCTGTCGCCTTTTTCACCTCTTAGTCCGGGTAAACAATCGATACACTGCCCTCCAATTTCGCCCTTTTCGCCAGGGTAGCCGGGGGTTCCCGGATTACCGGGTCTGCCTCCTATTCCCTTTTCCCCTGGAAAACCTCGAGGTCCAGGCAAACCAGGAATGCCCTCCAACGCGTCTCCTGGCGCACCGCGTCCTCCGGAATAACCACGTTCTCCTTTCTGCCCTTTTTCTCCGTCACGACCGGGAAGGCCGTCAGAACCTTTCGCCCCCTATGGTCAATACATATTTAGGTTTATTAATGTATCAAGTATGAATCACGTACTATTATAGAAAGGCCTTTCTCGCCCTCGGCTCCTCTTTGGCCCTGCGAACCTTGCGGGCCTGGGTATCCACGTGGTCCTGGAGTACCTGGAAACCCGATCGAGCCAGGTTCACCTTTTTCTCCTTTTTCCCCCGGAAGTCCTTCGAGGCCAGGTCGTCCAGGTATACCAAGCCCACCCTGCGCACCTATTGGTCCTTTAGGACCTTGGTCTCCGTCAAATCCGTCCATACCTTCGAAAACACATTAAATATGGAGTTTTGTTTTGATTTCTTGAGTAAGTACCTTTAGGTCCCATTGGTCCGGGATAACCACGTGGACCCTGAGGTCCAGGAGGTCCCGGGCGACCTTTTCCGCCACCGGGTGGACCCGGGGGTCCTCTCAAACCTGGACCGCCTGCCGTACCGTCTCTTCCTGGTTCTCCCTTTAATCCCGGTCTTCCTGCTAAGCCGGATATTCCATCAATACCTCTGTCTCCCTTTTGTCCCGATGGTCCCGGTGGTCCGGCATAGCCATCACGCCCCTAACGGACACGATACTACATGAATTAATTATGTCAAAATATCAGTAATTTACCCGAGGTCCAGGTGGGCCTACCAGCCCTTTTTCACCTTTCATGCCCAGTGTTCCCGGAATGCCGTTTTCTCCGTCGCTGCCAGGTTCTCCTTTCGGCCCTTGTAAACCGGGATAGCCTCGATCTCCCTTATCACCTCTTTCTCCTTGGGGGCCAATCGTGGACTCTCCTTTGTGAATCAGTTTTAACACCGCAGGTTCTCCTTTAGGACCCCTCGGGCCCTGCACGCCTTTGTCACCTTTGGGACCAACAAAACCAATGCCCATGTTTCCTTTTTGGCCTTTCTGTCCTAAAGGTCCCGGTGGCCCCTAAATAATATTATCAATCAAGCATTAATTTCTTTGGTAATAAAGTTATACTTACAGAAATTCCTATGTCCCCCTTTGCGCCGGGGGGTCCGATAGGACCTACCGGACCCGGTTGACCCGTTTGGCCGGGAACGCCGTTTCTACCTGGTTCACCTTTCTGTCCCTTCAGCGTGATCTCACAATGAGCCGATTCTCCCTTGTCACCTTTAACACCCGGCCTGCCGGGGTAACCCCTCGGACCAGGTTCCCCGGGAATACCGGCGGATCCAGGCGCGCCCTGAAAGATCCTTTAATTTTTTTGCGGCGGGTATATGTGGGGGCGTTTGCTTACATCTGTGCCGTTGCAGCCGTCCAATCCCGGTATACCGGGCGGTCCGACTTGACCTTGTATTCCGGGCACGCCGTGAACTCCTGGAAATCCTGGTACGCCGGTCTTTCCCCGTTCGCCTTTTGGACCCCTCGGCCCTGTAGGTCCGGATTCGCCGTGGTCACCTTTGGGTCCCATTATTCCTTCGATTCCGGGGAAACCGCGCTGTCCTTTCTCGCCAGGCAAGCCCGGTACTCCCGGAAAGCCCTGTTACGCCGGAGTAAGATAGGTCTTGCTCGGTTGAGCTATCGTGAAGGCACTTACCCTGCTTCCCTTCTCGGCGAAACACTTTGGAATGCATCGTTCGCTGCCGTTCTTTGGGCCGTAGGCGCTGCCCGGTGCGTCTACTATGTCGTAATTGCTGTTGTAGGGTCTTCTACTTCTGTAAGGGCTACCTGGGTACACGTTGACACCACCGTAGTCGCTGCTACGCTCGTTGCCGTAGTCTCCGCTACGGTAGACGCTCGCGCTGCTACCCACACTATCGTACGGATCCGCTCCCGAAGCAACGTTATAATCTAGATTTTGGTTTTGACTTTCTACGGAAGTCGCGTACGGCGGCCATCGATAATTAGCGTCTCTTCCGTACAAACCAGTGCGATTTTGGTTCGAGGCAAAATATTGCTGCGAGAAAAAAATAAATAAATATTACATAAGCATAACAATGACATCACGGAACATCTGCACCACAAATAAGTGCCTTCAGTTTTTTGCATCATCGCATTCATTGCCACATTTAATTGCAGCGTTGCACATGCGAATTTATGTTTATCTCATCCGCGCGCGCAAAAAAAAGACCGACGGCTTGGGCTTCGCCGAATTTTGAGGATGATTTATAAATAAAAGCTGCTTCATGCCGTTACAGATGTACGTCGTTGCTTATTCAGTTCGTTAAGAATGTAAATGATCGTAAAAAAGCGGACATGTGGCAGCGGAATTATTCCCACCGACCGAAGCGTCCCATCTTCATACGAAGGAGCCGGACGTTCGAAGTGTTTTGTTCACCCCGGCGCCTACTTTAACATCTAATTACGCACCCCCTTCCTTCACTGTTACTAGCCAAAGAAAATATACAGCGCAGACTTGTTACTGACTTAAGTAATCAAGACACTAAAGTTTTACGCACAAACAGCTAAAATAATAACGCACAGAAGTCGCCGAAACACTATATCCAAAGTGACTTAAGGATGTTGTACCTGAAAGTACACCTTATTTATTTACTTAACTTTCTATTACACTGATTTACCTACATCAAATAATTAAGGGCGCAAAATCTGTCGAAAATTCGCACTTTAGCAATGCAGCGTTACGAAGCAGTTAATAAAAATTTATTGAACAAACTCCCACAACCAAGTATGTGTCGTGTAAGTCAAAGTCGTTCATGCCTCCCTTCGTGCATTCTGCACGATGTCCTCCCCTTCAGCAAAGTTATCAGAGTTGGCAGTACGAAAGTGGTGAATTAACGAAAGAGTATCCAAACGAAAGAGTATCCCAAAGAAAAAAAGCCCGAGTTAAAAGAAAATTACCGGGATTTCAGGCTCCGGCAGGGTTGTGAAAACAACCCCAAACTCGTTTGGCGATGCAGTTAAGAACTTCCGACCACGTCGAATTTTTTCTTAGCGAAAACTGGGCGGACGAAATGCGTCTATTAAATCCGCTCACTGGTAATAATGTGCAAATATTTCAGATTATTCTTAATTGAAGCAAATACATCATCATTTCCGATCGTACTCTGAGAAAGCCCAAAAATTCACGGCCCGGCTTCAAAGAGCCCGCCGCGCCGCAAACGAGGCGCACGAAAAAGTATTTTATCGCCGACGATACTCGCCAGTGCAGGCAATAATAAAAAGTCAAAAACGCTAACGGTATGCCGGTTTCGCAAAAAAATAAAGAACAGCAAGCAGCCTGCCCCGAATTCGCCTCTCCTTATCTCGCGCGCCTTGCTTTTCGGAGACGACGATTTGTCTCGGTCGTTGCGTAATTTTTTTTGCTCCGCAAAAAAAAGCCCGCCTGATTTATGCCGTGCATTAATTTCGGATTTTCGTACGCGAAAGCCGCAATTATCGTAAAATGTTCGCCCTGTTATCCAATTAATATATGCGCACTCGATAAATATAAACGTCGACTCTGTGAAGCAATTAAAAAGTTCTTAAGAAGTAAAAAGACGACGACAGTTTATTGCTGAGAAATTGATTGATGTTTGAACCTTGTAACTTTAATTGAAAATAATTTTTTAAACCCCTCGCGGTTCTCGTCAGACTCTGGTAAGCTTAGAGACGCGCGCGCGAATCGGATTATAGAAGTAAAAGTGAGCGCGAAGTTTGAACTGTCCGTTCTATGGTCTGCTCTACCATTGAAGTCTCTCATTTAACCGGACTGAACTGGCACTAATCTTTTGATACGTAAAAGAGATTCGTCGAATTGCATTTTCACTTTTAACTAATTATAAAACGATTCCGACATCACTACCATATTTGTAACTGAAATTCGGCTTAGTTCTTTTTTTTCTTTCTTCAACGCGCGCGCAACACCCTTTTTTGTTCGACGCGATAAACACGTGATGATCCAGTTGAATTAAATAAAAATTTCGTAACGCCTCGCACCAACCTGTAATTTACGCAATCAAATTTAATTCCGTCGAATAGATACGTCATAAAAATGACGTCCGAGCTCTTCGAGCGGAATTTACGTGTGAATATGTTTATGGGTCAATTTGGCTGTCAACCCGTAACAGAACAATTTTCGAGTTTAATTGGAGGAGCCCCCCGCCCCGCGGTTCGTTCAACCTGGTCGAACCCAACCCGATAAATAAATCTCCGAACGGGCCTGATTATAAAATTAATCTGTGGACGCATATTTTCGCACGGCGAGTGCAAGGACCGGATTTTTAAACCCGACTCCGTTGCGAATTTTTAATATGTAACTGTTCATTTAATTAGCGTCTCATTTTGTAACTTTTGACGGGTCGTCGAGGGCCTGCGTTCTTGGTCGCGTTCCAAAAAATCTCGCCTCTATTTTTAGACATTTGCGCACGTGCGATAATTAACGCATTAACGAACCTGAAGATATCAATTTAAGTCGCCTACATTTTGCTAATATCGAGCACGAAAGTGCTCCACACAGCAGTCCTCGGAAAAACTACCCTGAGGTCTAGGGCGTGTTACTTGATGCAGTTCAAGTCGCAAAGTTCCTTGCTTGTAGCTCTTTTGTTTTTAAAGTTAGAAAAAAATATCGAATATAAAAGTTGTAGATTTTCATCCATAGTTTCCGGTGAGGTCCTCGAGAAAACAATCGAGCATCGCGCTGTCGAGATTTTGCCCAAACCTACGTTTTTCTTAATGAAACACCCTGTATATTTTTGCATTTTTAGATTCGCGAGTTAAAACTACCCTGAAGTCATGTGTCGCACGGGGGGTCTAGCGCGAGCGGTTCCCGAGTTACTTAATGCAGTTCAAGTCACAGAGTTCTTTGCTCGTAGCTCTTTTGTTTTTAAAGTTAGAAAAAATATTTGATATAAAAGTTGTAGATTTTTATTCACAGTTTGCGGTACGGTCCTCTAAAAAACAATCGAGCATCGCGCTGTCGAGATTTTACCCAAACCTACGTTTTTCTTAATGGAACACCCTGTATATTTTTGCATTTTTGGATTCGCGAGTTAAAACTACCCTGAAGTCATGTGTCGCACGGGGGGTCTAGCGCGAACGGTTCCCGAGTTACTTGATGCAGTTCAAGTCACAGAGTTCTTTGCTCGTAGCTCTTTTGTTTTTAAAATTAGAAAAAAATATTTGATACAAAAGTTGTAGATTTTTATCCACAGTTTGCGGCGCTGTCCTCGAAAAAACAATCGAGCATCGCGCTGTCGAGATTTTACCCAAACCTACGTTTTTCTTGATGGAACACCCTGTATATTTTTGCATTTTTGGATTCGCTAGTTAAAACTACCCTGAAGTCATGTGTCGCACGGGGGGTCTAGCGCGAGCGGTTCCCGAGTTACTTAATGCAGTTCAAGTCACGGAGTTCTTTGCTCGTAGCTTTTTTGTTTTTAAAGTTAGAAAAAATATTTGATATAAAAGTTGTAGATTTTTATTCACAGTTTGCGGTGCGGTCCTCTAAAAAACAATCGAGCATCGCGCTGTCGAGATTTTACCCAAACCTACGTTTTTCTTAATGGAACACCCTGTATATTTTTGCATTTTTGGATTCGCGAGTTAAAACTACCCTGAAGTCATGTGTCGCACGGGGGGTCTAGCGCGAGCGGTTCCCGGTTACTTGATGCAGTTCAAGTCACAGAGTTCTTTGCTCGTAGCTCTTTTGTTTTTAAAGTTAGAAAAAAATATTGGACATAAAAGTTGTAGATTTTTATCCGCGCTTTATGGTGCGCTCCTCAAAAAAACAATCGAGCATCGCGCTGTCGAGATTTTACCCAAACCTACGTTTTTCTTAATGGAAACCCCCGTATAATTTTGCATTTTTGGATTCGCGAGTCAAAACTACCCTGAAGTCATGTGTCGCATGAGGGGTCTAGCGCGAGCGGTTCCCAAGTTACTTGATGCAGTTCAAGTCACAGAGTTCTTTGCTCGTAGCTCTTTTGTTTTTAAAATTAGAAAAAAATATTTGATACAAAACTTGTAGATTTTTATCCACAGTTTGCGGCGCTGTCCTCGAAAAAACAATCGAGCATCGCGCTGTCGAGATTTTACCCAAACCTACGTTTTTCTTAACGGAACACCCCGTATATTTTTGCATTTTTGGATTCGCGAGTCAAAAGTACCCTGAACTCATGTGTCGCATAAGGGGTCTAGCGCGAGCGGTTCCCAAGTTATTTGGTGCAGTTCAAGTCACAGAGTTCTTTGCTCGTAGCTCTTTTGTTTTTAAAGTTAGAAAAAAATATTTGATATAAAAGTTGTAGATTTTTATTCACAGTTTGCGGTGCGGTCCTCGAAAAAACAATCGAGCATCGCGCTGTTGAGATTTTACCTAAACCTACGTTTTTCTTAATGGAACAGCCTGTATATTTTTGCATTTCTGGATTCGCGAGTTAAAAAGGGTAATAAAAAAAAGCGAGAACTTCGATGCCTTCCCAAGAGATGGCGCTCTATATTTTTAGCGTCTATTTCTGTCATTTTTCAATCAACTAAAAAAAATTAAAGATTTAATCAAGAACTGAAATATTTTTTATTAATTCCTGCAGAACTTCTGCGTGAATATTTTTGCACTCCTCAAACCCGATCCCATCTATGAATCATACCTGGACCCAAGAAGCTTTTCCACCTTACCTCATCTACGAATCATACCTGGTTCCATCTTACGTAAATATTTTGTTGACTTCTGCATCTTATTGTAAGCAATTAATATATACATATATTTTTAATTAAATTCCTCTGTCGTGTTTACTGGCACAAGTCTAACAAACCAAGTCTTTCCTGATTTTTTTTTGTACACTCGACGGGTCTTTCTGTGCGGCTCTTAATTACCCACTCGTCCGTGTGAAGAGCCACTTAGTGCCTTTATCTGCCCCTAATTCGATTGTTACACCTAACGGTCGGTTCGGAACGCGCTGTAGATAACTCCGGAAAGCACCGTAATTAAACTTACACTTACGAACGTTAATTATATTTGTGTTATGCGAAGGTAACTTTGAGGCGCGCTTAAGTGGCTCCGCTGCAGGAGCAAACTCGAGTTAATAAGAATGCTTAAGTACAATACTCGAGGAAGCTCCATGGAAATTACTTAAAGGCACAACATTACCAAAAAGTAAAGAAAAAAAAAACAAGTTAATCACTAAGTTTCCATTTAAAAGTGAGCAGATCGTAACAAGATTATCAAAATGGATCATCAATCAAAAAAGTCCATAACATCTGCGGTTCTAGGACGTTTATTAATGACGTAAGCGGGAAAGTGTGACGAAGGCAAAGAAAGTAAAAGTCACGCTCACAGCAGAAGCAGAAGAACATTTTTAGCAAAACGAGTCTCGTCGCCATATAAAGGCCCGTCCACGTGGGTCGAAACGCGCACGGTGGCGTTAGGAATTAGGAAACGAACGGGCCCGTGTAGAATCGAAACCAAGGACGCCTTTAACTTGGTTAAACCCACGTCCGAGAAATCGCCAAAATTTCGGGTCCGATCTAAAGTTACCAATACCAAACCAAAAAAAGAAAATAGTCATGATAATAGTAACAACAGTTAGCCCAGCGTTCATTAAGTCTCACACCTACAATACCGGTTTGTTCCCACAATAAATGCAGTCATTTTGCATAAACGGACGGACGTTATCGTTTACGATGTCCTGTCCGAAGAACAGCTCCACGTGAAAATAAAATAAAACCGTAACAACCACTTCGAACGAGAATTAATTTCCGAAGAGATCTTTACGACTGCGTGTCGTCGTGCGAGAAGCAAAAAAGAAGAAAAAAGTTGCGTGAAAGTTGCGACATGAATTATTCATCGCCTCCGATGAGGATTGTGCAATATTTAATTCGGCCCTTTTCATTTTTCTGACAAACCGTTATTTTTCGGTCGCCTTCGGCGTTCTTCTTCGAAAACTCTGGCGAAGAAAAAAAAAAGACGTTTCATCTGATTGGTACGCCCACGGGCCGAATACCACCTGACATGGCGGCGGGGAGTTATCCCCGATCTAATGAGTTTGAGTACGAGGTGCACACGTCTGATCGTGCTTCGTTGTTAAACAGCGTTAAATTAATTTAACGCGTCCGTCTTGGTAAGTAACCAGAACCTGGAATTCTGGATATTTTGTTCGGAAGAGTAATCTTAACTTGTATCGAAGAATAAATTTCAATTAAACGAGATTCTTTTCGTAAGGAATTTACATGGTAAGTAACACGTAGTCCTGGGTTGCTGTGTTAATATTTAAAACATCAATCGTAGCAAATAATTTCTAGCTTTCGGGTCGCCCTGTATCTTAGCGAAAGTGTAATTGCGTCGAAGTTTGACCTTTGAAACTTGGACCGGTCCAAAAACGACGCGGCGCTTAGAACGCTAAACAACCCCGGACAACATCGTTTCTTTTGTAATGAGAGTGTTCCATGTCGAAAGTGGGATATATAAAGGCCTGTCATTGGCCGATTAACTTCTCCCCCACCCGCGAACCGTTCGCGTCGCACGCCGACCCGACGGCAAGTTCCGCCAGTCTTGTGACCGCTCGCTTTGCATTCAGACCGCATTGACCGCATTATTCTCGCTTCCTTATAAAACGAATAACAATGACTTAATTCTTTTGACAACAAATGTCGCTGCAAATGACATTTAATTAAGTAAAGATCCTTCAAGGATTGCGATTGTTTATCATCCAATGTTGAGAGGAACGAAAGTATTGGCGAATATCCCTGCAATAAACCAAGGTCTTTAAAGGATTGAGTGGCCCAATGATGAGAGGACAAAGAACCTCCACAGCAAATAAGGATTCTTTCAGGATTTGAATTGTTTCCCAATGATGAGAGGCTGGGCCAATGATGTGACGGTAGAAAGGTCTCCTACGACAGGTAAGGGTCCTTCGAGGGTTGGAATTGTTTACAAATGCTGAGAGGACAAAGAGGAATGAAAGAGACTCCTGCAACAAGTCAACATCGAGAATTAGTATGTAGAATTAAGAGAAACGTAAGAAAAAATTTAAAGTAAATTGTGTTTGCCGCACACTGCTGAGCAATAGATAATAATAATCGATCTCTTAATTAGAGAGACGACAACAATTAATTTAAACGTCCAGTTCCCAACAATTAATTTGTCTACGCATTCATGCGCAGGCCTTTAATTACGCTAATCGCTAATACTAATATTGGGTAAGTTTGAAACAAATGAACACAGTTAAATTATAATTTATGGCGGCTAAACACCGGGGCCGTGGAAGAAAGAAACGTACAGTCGCTAAAACATGTGTGGACGAAACTCCGGGCCGTTTTATTTAATTAAAGCCGACCGGCAACTAACAACAACAACAGGTATATACAAATCTCGTCAGGATTCCAGAACAACTCATGCGTTTAAAACTTACGTTTATTATCTTACACGGGAGAGCATTCAGAGATTTATGAAGGGTTACGTCCTGACGGGTTCTCGGCTGACCTCACGGGGTATTGTTAGCATAAATAATGATTAGAGCCCGTGCAGTCGAAATTAATCTTATTTCCATTTATTATTGGAGCCGTGGCTTACGGCCCTTTTCCTTTCTTTGTCCGCTTAAATCACTTTGTCTGTTTGTTTGTTTATTTTGTGCTCGTGCTCGGAGAAATCAAACCAGGAAAATTATTATTAGAACTTCCCAAAAAAAATCGTTTTATAAATTGTTTTGCAATCGGTCCGCCATTTTGGAGCCCAATCTTCCTTTATTTTTAAGTAGCAAATGGCGTCTAAATTTGTTAAAATATCAAGTTTGTAATTATGTCGCGGTATTTCATTTTATTTGTTGTTTGCTGTCTACCTTCGGCAAATAAAAAATTTAAATAACTCTTTCTCGATTTAAAAGACATCGATCTAACCAAATTTATTTTCACACTTCATTGGGCTCCAGAGTTTTAACAAAATTTAACAAAAATTTGCAATAAATTGTATTTACTTGCTTCTGATATTCGTTTATAGTTAAAAAGTTTAAATGGTTATTAAATTTTGTAAAAAAGTTTTGCAAGAATTAAAAATGATTTTACTTGTTTCTGATAATCTTTTGTTATTAAAAATTTGAAATGCTTATTACTTAACAGAATTTCTTGTTGAGAAATTTTAATAGTTGTTAAATTTTGTTAAAAATTTGACAAAAATTAAAAGTAAATTGTATTTACTTGTTCCTGTTAATGATTTATTGTTACAAATTTTAAGTGCTTGTTAAATTCTCGTCAAATTTTAACCAAATTTAACAGAAATTTACGATAAACTCTATTCACTTGTTTCTGTAATTCATTTACTGTTAAGAAATTTATACGTTGTTAAATTTTGTTAAAAATTTGACAAAAATTTAAAATAACTTGCATTTAAACATTGATTGTCAAAAACTTTATGTGCTTGTTCAATTTCAACAAATAAATTGTATTTACTTGTTTCTGTAGGTAATTCTTTTACTGTTAAAAAATTTTAAATTGTTGTTAAATTTAAAAACATGCAATACATTGTATTTACTTTCTTCTCTGTTATTCATTTATTGTTAAAAGTTTCTGTAAATTCTCGTAAGTACTTATTTCTCTTATTCATATATACATAGTTAACACAGCTTTCATTCTTCTTAAGTTTTAATTTCTGTTAAAGCAAAAATTTTATTAATATCATTTTGTACGAAAATTGACAAATAGTAACCAATCTGCTGCTTAGTAAGTCATTCCACATAAGGCGGCCAAACTTGCTGTCAAAAGTATATTTGAACGTTTTAAAAAAAAATTATCAAATTTTTAACTTGAGAGTAGAGTGTTTTCTTGACCGGTACTGTATTCTTTGAAATAAAACTTCCTGAATCACGGTCTGAATGTTTTTTATTAATTGTTTAACATAACGTTTTCGAACCTGGCCAGGTTCTTCCTCAGTGTTAAAAATTGTGAGTCTCCTCTCTCCGAGCGTAGGGAAAAGTCAATTTTTAACACTGAGGAAGAACCTGGCCAGGTTCGAAAACGTTATGTTAAACAATTAATAAAAAAACATTCAGACCGTGAATCAGGAAGTTTTATTTCAAAGAACAAATTTTTAACAGAAATTTTATTGAATTTTTAACAAAATTTAACTAAAAGCAAAAATAAATTCCACATACTTGTTTCTGTTATTCATTCGTTGTTAAAATGGCCCACATTCTTCTTAGCTATTTAACAAAATTTAATAATAATGTTTGACAAAATTTAATAAAAGTTTTTAACAAAATTTAATTTAATTTAAGAATTTTTAAGAAGCTTCACAAAAATTTAAAGTAAATTGTATTTACTTGTTTCTGTTATTCTTTTATTGTTATCACGGCTTTCATTCTACTTAAATTTTATATTTTTGTCAAATTTTTAATAAAATTTAACAGAAATTTAAAATTACATTATGTTTACTTGTTTCTGTCATTCATTTATTGTTAAAGGAATTTCATTCTTCTTAAAATTTGTATTTTTTGTTAAATTTTGTAATAAATTTAACAAAAAATTTTAATAAATTGTATTTACTGATTTCTGTTATACATTTATTGTTAACATTTTTGAATTTTTATTAAATTTTTGTTAAATTTTGTTAAAAATTTAAAATTACTCGTTTCCAATATTCGTTTATAGCTAAAAAAATTTTGAGAAAATTCATCAAAAATTTAAAATAAATCGTACTTGCTTCTGTTCTTCATTTATTGTTAAAAATACTTGAATCTTTGTTGCAGCTTGTTGAATTTTGTTAAAAATTTAAAATTACTCGCATTTACTTGTTTTGTGTTATTCATTGATTGTCAAAAATTTGTACTTTTCTTAAATTTTGTTAAAAATTTAGTTACTTGTTTCCAGTGTTACATATTTGTTAAGTTAGGTTAGAGATTTAAAATAAACCGTTTTACTTATTTAATTTCTATCATTCGTTTATTGTTAAAAATTTTAAGTCCTTATTTAAATCTTTAATGAAATTAATGTTCAATAAAACTTAACAAAAATTTAAAATTAATCGTATTTACTTGTTTCCGTCACTCGTTCATTGTCAAAAATTTTGAATTCTCGTTAAATTTTATTAAAGTTTTTAAATGGCTTTTAAATGGCAGTTTACTTGTTCCTATTAATTCATTGATTGTTGAGATGGTTTTCATTCTTTTTAAATTTTATACACGTGTTAAATTTTTAGTAAAGTATAACAAAAATTTGCAATAAATTGTAAACGCTTTTTCTGTAATTTATTTTTTGTTAAGAAATTTAAATGGTTGTCAATTTTGTTAAATATTTGACAAAAATTCTATTGACTTGTTTCTGTTAATCTTTTATTGTTAAAAATCTTAGTGCTTAGTTAAATTTTAACAAAATTTCACAGCAATTTACAATAAATTGTAATACTTGTTTCTGTAATTCTTTTATTGTTAAAAGTTTTTAAATGGTTGTTAAATTTTAAAAAACACAATAAATTGTATTTACTTTCTTTTGTTATTCATTTATTGTTCAAGTTTTTGTAAATTCTTGTTTCTGTTATTCATTTATTATTAACAATCTTAACACAGCTTTCATTCTTCTTAAATTTTATATTTGTGTTAAATTATTAATTTTATTTTGTGCGAAAATGGACAAATAGCGATCAATTTGATCCTCAATAGGTCATCCCACACAAAGCGACTGCTGTCAAAGTATATTGAATGTTTTAAAAAATTTATCAAAATTTTCACAAAAATTTTATCAAATTGTGAACAAAACTTAATTCAAATTTAAAATTATTTATTTTTACATGCTTCTGTTATTCATTTGTTGTTAAATTGAGCCTCATCTTAAATATTTAATAAAATTTAATAAAAAAATTTAACAAGTATTTTATTGAATTTTCAACAAAATTTAAAGTAAATTATTAAAAATTATTAAATTAAATTATTAAATTTGTAATAAAATTTAACAACATTTTTTAAATCAATTATGTTTACTTGTTTCTGTCATTCATTTATCGTTAAAGGATTTTCGTTCTTTTTAAATTTTATATCTTTGTTAAATTTTGTTAAACAACAAAATTTAACAAAATTTTAAACTAAATTATATTGACTTGTTCCTGTTATTCATTTATTGTTTTTATATATAAAATGAAAACACGGCTTTCATTCTTCTTAAATTTTATATCTTTATTAAATATTTAACTAAAATTTTATTAATTTTGTTGCAATGCTAGGTCAGAAAGCGATCGCAGGATGTCGCGATTTAAATTTTTAATTAAAATGTTATTAATTTTTAACAAGAAAGAACAAAAATTTTAAATAAATTGTATTTTTTTATTTCTGTTATCTATTTATTGTTAAAATGGCTTTTATTCTTCTTAAATTTTATACCTTTGTTAAATTTTGTTAAAAATTTAACAAAATTTCAAAGCAAATTGTATTTACCCGTTTCTGTTCATCATTTAACGTTCCTTTTTTATATAAATAAAAAACAGGGTTTTCGTTCTTCTTAAATTTTATATTTTCGTTAAATTGTTAACAAGAATTTTATTAATTTTTTAACAGAAATTTAAAATAAGTTGAATTTACTTATTTCTGTTATCCATTTATTGTCAAAATTACTTTTATTCTTCTTAAATTTTGTATTTTCTAACAAAATTGTTAAACTCATTGTTAAATTCATTGCTAAACATTGTTAAATTTTGTTAAAAATTTTAAATTAATTGTTTACTTGTTTCTATTATTCATTTATTATGAAAATGGCTTTCATTCTTCTAAAATTTTACATTTTGATTAAATTTTTAACGAAATTGAAGAAAATGTTTTAACAAACTACATAAACTTCTTTCCGATATTCATTTATTGTAAAAGGAAAATTAAGTTCTTGTTAAGTTTTTAATAAAATCTAACAAAAATTTAAAATAAACCCTATTTACTTCTTTCCGTTAATCACTTTTAGTTTTCCGGAAATAATTGCATATCCCCAAAACGCCGATAATAATAATAATAATAATAATAATAATATGTCTTTATTTTCCGCCCAGAATATACAATACATGATACAGAATACAGAATATACAATACTGGGAAAATCAAATACGTCCCTGGTTAAAAAAGAACGAAATAAATGCAGCCATAAAAGTGTTTTATAGTTTTATAATTTTACGGCGCGGTGCCGGGCCTGAACTTGACCTTTAAACGAAATTATCAAGTTACCACCTGAAGCAAATTATTCCGTACAAATTGTATATAAAAAAAAATAATATCATTAATTGCAAAATTCTTTGTTGCAGAAGTGGATTTGTCATGAAGGGTTGGTTCGACGCGTTTCGAAGTGATGGAGGACCGACGCTGTATAACTTCAACAATCGAACGGCCGTCACCGGGGACGTCACCCTCAACTTTTTTGACCATATTTTGCACCCTGTACGTAGGGTTCTTAATCATATTTCCCGGAATACGTGAAGAAGTAAGTAAGTCAGTTCAATTCGATTGCAAAAGGAAACACCGGTGAGAAGTTAGCAACAAACCTCAAGCAACAGAATTACAAAATTTAAATTGGCTGCCAAAGCCGTCCTAATTATTACAGAACTATAATTTTAACAGCATTGTGAAGATCATTAACTATAATTTATCACAATTGGAAAAAAACGAAATTCGAATTATTAACAGTAATTAATGCTCAGTACCTGATTATATAAATAACTTTTTAAATAAACCATTTACAATGAAAACTTGCACGTAATCGGATAGCAAATGATCAAATATATCTAAAGATGCCACCAGTAAGTTTTGGCCAATCGATTTTATTGATTAATGATCGTTTGAAAACGAGCGCTTCCACATCTTCAGATATTCAAGACACTGTGAACTATAAATGCACATAACTTTTTATGCAAATGTTTCACAAACGGTTTTCTTGCAAAATTTGTAAGAGAACATTCAAATCTATCGATTTATGCTATTTCTAAGTTTTGACCGATCGATTTTATTGATTAATTATCGATTGAAAATAGTTAATTTTACGCAGTTAAGAAACGAAAATACAAAAGCACATAACTTTTTGTACAAAAGTTGCACAAACAAAATTCTTGCAAAATATGAAAGAGCATATACAAATTTATGATGTTTCTAAGTTTTTCGCCATCGCTAATAGTTTTTTTTTGCATTAAATACGTATACCCCGAGAATGCCTAAATAGAATCAATAATCAATCAATAAAATCGATGGGCCAAAGCTCAGAGATAGCATAAATCAATCGATAGATTTGAATGTTGTCTTTCATATTTTGCAAGAAAGCCATTTGTGCAACATTTGCATAAAAAGTTACCTACATTTATAGTTAACGCTGTCTTGAATATCTGAAGTGTCGGAGCGCCCGTTTTCAATCGATAATTAGTCGATAAAATCGATCGGCCAAAACTCAGAAATAGCATAAATCCATGGATTTGAATGCTCTCTTTCGTAATTTGCCAGAATTTCGTTTGTGCAACATTTGTACAAAAAGTTATGTGCGTCTTTTAAGTGCGTGACATCGATTTTCAATCGATCAGTAATCAATAAAATCGATCGGTTAAAACTTACTGGTGGTATCTTTCGATATATTTGATCATTTGCTATCCGATTACGTAAGAGTTTTCATCGTAAATAGTTTCTTTAAAAAGTTATTTATATAATTAGATACTGACAATTAATTACTGCCAATAATTTGAATTTCGTTTTTTTCTTTTTCAATTGTGATACACCAGGGACAAACTATGGTTAATGATATTCACTTGTCAAAATAGCTCTCATTCTTTTTAAATGTTAAATATTTTTAACAAAATTCAAAAGTAAATTGCGTTTACTTGCTTCCGTTATTCATTCATTCATTAATTATTAAAAATGTGTTTGTTGTTTGTTAAATTTTGTCGAATATTTAAAATAAATTTATTTGTTCCCGCTATTCACTTGTTGTTAAAAATTTGGAACTTTTGTTAAATTGTGTTACAAATTTAAAACAAATCGTATTAATTTGTTTCCGTCGTGCATTTATTGTTACAAATTCTAAGTTCTTGTTAAATTTTTAACAAGCGTAACATATTAGAGTAATGAGTAACATATTAGAGTAATTAGAGCAATTTGTTAGCGCACGAAACTAATTGCAAATTGCCCAGTACTAATTTAAGGGGCCCCCAAATCCAGAGGCGTAGTCAGATTTAAAATTTAATTAACAAAATCGCCAATTTTAACCATTTTTGACGTAGAAAAAAAGTCATACCAGGCTTTGAGAACTAAAACTACTAACAAAGTTGAGTTTCTAAATGGGCCACACTGTACATGTCCAGTAGCCCCGGCAAAACGATCAAGTGAATGATTTTGTTTAGTTTTTTTTTTTATTTTATGATACATCCTGCCCCGTCTCCACCATTTTCCAAGTTTCGATGAAACAGCCGGTATGTAAAAAACGTCTTAATTTATTCGGACACGTTCGTTCGTTTAAAATTGTTATTTTATTAATCGTCATGGATCTAATGCCCGGCGTGTCATTTTTTTTTAATGGATTTATGGCCCGGGCTGATTAATTTGATCACTTTGATCGGGGCAAGCCCGGGAGCGCCGCCGCTCGATTTAATCGAGAAGGGGTTACTCTCAAGCTCCGAGTGTACTCACCGTATTATTTGGTTTGTTTACAAAACGGACGGTATATTTGAACTATAATAAGACGTTATTTATAGACGGCGCTTGAACCTCCAGACAGAGGATTCACGAATTACGTACGTACGTACGCACCGGCCTTAATAAAACACGAACGTGTTTCTTTTCTCTTCTGATGATTGACGGTTTCATTCCCGTTTGAAAGATTTTATTTGTGCTTTACGTTATTTGCCAAAACAGAAAAAGAAAATAATCTACTGGGTTCTCTCTTGGGGCCGTTACTATCTACCATATCATACACTTGTGGTAGGTACGTGTTGTTGGACATTAAAGAATTATACTTCCTGCTGTTTCAAGCGGCGATTGCTTTATTTAGTTGATACAGGGTGTGTTTTCTAAAAAATAATTCCAAACAGTGTATCAGTTTCAAGTTTTGGTCAGGATGCGCGTGTTAAAGTTAGAGGGATGAAGTTCTCTTTTGAAACGATCTGGGGGAGGGACGTACACGCTTGATACTGATGTGATAGGTCCGGCCCATTTTGAAGTATGTATAGGGTGTTCAAAATCTCTGACGTGTTTGAAATGTTACACGAACAGGAACTCGCGAACAGATTTATGAATAACGTCGCGTCGTCGTCATCGGTCAGTCAGTCACAATAAAAAGAATATTAATTTTCCACTTCAGCGACGCGGCATTCCCTTCGAATCCTTCTCGATTTTTTGCCTTGCGGTCATATATTAGAAACCGCATTTACGGGCATAGATTATGCCTGGGACTCGACCGACAAGAACAGGTAACGAGATGAGGCCGGGGCAGATGCTCACAGGAAATCAACGTTATCGATACTTTCCGCTCGTCAGCGAATAGGAGTTACGATTGCAAGGCAACAAAAAAAAACAACCTGAGCATTGAACTTCAAGTTCCTTGCGTAATCAAAGTTTTAACTTGAATGTGACGCCTGGGCTTGTATAGTATACATGTATATATACAAGAGAGGCCGGGGCTTTCGGCGCAGCCGGTTTTACGCTTACGACTTTATTTGTGAAGTTGGGGCGGCGGCGAAATGAATGAAACCTCCGGCTGTGAGGGTGAGAGTGTGATCTTCGCAACAGGTGGTCGTTTTCTGAAGGGTACTCACCGCTGTTGCGCACGCTGACAATCCTATGATGGACGCCACGAATCTGGAAATAATAAAAAAATCTAATTAACGTACGCATACCAATGTCAGAAAAACTGTTTACACGTGGACTTTTTTTTGAGACTATACAAGACTATTTCGCGTTATTTGGAACATAAGATTTACATTCTCAGATTTTCCAAACAATGCTTGAATGAATAAAATAATTTCTTCTTCTAACTGTTGAATGGCGCGTTCATCCTGACTCGACATTTCGCTGCTTGACCGGCGATCTTATCAAGAACGCGCCCAATAAGACTGCCAATCAAGAAATAAAACGTGTACAGGCGGACTGAATACAGAACATACAAGAAGTTGTTTATTTTGCAACATGCGAAACGTCTCCGGCGCAATGAACGTCAAAAATAAAACACATTGTCTGCAAAGACGTAAATACGGGGGCAAGTCGAAAAGAAAGGGATTGTCTGAAGCAATTTCAACTATGTGCGTTCATTTTGAAAGACAAATTATGGTGATGCGTTCCGTGTTTGAAACATCTTTAAGTAAGTGACGTTTTTAAATCAAATCGTAAGTCACTTGGGCTCGAATCCAAAACCGTTTAGTTCAATTAGTTGAATAGACCTTGAAAACAGATGTCGTAACGGCCGAAGCAAATAAACTACTAAATACTCATCCCGGGCCTTACACTTCTTCTTCTTCTTCGTCTTTTCATTTCATCGTTCCTTATCGTGTTATTTACATTCGCCAAAAGTAACACGCAAACAATCGAAGCGCTGAATGAGTTTCATGGAACGTTTTCTCTTTGAGCATAACTAAGTATTTGCTTTGACAGTTTATTATTTTTTTTTCTTCTTCAATGTCAAATCACATCCTACTTTTTTATGTATGTAGGTATATGTAAGAGCGGTTTTGCAAAAAAAAAACACGCATGAATGAATCACAGCGCAGAACTAGTTGATCATTACTAAATTTAAACTTGAAAACCGTAAATATATACTTAAATTAGATTAGCAGCAGCTAAGGCAGCAGCGTGAAGTCATTGGTCATACGTCACTCACGTACCGCGAGCTTCGCCAAACGCAGATAAAAAAAAAACCGCTAGATTCTCGGTAATCACAGATGATTATTTTTCTTGAATTATGTCATCACTCAGTACATGCTTTTCTAAATCGTACTGTACATGAACGATTTTAAACGTCTTCCTGGCCTAGATACGATTAAAAGTTGCTAAAAATAGCAATGTACCATAGGAAGGGCCTCAACCTAAAATGTCACGTGTTCAATTGAAAAGTAACACTATCAACGCGAAATGTCACTTTAGGTTATGTGTTGTTAGGTTATAAGCGTGACAATAAAACCATTCGACAACTAACATCCCCGAAACGTCAATCGATTTAGGAAATCACTCCTTATTCGCCCCATCTTGATGTTTGATGATTGACAAATTATTAAATAGAAATGCAACTGAAAGAGCTGCTCGATATTTATGGCAACGCGCACATTTCTGCCCTCGAGCATGCGCTTCTGTCTGTGCTCGGCTTTAAGCGAAATTCCAACGCAATCGAAACGCGCATGCATGTCTGCGAGCATGAACGTTCGTCTGTGTTCGGCATTAAACGAAATCAAATCACATTCATGTTTTAATAACAATAACAATACTAATAATAAACAAATAAATGTTTGCTTATTTGACGTGAGTAAAGAAATCTGAGAATTGAAGCAATTTCTTGTCTGTTGAAAATCAAACAATTGTCAAACTGTCAAACAATTGTAAAAACAATGTAAAAGTCACTGTATCAAGAGCTGTCAAACAGTCATTAAAAATCGATTAAAAAATCGGCCTATCAATGTACGTATGTCTGACGACTTCGTTAGGAGCTGTCAAACAGTTCTAAAAGTTAATTAAAAAGTGAACGTTTCGCTGTCTGTTTGAGAGCTTCGTTAGGAGCTATCAAGCAGTAGTGAAACTCGATGCAAAAGCCGAAGTTTCGCTTCGTCAGAAGCTGTCAAACAGTTACAAAAATAAAATAAAATGTCTCCGTTTCATTGGAGTTGTCAAACAGTTCTAAAAATCAATTAAAAAGTAAACGTTTCGCTGTCTGTTTGAGAGCTTCGTTAGGAGCTATCAAGCAGTAGTGAAACTCGATGCAAAAGCCGAAGTTTCGCTTCGTCAGAAGCTGTCAAACAGTTACAAAAATAAAATAAAATGTCTCCGTTTCATTAGAGTTGTCAGACAGTTCTAAAAATCAATTAAAAAGTAAACGTTTCGCTGTCTGTTTGAGAGCTTCGTTAGGAGCTATCAAGCAGTAGTGAAACTCGACGCAAAAGCCGAAGTTTCGCTTCGTCAGAAGCTGTCAAACAGTTACAAAAATAAAATAAAATGTCTCCGTTTCATTAGAATTGTCAAACAGTTCTAAAAATCAATTAAAAAGTAAACGTTTCGCTGTATGTTTGAGAGCTTCGTTAGGAGCTATCAAGCGGTAGTGAAACTCGATGCAAAAGCCGAAGTTTCGCTTCGTCAGAAGCTGTCAAACAGTTACAAAAATAAAATAAAATGTCTCCGTTTCATTGGAGTTGTCAAACAGTTCTAAAAATCAATTAAAAAGTAAACGTTTCGCTGTCTGTTTGAGAGCTTCGTTAGGAGCTGTCAAGCAGTAGTGAAACTCGACGCAAAAGCCGAAGTTTCGCTTCGTCAGAAGCTGTCAAACAGTTACAAAAATAAAATAAAATGTCTCCGTTTCATTGGAGTTGTCAAACAGTTCTAAAAATCAATTAAAAAGTAAACGTTTCGCTGTATGTTTGAGAGCTTCGTTAGGAGCTGTCAAGCAGTAGTGAAACTCGACGCAAAAGCCGAAGTTTCGCTTCGTCAGAAGCTGTCAAACAGTTACAAAAATAAAATAAAATGTCTCCGTTTCATTAGAGTTGTCAGACAGTTCTAAAAATCAATTAAAAAGTAAACGTTTCGCTGTCTGTTTGAGAGCTTCGTTAGGAGCTATCAAGCAGTAGTGAAACTCGATGCAAAAGCCGAAGTTTCGCTTCGTCAGAAGCTGTCAAACAGTTACAAAAATAAAATAAAATGTCTACGTTTCATTGGAGTTGTCAAACAGTTCTAAAAATCAATTAAAAAGTAAACGTTTCGCTGTACGTTTGAGAGCTTTGTTAGGAGCTATCAAGCAGTAGTAAAAAGCCAACCTGCTGTATGTTTGACAGCTCCTAACGAAACTTTCAAACAGTTATAAAAAATTCTATTTAAAAATCAATGTGTAACGCTTCACTTTCGCTTAACGACTTCAAAGTTTCGCTGTGTACTTGACAGCTTCGTCAGGAGCTGTCAAACTATTGTAAAAATTAATTCAAGAGTTAACATCTCGCCGTATATTTGACAGCTTCGTCAGCAGCTAGCAAACAAAAACGACTTTTGACGTTCCGCTATAGGTTTGACAGCAGGTATAAGCGTCAGAAGTTGTCACACAGTTCTAAAAAATAAAAATTAAAAGTCACTGTTTCGTCACAGCTACCAAACAGTTATCAACAATGTAAAAATCAACGTTTCGCTGTGTCAAGAGCTGTCAAACGGTTATTAAAAAAATCAATTCGAAAATCAACGTTTCACTGTATGTTTGACGGTTTCGTTAGGATCTGTCAACAGTTCTAAAAATCAATTAAAAGGTGTCTGTTTGAGAGCTTCGTTAGGAGCTGTCAATCCATTGTAAAAACCTATGCAAAAGTCAACGTTTTGTTGTACGTTTGACAGCTTCGTCGGGAGCTGTCAGTTATTAAAAAATCAATTCAAAAAACGACGTATCAACAGTCTTTTTGACGGATTCAAACAGTTATAAAAATCAAAAGTCACTATTTCGTCAGAGCTGTCAAACCGTTGTAAACAATGTAAAAATCAACGTTTCGCTGTGTCGGGAGCTGTCAAACAGTTATTTAAAAAAAAAAATTCGAAAATCAGCGTTTCACTGTATGTTTGACGGCCTCGTCGGGAGCTGTCAAACTGTCGTAAAAATCGATGTGAAAGTAAACGGTTCGCTGTACGTAATTGTTTGACAGCTCCTCACGAAGCTGCCAAAGTCTACTTAAAAGCTAACGTGTAACGACTTCGTTAGAAGCTTTCTAAAATCAATGTAAAAGTATTTGACAGCTTCGTCAGGAGCTGTCAAGCGATTGTAAAAATCAATACAAAAGTCAACATTTCGCTATATATTTGACAGCTTCGTCGGCAGCTACCAAACGAAAACCACTTTTGACGTTTCGCTCTATGTTTGACAGCTTATCAAACAACTGGAAGGGTTAGAACCGTAAAGATCTAAATGCATTTTTTTTATGAACTGAAGTGAGTGCTAAAAGGGGAGATGAAATACTAATAAATTTGATGGGATAACGAAACAATTGCTTTTTCACAACATGTCAAACTGTCAAATGAATAATTTGCATAAATATTTCAGCTCGAAAAGGATATAAGTGTTAGTTGGATCGTTATGTCACTTACATCCTTATGGTTCTCACCCCTTCGATTGTGAAAGTCAATGTAAACGTCAACGTTCCCCCCCCCCGTATGTTTGACGGTTTCGTTAGGAGCTATCAAAGACTCGTAAAAGTCAACGTTTCGCTGTACCACGAGGTGTCAAACAGTTATTAAAAAATCCGCACGAAAATCAACGTTTCCCTGTATGTCGTTTGACGGCTTCGTTAGGAGCTGTCAAAATCAATTCGCCGAGTGTTTGACAGCTTCGTTTCAAAACTGTTGTGAAAATCAATGTAAAAGTCAACGGTCGACGGCTTCGACAGGAGCTGTCAAACTATTTGCAAAAATCAATTCAACCCCTGCAGGGGTTCTTTGTCCGCAAATGTTACCTTGTCAGTTTGACATTTGTGACTTTCGTGTCTTTCATTTCCACGCTTTCTTCTCGAATTTTGAGTTAACTTGTATTTGACGTGTGTTGAAAAAATCAACGTAAAAATCGACGCTTCGCTACATGCTTGAGACCTTCGTCAGGAGCTGTCAAACAGTTATAAAGAAATCAATTCAAAAATCAACGTTTCTCCAAGTCAGGAGCTATCAAACGAAATCGAAACTTCGACTTTCGACGCCTTGCTGTATGTTTGACAGATCCGTCAGGGGTTTTGACAGTTTCGTCAGGAACTGTCAAACGAAAGCGAAACGTCGACTTTTGAATTTTATTCGTCCATTTTTTATTGAATTTTATTTCACATTTTGTGTCGCACGGACAGAGAGTTATTTCAAAATTAAACGTACATACGAGGGGGGGCCGAAAAATTCTCGGCTTCTAAAGTACCTGAGTCATAATAACTTAACTTAATAACTCGAGAACCGCTCGTGTTAACCCCATGATGCGACCCATCAATTCGGGCTAGAATTCGACGTGGAATTCAAAAATGCAATAATATACAGGGTGTTCCGTACAAGAATTACGTCATTCTTGTTGATAACTCGATAAGACCATTGCTTTTTCGTAAGTGGCGTTAAAGAATCTTAATATTAGCCTACGTTTTTTGTATTCAAGTTTTTTTGTGACTCGACAAATAAATGAGGTAGGGGGGGTAGGAAGTTGTCACTTCACACCCCTTAATAACTCGAGAACCGCTCGCGTTAACCCCATGATGCGACCCATCAATTCGGGCTAGAATTCGACGTGGAATCCAAAAATGCAATAATATACAGGGTGTTCCGTACAATAATTACGTCATTCTTGTTTATAACTCGATAAGACCATTGCTTTTTCGTAAGTGGCGTTAAAGATTCTTAATATTAGCCTGCGTTTTTTGTATTCAAGATTTTTTGTGACTCGACAAATAAATGAGGTAGAGGGGGTAGGAAGTTGTCACGTCACACCCCTTAATAACTCGAGAACCGCTCGCGTTAAACCCACGATGCGACTCATCAATTCGGGCTAGAATTCGACGTGGAATCCAAAAATGCAATAATATACAGGGTGTTCCGTACAAGAATTACGTCATTCTTGTTTATAACTCGATAAGACCATTGCTTTTTCGTAAGTGGCGTTAAAGATTCTTAATATTAGCCTACGTTTCTTGTATTGTGACTCGACAAATAAATGAGGTAGAGGGGGTAGGAAGTTGTCACTTCACACCCCTTAATAACTCGAGAACCGCTCGCGTTAACCCCATGATGCGACCCATCAATTCAGGCTAGAATTCGACGTGGAATTCAAAAATGCAATAATATCTGTATATTATTGTGTTCCGTACAAGAATTACGTAATTTTAGTCACAATTTTTAGTTTCTCTCAGATTACGAAGAAGCCGCCGGTTTACAGGGGTGCGAACGTCAAACTGAATCAAATAAAAAGTCACCGTCTCGTCAGAGCTGTCAAACAGTTGTAAGCAACGTAAAAGTCAACGTTTCGCCGTATCGGGAGCTGTCAAACAGTTATTAAAAAAAAAATCAATTCGAAAGTCAACGTTTCACTGTATGTTAGAAGCTATCTAACAGTTGCAAGAATCAATGCAAAAGTATTTGACAGCTTCGCTGTATTTTTGACAGCTCCTGAGCTTTGACGATTTCGTCAGGATCTGTCAAACGAAAGCGAGACGTCGACTTTTGAATTTTAGCCATTAGTTTTTAATGGATTTTATTTGAAATTTTATGTCTTCAAAATTAAACGTATATACGAGGGAGAGTCTAAAAAATTATCGGCCTCTAAGGTACCGTGATGAGTCACCCTGTCTGTTTGTTACGCACGTGACTAAACGAGCACCTTCTTATTAGCACATAAAAAAATTCACAAGTCGTTAAAACCAAAATGCTTTGAGGCATTGAGTAATTAAAAAGAGAACCGTCACTATGCCTGCGCGTTCTAAGCTTGAAGAGGGAGCGGGGGGGGGGGTTGAAGAGGCGATGAAGACATGAAGTCGGCAGGTGAACGAACATTTCGAAGAGAAAGATAAAGATTTTTTTTAAATAGCATTAAGGCATTATTATAGTTTTCCTATTTCTTTTGTAAGCGGTACTTCAGGCCCGGAACTTTTCAACCTCCCCTCGTAAGTAGACAATTTGTGAAATCGTCGCGCGAATTAAATATTAATTTTCTTTAATAGAAACAAAACAAAATTCATATAAGGAAGAGGGGAAGAGCAAAAAAAGGCGCGTAGGGTTCCTCAACCCCCTCTCCCCCTTTCAGTTTCAACGGTGTTAAAAAAGTTACAATTTTTTTAAATTAATTTTGTAAATTTTCTTTATTTCTCGATCATGTTTTGTTTTATTTTACGTCAAAAATTGCATAATTGTCAAATTTATTCTATTTTTTTTTTAATTTTATAAATTTTCTTTATTTCTCGATCGTGTTTTGTTTTATTTTACGTCAAAAATTGCATAATTATCAAATTTATTCTATTTTTTTTTAAATTTTATAAATTTTCTTTATTTCTCGATCGTGTTTTGTTTTATTTTACGTCAAAAATTGCATAATTGTCAAATTTATTCAATTTTTTTTTAAATTTTATAAATTTTCTTTATTTCTCAATCGTGTTTTGTTTTATTTTAAGTCAAAAATTGCATAATTGTCAAATTCATACTGTATATTTTTTTTAAATATTTTACTAATTTTCTAGATTTATTTATCGATCGTCTTTTGTTTTACTTTACGTCAAAAATTGCACGATAGTAAAAGGTCTTAAAAAGTACATATTTTAATTTTAAAAAATCGACCCAGTTTTGTTTATTTGAAGAGAATTTTTAATTATCGTAATTTTTTTGGTTTTATAAATTTTCTTTATTTTTCGATCGTCTATTTTTTTTAAATTTTATTAATTTTCTTCGATAGAAGCAAAAAAAATTCTTATAGGGGAGAAAGGGGAGCAAAAAAGACGCGCAGTGTTCTTCAACCCCACGCCCCCCTTCCTGTTCCAACGGTTAACATTTTTTTAAAAAAATTCTTCGTGGTAAGCCAAAGAACGGGAATTCCCGACATTTTTTGAAACACCGACAAGAAAAGGAAATTTATCGCCCCCTACCCCTTTCAAACATGTTTCTTAGGCTTCCATAAATAATAATATAAAATAAAATAATAAAATAATAATATAAAATAAAATAATAATATAAAATAAAATAATAATATGAAATAAAATAATAATATAAAATAAAATAAAATAAATAAAATGTTGACTCTTTTTAATGTTTAATTATCTTCTGAAGGAGAGGAGGGGGGCGAAAAATTCCTCAATCGACACCTCAAGGTGTATCGATGCCCCGACGGGGTCATTATCATTCCTCGTACTCCATCTCTAATAATAATAAATAAGTTATTTAAAACAGTAAGACGATATCACCCTGTATACGGATACTATTTTTTTACATTCTAGATGGTGCATTTAATTATAGGTCAAACCGGCACAATTTTCTTCTTTTTGTTCCCTTTCAGTTTAGTTTAATTTAGTTTATTAATTAATTTAGTTTAGTTTATTAATTTAGCGCCACCTAGCGATAGATAGTCGTATTATTTTTCCCTTTCTTATTTTTCACTTGTCATTTTGTTTTTCATTTCATTTTTTGTCGTTTTTCATTTATTCCCTTTTTTTCTAATTTTTCTTTTATTTCCAGTAAAAAAAAAATTGTTCCTGAAGTTATTTACACAGACATAAAAATTATTCATAACGATTTCAGAATCGAAATGAAGAAGTTTCACGTCCAGGCCGAATTGCACCCCTCCCTCACGGAAGGTTTATTACGAAAACGCTTTGAAGGCGAAAGATTTCTTTAAAAAAATTCGTTGCAAGTCAATTTTGATTGGAACGGAGCTGTTTCGGCGCTAATTGGGGGCCTCTTCAGCGGGATCTCGCGATCTAAACTATTTAATAAGAAAAAGATATCAAATCTGCTAAAGTTAGAATTTAAAAAAAAGAAGAAACTGAGCAATCCTAATCATTTCTAATTGATTAAATTAGTAAAGATAAAAAAGTCTATTTAAAAGTCAATGTGTAACGCTTCACTTTCGCTTGACTTCAAAGTTTCGCTGTGTACTTGACAGCTTCATCAGTAGCTGTCAAACTATTGTAAAAATTAATTCAAAAGTTAACATCTCGCTATATATTTGACAGCTTCGTCAGCAGCTAGCAAACAAAAACGACTTTTGACGTTCCGCTATAGGTTTGACAGCAGGTATAAGCGTCAGAAGTTGTCGCACAGTTCTAAAAAATAAAAACAAAGTCACTGTTTCGTCACAGCTACCAAACAGTTATCAACAATGTAAAAATCAACGTTTCGCTGTGTCAAGAGCTGTCAAACAGTTATTAAAAAAATCAATTCGAAAGTCAACGTTTCACCGTATGTTTGACGGTTTCGTTAGGATCTGTCAACAGTTCTAAAAATCAATTAAAAAGTAAACGTTTCGCTGTCTGTTTGAGAGCTTCGTTAGGAGCTGTCAGTCATTAAAAAATCAATTCAAAAAACGACGTATCAACAGTCTTTTTGACGGATTCGTTAGGAGCGCTCAAACAGTTATAAAAATCAAAAGTCACTATTTCGTCAGAGCTTAAGGCATTATTAAAGTTTTTCTATTTCTTTTGTAAGCGGTACTTCAGGCCCGGAACTTTTCAACCTCCCCTCGTAAGTAGACAATTTGTGAAATCGTCGCGCGAATTAAATATTAATTTTCTTTAATAGAAACAAAACAAAATTCATATAAGGAAGGGGAAGAGCAAAAAAAGGCGCGTAGGGTTCCTCAACCCCCTCTCCCCTTTCAGTTTCAACGGTGTTAAAAAAGTTACAATTTTTCTAAATTAATTTTGTAAATTTTCTTTACTTCTCGAACGTCTTTTGTTTTATTTTACGTCAAAAATTGCATAATTGTCAAATTTATTCTATTTTTTTTTTTTAATTTTATAAATTTTCTTTATTTCTCGATCGTGTTTTGTTTTATTTTAAGTCAAAAATTGCATAATTGTCAAATTTATACTATATATATTTTTTAAATATTTTACTAATTTTCTAGATTTATTTATCGATCGTCTTTTGTTTTACTTTACGTCAAAAATTGCACGATCGTAAAACGTCTTAAAAAGTACATATTTTAATTTTAAAAAATCGACCCAGTTTTGTTTATTTGAAGAGAATTTTTAATTATCGTAATTTTTTTTGGTTTTATAAATTCTCTTTATTTTTCGATCGTCTATTTTTTAAAAAATTTTATTAATTTTCTTCGATAGAAGCAAAAAAAAATTCTTATAGGGGAGAAAGGGGAGCAAAAAAGACGCGCAGTGTTCCTCAACCCCACGCCCCCCTTCCTGTTCCAACGGTTAAAATTTTTTTTTTAATTCTTCGTGGTAAGTCAAAGAACGGGGATTCCCGACATTTTTTGAAACACCGACAAGAAAAGGAAATTTATCGCCCCCTACCCCTTTCAAACTTGTTTCTTAGGCTTCCATAAATAATAATATAAAATAAAATAATAATATGAAATAAAATAATAATATAAAATAAAATAAAATAAATAAAATGTTGACTCTTTTTAATGTTTAATTATCTTCTGAAGGAGAGGAGGGGGGCGAAAAATTCCTCAATCGACACCTCAAGGTGTATCGATGCCCCGACGGGGTCATTATCATTCCTCGTACTCCATCTCTAATAATAATAAATAAGTTATTTAAAACAGTAATACGATATCACCCTGTATACGGATACTATTTTTTTACATTCTAGATGGTGCATTTAATTATAGGCCAAACCGGCACAATTTTCTTCTTTTTGTTCCCTTTCAGTTTAGTTTAATTTAGTTTAGTTTATTAATTTAGCGCCACCTAGCGATAGATAGTCATATTATTTTTCCCTTTCTTATTTTTCACTTGTCATTTCATATTTGCTTTTTGTTTTTCATTTCATTTTTCGTCGTTTTTCATTTATTCCCTTTTTTTTCTAATTTATCTTTCATTTCCAGTAAAAAAAAATTGTTCCTGAAGTTATTTACACAGACATAAAAATTATTCATAACGATTTCGGAATCGAAACGAAGAAGTTTCACGTCCAGGCCGAATTGCACCCCCCCCCCCCCGCCGCCCACCGAAGGTTCATTACGAAAACATTTTGAAAGCGAAAGATTTCTTTAAAAAATTCGTTGCAAGTCAATTTTGATTGGAATGGAGCTGTTTCGGCGCTAATTGGGGCCTCTTCAGCAGGATCTCGCGATCTAAACTATTATATAATAAGAAAAAGATAACAAATCTGCTAAAGTTAGAGTTAAAAAAAAAGAAGAAACTGAGCAATCCTAATCATTTCTAATTGATTAAATTACTTCGTCATCAAAACCAATTAAACCGACCGGATTTTATTGTCCGGATTATAGAAGAACGAAGGCTATTTTTTTTTTGTTTCTATTACTATGTGTAATGCATTTTTTTAAAAATCATTAATGAATTGATTAGACAGACCTTAAAAAATTGTTAGAACTGAGATTTAGGGGATGAATATGCGGCGATTTCAACATAAAAAAAAACGAAGCGAAACGGAAGCGGTGAAAATGATTAAGGAAGCACTTCAACACTAGCTTATGCGAATATCTGCTTTGAAACGAAAGGACTTGGAAGAACGTACAAAAAGAAAATTAAATTTGCAATTCTTTTATGCCGCAAACACGCCACTATTAAATCCCTTCAACAAAAAAACAAAATTCTACACGAAAAGAATCGTTTTCGATTTTATTTTTTTTGGAACTTCACTCGCGCATTCACTGTTGCAGGCGAAGCGAATTCATTCAAGCTAATTTCAAGGGGCGGGCGCCCCCAAGTGGTTTTTTTCGCCCCGCACCGAGAAAAATATTTTTTTGGTTTGGTGAAAAAATTGGAACTCACCGGAGTCCGTGGACGTTCATCGTAAACATCCTCGTCGCCCAGCAGGGGCCGGACGCACAGCACTTACTCTTATGTGATGCTGCACACGCGGGATCGCGCGCCACTGAAAGCCCTTGGCTTAAGTCAGATCTCAGAGGCGGACCGGGCCCCCGGTTGTCTTCGGCGATTGCTCCGCAACATGAAGCGATTCTGCTTCGCCTCGTTTTTCTCGGCGAAGGGTTGCGGGGCGAGCCCGGATTTTTTTCGGCCGAGTCACCACGGCGCGGGGCTTCGCCCGACTTCGCTCGGGGCGGCGCAGGGGTGGCGAATTCGAGGTGAATTTTCGTTTTACGAGGGCGATCGCGGAGGTTTGGAGGCTCAAGAAGAGAGGGGCGAAAACCATCGGGCCGAGATGGTGCAGAACATGGAGCAGTAAGCGATGCCGCCGCAACCGGGGTGTAGCCCGGCGCTGCTGCTGCTCGCCGTGGCGTTCCTAATCGTCGGATTAGTGCAAACGGCCGATGCTTTGGTAAGTTCTTTTTGAGTTCTATTCGAAAAGCGCCCCGAAACCCGCAAGGTTTGTTTCATAAAAAACAACAACGGGCAAAAGCTCACGACCACGACCAACACGAACTCAAGACGAAATTAATAAAAGCACAGACGCGCTGCGCTCAAAATATTAAGCTCCGATGATAAATCAATATCCTATTGTTCTTGAGGGTGTGTAGGTGCAATTTCTTTTTTGTTGTTCTATCTAACAGATTTATTGTTACGTAAAAGCTTTTATTTCGATCGCATAAATTGGGTCTGACTATCGCTGGATACATCCATCAGTTGGTATCAGTCTCATTTCCGAATCAAACCCGGAGGACCTTATTTGGTTTGAAGGTCAAGGTCTTATCCGCGTAGGTACTTGACGTCTTCTGCGCGCCGTTGAAGTCGAGTGATCCAATTGTGTTCTGAAAATTCATTTGAATCGCGTTCGGGAAGCTCGAAGCTTCCGGAATCGATTCGAAGCTCGAACACTTGAAAGTCAAAGTTAAAAAAACGTTCGTCAATCTTTGAATCTAAAATGAATCTGAAAAGAGCGCAACATGCGCTAAAACGTAAATTAATGAAATGAGAAAAGTTTTTGTTTTTGTTTCCAATTTCACATTTTGTTTGTGTGTTAATTTTTCTATGCTTGTTTAGTATTGTTTATTTTTTTAATGCTCGTTGCGTATTGTTTACTTTTTATGCTTGTTTGGTATTGTCTATTTTTTCGGAAACTTCGACAACTAAAGTCGCCAGGAACGTGTTTTACTTTTTCTTTCTTTTTTCTGTTATCTTATTTCTTGAATATTTCAAAAAACCCTTGTCATTGAATCGTGCTTCTTTTTGGTCCATTTCTTTCTCTATTTTCGCCATCATAGTTACAGTCGTCATAACGAACGATAAACGATTTTTTTTTCTATAATTTTGTCATCGAAGCCCCAGAGAAAAAAGTAAGAAGGAAAAGCGATTCAAAATTTCGAAGGACCTTGCGGTTTTCGATTTTAATCTTGCGCAGTCAATAAAATAAACAAACGAGCGCTTGACTTTCAAATGTTTGGTAAAGACCTACGCGTATAACTATATAGAGTGGTGTTATGTAAGATACTGTATTATTTACTACAAATACAAAAAGGACGATGAAAATTTGCGTGGAAAAGCTAGGGTTGCCTTTTTTAAGGAAATTGACGATGACGTCACGACGGAAAACGGGGAAAAACAAATGCCGATCGAGCGCTAAAATGCGTCTTTTTAAAATTTCGGGATTTTGCAAAAAAAGAAATCAAATAAAGAAAATGTGAGCTTTTGGTGCGGGACTTTATCACCACCCTGTATAAATTCATTGATTATGTATAAAAAATTGTTCTTATCGCGCTTAATTTCCTGCGCTTCCGTTTACATAATTAGTTTGGAAATTGTTGCTCTGTCTTCTTTATTTTATATTTTTATTGTGACGCGAGTGTTTTCTTTTTTTTTTTAATTTGGCATCGGAGTTGGCGGTGACAAGGAGTTTATTAAATTTTACATAACTCTCACTAAGTGACCACAAGTGACTCTCATTGGTCTAGTTCGGACTGATGTGTACAAACCTTGGTTCGAGTAACCGTCATCGGTCTACTTATGAATTGCTTCCCTTTCGACCTCGGTCCGTGTATTGAATAAAACTCGTTCATTGGTTCTTAAAGCTGTGAGGCTGCAGACCGTCTTATTGCTAACCTCATAATAATAATAATAATATTAAAATCGCAGCCCCCTCGGGGGGGGGGATGGGGGAACTAAGAAAAGAAGGTTCGTAACAAAGATGTATTGCGGTATAAATTACTTTGGAAATTGTTGCTCTGTCTTCTTTATTTTATATTTTTATTGTGACGGGAGTGTTTTCTTTTTTTTTTTTAATTTGGCATCGGAGTTGGCGATGACAAGGAGTTTATTAAATTTTACATAACTCTCACCAGAAGTGACCACAAGTGACTCTCATTGGTCTAGTTCGGACTGATGTGTACAAACCTTGGTTCGAGTAACCGTCATCGGTCTACTTATGAATTGCTTCCCTTTCGACCTCGGTCCGTGTATTGAATAAAACTCGTTCATTGGTTCTTAAAGCTGTGAGGCTGCAGACTGTGTTATTGCTAACCTCATAATAATAATAATAATAATAATAAAATCGCAGCCCCCTCGGGGGGGGGGGCGAACTAAGAAAAGAAGGTTCGTAACAAAGATGTATTGCGGTATAAATTACTTTGGAAATTGTTGCTCTGTCTTCTTTATTTTATATTTTTATTGTGACGGGAGTTTTTTTTTTTTTTTTTTTAATTTGGCATCGGAGTTGGCGATGACAAGGAGTTTATTAAATGTTACATAAATCTCACGAAGTGACCACAAGTGACTCTCATTGGTCTAGTTCGGACTGATGTGTACAAACCTTGGTTCGAGTAACCGTCATCGGTCTACTTATGAATTGCTTCCCTTTCGACCTCGGTCCGTGTATTGAATAAAACTCGTTCATTGGTTCTTAAAGCTGTGAGGCTGCAGACCGTGTTATTGCTAACCTAATAATAATAATAATATTAAAATCGCAGCCCCCTCGTGGGAGGGGGGAGGGTGATGGACGAACTAAGAAAAGAAGGTTCGTAACAAAGATGTATTGCGGTATAAATATACTATATAACGAGTGCTTTTTTTTTTTTAATTTGACGTCGAAGTTGGCCGTGACAAGGTGCTTATTGTGAACGCACTACAATTTTGATTACTTGTTGTGAATCTTATTTTCTTATTGTCTGTTTTCATTGTTACAACAGATCTCGTTCTTATCGTCGTTTTTCGTTTATTACAGTAGATTTACATTCTTATCTTGTCCTGTCGCACTGTTGAGTTCGAAACCTCGAAAGCAAGGTTAGGAATTTGCAAGTTCAAACGTCAAATTTACAACTGCCCTGACGATGATGGTTCACAATGAAATTTTCGTGACCAACTTCGACGCCACGTTTAAAAAAACACTCTTTACTTCTTTAATAATGATAGAAAAATACGTACAGGGGTGGAGCAACATACAAGAAAGTAATGCTTGGAGAAAAATAACGTAAAATAAAAGAGATTCCCCCCTGCCCAACAAGAAAAAAATACACTCTAAAAAAGAAAACAACGTAATAACATCTGTTTGTTTTCCGGAAAACAATTGTTCAAGGGAAAATCGCAAGATTATGTTTTCTTTCATAGATTTTTGGGAATTTCGGTTTCTGCTGTTAACTGCTGGAAATCTTGGAAAATTGTGTGAAATTAAAAAAACATTTTAACGATTAAGTTCGATTTTCTTTTGTTCCTTCTTAATACGTACGTATTTGATTGAAGCAAGCGAAATAAATTAATTTGACGTAGGTAATTATTATTATTATTATTTGTGCACTAGTTTTCTCTGCTTTTACAAACGAGTGCTGCCATCTGTGAGAATAAATATGTACTATTAAATTTTCTGCGGGAAATTCAAGTTGTATGTACAGAAAATAAATCTCTTTTAAAGGTACCGTTTCTATCGTTTGGTTTATACTTATCAGACATTTTTTCCTCGGAAAATTAGTGCTGCCATCTACAAAATTTATCCGCAACTTTTGAAATTTCAGCAGCAAAATTTAAAAAAAAAGTTTAACAAGAAATCGATTATTCTTTATTTTCTGCAGGAATCAGTCAATCGATATTTTTTTAATGAGACAAATGCAGCCATCTGTGAAAATTTCTGTGAATGTTTCTTAAATTTTACAGCGGGAAATTCAAATTGTACAGAAAATTGAAACACGGGAAGTCACTTTTAAAGACATATCGATTGTATTATTTCGGCGAACAGTTTAAGTCGTGACATCTCGCGGCCGATTTTTGACCTAAAACTCTGCGAGAAACTACAAACGGCAACCAGTTCGCTACGCTTAATAAGTCATCCCACGCAAAGCGGCCAAATATCAATCAAGGCCGAAAATTTCCAAATGTTTCTATTTTTATTAAACAGTTTCTCCTCAGTAGATTGGTGCTGCCATCTATGGTATTCATCTGTAAATTTTGAAGTCTCAGCAGCAAAATTGAAAAAAATAAATTATTCTTCATTTTCTGCAGCAATCAACAGTCATTTGTGCATTATATTTCCTTTTTTTTTTTAAAGAAAGAAAGGAACGCTGCCATCTATGAAGCTTGTTATAAATGCTGCTGAATTTTTCAGCGCCAAATTCAAATTACACAGACACCAAAAAATAAAAGTGTTCTTTGCGGAAATTATTACTTTATTTATTAAAACAATTACTGTCTTCTTTCAATAAGCAACAATAAGGAAAACGATGTCTTTTAAATATTTATTATACGATAATTTTTCATCGGAAAATTAGTGCTGCCATCTGTGGAATTTACCAGCAAATTTTGAAATGTCAGCAGCATTGGAAAAAGTTAACAAAAAATCAAATCATCTTTAATTTTTTGCAGCAATCAATCGTCATGAAAACTAACGCTGCCATCTGTGGGATTTGTTGTGAATGCATGCTATTAAATTTTTTAGCAAAGAATCTCATCGCTCATCCATCACTCTCTTACACATTAAATTGACGTAAAGCTATATCGTTTCTTGTTTGTTTTAATCAGGGCTTTCTTTAAATGCAACTCTAATCAGAATAAAAAAGGAGAAAACAAGACGTACATAAAATCAATTAAATTATACTCATTCGATTTATGTTTATTTTTTTTTAATATAATTTGGAGTTTAGGGGTCTATGTAGTACATTTGGGAGGGGAGGGGGGTTAATTATTTTTCACAGTAGTGATGCTTATTCTAATTTTAATCTTTTTTTGGCAAAACTTCGTTAAAATTGAATTAATTCATGTCGGGCGGGGAGGGGGGGGGTTAATTGTCTTTCGATTTATGTTTCTTTTTTAAAATAAGTATAATTTGGAGTTGTCAATTGTTTTTTTTGTTTTTTTGACAACAGATCCACGCTCTTCTGTTGTTGAATTAGAAAAAAGCGAGGTTAGATGCGCTGTTGCCAATTGACGACTTTGGCAAGAGTCGTTCAAATTAGGAACATCAGAAATGTCACTGTCACTAGAAGCAGACGATAAATGAAATGATTCACTAAAATCGAATGCCGAAAAATCAAACTCCGTCGAATGTATTACTTAAATATATCAGTATTTCTACTGTTAGTTTTGGCAACGCCGTTAAAATGACAGAGAAAGAAAACCGTAGAGTCGGGTGATTCTGTCAGAAAAAAAAAACATAAACAAACAAAAGACGATCGATTGTTTTTTAACGAACGCAAGAAAGAACAACGACCGTCGCGACGGTTCGTTTTCATTTTTGCGAAAAAAAATGGATTAAAAGCGACGACAATTTCCGTCGAATTTCCTACATAAAAAACAAAAGACAGTCGAACCAAAAATAAAACAACTGTGTCAGACACAGCTAGATTGGCCTGATTGGAAATCGATTTCTTTTCGACCTCGGTCCGTGTATTACAAAAAAAAAACACCGATTGACTCTTAAAACCGCGCGGCTTCGAAATAACCTATTCGGACCGCGGTCCGTGTACGACTGGATCGATTTCGTTGCATCAATCAACTTTGTCAAGTGAAACCTATCACGAAAATATTAATTAATTGAGTAAATATAGCAACCTGAATATATGCCAATCGATAAGCCAAAGAATATAGCCATCTCCTAACTTTTTTGAAACAGCCTTTCAGCCAGCAGCGGCCGATACGTTCGATTCAGCGGGGCAAACGACATGCTTGCTAAGCGCTATCTCTATTTCTTACACAACGAAGAGAGAAATGAATGCCTTCGGCCTTGTCCTGTGCCAGTCTATTCGTATGCCCGGCCGCCACTGCTAACAGCATCTGTCATGTCGTGTCGTTTCGTCGTATATTTTGCTAATTCAGATCTATACGATCGGCTTATATTGAAAAGATGAACCGTAGTTGAGCTGTACTACATGTTTTCTTTACTTTTATTTTAATTTAAATTGGTTCGTTTTGAGCGCGGTTCGACTAACTACAGAACTGGACTCTCATTGGCCTGGTTAGAAACCGATTTCCTTTCGACTTCGGTTCGTGTATTGAGGAAAAAACATTGATTGGCTCTTAAAACCGCATGGCTTCAAACCAATCTATTCAGACCGCGGTCCGTGTACGACTGAACTGATTTCATTGTGAAACATTGTGTAACGAACGCAAGAAAGAACAATGACCGTCGAATGGATTAAAAGCGACGACAATTTCCGTCGAATTTCCTACATAAATAACAAAAGACAGTCAAACCAAAAATAAAACATGTAAATAAAGAAACAAAACACGATCGATGGTAGAAAGAAAAAAAGAAAACTTTCGATAGTTTTTTTTCTTTTTGTTAAGAAAGGAAGGACAGAAATCGATCGTTTTTGGTCATTTGTCGTTCGACGTCTTTTTTTTCTGCTTCTGCAAATTACGTCGAATTTCGAATTTTTTCTTTATAAAAAAAAAACAAAAGAGAGTCGGCTGTCAAACGAATTTGCAAGCGTTTATATCGCGTTCGCTTCCGTGAAAGACACTTTTTTAACAAGAATAAGAAACAATCGAAAGTTTCTTTTTTCCTTTCCACCTTCGATCGCATTTGTTTTTCTTCGTTTATTTTATTTTTTTAATTGACCGTACGCTAATGCTACTTCATCGTTATTTAAAATTCTGATGAGATGACGCTGAAGGGAGGACCAAATTGACACTTTCATGTAGCAGGCGTTAACGCGACTGGCCAAGGCAGCTTTGGTTGTCGACCAAGAGATGGCAGCACGCAAGGTCAGTATGTTATTGGGGAAGGCTTCCATCAGTTTATCGCACCTACAAGTCTCTATAACTATACTTTTCGTTCGCCTCAAAACAAATGACATCATATAGAAGACAGTTTCAAGTGTTCTAAAACAGAAAGAAGATAAAAAAACAAGACACTCGAGTTCACAATGAATTTCGTTATCGAAGTCGAAATTATGATAAATACAGCGTGGTCGCATTTATTTCTTTCGTAACATAACCTGACTCCGCCTTTTTTCAAGCTTCGATAAAACAATCGCTGTGTGTTGAATGCGTGCTTAACGAAATCTACAAGAACCATGAATGACAGACGTGCACACTTCAAACAAACGCACCCATCTTAAAAATATACGTCGCATATTTTTAGAGGGCAAGTTTACAAGGTTCGTACACGTGGAAACGTTTCGAACGTTGGATGTACGCTGTTGGGCAGTTAAAAGAAAACGATCTTCCAAGCAAATTTCCGAGCGTTCCCTTTTAACCGTCCATGACTGTACGTCGTCATAGCTTACGACGGAAAGTATTCTAAACTAATCGAATTGTTTCTATTTGAGCGTACGTACAGTCTGACGACGGACGTGCGGTATTCACCGCTGCGATGACTAAACCTCGAGAGCGGTAAAAATAGAACGCGTTTGTTTATTATTGTTTGAATTAAGCTACAGGCTAATGTATAACTAATATTTACACGGACGGCGAAAGTTATTACCGAGTGAAATATTACTGAGCACGACTTTTTTTTTTAGATGTTACAAAATTTGCTTTTTTGCGAACTCGGCTGTCTTATTATTAATATTATTATTTTTTTTTTTTAGTGAGTGGATTCGCATTATTCGAGCTAGAACTCGAAAAACAATTGCCAAAAAAAATGCTCTGTTTCTCTACGAAATCTTTTTTTTATTCTACTGTTTGTTGCCTTGTTGACCTGAAGTCATCTAGTTGAACTTGTACATGTTTTTCTTTACTTTTACTTTAATTTAAATTTGTTCATTTTGACCGCGGTTCGACTAATTACAAAACTGGACTCTCATTAGCCTGGTTAGAAACCGATTTCTTTTCGACCTCGGTCCGTGTACTGAAAGAAAAAACATCGATTGGCTCTTAAGACCGCGTGGCTTCAAACTAACTTATTCAGACCGCGGTCCGTGTACGACTGAAACGCTTTCATTGCGGCAATCAGATTGTTTGTTGCCTTGTCGATGCAAAAAGAAAATAAAAACATTAAATTATCATTCCTCGTTAATTTCAATTGTTTTTGTAACGAAATTTATTTTGAACTCGAGTGTCTTTTGTTTTTTTTTCCTTTGGGGGGGGATCTTTTCTTGAACGCCTTTTTTTATTATGATTTACAGACCTCGCAGCCCATAAAGCAATTTTAAAAATTCCATTTCAAATTAAAAAAGAAAACGTACGACAATGTCATAATCTCGACTTTTCTTATTATTTTGGTGAGGAAAAATTCATTGTGAACTCGATTGTCTTTTGTTTATTTTTTTTTAGAACAATTGAAGAGCCGAAAAGTTTATTTTTTTGCGCCTTTCAATCTAGAACTCGGAAAATAATACTTTGTTTCCTGTTTGATTGGATTGGTTCGTTTTGACCGCGGTTCGACTAATTACAAAACTGGACTCTCATTGGCCTGGTTGGAAACCGATTCCTTTTCGACCTCGGTCCGTGTATTGAGAAAAACCATCGATTGGCTCTTAAAACCGCGTGGCTTCGAACTAACCTATTCAGACCGCGGTCCGTGTACGACTGAAACGATTTCATTGCAGCAATCAGATTTGTCAAGTGAAACTTATCACGAAAATATTAATTAACTGAATAAATATAGTAGCTCAAAGTCATCTAGTTGAGCTTGTACGTATTTTTCTTTACTTTAACTTTAATTTAAATTGGTTCGTTTTGACCGCGGACGAACTAATTATAAAACTGGATTCTCATTAGCCTGGTTGGAAACCAATTCCTTTTCGACCTCGGTCCGTGTATTGAGAAAAACCATCGATTGGCTCTTAAAACCGCGTGGCTTCGAACTAATCTATTCGCAGACCGCGGTCCGTGTACGACTGAAACGATTTCATTGCATTAATTTTACTTTAATTTAAATTTGTTCGTTTTGACCGCGGTTCGACTACTTACAAAACTGGACTCTCATTGGCCTGGTTAGAAACCGATTTCTTTTCGACCTCGGTCCGTGTACTGTAAGAAAAAACATTGATTGGCTCTTAAGATCGCATGGCTTCAAACTAACCTATTCAGACCGCGGTCCGTGTGCGACTGAAACGCTTTCATTGCGGCAATCAGATCGTTTGCTGCCTTGTCGATGCAAAAAGAAAATAAAAACATTAAAATATCATCCCTCGTCAATTTCGTCAATTGTTTTTGTAACGAAATTTATTATGAACTCGAGTGTCTTTTGTTTTTTAGCGTCTTTTTGTTTTAGAACAAATGAAGAGCGCATTTAAGTAGAAAGCGTTATTTTTCGCAAATTATCAAAAATTACGTCGAATATCGACTTTTTTCTTTATAAAAAAAAAAAAAAAAACAAAAGACAGTCAACTGTCAAACGAATTTACAAGCGTTTATATCGCGTTTGCTTCCGTGAAAGACACTTTTTTAACAAAAAGAAGCAACAATCGAAAGTTTCTTTTTTCCTTTCCACCTTCGATCGCATTTTTTTTTTTCTTCATTTATTTTATTTTTGTAATTGACCGTACACTAATGCTACTTCATCATTATTTAAATTATTAAATTCTGATGAGATGACGCTGAAGGCAGGACCAAAGACCACGTGGCTTCAAACTAACCTATTCAGACCGCGGTCCGTGTGCGACTGAAACGCTTTCATTGCGGCAATCAGATTGTTTGCTGCCTTGTCGATGCAAAAAGAAAATAAAAACATTAAAATATCATCCCTCGTCAATTTCGTCAATTGTTTTTGTAACGAAATTTATTATGAACTCGAGTGTCTTTTGTTTTTTAGCGTCTTTTTGTTTTAGAACAAATGAAGAGCGCATTTAAGTAGAAAGCGTTATTTTTTCGCACTCAATTTAGAAATCGGCCAATCTTTTTTTCGTTTCGATTGTTTTGTTTAATTTATTTATAAAATCGATCGTCTTTTTTGTTATGACTTGTTGGGTACAAGCGCTTTAAAAAGAAAAATTATCGAAGCTTGTTTGTTTTGGTAACGAAAAATTCATTGTGCACTCGACTGTCTTTTATTTCATTTTTTTTTTTGGAACAATTGAAGAGTGGATTCGCGTTTTTCGAACTTAAACAATTGCCAAGAATGCCCTGTTTTCTGTTTGTTTCTCTACGAAATCTTTTTTTTATTCTACTGTTCGTTGGCTTGTTGACCTGAAGTCATCTAGTTGAACTTGTACATGTTTTTCTTTACTTTTACTTTAATTTAAATTTGTTCATTTTGACCGCGGTTCGACTAATTACAAAACTGGACTCTCATTAGCCTGGTTAGAAACCGATTTCTTTTCGACCTCGGTCCGTGTACTCAAAGAAAAAACATTAATTGGCTCTTAAGACCGCGTGGCTTCAAACTAACCTATTCAGACCGCGGTCCGTGTGCGACTGAAACGCTTTCATTGCGACAATCAGATTGTTTGTTGCCTTGTCGATGCAAAAAGAAAATAAAAACATTAAATTATCATCCCTCGCATTATTCGCATTATTCGAGCTAGAACTCGAAAAACAATTGCCAAAAAAATGCCCTGTTTTCTGTTCGTTTCTCTACGAAATCTTTTTTTTATTCTACTGTTTGTTGCCTTGTTGACCTGAAGTCATCTAGTTGAACTTGTACATGTTTTTCTTTACTTTTACTTTAACTTAAATTTGTTCATTTTGACCGCGGTTCGACTAGTTACAAAACTGGACTCTCATTAGCCTGGTTAGAAACCGATTTCTTTTCGACCTCGGTCCGTGTACTGAAAGAAAAAACATCGATTGACTCTTAAGACCGCGTGGCTTCAAACTAACCTATTCAGACGGCGGTCCGTGTGCGACTAGAACGCTTTCATTACGGCAATCAGATTGTTTGTTGCCTTGTCGATGCAAAAAGGAAATAAAAACATTAAATTATCATCCCTCGTCAATTTCGTCAATTGTTTTTGTAACGAAATTTATCTTGAACTCGGGTGTCTTTTGTTTTTTAGCGTCTTTTTGTTTTCGAACAAATGAAGAGCGCATTTAAGTAGAAAGCGTTATTTTTTCGCACTCAATTTAGAAATCGGCCAATCCTTTTTTCGTTTCGATTGTTTTGTTTAATTTATTTATAAAATCGATCGTCTTTTTTGTTATGACTTGTTGGGTACAAGCGCTTTAAAAAGAAAAATTATCGAAGCTTGTTTGTTTTGGTAACGAAAAATTCATTGTGGACCCGACTGTCTTTTATTTCTTTTTTTTTTTGGAACAATTGAAGAGTGGATTTGCGTTTTTCGAGCTTAAACAATTGCCAAGAATGCCTTGTTTTTCTTTTTTCTTCTTTATTTATTGCACTGTCGTCTTTGTTGATTGGAGAAAAGAGAAAAGAAACTTCATCTTCATTAATTTTATTGACAGAAATTTTGATTGTTTTCTTTTCTTTGTTTGTTGACGAGAACGTCTTTTGTTTAGTTCCTTTTTAAAATCTATTTTTTTTTTAAATAATTTACTAGCCGTGGCCTCACAGCCTACAGGGCGTTTCAGACCAACCGTCCCAGACCATTTCCTCGCAAATATGAAGTGGTGGAAAGTTGGGAAAACATTTGAACAGCAAGAAGGGCGACCCAACTATCTTTAAAGGTCAACCGGAAGTAGTGGTGAATTGAAATGTTTAATGCCAACATAGTTGGGTATCCTTGAAGTTGTAGAAAGTTGAGAAAACATTTGAACAGCAAAAAGGGCGACGCAACTATCTTTAAGGGTCAACCGGAAGTAGTGGTGAATTGAAATGTTTAATGCCAACATAGTTGGGTATCCTTGAATAGAATGTTGAAAGAGAAACTTTTAATGTCTAAACCCCCTGCTCCCCCGACTTCTACACCGCTAATTCGCGTTCCGAGCGGTTAAAACGAAACGTGGATGTGAAATAATAATAATAATAATAAAATCGGTGTGTTATCGTGTGGCAAGTCGCAGAAGTGCTGCGTATCTTCTTGACAACCGAAAGTTAAAATAAAAAAAAGCACTCGCCTCACAATTTCATTAACATCTGACCTCCTCGGTCAGGTCGCGGCGCGGCGCAGCGCGGCGAGGTAAGTAAAGAATCTTCTCCAGATAAGCGTTGCACAAGAGAAGAGTCAAAGTAAATTGGCACTTCGGGCGCGCGTTCGCAGCAACAAAGAAGAAGAAAGAACGAAAGACATGCAAAGAACTATGAAAGCCGTGCATTATATAACAAACGGCGAATGTGACTCACGGGTCGAAAGCGAGGCGCGGAATGTAACCGGCCGACAGACGGGTTTATAAATTACTTATATATACCTACCTGGCCGTGTCTTCGGTGTTACGGCGATACAGTTCACGATTACGCCACGAATACTTCCAACGAAAGACACACAAAGAGGTGCGCGAGAAAAAAGTGCGAAACGATGGTCAGGCGATAATTGCGCACGTAAATTATTTATTTATGTCTTGCACGGATCGGTTGATTTGCAATCGCGCAGAGATTGTTATTAACGACGCTTTTAGGCGACTTAAAGAAATTCCGGTTTACATTTTATTTGCTAAAGTTTCAAGAAAAAACCTTCTACAATTTCTACATCGATAAATGCATACCTTAAAAAAACCGACAAAACAAATTATGGGCCAGGGGATGCTTAAAAGAAGGGAGAATTCGATGCTAGACTAAGAACGAAACTTGATAAGAGAACGTAAAACGAAATAATTTATTATTAAAAGTCAGACACGGTTAGATTGGCCTGATTGGAAACCGATTTCTTTTCGACCTCGGTCCGTGTGTTACAAAAAAAAACCGCCGATTGACTCTTAAAACCGCGTGGCTTCGAAATAACCTATTCGGACCGCGGTCCGTGTACGACTGGATCGATTTCGTTGCATCAATCAACTTTGTCAAGTGAAACCTATCACGAAAATATTAATTAAATGAGTAAATATAGCAACCTGAATATATGCCGATCGATTTCTATATAGCCATCTCCTAACTGTTTGAAACAGCCTTTCAGCCATCGGCGGCCGATACGTCCGATTCAGCGGGGCAAACGACTATCTCTATTTATTATACAACGAAGAGAGAAATGAATGCCTTCGGCCTTGTCCTGTGCCCACTCTATTCGTATGCCCGGCCGCCACTGCTAACAGCATCTGTCATGTCGTGTCGTTTCGTCGTATATTTTGCTAATTCAGATCTATACGATCGGCTTATATTGGAGAAAGATGAACCGTAGTTGAGCTGTACTACAATACATGTTTTCTTTACTTTTATTTTAATTTAAATTGGTTCGTTTTGAGCGCGGTTCGACTAACTACAGAACTGGACTCTCTCATTGGCCTGGTTAGAAACCGATTTCCTTTCGACTTCGGTTCGTGTATTGAGGAAAAAACATTGATTGGCTCTTAAAACCGCATGGCTTCAATCTAATCTATTCAGACCGCGGTCCGTGTACGACTGAACTGATCAGGTTTGTCAAGTGAAACTTATCACGAAAAATATAGTTTTTTTTAAATTAATTGTTGCTCCAACTTCAAATGACCAAACTATTATTTTGTGGCGGCTTCTCCCCTCGCACTTGTTAATCATAAAACTATCTCATTGATGGACTATCGTCTCTAGTCCAGTTAATCGTTTATCTTAACACTGTCTTTTGTTTTTCCTTCTTTTTTTAGAACAATTGCAGAGTACTTTTATCTAAAGAAGGTTATTTTTTCGCATGTTTCAATCTGAGCTTAAAAAAACATTCTTTTGTTTTTTGTTTTCATCTTTTTTTACCAAAAAAGTTATTTTCAATCTAGAAACACTCTAAAGTGTTTCTCACAAAAAATCATCGAAATTTTTTTTTCTTTATACTGTTGTCTTTAGAGCAGAAAGAAGAAAATTCAAAGGCTGATCAACTCTCGTTAATTTTAACAATTGAAGGTTGTCATAGTTTCAATTGTCTTTATTTGGTGAAGAGGAACTTTGTGAAATCGAACGTCTTTTGTTTTTTTTTCTTTGTTGTCTTTAGAGCAGAAAGAAGAAAATTCAAAGGCTGATCAACTCTCGTTTTAACTCTAATTTTAACAATTGAAGGTTGTCATAGTTTCCATTGTCTTTATTTGGTGAAGAGGAACTTTGTGAAATCGAACGTCTTTTGTTTTGTTTTCCTTTGGGAGGGGGGGGGTCTTTTCTTGAACGCCTTTTTTTATTATGATTTACAGACCTCGCCGCCCATAAAGCGATTTAAAAAATTCCATTTCAAATTAAAAAAGAAAACATACGACGTCATAATCTCGACTTTCTTATTATTTTGGTGAGGAAAAATTCATTGTGAACTCGATTGTCTTTTGTTTATTTTTTTAGAACAATTGAAGAGCTCCTTTCAATCTAGAACTCGGAAAATAATTACAAAATAATACTTTGTTTCCTGTTTGATTGGGTTGGTTCTTTTTGACCGCGGTTCGACTAATTACAAAAACTGGACTCTCATTGGCCTGGTTGTAAACCGATTCCTTTTCGACGTCGGTCCGTGTATTGAGAAAAATCTTGAATGGCTCTTAAAACAGCGTGGCTTCGAACTAACCTATTCAGACCGCGGTCCGTGTACGACTGAAACGATGTCATTGCAGCAATCAGATTTGTCAAGTGAAACTTATCACGAAAATATTAATTAACTGAATAAATATAGTAGCCCGAAGTCATCTAGTTGAGCTTGTACGTATTTTTCTTCACTTTAACTTTAATTTAAATTGGTTCGTTTTGACCGCGGCCGGACTAATTATAAAACTGGACTCTCATTGGCCTGGTTGGAAACCGATTCCTTTTCGACCTCGGTCCGTGTATTGAGAAAAACCATCGATTGGCTCTTAAAACCGCGTGGCTTCGAACTAATCTATTCAGACCGCGGTCCGTGTACGACTGAAACGATTTCATTGCAGCAATCAGATTTGTCAAGTGAAACTTATCACGAAAATATTAATTAATTGAATAAATATAGTAGCCCGAAGTCATCTTTACTTTAACTTTAACTTAAATTGGTTCGTTTTGACCGCGGCCGGACTAATTATAAAACTGGACTCTCATTGGCCTGGTTGGAAACCGATTCCTTTTCAACCTCGGTCCGTGTATTGAGAAAAATCTTTGATTGGCTCTTAAAACCGCGTGGCTTCGAACTAACCTATTCAGACCGCGGTCCGTGTACGACTGAAACGATTTCATTGCATTAATCAGGTTTATCAATTGAAACTTATCACGAAAATATTATTTAAATGAATAAATATAGAAACCTGAAGTCTAGTTCAGTTTATGCAGTTCTTTTTAGGACTCACTTTCTGCGTCACGGTGTACCATCGCGCCTGCAGCATGCGGGGGTATCGTTTTAGATGAACACCATTGTAAATTTTTGTATATTTATGTACTTGTTAAGTGCGATGTAGATTTTTTTTTTTTTTAAATTATTTTGACATGTTTATATTTTTCACTTCAGACGAAGCTGTCGAACGACTGCGAAACGTTAAGTGTTTATGCGCCATTTAGTGTCCGTTTAAAAGAGTTTGTGATATAGAAAAAAAAAACGTTAATGTCCGACGGGCTTATTTATAGTTTGTTTAATTTTTCGAGGACGATAACACACGAGAATCGTTAGAGAAACAATTTTGGAATGATTTAAAATGTGGGTCGTTCGTTTCACAACATCTGGACCTATCTCATTTCCGTCAAAGTTTGCTGTTAACGAGATGTTTTTTTTTTCTTAAATTTCGTAACGTTTTATCTGTGTTTTATTTACAATATGTAACGATGTTATTATTTGCGACATGACATGTCCGCAAGGCTTTCATTAATAGCGATCGCGAGGCAGCGATTTCAGCGATCGTCAAAGATGCACATTTTCGTCGTTAATTTTATGCCTCGCATATATTAATTAACGCCCGTTGCATTACGTCATTTGTTCTTATTGTTTCGCGCGAGATGACATAATTTCTATATTCTGTTGTTATGTTTATACATTGACCGCGAGCGTGGAGATAAAGGAGTTCAGACGTCGTCGTCGTCGTCGCCGAGAGAAAATAGGACAGGTCATAGTTTTTTTTTTTCTTCTGCTTCTTCTGTTTTTAGAAGTGGATCGGTGACATTCGAGATAACGGATTTTCGGAATTTAGCTTTTTGGGTTAGCGCTGATAACGCGAGCGCAATCAGAGGAACTGGCACAATTTCGTACTTTGAAATTCCGCCAAGTGCGTTCGTTGATTAGGAGGAACTGAGATTTTTCTCTCGCTTTAATTAGTTCACACGAATCCCACAGTGACGCAGAAAGAAAAACATGTACAAACTCAACTAGGCGATTCAGGTTGCTAAATTTAACTAATATTTTCGTGATAAGTTTCAATTGACAAACCTGATTGCTGCAATGAAATCGTTTCAGTCGTACGCGGACCGTGGTCTGAATAGATTAGTTCGAAGCCACGCGGTCTTAAGAGCCAATCGATGATTTTTCTCAATACACGGACCGAGGGCGAAAAGAAATCGGTTTCTAACCGGGCTAATGAGAATCCAGTTTTGTAATTAGTAGGGCCGCGGTCAAAACTAACTAATTTCAATTAAAGTTAAAGTAAAGGCAAACTTCGGGTTGCTATATTTATTCAGTTAATTAATATTTTTGTGATAAGTTTCACATGATAAATCTGGTTGCTGCGATGAAACCGTTTAAGTCGTACACGGACCGCGGTCTGATATGCCCACGTAGGTAGAGGTCTCGCCACTTGAGAAGAACCTGCGCTAAGCAGGTAAACCCCGCCTACTATTCTAAAATGAAAAGGCTTAAGACTTGAATGGTAAAGATGACATAAATTGAAAGAAATTGCATCGATTCAAGAAAACAAGTAATTACAGCGTCTCCTTAAACGTAAAAAAAAAGGAGTAAGTCACAGCTATTTTCGTGCAATTTCGCCCACCCAAAGGCATAAATATTTAACGGACGCGAGACTTATTAAATTACTTCTGCCGTGAAGAATAAATAATGAATTGCGCGGTTTTATTAAGTTTGGCGCGGCCGACATGCATAAATAACATTTGCTGCTTAATACAGTAATGTAAGGGCCTTACAGGATGATGGACGGGCGGACGCAAATTGAAGCCCAAATAAGGAGAGAAAGGACACTTAGCGGCCAACAAATCGGCAGACGTACGGAACGTAATAATAACGTAAGGCCGAAATTAATGAAGTTTCGTGAAACCTGCAATTATTACAGGCGCGTTCCTGTGTCTCCGAGGAGGTGAATCCTCGAAACCTCAGGAAACCTCATGCTGGGAACGCTCCTTAAAAGTCGTCCCGCTTCGTTTCTTAATATGTAACGCACTTGGAGATATTACGCAAGCAATTAAGTATACGCATAGCAATTAATAAATTGCTACATTCTTCGAATTGTCGAGCGTTGAAAACAGAAATGCGCGTTCCCCCTGAAAAATGTGGATGAATGTGGTATTACCTTTTCTAAGCACGTCGACGAAAATTTTGATAAGTAAAATGAAGCGTTTTAACGGAACTTCTTAAGTTCAATAATTAATTTCACGCAACACAAAAATGAATTGATAACGGAATGATTAAAGGAAGTAATTAATTATTAATTAATTTCAAAATAGTATTGCTGCTCTAATCCCTGGAAATGTTCGCGTAATAAATTTAAAAACTACTCAAAATAGATTTTACTGTGTCTTCTAGATTCCACGATTCAATGCAAACTTCAAATTAAAACGCGAGAATGGTTTAAATAATAAATAACCCGACTTCGGTCCGTGTATTGAGAAGAAACCGTTGATTGGTTCCTAAAACCGCGTGGCTTCGAACTAAGCGATTCAGACCGCGGTCCGTGTACGACCGAAACGATTTCGTTGCAGCAACCAGATTTGTCAAGCGAAATTTATCGCGAAAATATTAATTAATTGAATAAATATAGCAAATTGCAGACTATTCTGAACTTATAAGAAAATCGCAGGCAAATGCACAGATATCAAAATTAATTTCTAATCTTTAACATTAAGAATGTACAGGGTCCATCTACAACGTATAGTTTGCAAAAATTTATACAAGTTGAATGTACAGGGTTTCCCGAGGCTGACTTCGTTTACGTATCGAATTGTTTGAAAAACGAAAACACCTGCCAACTCACAAGACACACTCAAGTGGACTTCTTAAGCTGCTTTCGTCAAGTCAGCCAAAAATGCCTATAACTTAGTTATTTTTTAAATGCTATCAATGACTTGTATGTTTTTTAAAGAAAAAATGTGTTCTTTAATAATAACAAGTTTGAGTTTGTCTTTACTTTAAATTGGTTCGTCTTGACCGCGGTTCGGCTGAATACAAAAGCTGGGCTCTCATCGACCTGGTTAGAAATCGATTTCTTTTCGACCTCGGTCCGTGTATTGAGAGAAACCCATTGATTGGCTCTTAAAACCGCGTGGCTTCGAACTAAGCGATTCAGACCGCGGTCCGTGTACGATTGAAACGATTTCGTTGCTGCAACCAGATTTGTCAAGTGAAATTTATCGCGAAAATATTAATTAATTGAATAAATATAGCAAGTTGCAGACTATTCTGAGCTTATAAGAAAATCACAGGCAAATGCACAGATATCAAAATTAATTTCTAATCTTTAACATTAAGAATGTACAGGGTCCATCTACAACGTATAGTTTGCAGAAATTTACACAAGTTGAATGTACAGGGTTTCCCGAGACTGACTTCGTTTACGTATCGAATTGTTTGAAAAACGAAAACACCTGCCAACTCACAAGACACACTCAAGTGGACTTCTTAAGCTGCTTTCGTCAAGTCAGCCAAAAATGCCTATCACTTAGTTATTTTTTAAATGCTATCAATGACTTGTATGTTTTTTAAAGAAAAAAATGTGTTCTTTAGTAATAACAAGTTTGAGTTTGTCTTTACTTTAAATTGGTTCGTTTTGACCGCGGTTCGGCTAAATACAAAAGCTGGGCTCTCATCGACCTGGTTAGAAACCGATTTCTTTTCGACCTCGGTCCGTGTATTGAGAGAAACCCATTGATTGGCTCTTAAAACCGCGTGGCTTCTAACTAAGCGATTCAGACCGCGGTCCGTGTACGACCAAAACGATTTCGTTGCAGCAACCAGATTTGTCAAGTGAAATTTGTCGCGAAAATATTAATTAATTAAATAAATAGAGCAAATCGCAGACTATTCTGAGCTTATAAGAAAATCGCACCCAAATGCACAAATTAATTTCTAATCTCTAACATTAAGAATGTACAGGGTCTTTCTAGGACGTACAGTTTGCAGAAATGTAGACAAGTTCAATATACACGGTTGCCCAAGACTGACGTGTCACATTACTTAGGTTTCCTTTACGTATCGAATTGTTTGAAAAACAAAAGCATCTGCCAACACACAAGACACACTCAAGCCAACTTCCTAAGCTGCTTTCGTCGAGTCAGCCAAAAATGTCCATAACTTGGTTATTTTTGAAAATACTATCAATGGCTTGTATATTTTTGTAAAGAAAAAGTGTGTTCTTAATAATAATAAGTTTGAGTTTATTTTAATTTAAATTGGTTCGTTTTGACCGCTGTTCGACTAATTACATCTCATTGGCCTGGTTAGAAACCGATTTCTTTTCGACCTCGGTCCGTGTATCGAGCAACAACCATTGACTGGCTCTTAAAACGGCGTGGCTTCGAACTAATCTATTCAGACCGCGGTCCGCGCACGACCGAAACGTTTTCAAATTGTTTCAACTTGTTTATATTTATTAGCAATTTCATTCTACTTTCTACAATTTAGAAACGAAAGTTAGGCTATGCGTTCAACAATAACATACGCAAACAATTCTCGTGTTCTTATATATGTTTTTTTTAAGAGAAGTGGTCTTCGAAAAAGTGAGAAAACAAAAGACAATCGAAACCTTTTGGATTAATTCATGAGACTGAACGGCGCCATCTATCGTCGTTAGGACCAAACATATAAAAATGTTCGTATTTTTGTTTGTTTTGAAGATGAACTTTCTTCCTTCAAAAAAAAAAAAACGTTGAATGGAAACAATCGCAGATTTATTTTTTAATGATAAACGATAAAGAAAAATCTGTCTCTGAAAGGACCGTCCGCATTTCACAGCGCCATCTATCTTTGTAGCGTCATACACGTACAATTTACGTATTATCACATATTTTAAAAGACAATGAAATAATCGAAAACAATCGCAGAATTCATGATTTTTGTTTCAGTAAGGAAATAAATATAGGCACATAACTAAACATTAAACAAATTAAACGGTGCAGACAATAATTTGATTTGTTTAATGTTTAGTTACGTAAGTTTCAAGGAAGCATTTCAACTTCGTTAGCTTTTACATTTCATAAAACTCAATCAGTGGCAACGTCAGTGTTTCCTTTGCTATCAATGTAGTAAGAAAAATTACCGCGTTCAATTCAATCTTGAAATTAAAATTAAAGAAGAGAACAAAGTTAAAGCCTTGCTTAAACAATCGTCTACGTCAGCAAATTAAATCGACTTGTCGTTGTCATTAAAATATTAACTTTCTTGTTAAAAACGTTATTGGTTGGCCAAAGTAGCATTGTTGGAACGCTAAAAATTCAAAAGTTGGCAACACTGCATCATAGCCACATTTAAAACGTGAAATACACCAAAAATTATGGCGCCGAATTCAAATTATCCTCAATCATTAAGAATCACACTGTACCTTCAAACATTGAATTAAAAATAAGAATGAATCTCTCGGACAGTGTTGCCACAGGTAGTACGATTTATTGCAAGACGAGCTATTTGTGAAAAAACTGGCGTTAACTCATTTGATCTTTGCCGAGTAGTTTCTATGACCGTTGAAACAGTTGTCCCGTTAAATAGCCCTTTCATAAAAAAATACATCAAAACTATATTGGACTATAGTCCCTGACACCCTGTGTAATATGCATCCGGTAAATTCTTTTAAAGACGTTCGTTTATTTTATAAATATTTTTTTAATGGGTCGTGTACGTCATTTCTGTTTCATAAATTCTGCAGGTAGTCGTAGTAAGCAACCCCTAACAAATCCCAGGGGGATATTAAATTTTATCGGAACTATAATTAGGTGGCGAACAAAAAAAACGAAAATTTAATCATTTCTTCATTTTGAGTTATGTGAAAAGGTGATTAGGTACCGTGTAATTGTAATTGAGTTTATATACATCTAACTCACCGATGGTCCAAGTCTAACAAAAAGTTGTCAAACAATCAAACAAATGAAGAAGATGCCTTGTTGATGCTTCATCCTGTTGTAATCCGCGGTAGGTTTTCTTTTATTAAAGCGCATTATAAAAAATTTGATAAGTCGACATCACTTAAAGCATAAAATCACTTGAAATGTGTCAGTTTGAAAAGTACAGAATGACAGGTGAGAGAGATAAAAATTCCCATTCATTTTAGTGTACGATTTAACTGGATGGATAAAACAACTGAAGCCAACATAACCTAAAACTATAACAATAAAATTAATGATAAATGATCTTGCAAACCTAACCTGAAACTAAAATTCCGATCGAACATTCAAGACTAATCACAGATCATATTAGTTTTATGCAACGCTGATTCTAACCTGAAATTTATTAGATCACATGATACCGTCAAAGTCAAATTGTCAGACATTCAAACGTTTGAATACGTTTCCATGGCGCTTCCGTCACATTTTAGGTTATGTTAAGAAACAAAATGTCAAAGTCAAATTGTCGAACATCAAAATGTTGTGATAATTTCAGTCTTTTTACTTTATTGTATTTCGATTACGTTTCCTTTTCACATTATATTTTAGGTTACATCAAGAAACAAAATGTCAACCACTAAAATTTTGGTTTACCCATTTTAATGGCTTAAATTCTATTTTAGGTTATGACGACATTAAATACTCACATTATATTCACAATAGTTAATAAAGAATAAAACGAGATTATCTTCTGTCCTTCTCAAGTCAAGTAACCAGCGTCACGTCGCTCAATCGAAATGTCACATTTCTTTTAAGTCGTAATGTTAGGTTATGTTGACTTCAAACACTCACACAACTATTATTTTTTAGTAGTTGGTTATGAATTCTAGCTTTTTGTTACTAATTATTAACGATGATCTTATTTGGTAGTTTATTCTTAGGTTATGTTGGCTTCAACTATTTTGTTGTGCTTTCTCCATCATTTTTATATCATATTGACATATTAAATACAGTATTTATTCACAACCATTTTATTTTTCAACAGTTAATGAATAAGACGACAATTTCTTCCTTCTCTCTCAAGTCACACCTCCAGCTCAATCGAAATTATATTGTTCAGTGGTACCATACTTTTTTAAACATCGTAATTTTAGGTTATGTTAGGTTCAAACGCTCCGTTGCGAATGAGACGGCGATTCTTTCCCTCTTTTCCACCTGAAATGTTTACATTCTTATTACTGGTAGGTTTATCTTAGGTTATGTTGGCCTCAAGTACTCCCTTGTGCCTTGCAAGTATTTGATAATAGTTTGTAATTAATGAGGCAGCGATATTTTTCCCTCTTCTTCAACTGAGATGGTTGGTTTTTTATTAGTCAATTAAAATTATGTTACTTTCGTAGCTTTTTTCTTAGGTTATGTTGGCTTCAACTACTTTGTGGTGCTTCACAGCGAATCTACGGTCATTTTCATCCAATTGTAAGACGAGTTGTATATTACTCGATCGAATCAGTGCTGCCACAGTATCTTTGGTGTCTTAATGTTATGTTATGTTGGCTTCAAATGTTGCACCTGTTTAGTTGTCTCTCCTTTTACATGAATTAAATAAAACGTACGGTCGCATAAGTGAAAATCAATCGTATTTCGGCGGCTTTCGAAGTAGTCGGAACGAACCCCGTTATCGTATAATATTTGAAGTTTCTAAAATGGGCGCGATCGTAAATTAAGACACTCAAGCGCAAGTAACTTAATCCCTTTCGAGACCTCAACAATTAGATCGATTGGGCCCAATAACTCTCCACGTAGCTGTCAGGAAAGATCAAGTGCGTCTCCATAATCTCGGGGAACTTAAAACCCCATAATCTCGTCGGGTGTAAAAATTATGTGAACAAATAGAGCTACGTGGGTGTCGCCGTTGTATGCACGTATACAGCGGGGTGTCCAATGATGACGGTACTTATTTCTTATTACAACGGTTTCGTCGTCGTAAACTCGCGCAAAAGGTTGCCGTTTGTGCGTAGGTGGAGACCGTCGTGTATTGTTACCTTTAAACGTCCACGTATCATTTGATTCAGTGATAAAAAACGGGTTTGTGTAGAACCCACCGAAGTAAGGATGTTTTTTGATGGAGATGTTTAAACACCCTGTGTTTAATAATTGATTTCACTTCGTTAAAGAAAACAAAAATACTGTCGTAAGTCAGCTGACATTTCAAACAAAGTACTTCCCATATGGTGCGCCCGGCCATCTTAATTCACAGAGTATTTTTATCCTGGATTCGCAGATGTTGATGATCTAATATGTTATTACATACGTGCTGCATATAAATTAAGATTCGTGTAAATATGACGTTGTGTACGTTTCTTGTTAAAATTGAAATTGGAACGTCTTTAGGACCTCATCAAAAAATAGAACCAAATTACATAGATGAAGATGAGTAACAACTTTGATTATGTTTACGCCCGAACATAAAAAAAAATTATGCTGGGTAACCCACCGAAGATATTTCGTTAGGGGTGGAGTGTATCATCTCACAGAATCAATTTACGATTTACTTACCTGCCGGGGAAGGGAAAAGATGGGGGGGCAAGATAAATAATGAGCATACACAATGAATTGCAAGAAACTTTATATATCTTTACGGTTTTGATGACCTGTTACTATGCACTAATCAAATCGGGACTTTTTTAAACTCGGGTTTATGGCTGTTCATGGGCGGTCGGTCGCTTGGGTTTTTAATGGTGGTGCATAGATAAATGACGTCCGTGCCTTTTTAAAATTAATATCCAAGGAATTTGTGTAAAGTCTTTTACGAAAAGCATTATTTATTTATTTTTTTTTTAATATATATAAATTTATCTTACTCTTGTACAGTATGAAGGATGTTTGTCAGCAGAGTTTCACGGATACACCTACGTCTAAATCCGATATTTTTTATGACGAAGCATATGTATGTAAGTACGAGTTTCACATTTTGCCAACGTTGGTATGTATATAATATTTCACCTGAATCCACAAACAAGCGTCCTCCGTAAAATTTTACTTCGCTCGCGACATCAAACACGGACTTCTTCGGCGGGTCTAAAAATCTAAATTGTTTACGCATCCAAGTACTACATAAAGCGAAAGCTAATAGAATTCACGAAGGAAAAAAAAGAGTGTAAATCACCTAATGCTTAGAGCATACCTATAGTGTGAAGTAGGTAAATGCGCTGACCAGTTTTCGAGGAAGTTCATTATTGAATGATTAACGGAATTATTTCTGTTAACGTTAACAGTAAACCAAACGAGTTCCTGCACAGGTAGGTACGGTGAAATGCAAAGGTAATGTCTTCCCGGGGAGACATTACTTTTGCCCTTCACTGTACACCTCCATCGGGAAATTTAAAACGTTCTAAAGGAGAACAGACTTTCTTTTTATTTACTTTCGTCCAAGTTGCAATTGCGCGGCTGTTTTTTTTTCCGGCTGCGAACACATTTGCATTTCACCTTGCACCCACTTAGAGTGACATAATTCTTATAGTCGGTTTTTACTTAATTCATATCGAATCAGAAGTTTGCGGTAACATGCTGCGCAAACAAATGAAAAAATTGTCGAAATAATCTGCAACGAGTAAATCATTTTAAAATGTGCCATAAGTCGATGGACTTGATATAAAACAGGGGCAAAAGAAAAATTAAAATAACAAACCAAGACCTTTCCTCCCGGAACACTCTGTATATTCCGGCAGTATTAATACTAAACAAATTTTAAAAAATTATTCAAGAGCACCCCTATCTTACAAAAAAAAAATAATCAACCATTTAACCCCCCAATAACGAGGACCCATTGGCGTGATTAATGATGTCTGATTCACTGCCTGTCATAAAATCCGAATGAAAATATTTAATATACTTATAAGTCACATAAGATTAAGTTGTTATAAAAGGCAGGGATTATCTACAACATAATAGTTTGTTAAAAGTTGGAGGAGGGCACGTGTTTTTCCCCTTTTTTTTGGTGTATGTATTTAATCTCTTGAATACGCATTAATATTTAAAATTGTGTGCTCTGTTGTCCACTTGTTACAAAAAATAATAATAAGAATGTATTCGGTTCAAGAACCCCACACTCTACAGAAAAGAAAATGTTCATTCTTCGTACATTGTGTACAGACGTGACTTAGACGCTGCTATTAAATAATGAAACCAACCTGTAGTATAGTAAACAGTTTCCAGGGATTAATAGTAATCTCTGTTGTAATATAATTTGAAGAGAAGAGAAATATCTAGTGGTTGCGTTTTGTTTCACTGAGAGCGAAGAGGCGTTCTCTCTGCCTGTGGTTTATTTCCGTTGTGAATTGTTTCATCGGAACAAGCTGGACGTTCTCTCTCGTTGCGTTTTGTTTCACCGAAAGCAGATAGGCGTTCTCTCTGCCCGCGCTTTTCCTGTTGCGAATTGTTTCACCGAAACGAGATGGGCGTTCTCTCTCTATCTCTGTGCGCCGAACGTAATCTGTTGCATTTCAACGGCGGCTCAGAGAAGATTTTAACGGAAAAGAACTCCAACATGAAAAGAAAACACCATTGCGGAGATTTTGTAGGTATTTTATCGTAGAGAGAGTGCATGAAACAAAACGCAGCGTAGGAAAGACGCTCGGGTCACTAAATCTGCAATTTATATTTTGCTTTGTTTTCTTGAGCCCCACATTGGGCGCCAAGTTATGTAATGTTTGGGCTTGACTGGATGGATTGAATATTCAGGATCTCACTATCAAGGAGAGTCTTCCTCTCATATTCAAAGATTTGAAATTCAAAACCAAGGATCTTTCAGTTATGGATCAAGGCTTCGAAATGAAAATGAAGGCCAAAGATCTCACAGACACAATCAAGAAGGTAGAAGCGCGCTTGTAAAATCAAAGCCCAGGTCTTTGAATTCGAGCTCAGGCTCATATAATCAAGGTCCAGCGATACAAGACCTTATCATTAAAGTCAATCAAGTTCTGAGATCTTAAAATCAAATTCAGAGTGTTACAATTAAGGACGAGGATTGTACAATCTAAGTCGGGGACTAGGATCTTTAAGCAAGAGCCTCCGACTCATATTCAAAGTCAAGGATAAGGGTTTAATGTTCAAAATCAAGTTCAACGTTGACACATCCTATTTTGGTAAAAAAAAAACTTTCTCTTGCGCACGTGTTGTCGCATCGCATCCATCGGTAGGGTTGACTAACGGAAAAGTCGGAGAAAAAATCTAATACATTCTTTTTTGTTTTAATAACTGTACTAGTACTGTAAAGAGGGAGGGGGGGATTCAAATTGTTTATATAGGGTGACGGTGATAAAAAATAATGTGAAAAATAATTTATAATTAATTAAAAATGTCTACCCCACTAAGAGCATAGTTGTAACGCTTATAAAATCAAAGCCCAAGTCTTTGAATTCAAGCTCAGGCTCATATAATCAAGGTCCAGGGATACAAGACCTTATCATTAAAGTCGATCAAGTTCTGAGATCTTAAAATCAAGATTCAGAGTGTTACAATCAATGACGAGGATTGTACAATCAAAGTCGAGGACTAGGATCGTTAAGCATGAGCCTTCGACTCATATTCAAAGTCAAGGGGTTTCATGTTCAAAATCATCAAGTTCAAGGATCAAGGCTTCATAATGAAAATTAAGGTCAAAGATCTTACAGACGTAATCAAGAAGACGCAAGTGATCAAGGCGCAGGTTCTTAGAATTGAAGCTCAGCTTCATACAATCGAGGTCAAAGTCCTAGGTCTGTAATCAAGCTCCAGGATCTCATACTGAAGATTCAGCGCATTATAATCAAGGACGACGTTCTCATAACCAAATTCAACGGCAAGGATCGTCAATCAAAGACTTCCGACTTATATTTAAAATCAAGGATAAGGATTCCATGCTCGAAACCAAGGTCGAGGTCCTTCAGTTAAAGATCAAGGCTTCGGAATGAAAATCGAGTCCAAGTATCTTACAGACACTATCAATAAAATTGAACCGCTTGCGATCAAGGCCAAGGTTGTCAGAATTAAAGCTCAGGTTCACGTAATCCAAGGTCCAAGGTTACAATCAAGATCCAGCACCTTATAATCAAGGTCTGGGAACTGCGAACTTATAATCGAAATTCGACAAGGACGAGGAATCAAAGATAAAAATCTTACAGTCAAGGGCTTTCGGTTCATATTTAAAACCAAGGTCGAGAATCTTGCAATTAATAATCAGGACTTCAGAATCAAAATTGAGGCCAAGGATCTTGTAGATACAATGAGAAAGCCAGAAGCGCTCAAAATTAGAAGTAAAGTTCAACTAATCAAGGTCCAGGAGGTTCCAATCAAGATCCAGGAGCTTAAATTAGAAGTCCTGGACTACGTTCTTAAAGCAGGCAGGAGAGAGTTGAACAGGGAATATAAAGTCGTCTTTAAGAAAGATTGTAAATGAGGGGTCAAGCGCTTTAGATTGTAGGTGGAAGACGCCAGCTGGCTGAAATGCCCTTTCCATCGAAAACCCCGTGCAAAAGCAGAAGGACCTGGAAGGATAACATGAGATGGTCCGACAAACTAAAAGACTGCAAATGAAAGAACGACCTGCGCAAAATAGCGACTGGAAGTAGGTAGAGAATGAAAAAAACACAGAGGAGGGGGGATTCTTAAAGATTCTTAAAGCAGACAGCCAGTGTCCAAAATGTCCATTTACGGACAGTAGAGGTGAAAAAGGTCGTTCCCAAAAATTCTAGAAGGAGACAAAAAAGACAATGGTACAGATCAAAATTCTTCTTATTCGGAAACCCTCAAGCAGAAAGACCTCTGAAGAATCTGGAGGGATGGAATTAGACAAATCACAGATTGTAAGTAGAAGGACCAGTTGGAACAGAAGGAAGGTCGTCTTCAAATATAAAGGAAAGATTGCAAATGGAAGTGTCAGTTGTTCAAAATCTCCAAGCTGGCAAAAAATGTCAAAAATATCCAAAATGGCGCTAGTGGAAGTCTTTAAGCCAAGTCCTTAGATCTCCTGAGACAAGAAATTGTAAATCGAAGCCCGGTTGTCCAAAATACTTACTGGAAGTCTCCAACTTAGCGGAAAAAATATCATCCTTAGATATTCCGAAAGGTCTAGTGGTCTAGTCTCCAAATAGACGAAAAAAAAGGCACCCTTAAATATTCTTAAAGACCCAGTTGTCCAAAATAGCTACTGGAAGTCTCCAAATAGACGGAAAAGGTCATCCTTGAGAGTATTCCGAAGGGAGAGATTGCAAATTGAAGCCCAGTTGTCCAAAGTAGCTACCGGAAGCTTCCAAACTGACGAAAAAATAGTTATCCTTAAATATTCTAAATGGGCAGACCGCAAACCGAAGTCTAGTTATCCAAAGTACCTTCCGCAAGTCTCCAAGCTGACACAGGAAGGTCGTTCTTAAATATTCTGGATGGAGAGATTGAAAATTGAAACGTCAGCAGTTCAAAACGGCTACCGGAGGACTCGCAAACTGATTGAGAGACTGTAAATGGAAGTGCCAGTTGTCCTGAATCTCCGAGCCGACAGAAACGTGGTCGTCTTTAAATATTCTGAAAGAAATGGAAGAGCCAGTTGCCCAAAATAGCCACCGGAAGCCTCCAAACTGACGGAAAAATATCGTCCTTGCATATTGCGCGAGGAAAGATTGCAAATCGAATCCAAATGTCCAAAACAGCCACCGCAAGTCTTCAAGCTGACAGAAAGGAGGTCGTCCTTGAATATTGCAAAAGCAGAGATTGAAAATTGAAATCCAGTTGCTTAAAATAGCCAAAGGACGTCTTCAAGGTGACAGAATGGAGGTCGTCCTTAAATATTTCGAAAGGAGAGATTGCATATCGAAGTTCAGTCGCCCAAAACGGTTACCGCATGCCTTCGTCTTCCAAGCTGACGGAAAGGAGGTCGTCTTTAAGTATTTCGAAGTAATCGAAGTCCAATTGCCGAAGATGCATTTGAATGGATTAAAGCGTATAAAGAAAAAGTGACTGAGTATTAAATATAAACCCAGCAATTTATGGAATGTTTTTTTTTGTTTATTGGGGACTGGCAAGTCGTTCGGTTTTATTTCTTGGGTCGTGAACGAATTGTAAGGTTTCTTTATGTGATATTGTCGAGCCCACGTTGGCTGCTTTCTTGAGTCCCACGTTGGGCGTCAATTTACGTAAAGTTTGATGACGGATGGATCTCACGCTGGTTTCCAATTTAAGCCCCACGTTGGGCGCCAATTTATGTTGCGTTTGGTGATTTTGTGGGTACGTGATTGTCGAGGGAAGTAAATATTGTAACAAGACAGAGTTGTAGAGCGTTCCTCGGCTAATTACAACTTACTTCTTGGAGATGCAAAGCACGTTGTTTCATTTACTTATCAATGACGTCGAATTTTTCAACTCGTTATTAGTCCAGACGTATCGAACTTTGATACGGGGTATTCAATCAGCCCGAGCAATCCAAACAACTATTACAGAGAACAAGACCTATTCATTAAAGAGGCATTGTATCTTTTCATCAGTAATCTTCTAGAACAAATAAAGATGAATATCATCCCTCTCGACGGGCCTTTGAGAGAAGCCAACCTTCTCCTTCACAGAGCTTCACAGAGTTTAATCCCCCCGCCGACAATTTAGAATGTGTCGGGCCTGCGTAAAATCGTTCGCACCTGAAAACGAAAATAAAATGTTTACAGAGACCTTAATGCGGCCGCTAAAAGCCCCGGAATTTATTTACCCCCATCGATTGTTCCGCGCTGTTTAGACTTTGGCTTCCGGAATAAATGAGTTCCGATTTGTCTGATCATCCGGTGTAACTTTCACTACTTGAACGGTACTTACTTACTCGAACGCGCTGTAGTAACATTGAACTTGAGAATGTTCATTTCCGTGCCGTCGATTAACCAACCATCCAACAAACCAAACATAATGGCCAGTCGTGAGCCAAGTGGCATTTGAAGTGCTGTTTATGCAAATCATGTGCCTAGCTTTTTGTGAATGGCAAAGCGATTACGGATGGATGGGCAAGCTAACTGTTAATTTGGAAGGAATGTGCCGGAGGAAAAAAAAGCGCATTGTCTGCGTTGGTTCTTGGAACGAAACGCCTTTTCGCAGACAAAGACAATACGAAACCGAAAGTTTTTATTCGAGCTTTAAGGATACTCGAGATTACTTTTCGTTTGATGCTTTGTAATCTAGATTACGCAACCTTTTTATGTATGTAATTATATCACTGTTAAGTTAAGACTTCCATATCATCAAGGCTTGATCACTTCTGGCGAAGTGGTGAAACTCTTTTGGTCCTTCTACCGCGGTCCGGATTTAACGGTTCTCAATAAATGCCACTGCTTTGTGTTTTTGCTTTCGTTTCTCTACAATTTTTTCTTCCTGGGGGGGAAAGAAACCAAAATGGACACGCCGTATTTGGATGACCCAATCCAACCCTGAGCAAGTTCTTTTTACGAAAAATTTTATTTCATTTGTAAAATATGGCCCGTCGAGAAACTGTTAGTTCTTTTTGTGCTTTGATTCCAATTCCTTCATTCTCTGTTACCAGCTCCATCTTTCTGAAGATTGCCCAAATCTCTGCTCAAGCGCTGCCTATCTTTAATCTTTAACTATCTTTAATCCTGCCAAAAAAAGAAAAGACGCTCGAGAGACGACACCTTGTAGACGATTTGCAAATGACAGACTATAGCGCGAATAAAAAAAAAACTCAAAATCATTGATTTTACTCTCGACGGATGTCGCTTTCTAACTATGAACGGAGATCTGTTTAATTTTGACAAAAAAAATTAAAAATGAAAGAGTGAGAGACATCTCGCAGATGTCTTGCAACTGACGAACTGACTTGCGGCTCTTGAAACTCAAAACGATTGGTTTTATTTCAATAAATCTCTCCTATCTCTGAGATAGAATCCATTTCAATGTTAGGGAAAAAAAAGACGAACGCACTAGAATGAGAAACGCCTCGCAGACATTTGTGTAGACACGGTTAATCTGAAAGTTAAAAAGCAGCTAAAACGATTGGTTTCACTGTCGATAGATGTCGCTCCTACTTCTAAGATACAATCCACTTTAATTTTAGCGAAAAAAACGAACGCACTAGAATGACAAACGCCTCGCAGACATTTGTGTAGACACGGTTAATCTGAAAGTTAAAAAGCAGCTAAAACGATTGGTTTCACTGTCGATAGATGTCGCTCCTACTTCTAAGATACAATCCACTTTAATTTTAGCAAAAAAAGACGAACGCACTAGAATGACAAACGCCTCGCAGACATTTGTGTAGACACGGTTAATCTGAAAGTTAAAAAGCAGCTAAAACGATTGGTTTCACTGTCGATAGATGTCGCTCCTACTTCTAAGATACAATCCACTTTAATTTTAGCAAAAAAAAAAAACGAACGCACTAGAATGACAAACGCCTCGCAGACATTTGTGTAGACACGGTTAATCTGAAAGTTAAAAAGCAGCTAAAACGATTGGTTTCACTGTCGATAGATGTCGCTCCTACTTCTAAGATACAATCCACTTTAATTTTAGCAAAAAAAAACGAACGCACTAGAATGACAAACGCCTCGCAGACATTTGTGTAGACACGGTTAATCTGAAAGTTAAAACGCAGCTAAAACGATTGGTTTCACTGTCGATAGATGTCGCTCCTACTTCTAAGATACAATCCACTTTAATTTTAGCAAAAAAAGACGAACGCACTAGAATGACAAACGCCTCGCAGACATTTGTGTAGACACGGTTAATCTGAAAGTTAAAAAGCAGCTAAAACGATTGGTTTCACTGTCGATAGATGTCGCTCCTACTTCTAAGATACAATCCACTTTAATTTTAGCAAAAAAAAACGAACGCACTAGAATGACAAACGCCTCGCAGACATTTGTGTAGACACGGTTAATCTGAAAGTTAAAACGCAGCTAAAACGATTGGTTTCACTGTCGATAGATGTCGCTCCTACTTCTAAGATACAATCCACTTTAATTTTAGCAAAAAAAGACGAACGCACTAGAATGACAAACGCCTCGCAGACATTTGTGTAGACACGGTTAATCTGAAAGTTAAAAAGCAGCTAAAACGATTGGTTTCACTGTCGATAGATGTCGCTCCTACTTCTAAGATACAATCCACTTTAATTTTAGCAAAAAAAGACGAACGCACTAGAATGACAAACGCCTCGCAGACATTTGTGTAGACACGGTTAATCTGAAAGTTAAAAAGCAGCTAAAACGATTGGTTTCACTGTCGATAGATGTCGCTCCTACTTCTAAGATACAATCCACTTTAATTTTAGCAAAAAAAAAAACGAACGCACTAGAATGACAAACGCCTCGCAGACATTTGTGTAGACACGGTTAATCTGAAAGTTAAAAAGCAGCTAAAACGATTGGTTTCACTGTCGATAGATGTCGCTCCTACTTCTAAGATACAATCCACTTTAATTTTAGCAAAAAAAAAAAACGAACGCACTAGAATGACAAACGCCTCGCAGACATTTGTGTAGACACGGTTAATCTGAAAGTTAAAACGCAGCTAAAACGATTGGTTTCACTGTCGATAGATGTCGCTCCTACTTCTAAGATACAATCCACTTTAATTTTAGCAAAAAAAAAACGAACGCACTAGAATGACAAACGCCTCGCAGACATTTGTGTAGACACGGTTAATCTGAAAGTTAAAAAGCAGCTAAAACGATTGGTTTCACTGTCGATAGATGTCGCTCCTACTTCTAAGATACAATCCACTTTAATTTTAGCAAAAAAAAACGAACGCACTAGAATGAGAAACGCCTCGCAGACATTTGTGTAGACACGGTTAATCTGAAAGTTAAAAAGCAGCAAAAACGATTGGTTTCACTGTCGATAGATGTCGCTCCTACTTCTAAGATACAATCCACTTTAATTTTAGCAAAAAAAAACGAACGCACTAGAATGAGAAACGCCTCGCAGACATTTGTGTAGACACGGTTAATCTGAAAGTTAAAAAGCAGCTAAAACGATTGGTTTCACTGTCGATAGATGTCGCTCCTACTTCTAAGATACAATCCACTTTAATTTTAGCAAAAAAAAACGAACGCACTAGAATGACAAACGCCTCGCAGACATTTGTGTAGACACGGTTAATCTGAAAGTTAAAAAGCAGCTAAAACGATTGGTTTCACTGTCGATAGATGTCGCTCCTACTTCTAAGATACAATCCACTTTAATTTTAGCAAAAAAAAAAAACGAACGCACTAGAATGACAAACGCCTCGCAGACATTTGTGTAGACACGGTTAATCTGAAAGTTAAAAAGCAGCTAAAACGATTGGTTTCACTGTCGATAGATGTCGCTCCTACTTCTAAGATACAATCCACTTTAATTTTAGCAAAAAAAAACGAACGCACTAGAATGACAAACGCCTCGCAGACATTTGTGTAGACACGGTTAATCTGAAAGTTAAAACGCAGCTAAAACGATTGGTTTCACTGTCGATAGATGTCGCTCCTACTTCTAAGATACAATCCACTTTAATTTTAGCAAAAAAAGACGAACGCACTAGAATGACAAACGCCTCGCAGACATTTGTGTAGACACGGTTAATCTGAAAGTTAAAAAGCAGCTAAAACGATTGGTTTCACTGTCGATAGATGTCGCTCCTACTTCTAAGATACAATCCACTTTAATTTTAGCAAAAAAAAACGAACGCACTAGAATGACAAACGCCTCGCAGACATTTGTGTAGACACGGTTAATCTGAAAGTTAAAACGCAGCTAAAACGATTGGTTTCACTGTCGATAGATGTCGCTCCTACTTCTAAGATACAATCCACTTTAATTTTAGCAAAAAAAGACGAACGCACTAGAATGACAAACGCCTCGCAGACATTTGTGTAGACACGGTTAATCTGAAAGTTAAAAAGCAGCTAAAACGATTGGTTTCACTGTCGATAGATGTCGCTCCTACTTCTAAGATACAATCCACTTTAATTTTAGCAAAAAAAAACGAACGCACTAGAATGACAAACGCCTCGCAGACATTTGTGTAGACACGGTTAATCTGAAAGTTAAAACGCAGCTAAAACGATTGGTTTCACTGTCGATAGATGTCGCTCCTACTTCTAAGATACAATCCACTTTAATTTTAGCAAAAAAAGACGAACGCACTAGAATGACAAACGCCTCGCAGACATTTGTGTAGACACGGTTAATCTGAAAGTTAAAAAGCAGCTAAAACGATTGGTTTCACTGTCGATAGATGTCGCTCCTACTTCTAAGATACAATCCACTTTAATTTTAGCAAAAAAAAAAAACGAACGCACTAGAATGACAAACGCCTCGCAGACATTTGTGTAGACACGGTTAATCTGAAAGTTAAAAAGCAGCTAAAACGATTGGTTTCACTGTCGATAGATGTCGCTCCTACTTCTAAGATACAATCCACTTTAATTTTAGCAAAAAAAAAAAACGAACGCACTAGAATGACAAACGCCTCGCAGACATTTGTGTAGACACGGTTAATCTGAAAGTTAAAACGCAGCTAAAACGATTGGTTTCACTGTCGATAGATGTCGCTCCTACTTCTAAGATACAATCCACTTTAATTTTAGCAAAAAAAAAACGAACGCACTAGAATGACAAACGCCTCGCAGACATTTGTGTAGACACGGTTAATCTGAAAGTTAAAAAGCAGCTAAAACGATTGGTTTCACTGTCGATAGATGTCGCTCCTACTTCTAAGATACAATCCACTTTAATTTTAGCAAAAAAAAACGAACGCACTAGAATGAGAAACGCCTCGCAGACATTTGTGTAGACACGGTTAATCTGAAAGTTAAAAAGCAGCAAAAACGATTGGTTTCACTGTCGATAGATGTCGCTCCTACTTCTAAGATACAATCCACTTTAATTTTAGCAAAAAAAAACGAACGCACTAGAATGAGAAACGCCTCGCAGACATTTGTGTAGACACGGTTAATCTGAAAGTTAAAAAGCAGCTAAAACGATTGGTTTCACTGTCGATAGATGTCGCTCCTACTTCTAAGATACAATCCACTTTAATTTTAGCAAAAAAAAACGAACGCACTAGAATGACAAACGCCTCGCAGACATTTGTGTAGACACGGTTAATCTGAAAGTTAAAAAGCAGCTAAAACGATTGGTTTCACTGTCGATAGATGTCGCTCCTACTTCTAAGATACAATCCACTTTAATTTTAGCAAAAAAAAAACGAACGCACTAGAATGACAAACGCGTCGCGAGACATTTGTGCAGGCACGGTTATTCTTAAAGTGCAAAAGAAGCTAAAACAATTGGTTTCGCTCTCGATAGATGTCGCACCTAAGTCGAAAATGCAACACTGGTCTAAAATTACAAAAGTCAACGAGAATTGATGGTTTTTATTAAAAGCATAAAGAAAAGACGATCGATTGTCTAAACAAATGTAAGAAACAATTTTTCGCGCGAATTAAAAGCGGTATCAAAAGGATTTCTATTATTCAAGGTAGTACAATCAATTGCAAAATAAATAGAAGTATAGAGTGCGAAACTTTACAATTTTTGGCAAAGTAAATCTGTCTTTCTCGTAACATTTAAAAAAATTAAAAATTCTATTTTCTTCAAACATTTGCTTTCAGACAAACTATATAATGTCCTTACTGGTCAACCTTCCTCTAATTTAGAAAGAATTAGAACTTTGTCAGTTTTAGTTAACCGCGACATTTTGTTTGTCATTTTGACAGAAAAAATTACGACACTGACACGAATGAATTAAACAAGAGAAAATTAACTGTAGTCGATTTTTTTTTAAATCGGCTGTACGTACCAATTTCAGGTACAGGCTACAGTACGTACTCCCAAAAATCTTCGCAAAAGGAGACTAGTATACCTGGAGGATGGGAGGCGAGTTCAAGTCAAGATGTCCATTGCAGCAGACGTGCAGGTCAATTACGAAGAACTATTAGAAAGTGATTACACAATATAAAGAACGTAGGAAATCCATTTTTAAATACAAAAATAAATACGTAAAAACATGCATGACGTGAAGTAAACGTCAGAGTTGATAGTAGAGTAAAACGGAGACGATGAATGAAATTGTCATATATGTAGATAGTCGGCATAGAAAATAATAAACAGAAAATATTTAAAATCCATAACTCTGTTATATTCAAGGATTCCTTGACAATAGTCATATTTTTGTGCATATTTTTGTTAGAGTATGACAGATACACAAACACACACAAAGGAATTTTATTTCAGTTAATGAATGTATTAAAGACGATTTGCTAGGTTCGTAGTTAATTTATTCAAAACTACTGACGTAAGATTTACACAGACATAAAAATTTTATAATCATAATCCGATTTGTCCAAGGCTACAGTAACATTCCCTTTATCTGCCAGTAGGGTTGTTTTTTAAATCGCAAAAAGTTTCCGTCTGCAAAAGATATTATTAGAAACCAGATTACTCACCTCGTTTCTAACCACTTGATCTCGCACCAACCTCAGGTGAATAATAACTATTCCAACCCCAACCAGGTCGTTGAATTTTAAAAAAAAACAACCCCGACGCAAAGCATTCTACTCTATTCTAAGTGCTGCCTGTAAATGACATGTCGATAAAATTTCAGCCTAATTCCTGGCATTTGGAAAACTATATTATTTCCAAAAATAATAGAAGTATTATCCAAACGTAGAAGAAGGACATCGGAATACTTTTGCGATATCTGGCAGAATACACGTAGTATTTCAAATACTTGAAAGATTGTTTCAAATATCGAACAATATCTGACGGATTCTTTAAAATATTGTGCCAGACATAAATACTTTTCCAGTAAATACTTGAAATAGAGTATGTGCTAGAAATACATACTTCAAATATGTTGGTGTTTGCTCTTTAATGAAAATGTCTTTTTATAATGCTTGACAGAGCATTTTCATACCAAAATATTGCAAATACTTTTGTAAGCTCTTGCTACATTTGAAAAGGTTTGCAAATACTTTGCAAATATCGAACAATATCTGAACGGATTATTTAAAATACTGTGCCGGACACAAATACTTTTCTAGGTAAATACTTGAAATAAAGTAGGTAGGTGTTTGAAATACTTCACATTTCTTGTTTTCATGAGTAAGGCTAATTCAATAGTCAATCATGTACTTGAAGTGCTTCACAAAAGCATTTGCTTCTGGCATGAGTGTAAGTATCTGATACACGTACAAAGATCCCGAGTATTTTCGTGAAACATTTTTGTTTGCCTCCTATTTGTAGTAGACATAATAATGCTTTAATACTTGAGAAAGTATTTGAAATACTTTCGCCAAACACAGACGTCTTTTTTTTGAAGTATTTACTACAGCATTTTACACATTCAAATTTCTTACTTGTCATGAGTAAAGTTAGTTTAATAGTTAATAATTAAGTATTCGAAGTGCTTTACAAAAGTACCTACCTATTTGCAATTGACTTTTTTTCAATGAGTGTAAGTATTTGATAGACACAGAACTAGAGTATTTTCGTTTGCCTTCCATTTAAAGTAGATGTATACTTTAATACTAGATGAAGTATGTATTTGAAATACTTCGGCCAAAATATTTTACAACAACATTTCAAATACTGTTCACTTCACAGATTCAAATCTCCTACTTGCTTTCAAGAGTAAGGTTAGTTTAATGCTGAGTCAAGTATTTGAAATACGTTACAAAAGTGACATTTATTATTATTTTTCCATGAGTATAAGTGACTGATATATATGTATGCATGGATCTCGAGTATTTTCAAGCAGTGTTTTTGTTCGCCTTCAATTTGTAATACGTAGACGTAAAAAATATTCAGACTGCTTTAATACTTGAAAAAGTATTTGATATCCTTCCGCCAAACAAAAGCCCTTTAAATACTGTTCACAGATTGAAATTTGTTACTTGTTGCTCACGAGTAAGAGTCGTTTTAATACTTCGTTAAGTATTTGAAGTGCTTTTCAAAGTATTTGCATTTGGAATTTTTTTTTTGTTCGTGAATGTATTTCATGTACGTCTCGTGTTTTGCCCAAATCTCTGCCTCGTCCAAAATCCCTATTTACCAATCCAGGGCAAAGCATTCTACTCAAGTGCTGCCTGTAAATGACATGTCGATAAAATTTCAGCCTATTTCCTGGCATTTGGAAAACCATATTATTTCCAAAAATAATAGAATTATTATCCAAACGTGGAAGAAGGACATGGGAATAGGAATCATTTTCGAATTCGTGGTTTTTTTTTTTTACAACGCTCGAATTAGTACATACATATTTACCGATGATGTAACTTCTTGTACAAACAAATTTCACGTATTTATCTAACTTAGCGAGGCTAAAGCGTATTTTTTTTTTGGTTTATTTTTGACCAAACCCATCGCCAATGAAGTTGGAACCCATAAACCCCAAGGCACGGCCGCGACGGCCACAATTATTCTTCTTTCTTGCCTCGAGCGCGTCAGCATAGGTATATATTTAGTGCTTCTAATCCGTGATTTATCCCCGGAGACTTTTTTTTTATCTGTATCTGGTTCGGACGTATAGATGATGCATAAATCCGTTCCTGTGGTGGCCATAAAACATCTTCCGTTCGCGTTCGCGTTCGCTCGTGCAGAATCTTCGCGGAAAACATTACCATGGCGCATACCTCCATTCATAATTCATAAAATCCCATGTACCACTCACCACGACAGGCCGAGGCACTTGGGCTTGGGTTATTCACCTTTTGATACAAGTCGATATCCCTCTCTGGTCGCGGCAGGAAATCTGACCCATTTCTGTCGCGGCCCTTTCAAAATTCTCGCTCCCATTGTTTCCAGTTATCACGCAGACGTCTTTATTAACGTCTTTATGGGCGCGCGTTCGTGGTAAAGTGTCGTCTTTAAAGTGTACCCATCGACAAATTACGCATAAATAAAATATCGCCGAAGGTCGGAGGTCGCATGTGTTGGATTAATTCTAACATTGTGATTGTGATACAATTCATCCTTTTTCTGGAAGAAGAAATCGATTATTAAATTGAAACGATTAGATACCCCCAATCGAACTGTACCCGTCCAAGTTCAATCGCCTGTGTGTATAGTTTCCAGGAACGTAATCGTCGATTTTTCAGATGCTCGTAATGTACAGGCAGATTTTAAAATAATGTCTCCTCCAGTCCAAACGGAAAGAAGGACCACCCCCGAAGGTAATCGTGGACGTTAAAGGACCATTACCGTGAAACTGCTTTGCTTTCTTTAAATTAAAAAAAAAGAGCCGTCGATTTTCTTTTGTGTTCGGTTCGTGCAATTCTAGATTTATTGTAATTTTTCTTCGACTTCTCATATCGAAATAATTTTGTGTGTTTTATCTGGTTTTGATTGCAATATAAATCTGTGGAAATTTCTGTTGCTTTCAACACCGTGTGTAGGTCTAGCGGTACCATGTGTCTCACTGGTTGTTTGGGCTTTACACCAGGTGGCGCCCTTTTTACATTCAGGTACATCAGGTGGCGCCCTTTCGAGCTAGTGCTTTTTATACAATTTTTTGTTTTCTTGTAAGTCCTTTGATTTTTAAACGTTTCATTTTATTCTTCGCTTTTCGTCGTTTGCAAATTTCAGTTTGCTTTTGTTCTTGTTTTTTAGTGAATCATTTGCTTTTTATAAATGCAGTTCCCTTTTGGTTCACCTTGTCTTGTTCTTCTTTCATCTCTCCTTCAGAGATATTGTCGCTCTCTGCCGGATGAGAATCGTCGATTTTCTTTTCCTTTCGGTCCGTGTAGTCTCTCTCGATTGTCAAATCATTCCTCGCCGGATAAAAAACGCCGATTCTCTTTTGTTTTCGGTCCGTGTAGTCTCTCTCGATTGTCAAATCATTCCTCGCCGGATAAAAAACGACGATTTTCTTTTGTTTTCGGTCCGTGTAGTCTCTCTCGATTGTCAAATCATTCTTCGTTGGATAAAAAACGACGATTGTCTTTTGTGTTCTTTCCGTGTAGTCTCTCTCGATTGTCAAATCATTCCTCGCCGGATAAAAAACGACGATTTTCTGTTGTTTTCGGTCCGTGTAGTCTCTCGAGTGTCAAATCATTCCTCACCGGATAAAAAAACGTCGATTCTCTTTTGTTTTCGGTCCGTGTAGTCTCTCTCGATTGTCAAATAATTCCTCGCCGGATAAAAAACGACGATTTTCTCTTGTTTTCGGTCCGTGTAGTCTCTCGATTGTCAAATCATTCCTCGCCGGATAAAAAACGACGATTTTCTCTTGTTGTCGGTCCATGTAGTCTCTCGATTGTCAAATCATTCCTCGCCGGATAAAAAACGTCGATTTTCTCTTGTTTTCGGTCCGTGTAGTCTCTCTCGATTGTCAAATCATTCCTCGCCGGATGAGAATCGTCGATTTTCTTTTCCTTTCGGTCCGTGTAGTCTCTCTCGATTGTTAAATCATTCCTCGCCGGATAAAAAACGACGATTTTCTTTTGTTTTCGGTCCGTGTAGTCTCTCGATTGTCAAATCATTCCTCGCCGGATAAAAAACGTCGATTCTCCTTTGTTTTCGGTCCGTGTAGTCTCTCTCGATTGTCAAATCATTCTTCGCTGGATAAAAAACGACGATTGTCTTTTGTTTTCGGTCCGTGTAGTCTCTCTCGATTGTCAAATCATTCTTCGTCGGATAAAAAAAAGGTCGATTTTCTTTTGTTTTCTATCCATGTAATTCCATATTTATTTCAGTTTTCCTTTTCTTTTGACTTTTCACATTGAAATGATTTTCCTCTTGAGTTTTTCGGCTTTCTTGATAGTCCTTTGATTTTCTGTTGTGTGCGTCCTATGAGAATCGTCGATTTTCTTTTGTTTTCGGTCCGCGTAATTCTATATTTATTTCAATTTTCCTTTGACATTTCATATTGTCCATATTATTTTTCATTCATCTCTCCTTCTATTTTTACGTTACTCCCTGCCGGAGGAGAATCATAGATTTTTTTTGTTTTCGGTTCGTGTAGTCTCTCGATTGTCAAATCATTCCTCGCCGGATAAAGAACGTCGATTCTCCTTTGTTTTCGGTCCGTGTAGTCTCTCGAGTGTCAAATCATTCCTCACCGGATAAAAAACGTCGATTCTCTTTTGTTTTCGGTCCGTGTAATCTCTCGATTGTCAAATCATTCCTCGTCGGATAAAAAACGACGATTTTCTTTTGTTTTCGGTTCGCGTAATTCTATATTTATTTCAATTTTCCTTTGACATTTGGCATATTGTCCATATTATTTTTCATTCATCTCTCCTTCTATTTTTACGTTACTCCCTGCCGGAGGAGAATCATAGATTTTTTTTGTCCATTTTCTTTTGTTCTCTGCCCACATTTATTTCAGTTTTCCTTTGACTTTTCACATTGAAATGATTCTCCCCTTGAGTTAGCGATCTCTACAAATACAGTTCTCTTTTGTTTTCTGTTAGTCCAGCTTCTTTGGTTTTTCATTCGTCTCTCCTTCAGGGATACTGTCGCTCTCTGCCGGATGAGAATCGTCGATTTTCTTTTGCTTTCGGTCCGCGTAATTCCACGTTTATTTAAATTTTTCCAGTTTCCAAGTTTGCACTTTTCAGTTTGCTTTTGTCCTTTCTAGCGGCGAATTATTTACTTTGCTAAAGAACCATTACCGTGAAACTGCTTTGCTTCCTTTAAATTAAAAAAAAAAATTGTAAACCTGGACGTTTTTGGACCACCCTCGAAGGTAATAGTAAGAACATTGCGAGAAACTGAATTGCTTTCTTTAAATAAAAAAAAAAAAGAAATGAATTAAAAGACTAAAAAGCGATCCGGTAACGCGAGCTCCGGGCATCCGGAAAGGAGGTCTTTGACTTTTTGGCATATTTAGGGACCACCCTCGAAGGTAATAGAGCGTCACGAGAGGCAATTTTTTTTTACGTAAGGTGCGGTAATGTGTAGCAGTGAAAAGGCCATAAAAAACGAATTACCATATTCCGTTGGGCTATCAAAAGGAGGAGAAAAAAATGCGTTTTGTTACGCACGGCTCTTACATTGTCCCGAATACGTTTTGTGTTCGTATAAAAAACTGGCGTGTCCTTTTTTCTACGGTTCACCAAGAGCCAGGAGATTAGTTTCGACAAGTAAAAAAAAAATCTGCTCGGTACAGTGTAACTCGTGTACTAAATGTTGCCAACTCAAGCTCTATCCTTGGTCATCATTTTTAATCACATTTTTCATATGATCCCAATTAGTTGTCAGATTGCACAAAATTTCGTATAGCCTTAAGTATTGCTCAAAGCTTCATTTGCAAAAGAGGTTTTTCTTTTTTGGGTAAAAAAAAGGAGATCCCCAATGTTTCGAAGTGATAAAAATAAAATAATTGTATGGTACAGTTCAACTCGACTTGAACAGCAAAACAAGTTCATTAAACTCGCTCAAGCCGAGCATGCGATCTGCATTCTTGAAGTCATCTGAGAAATCCACGTCGTTACAAGACCCGACGACGTCGTCGACATTTAATGCTTACATAAATATGCAAACTTGCGACGACCAAATTCATGCGACCTCGTTTCGGATGTCGAGCAGACGATCGACGTCCACGCAGAAGCCGCTCCCGCGCATCAAAAAAAAAGAACGTCGTGGAAACCACAAAAAGTTCCACAACAACCAAATCGCTGCGTTTATTAACAATAATAATTGAATTAAAAAAAACCTACTTTCCCTCGCCTATTATAATCCCCCTTAAAAGAAGGACGTGCTGTTTGAGGTTTCTTTTTAATAAGTATCTCAATGTCATTTATAAATAGCCTTTCAATATCTAATAATAATAATAATAACAAGCGGAGATGGCTGGTGTAATCAACAGTTTCTGGCAGCAATTAATTGGGTCAAAGTATACGTTAACGATCTGAGATAAGGGCCCCGGCATTTTTGCGCGAAAGAAATAAATCGATGTTTGACATTAGTTGCGATAACGCGAGCAACTTTTTCCCCCCCAAAAAATTTAAATTAACACGAGTACTTGAAAGTGTAGATAATTTGAAGAAAGTCTGTTTTCATTAATGAATAAGAAGGGCGTGGTTTACAAGGTGTTAGTTAATAAAGGCGCCAGGGTGAACAATGACGATGATATTGTGAGGCCGGCGGTTCCCATTTGCAACAGTTCTACGCGATAAATCCAGAACTACTCACTTCTACACTGAAGGTGCAGACACAAATAGTTATAATAAACGACTGCTTTAATTAAAAATGAACGAATGCACTACGACTAAAACAACTCAGTACACTATTTGACACTTCAAATTTAAATCATCTCGCTTTTATTACAAACAAAAGTGTTACCCACTTAAACGCAAGATTGGTCGAAATTCGCTCTTTGATAAAATGCAGCGTGTCGAAGCGGTTAATAAATTAATGCGGTGCAAACTCACGACGCGACGTCCAAGTAGGTCGCTTGTAACTCTCCGGCGTGCCTTTTGAACGTCGAACGCACACGAAAAGCCTGAATTAAGAGTGATCAAGATGGCGTCGGACGAGTAAAAGCCAAGCATTTGCGGGGTAAAAGAAATCTCGCCTAGTTTCGTTGAAAGGTGCGGTGTCAACGTTGAACGAGTAAAGTGACGCCTTGAAGTAAAACAAAACGGAGTAAAATGACGCCTTGTAACAAAACGGAGTAAAGTGACGCCTTGAAACAAAGCGCAGTAAGGGGACGCCAATTTTTAAACTTTGTTTTTTTTTCATTCTATCCATAATTAACGTAGTTTCTTGTGAATACCCCAAACAAACAACTTGAAATAATTAATCTTCTAAGTCTCGTTCAATGGTGCGAATAATTCCGACAATGTCCATATAAGTTTTCCTAAATCTCCGTTAAATTAGAACACACGACACATAATCGCCAACGTTGAACGAGTAAAATAACGCCTTGAAACAAAACGGAGTAAAATGACGCATTAAAACAAAGCGCAGTAGTTTTTAAGCTTTGCTTTTTTTTACTTTATCTATTAATAACGCAGTTTATTCTTCCCTAGTCTTGTTCAATGGTACGAATACAATGTCGATATAAATTTTCCTAAACCTCCACAGCGAAAACTCCCTTAAATTAAAACGCACGACACAACAGCGCTAGCGTTGAACGAGTCGAATGACGCCTTGAAACAAAGCGGAGTAAAGTGACGCCTCGAAACAAAACGGAATAAGGTGACATCTTAAAACAAAGCGCAGTAAGATGACGCCAATTTTTAAACTTTGCTTTTTTTTAACGTTATAAATTAATAACGCAGTTTATTGTTGATATCTCAGTCTAACAACATGAAATAATTATTCTTCCCTAGTCTCGTTCAATGGTACGAATAATTCATACAATGTCGATATAAATTTAAATATTTAAAATAAAAGCGGAGTAAAATGACGCCTTGAAACAAAACGGAGTAAAGTGACGCCTTAAAACAAAACGTAGTAAGGTGACGCCAATGTTTAAACTTTGTTTTTCTTTTTCACTTTATCCATAATTAACGCAGTTTCTTGTGGATACCCCAAACAAACAACTTGAAATAATTAATCTTCTTAGTCTCGTTCGTCTGCGAATAATTCCGACAACGTCGATATAAGTTTTCCTAAATCTCCACAGCGAAAACTCCGTTAAATTAGAACGCACGACAAGACATCGCCAACGTTGAACGATTAAAATGACACCTTGAAACGAAGCGGAGTAAAATGACGCCTTGAAACAAAACGGAGTAAAGTGACGCCTTGAAACAAAGCGCAGTAAGTTGACACCAATAATTTTTAAACTTTTTTTTTAACTTTATCCGTAATTGTTGATAAAAATAAAGCGGTATTTGCTTGAATTTTATGTTAGTCTTTTCAATTGTTATATAAATTTCATTTGTTTTTTCATCGATTTGTAGCATTTTTTTTTCTATTTTGCAGTATTTCTCTTAAGATTTTCAATTGTTTGTTATCATTTGTCTTTTTTTTTTTCATTTTTGATTCTTGTTTTCTGTTCTTTTGTTTGAGTTTTCACTGGATATACAAATTTCATTTGTTTTTTCATCATCTTTACCTTTTCCCTTGTGCAGTTACTCTTTTTAGATTTACAATAATTGTTTCTCGAATTACAAATTTTCTTTCATTCTTCTGTTTTCATCATCGCCTCATGACGCCTTGAAACAAAACGGAGTAAAATGACGCATCGAAACAAAACGGAGTAAAATGACGCCTTGAAACAAAACGGAGTAAAATGACGCCTTGAAACAAAACGATGTAATGTAACGCCTTGAAACAAACCGGAGGCAAATGACGCCTTGAAACAAACCGGAGGAAAATGACACCTTGAAACAAAACGAAGTAAAATGACGCCTTGAAACAAAGCGTAGTAAGGTGACACCAATAATTTTTTTAAACTTTGTTTTTTTTTTTTAACTTTATCAGTAATTGTTGATAAAAATAAAGCGGTATTTGTTTAAATTTTATGTGAGTCTTTTCAATTGTTATATAAATTTCATTTGTTTTTTCATCGATTTGTAGCATTTTTTTTTTCTATTTTGCAGTATTTCTCTTAAGATTTTCAATTGTTTGTTATCATTTGTCTTTTTTTTTTTCGTTTTTGATTCTTGTTTTCTGTTCTTTTGTTTGAGTTTTCACTGGATATACAAATTTCATTTGTTTTTTCATCGATGTTTTAGTACTTTTTCGATTTTCAATTGTTTCTCGACTGTCGAATTGCATTTAACTTCCTCTTCAACGTTGTTTCATTCATGTTTTCCTTTTTGCTTTCATTTGTTTCTTATTGTCTTGAGTTAGTTTCTTTTATTTTAATGCGGTCATTTTTCAAATTTCATTTGTTTTTTCGTCATCTTTACCATTTCCCTTGCGCAGTATCTCTCTTTAGATTTACAATAGTTGTTTCTCGAATTGCAAATTTTCTTTCATTCTTCTCTTTTCATCATCGTCTCACGACGCCTTGAAACAAAGCGGAGTAAAATGACGTCTCGAAACAAAACGGGATAAAATGACGCCTCGAAACAAAATGGAGTAGAATGACGCCTTGAAATAAAACGAAGTAAAGTGACGCTTCGAAACAAACCGGAGGAAAATGACGCCTCGAAACAAAACGGGGTAAAATGACGCCTTGAAACAAAACGCAGTAAGGTGACACCAATAATTTTTAAACTTTGTTTTTTTTTAACTTTATCCGTAATTGTTGATAAAAATAAAGCGATATTTGTTTGAATTTTATGTGAGTCTTTTCAATTGTTATATAAATTTCATTTGTTTTTTCATCGATTTGTAGCATTTTTTTTTCTATTTTGCAGTATTTCTCTTAAGATTTTCAGTTGTTTGTTATCATTTGTCTTTTTTTTCATTTTTGATTCTTGAAATGATGCCTTGAAACAAAAAGAAGTAAAGTGACGCCTTGAAACAAACCGGAGGAAAATGACGCCTCGAAACAAGATGGGATAAAATGACGCCTTGAAACAAAACTGAGTAAAATGACGCCTTGAAACAAAACGGAGTAAAATGACATCTCGAAAGAAAGCGCAGTAGGGTGACGCCAATTTTTAAACTTGTTTTTTTTTTAACTTTATCCATAAAATTAACGCAGTTTCGCGTTGGTACCTCAAACAACTTGAAATAATTAATTTTCGGGGAAGTTACAATTTGGTAAAAGTAAAGCGGTATTTGTTTGAGTTTAAGTTCTGTTCGTTCGTCTGGCTTCGTCAAGTTAAAAGCGAGGTTATCGACGTAACGCCCTGGGAGTAATTTACGTCTAGTGTTGACCTTTTACATGTTGTACACCATATATCGGGCCTAGGTGTAATAACTGCCTAGCACTTATTACATGCTTTATGCTCTCGGTGATGGCTCTCGGCGTCAGAGTCGACGCAGATTAAAACTTCCAGGCCCATAACTCACTCGATTTAGAGACGTCAGGACTTAATAATAACAACCGATGCGACGAAGCGGCCAATAATGATTATGTTAATTTATTGGGCTCACGCTCGCTTTTTAATCTACTTATTTATGAGACGACAGTCGAGTGGCGAAAGTGCTCTGCTGGGATGTACACACATACACTTAAGAGAGAAGAAGTTCGCTCGTGCACTCAAGCTAACGAGGATTCTTGCAATTTAATTAATTTAAAAAAATTAATTGTCATCTTTTATATTTTAAAAACGCCGTGTTGATAAAAGTGCTTACTTATAAAGCTGAATCGCTGAAAGGACTCGACGGGTTGCAGACGCAAGCTCATCAGAATTTGAAAGGCGAACTGCAGGAGGAAGGACGAGGCGAAAATGTTGAATTGCATAACGCAGGGGTAACAATGTTTTAAATAATAACAAATGTCTTTATAATTACGCGTACACGTACGTTAAATTAAAAAAGTAAATGTGGCCTGGTGGCAAAGTAAATCGTTACGACTCGAAGGACACGTAACCGTTAGCGACATTATAGTGCGGAGGATCTAACAATATTTGACGACGCCGAACGTGAGGCGCCAATACTTGGCGCCCAACGTGGGGCGAAAAAAATATTAAGTGTTTAAAAAATAATGACTACTTGTTCTTTTTTTTTTAGTTTGGAATTATCCAAGCGTGTTTCTGTCTTCTACTTCAGACTGTATGCAAATGTTATTAATAGAATCGATTGACTGTCGACTTCGTATTTGTTCAATTTTTTTCTAAATGCCTAAAGGAAGGAAAACAATGGCGCAAGTTTTATGTTAAGGCAAACACGCTCGAAGGACGATAACATCCTCGCGCCTTTTCTACTTACGCAAAGCGCACGCGAGTTACGTCCACGCGTTAAGAAAAAAAAAATTGGGGACGTCGGTCGTCGGCGTCGCGTCTTCTAATTTCATGGCCGTCACGATTGAACGTATCATGATCAAATAAATCGCCGTGGACATAAACTGTGAAAGGAAAACACACTGTTTGCTCTCGATCTTTTGCTTCTTTGTTCGGCTTCTAATTTGCATTTTCATTCAGGCCTTGCGCAACAGGTGGGACAGGTTCATTTCATTCACAAAACACACGGTTCCCGTTTAGCGCTGCTTCAATGTTGACACATCCTATTTTGGTAAAAAAAAAAAACTTTCTCTTGCGCACGTGTTGTCGCATCGCATCGCATCCATCGGTAGGGTTGACTAACGGAAAAGTCGGAGAAAAAATCGAATACATTCTTTTTTGTTTTAATAACTGCACTAGTACTATAAAGAGGGAGGGGGGGATTTAAATTATTTATATAGGGTGACGGTGGCAAAAAAATAATGTGAAAAATAATTTGTAATTAATTAATAGCATAGTTGCAACGCTTATAAAATCAAAGCCCAAGTCTTTGAATTCAAGCTCAGGCTCATATAATCAAAGTCCAGGAATACAAGACCTTATCATCAAAGTCAATCAAGTTCTGAGATCTTAAAATCAAGATTGAGAGTGTTACAATCAAGGACGAGGATTGTACAATCAAAGCCGAGGACTAGGATCGTTAAGCATGAGCCTTCGGCTCATATTCAAAGTCAACGGGTTTCATGTTCAAAATCATCAAGTTCAAGGATCTTCCAATGAAGGATCAAGGCTTCATAATGAAAATTAAGGTCAAAGATCTTACAGACGTAATCAAGAAGGCGCAGGTTCTCAGATTTGAAGCTCAGCTTCATACAATCTAGGTCAAAGTCCTAGGTCTGTAATCAAGCTCCAGGATCTTATACTGAAGATTCAGAGCGTTATAATCAAGGACGACGTTCTCACAACCAACTTCAACGGCAAAGATCGTCAATCAAAGACTTCCGACTTATATTTAAAATCAAGGATAAGGATTCCATGTTCGAAACCAAGGTCGAGGTCCTTTAGTTTAAAGACCAAGGCTTCGGAATGAAAATCGAGTCCAAGTATCTTACAGACACTATCAATAAAATTGAACCGCTTGCGATCAAGGCCCGGGGTTCTCAGAATTGAAGCTCAGGTTCACGTAATCCAAGGTTACAATCAAGGTCTAGCACCTTATAATCAAGGTCTGGGAACTTATAATCGAAATTCGACAAGGACGAGGAATCAAAGATAAAAATCTTACAGTCGAGGGTTTTCGGTTCATATTTAAAACCAAGGTCAAGAATCTTGCAATTAATAATCAGGACTTCAGAATCAAAATTGAGGCCGAGGATCTTGTAGGTACAATGAGAAAGCCAGAAGCGCTCAAGATTAGAAGTAAAGTTCAACTAATCAAGGTCCAGGTGGTTCCAATCAAGATCCAGGAGCTTAAATTAGAAGTCCTGGACTACGTTCTTAAAGCAGGCAGGAGAGAGTTGAACAGAGAATATAAAGTCGTCTTTAAAAAAGATTGTAAATGAGAGGTCAAGCGCTTTAGATTGTAGGTGGAAGACGCCAGCCCTTTCCACCGAAAACCCCGTGCAAAAGCAGAAGAACCTGGAATGATAACATGAGATGGTCCGACAAACAAAAAGGCTGCAAATGAAAGAACGACCTGCGCAAAATAGCGACTGGAAGTAGGTAGAGAATGAAAAAAAGACAGAGGAGGGGGATTCTTTAAGATTCTTGAAGCAGACAGCCAGTGTCCAAAATGTCCATTTATGGACCGTAGAGGTGAAAAAGGTCGTTCTCAAAAATTCTGGAAGGCGACAAAAAAGACAGTGGTACAGATCAAAAGTCTTCTTATTCGGAAACCCTCAAGCAGAAAGACCTCTGAAGAATCTGGAGGGATGGAATTAGACAAATCACAGATTGTAAATAGAAGGACCAGTTGGAACATAAGGAAGGTCGTCTTCAAATATAAAGGAAAGATTGCAAATGGAAGTGTCAGTTGTTCAAAATCTCCAAGCTGGCAAAAAATATCAAAAATATCCAAAATGGCGCTAATGGAAGTCTTTAAACCAAGTCCTTAGATCTCCTGAAACAAGAAATTGTAAATCGAAGCCCGGTTGTCCAAAATACTTACTGGAAGTCTCCAAACTAGCGGAAAAAATATCATCCTTAGATATTCCGAAAGGTCTAGTGGTCTAGTCTCCAAATAGACGAAAAAATGTCATCCTTAAATATTCTGAAAGACCCAGTTGTCCAAAATAGCTACTGGAAGTCTCCAAATAGACGGAAAAGGTCATCCTTGAGAGTATTCCGAAGGGAGAGATTGCAAATTGAAGCCCAGTTGTCCAAAATAGCTACCGTTAGCTTCCAAACTGACGAAAAAAAGAGTTATCCTTAAATATTCTAAATGAGCAGACCGCAAGTCGAAGTCCAGTTGTCCAAAATACCTTCCGCAAGTCTCCAAGCTGACGCAGGAAGGTCGTTCTTAAATATTCTGGATGGAGAGATTGAAAATTGAAACGTCAGCAGTTCAAAACGACTACCGGAGGACTCGCAAACTGATTGAGAGACTGTAATTGGAAGTGCCAGTTGTCCTGAATCTCCGAGCCGACGGAAACGTGGTCGTCTTTAAATATTCTGAAAGAGAAGGCCGCAAATGGAAGAGCCAGTTGCCCAAAATAGCCACCAGAAGCCTCCAAACTGACGAAAAAATATCGTCCTTACATATTGCGCGAGGAAAGATTGCAAATCGAATTCAAATGTCCAAAACAGCCACCGCAAGTCTTCAAGCTGACAGAAAGGAGGTCGTCCTTGAATATTGCAAAAGCAGAGATTGAAAATTGAAATCCAGTTGCTTAAAATAGCCAAAGGACGTCTCCAAGCTGACAGAATGGAGGTCGTCCTTAAATATTTCGAAAGGAAAGATTGCACATCGAAGTTCAATCGCCCAAAACGGTTACCGCATGTTTTCGTCTTCCAAGCTGACGGAAAGGAGGTCGTCTTTAAGTATTTCGAAGTAATCGACGTCCAATTGCCGAAGATGCATTTGAATGGATTAAAGCGCATAAAGAAAAAGTGACTGAGTATTAAATATAAACCCTGCAATTTATGGAATGTTTTTTTTTGTTTATTGGGGACTGGCAAGCCGTTCGGTTTTTTTTCTTGGGTCGTAAACGAATTGTAAGGTTTTTTATGAGATATTTTCGAGCCCACGTTGGTTGCTTTCATGAGTCCCACGTTGGGCGTCAATTTACGTAAAGTTTGATGGCGGATGGATCCCACGCTGGTTTCCGATTTACGTAATGGTTTTGTTTCTTGGAAAGCCCCACGTTGGGCGCCAATTTATGTTGCGTTTGGTGATTTTCTGGGTACGTGATTGTTGCTGTCCAAAATACCTACTGGAAGTCTCCAAACTAGCGGAAAAAATATCATCCTTAGATATTCCGAAAGGTCTAGTGGTCTAGTCTCCAAATAGACGAAAAAAATGTCATCCTTAAATATTCTGAAAGACCCAGTTGTCCAAAATAGCTACTGGAAGTCTCCAAATAGACGGAAAAGGTGATCCTTGAGAATATTTCGAAGGGAGAGATTGCAAATTGAAGCCCAGTTGTCCAGAATAGCTACCGTTAGCTTCCAAACTGACGAAAAAAAGAGTTATCCTTAAATATTCTAAATGGGCAGACCACAAATCGAAGTCCAGTTGTCCAAAATACCTTCCGCAAGTCTCCAAGCTGACGCAGGAAGGTCGTTCTTAAATATTCTGGATGGAGAGATTGAAAATCGAAATGTCAGCAGTTCAAAATGGTCAAGGTCCTTTAGTTAAAGATCAAGGCTTCGGAATGAAAATCGAGAATGTACTGGATCTGGTGCACCCTGTATAAATGACGTAGGTTGAAAAAATGATTACGACAGGAAAGAATTTTTGAAAAATTGTCAACTTGAAGCTAATGGTTATACACAATAAGGAATCAAGCGAGATGGATGAGATGAAATTGTTAAACAAAGCAAAAAACAAATTATGTAATATCTAGGTTCTTCTTTAACCTAAACGGCTGGCGGCTAATATTATTTGTTTGAATCTCTTGCGAAACGAACATTTTATTTCGGATTTATTAATTTGGCGCAAAAAATTCCGTTACTAAATATACCGGTCGCTGTTGTAAAGTGAAAACATAGGCAATGCAACAGACAACAACAACAACGTATTCTCATCTGTCCATCACTCTCTTACACATTAAATAGACATAAAACTGTGTCGTTTCTTGTTTATTTTAATCACGACTTAGTCAAATACGACTTTCACGTAAGATCAGAATACAGGCCAACGTCTAATAATAATAATATTTGGGCTATTTGTTCTCATTGAATTTTTATGATTCAACAACCGGTATATTTTTTTTCTCCGTCTTGTTGATTTGATGACGAGAGTGTGGTTATTTTCGCACTCGTCGGAATTGCGTTCGTTAACAAGAACTGTTTCTTAATTATTAACTTTTTTTCCATTCGCATGAAGTCGTTGTAACGTTGAAATTCGGGCCCCGGCATTATTAAAATCCACGGTGCGAATAAAACAATGCAATTTTTAATTAAGCCGCGACCCAATTTTGTTGATTATTTTACTGCTCTTAAAGCACCCACCCGCCCCGAGCCCTCCCCCCTTTGTGGAAGCAGCAGTATCTTACAGACACTATCAATAAAATTGAACCTCTTGCGATCAAGGCCCAGGTTCTCAGAATTAAAACTCAGGTTCACGTAATCCAAGGTCCAAGGTTACAATCAAGATCCAGCACCTTATAATCAAGGTCTGGGAACTGGGAACTTATAATCGAAATTCAACAAGGACGAGGATCTTACAATCACAATCAAAGACAAAAATCTTACAATCACGGGCTTTCGCTTCATATTTAAAACCAAAATCAAGAATCTTGTAATTAAGAATCAGGACTTCAGATTCAAAATTAAGGCCAAGGATCTTGTAGCTACGATGTGAAAGCCAGAAGCGCTCGAATGAAGACCCAGGCTCTTAGAAGTAAAGTTCAACTAATCAACGTCCATGAGCCCCACGTTGGGCGTCAATTTATGTAATGTTTGACGATGGAGAAGCCCCACGTCGCTTATCTTATGCTTAGCTTCACTGGTTTTATAATTTATAATTATGATTTCTCAATGATTTCTTCCTTATACATTTGAATGGCTTAAAGTATATAAAGAAAAAATTACTGAGTATTTCATTACGAGTATATGTGAACCCTGCAATTTATGGAATGCTTTTGTTCCTTTGTCGGTGTATTTAAGAGGCCTATGGAGGTCCGCCATATTGGCAAAAATTTATTTTTCAAATGCTGCTTTTAAAACGCGTTCGATTTAAAAATTCTAAAAGTAGATCAGTCTGTAATAATACTATCAGTGTGGGAAAGTCAATAATTATGGAAAATTTTTTATATTAACAAAGTAAAATTATAAAATTTTAAAACTCACTACGGAAAGTGACTTTCTCACATTCTACGTAAAAAACTGATCATATTTGCTTAAAAAAATATACGAAATTATCATTCCTAAAAGTGCAAAATGAAAAATACGTAATATAAAAATTTGCTATGTAATGTGCTGCCATCTTAAGGTTGAAGGAAAACTAACTCATGTCAAATAAATTTGGCAACGTTGTTATCGTAAAACTGGGTGCGTTCCGACTTGTCGCTATGCTTTTAAACTTATTACCTTTACCGTTCCAAAATTCTGAGGGTATTAGCATTTAATTGAACTACATGTATTTGAATTTAGGAGCAAACGCCGGATCTGCAAGGTTATTTTTTCATATTTTGCACCCCACCTAGAGATTTTATTTTAGGAGATACCGAAAGACTGTAAATGCAAAGGTTGTAGGATTTTATGTATAAAAATATTTTATCTTTTAGTTATTGCAAAAAAAAAAAAAAGTGCATCGCAAAGTTTAATATTTTACGAACGATTTGTATTGATAGTGATAGATTAAAATAGAAGTCTTCAATGCACCACCTACATCTATTAAAAACACGAATTTAACACGTTTCAAAATTTTAGTTAAAACCTTTCTACGAGAAAGAAATTTTTATCATATAAATGACTCAAAGTGTGACAAATTAAGTGTGAAAAATTAAGAAGGCGAAATTTGCTCTGAGAGAGTTGGGGTAACGTCACTATTTCACCCTACAGGATTACTCATTCCCTGTTCGCGTATTCGCATGTTGTGACGGATGATGGAATAGTCATAAATTGTCTGCTTGTCAGGTGTGATTTTAATCAATTTGACAAATAAAATTGACACCTGAAATATTTCGCTGTACAAAGTTTATGACCACCACGATCGCTTGATAATAAAACACTGGTCAATATGTCAAAGTAAGACACTAACGATCAATTTTTTCTTGGTCGCGACTATATATAAATATTTAATTACGAAAAATTTCTCTAAATTGTTACCACTGCTATGAAAAATAACTAATAGGACAAGACTTTTTAATCTGGATAAAACTACTACCGATCGTAATTTGAAATTGTCATTGACAAACATATGTACTTAAAGTAAAAGCTTTTTAAAAGTTATAGGGTAATAAATAATTGCTTGCATAGAAGAGAGTATCATAGTTACACGAATTCCTCAGAATTTCGGCGTTAACAAAAATACGGTTACTGACTTGGCAATTTAACATAATAAAATAATGGAAACGCATACCTGCTGGATTTTAAAGTTTTTTTTTTTTAAGATATCGATAGGACGCCTTTCTTAATTTCATTTTGTACGGTCTGTTGCTTACATCACATGTCGGCAATTGAGCAATCCTATTGGTTAACTATTTGTTCCGATGCATTCCTTATTCCTATTTGTGCACCACTCTCAACTTTTTTTTGAATATTAAGAAATTTTAAACTGAAATAACTTTTAATATAATTTTCGTCTACAATTTTTTTTTCGTTTTCGGTAAAAATATTTTATTTTTGTTATTTAGAATCATTCAGTGAGCGAGTAAACTGTAACATGCTTTCGTTGTGAAATAAGTGAAAATTATTTTTTTAAATATTTTTACAAGACAATGTTATTTTTTGATTTTTCAAAAGTTGCAACAATATTACTAATAAAATGTAGAAAATTATGCACAATTTATTTCCTAT